>OY755043.1:101533984-102733984 GCA_963576565.1 Aspidapion aeneum
ATTTTTTTATAAATTCGGTTGCCCACAAATTTTATTTTATTAATTCCAAATTTTACAAAGTATGGTTTCTAGGCTTTAAATTCATTAAAAAAACTTTTCTACAATTTAAATTTTCCACTAAATGTCTTTCCGCCAAGATTTCGCCATCTAGTGAATAGTAATGTATTGATGTATATATTGTTTCCTTTTACAACAGAAAAAAAACCGATCCTTCTAGATTTTATGTCAAATATGATTCCATTTTTACTATATCATCGATATTTTCGGCACTTTTTAGGAAACAATATCAGTAAAATGATTTAGCTCGAAAAAAATGCACTCATGACGGATTAGGCATATTCCTAGCTTATTATCTACACGTAACATCTATGAATGTTAAACCAATAAAACATTTTATTTATATCTCAGAAACTAAAACTTTTATTGCATAGGTACAATTAAACATTACGAGGGGTGAACCTATAGTTTATATTTTGATCCTTACTATATAAATTACCATAGAAGCATCCTCTTCTATTTTCACATTTCGTAAGTGAGTATGGATAAAAATATCCCTCTCATTAAACATCAAAACAAAGTCCGTTCCGCATCCAGTATATGCAGAGTGTAATAGGCAATGTGGCACCACCTAGTATTAGATGGCCGAAAAATTATGCAATTATGGTGAAAGAAAGTTTTTACCTTTGAATGTAACGTACAAGAGTTTAGAAAACAATGCGGAGACGATACATTCGATTTTTAACTAAACAAATCTATTTATCTTACTACCTTAACGCATTTACTCTAAGAATAAAATTCATTGTATATTTTGTTTATAATATTTGTCAATGGATTATCGTATTTTTTTTTGTATTTTTTTCTATATATTTTTTTTTGTTTCAAGCATTTTGTTTAGGTTACGTTACTCTTAGGTTTACTTTAAGAAATTTGTATTTTTTTCTTTGTACACTTTTTAGAAAAATCAGTTTTTTATCAATTTAAAAAGTGTACAAAGTGTCCCCTTGTAGCAATGAAAAAAGTTTTAAAAAAATCGAAAATAAAGTAAACTTGAGAACGGTTTTTAAAAAATCGAAAAGAAAAAACCTATGCCTTGTTTCATTGCTCAAAGGCAGTTTCCAAATTCTATGGCACAATAGAAGACACAATTATTTTAAAGAAAAATCTCCAAAAACTTTTTGCAAGTACAATATTTCTTTAGAATTTGGCAAAACCACAGAATTTGGTGTTTTTGACATCAAAAAGCACAGCAAAATGTTATCATTTATCGCCGCTAAAATGACTTCAGGCACTTTCAAATATTAATTACTCAAAAACATAATTTTCTATTTTCTTTCAAAATAATAACCAATATGATTAATGGCATTCGTTAAAACAAAAATCATTTGTTGGTTATCAAAAGAAGGACGAAATAAAACTTTAAAGCAAACTTTTAGGTTATACAAAGGTGTCAATGAATTAAACATTCCAAGATGACGTGAAATGTTAATCTTTTTTTTGTGAAGTCATTTCGGCCGCTTGTTTAAGACGGAAATAAGTAAAGAAAAAATAATTCAATTTCGGCCGGCCCTAAAAACAGGGCCAAGAATTTATTATTCAATTACCAATTTTTTTGTCATTATCTTCAACAAAAAGAAAATCATTTTATTTTTATCCACGTCTTAGAAGAAGTGCCAGTCGAACTCAATAATTACGACATTTACTCAGTATTTGATCTGACGTCCACAATTTTTTTTGGTACTTTTTGGTTTTTTCATTCTTTCCTAGTTATCTCTATAAATGTATAGTCGAAAAACAAAGAAGGCATATATGGTTTTGACTACTCTAAGACCATGCCTGGTAACCTCAATGCCCGGATGTCCTGGGCGAAACCCTTTGACCCGTCCGGTCCTTTGGGCTGACGAACCACAATCATTCTCGGGCCGGTGTCGTCTAGGGAGACAGTCCTCAACCGGCTGATGAGGCGTTCGGGTCTGGCCTGGACATCGCTGCAAGAATAAAAATACAGGGTTCGTCAACGATCGTCTGGCCATTGAAAAATATGTGAACTGAAGTAAGATCGCTATTTAATAAAATGGCACTAAGAGAGATAAATAGTTTAGCACTGTTGTCAAGTTAGCAATTCAAGAAAATGGTTTTCTTTTCGCGATCTAATGACCTTACTCTTACCGGCTGAGTAGGCCAAAGACGGCGATGCATAAAATCCTTAAAACCCCTTGATTTTAATTGCTTTAGCGCCATCTCTTAGATATCATTTGAACTGTATGACTAATAATCAATACTGCGAATCCGTAATTAAGTGTACAGGTAGAGCTTTCTAACATGGCAAAAATGTTAAAGGACACAAAGAAAATATTCCACAAATTCAACTTTATGGATAACAAAAATTTCTTGGTCTTTATGTGTACCGGTTTATTTTCAACCAGAGTTAAAAACCAATATTTTGAAAAGTAACTATTACATTACAAATTACTTTCCAGGAATGTACTTAGAAAACTGTGTAATTAATTATAACAAAAAATAACCTATTTATAAATTTCCTAATTGCAAAATAAAAAAGAGTAGTTGACAATTGAAGGGCTTATTATTGTAATAACATGATAACATAAAAAAAAATTGACAAGCCAGTTGTTTTTTTTTGTCCCCCTTTCAAACACGTTAGTTAGAAAGATACCTAATTAACTTAATAAAAATATTTCAGATTTAAATTTATAAGTAGTAAATTTTACATATTTTTCCAAATCTTCAAAGTTCAATAACTCATTTCTTTTTACTTGTGGCATATCACATTATTACAATAAGCCCTTTAATTACTTTTTTATTTATTTCCTTTACTTTTTCATAATTTAGAAAATGTGAAAATGCTTAATTTAGAAGCCCTCTTCCTCAGTAATACATTCCGAACTTACCCCTCAAATTCAGTACGAAACGTGGATTGCTTTAAATAATAAAAGCAAAATAGCTTTTTACAAATAATAACAATCACTTTTGTAATTGCATTTTTATAATTTCATTATAATTGTAAAATAATTTTTCAATTATTTAAAAAAATTAAATAATTGCAATTACCATAACACCGCATTTCAACTTATTGTTTTTTTTTTCAAGGGGCAAAAATAGAATTTTAAAAGGAGTAGTAAAACGTGACAAACATTTTTTTCTGCAGACTGAGACCAGTATAGGGGCAAGAGGTTTAGGGCTGTCTTACATCCCTACCCCCAAAAATGTTGTCCCCTATTCTGTTTCCTGGATAGTGTATGGTGACTTTTAGCAACTTGACTTCGTAAGCCGCCGCCAGGAGATCGAACCCTTGAGCGGCATTTAAGCGCGACTTTAATAAAAGAGCAAGGTTATTATGTATTTTTTTTTTAATTGAATTTTTCTCGATTTAATGTTTCCTGATTAAAGCTAAAATAACGAAATAAATAATAATGACTATTTCTTCATCTTTTAAAAGTGGAAATCTTACTTTGATTGCTTTTGTTTAGTAATAAAAAACTATTAATGAATTTTGAGTTACAGCGGCAAACGCTCCTCGCGCGTCTTTGGTCCCTCACTGACTTCTTGCTTTCCATAAGTTCATCCTTTTTTATACGCTTTTCATAAAGGCTATACGTTCGAAGTCAAGCCCTGTATACTGTAGCGATGGTTTTTGTTGTCAAACAGAGATCCTTAAGTCAATCAGATGCTGTACCAAAATTTAAAATATCTACCGGGGTTTTTAAAATATCGAGCAAAAACTAAAAGTTGTGTTGTTTGAAAAACTTAATATCTCAGCCATTTTGTAAACAAGTTTGATATTTTTGTATTAGCAACTACGGTTAATCGAATGACGTTAACGATTTTTTTAGACCTTCTAGTTTTCTTGTAACCATAGACAAATTTTATTTTATGGCCGCCATTTTGAATTGATACGTCATTAAATAGCACGGTTCGCAAAGAAACGGTTGCCTGGTAACTCGGGTGTCATAGCGGCCATTACGTCAGTGGTACGTCACAGTTATCTAAGGAATCAGCAGTTGCATTGTATTTCATATTTTGCGATAATTTTTTTACAATTTGTAGATTGTATATATAGAGTATCAATTTTGGCTTTGAAATTGTTTTAATAACAGTTCTGTGGTTGCTATACATTTAATAAAGACTTGAACTAATTTTTTTATCATGTGTATTTATTTTTTAATCGTTTTTCTTTTAAACCACAACCAAAAGTAAACAATGGCTCCAAGCCATTTTTATTGCTAAAAGGTTGATAGAATAATTTCAGTAATCCTAATCTCATAGAGCTGTTTCTATCTCTCCTTCCTAAAATTGGACAAAGAAGGTTAATATTTGTTTGTTAACTAACTGAGTTTTTTAACGGGCTTTCTTCCTGAAACAAAGAATTTTTGGTCGGACTTTCAAATGAGGTATCATCACAAGTAGGGTCATGAAAAAAAAGTTGTATGTGAGTTTCCAAGGGTCCGACGAAAAGTTTTTTGCTGACATGTTTTTACTTATTTCTAAAAAACTAATTATTAACCCGCTAGAAACAGCGTTTTATTCAAAGTCCCCACCCTTATATACGCTGCTTAGCACTCAAGCGCTCAAAAAATATTTTTTTAGCATCATTTATTTAGATAGAAATATTTTTAAGTGTTATGCAGTGCCAGCGTTTTATTATTTTTTTATTTAATGTCTAAACCAAAATTTTGTACGGGCAGATATGTTAAAAATTGTTTATGATTATAGCTTGATAGAGCGCATGCATATCGCGAACTGATGTGTGGATAAAAAGCTAAAATGGCTCATTTATTTTTTTTTCCTTGATTCTTTTCCTATCTTCAAAAACATTAATTTTATTTTTTACCTACAACAAACAATAACAAATACATTTTTTGAGAATAGAAATGAAGGGCTGCTAAAGAGTTCGGTCAAAAAAGTTTAATTAAATTGAACAAGAGAGTCTAAATAGTTAGGAAAAGTATATATATAATGGTGTCCTTAATTTAATATTTATATAATTATTGGAATTTTTATCCTACATTTTTAAATTATTTAATTTTTTAATACATTTTTGTATTTTTCCGACTTTTAAATAGATCTATCTTTGTTTCTCTCATAATGTGATGTATGTCTCTCGTTATTGATCGTGGAGCCGGCTAACTGCCGCGTCATACGCTGCCGAGTTCTCATTGGCCGGGAGTTACCAGACAACCGTTTTTTTACGAAACGTAATAAATAGAGCATAAAAATAGCTTTTCAACCATGTATAACAAGCCTACCATTGGATCGTGGAAAATGTAAATTTACAAAAAAAATTTTACTTAGTTGGCTGTGAAACAAATGTCGTAATGATGTTTGTTGTCCTACCTACATACATAACTTTCTGACAAAAATTTGCTAATTATTTGCTTTAACTAACTTCAGCTTTTTTTACCTTTAGCCAAAAAATAATTTAATTTAATTTAAAAATCAAAAAATTTTTCTTTTGTTTATGCATAGCAACTTACTCTTAAGAAAAATAAAATAAAATTCGAAAAAAGCAAGGTTAAGAAATCTGATTTTATCGCGTTCTTTTTTATAAAATGTCAGATGAACGTCATATGTCATAAAGCCGATGTAATCGGTGGACAAAATTAAATTACTTTACGAGCTCACCCCATGTTATTTGGGGCACTTACTTGACTTTGACAACATTGCAGGCCGACGACTTGCCGCTCCTCTGATTAGTTACCAAAACGAACTCCACTGTGTCTCCCACGTTCAGCGAGATATTGTCTTTGACTTCAGTCATGTGGAAGAACAGCTTTTTACCCTCCTCAACCTCGTAGGCAAGAAAACCAAAATGCCCTGCAAACGAAATGAATTTTGTTTATTCAAAACTATATATTTAAAATTGATGTATAGTATATTCAACATTTAAAGTTTTGTTTCATTTTGAAAAGCAATGAACCGAGTATTTAGTCCGGGCCCTAGCGTCAAAAAGATATGGCACTAGGCCCATTATTCCTGGCGTCCATCAGCCTTTGTTTTTATTATAATATGCTATTCTCTTTTTTCAAACAAGCATATTTTTTAAATGATATTTTGAGCCTCTGTGTAAAACAGAAATCGACTTTAACGTATTAAGTTTTTTAATATATAAATCAGTTCGGAAAACTTTGATCTATGCATGTGTGCGGTGTCTCAATACAAGAACGAGAAACTCTCAGGGTAATAACTTGACCAAGCCATTCAACTGATCTCTATAATTCTTCCTTCCCACTGTCAAAGGTATGAAAACTCAAATTAGACGTACAGTATCAACGTCTGAAAACATAAGATCACCTTTTCGTGTGTTACAATTTCTGATCGCAATGGGCGATTGCCAATATATGACACCGATCTATATATCATAAATGTTAATACTTAAAAACCGATTTCTGGTTTACTTAAAAGGCTTACACAAAAATATCATTTAGAACAAATGCTTCTTTGAGAAAGGAGAATAGCATATCGCACACCGGCGACAATAGTGACACATATTCGAAACCACTTAAAACACGCAAAACAACGCAAAATTGAATAAAGTTTAATGCACCAATACTAGCATAAAATTAGCTCGTATAGTCTACTCGAGATGGCGCTTGTGCCACTACGGGCCACCGCGTGCCAAACCCCGTAAGTTGCATTAATACCGGCATATGGTTAATGTGCCCTTGACCATAAGTAGTACAGTTGTGGAGGTTCTGGATATATTTGGTAACATGCCATCCACTTCTCCGAAGTGGATGGCCTGTTGCTGAAGAAGTGAAAATAGTTTGACCTTGGGACTAAAAGAAGTGTGTAAGAAGTTGTGAGCAATGACGCAACAACCAGAGGCTGCTGAAAGGCCCTATTGGTCAATGAGTTAGGTGTCAATGCGAGAGTAGGTAAAATGGGGTGTTTTTTTAGTAAGATAGCTACTTCACTAGCTTAGCCTGGTCTAGGTAAGTCTTAATGTGAAAAAGGCCTTAGGTAATTATTGGTTAAAAAATAAAATAATTTCTAAAAATATTTGTTAAAATTAATCGGGATTGTCTGTGTATCTATTATCATTGTTTATGCATTGTTTATAACCTTAGTGACCCCACATACGTTCCTGTTTTATTTAATTAGCAAAATATGATGCAAATTTTATAATAATTTTGTACACTGAGAGATGTTTATATTTTATGGTAAGCATTTTTGTTTGATATGACACATTTTTTTCAAAATAAATTTTATATAAAATGAGTCAAAAAAGAGGATAGGGTATCAAAGAAAAACAATAAGTGATTTATTAAATAATATTTGGTAAGTCTTTTTATTAAAATAAAATTGTGAAAGAAAAATATAAAACTTAGTCAAACTTGATGTTATAATTATATTTCGGTTGAAAAATTCTGCATGCCAATTTTCTTGTTTCTGGGTATTTGATTGCAGATTCCAATAAACAAAATTTGCATATCCGAAAGTTGTTTGGTACTTGTGCACGACACAGGATACATGTCTTTTGGATCTGAAAAAATAAGAAAATATACTTCAAATATTTTATTTTTAATTTATTTAATTTTAAACATATATTAACGAGGAGAAGGAGATATTTGCTCATAGCAAAATAGGTCTTGTTCACCTCTTACTGCGTAATATTTTTCTATGTTCTTATGATGTTCAATTGATTTCTTGCAAAAACAAAACATTTGCTTACAACTAGAACAAAGCCTAGTGCCAATATTGCAATGTGAATAGTTTTGACAGAAACAAACGTTTCTTTTACAGTAAACACATACATTTTTACTACTACTACTATCCATCTGGTCCAGAAACCCAAGTTGCTGGGTTGTCACACATTCTGCAGTCTTTTTTATGTTATTTTTCTTCTGCCATCCTTGTGGTGATGTTTTATTTGTAGCTTGATAAATTTCTAGGTTGTCTTTTTCTGTTTTTTGATGTGATGATTTCTTGTTCATTGTTGTGGTGGTATCTCGGTTAGACTGAAATAACAATTAAAAGGTAAGTATAATTTTTTACCGATTTTTTTATTTATCATTTTTTTTTCTTCTAGGTGAAGTCATCTTCTTCCCAACAGCTGCAACAGGCGGCGGAGGAGGAGGAAGCATGTTTTCAGGCTCATCTGTGGTCTGATGTAAATTTACCCCATATTTTTTGCTTGCCTTTTCTAATAATAAATACTCCTCCTCATCATCTGCCTGTATCTTATAGAATTTCACAGGCAATCTAGCAAACTTTTGTATTAATGTCTCCTGTTTTGAGGTGTATGACAACTTGACAAATACTTTTTCACCCTTCATTTCGATTCGTTCCACTCCATAGCTGAAAGCAAGAACAATAAAAAAAAATTAATAACCTAATATAATAAGTAAAATAAAATCACATCAAAAGCATAATATAAAATAATAGGTCCTGTTAACTTTAAAATATTTAAAAAAAATTGTTATAAAACTACCTATATCAAAATCTATCAAAAATAAATCTCTTCTGAAGTTTATTAAAAAACAACAAATCTCTTAACAAAAAAACCGTATATATAAAATATATTAAAAAATAATATATATAAAATGTATTAAAAAATAATATATATTTTTTGTTTTTTTTGTTTTTTTTTATAAGTTAAAGTTTTAACAAATAATAACAAAACTTACCTGAACAAATTCTTTACACACACATAGACCATTTTCGCTGGACAGTTAATGCGATCTAAGGAATACACAATCAAAGTCGATGGTTTGTTTGCCATTTTTATTTTATTATTTTTTTTTATTATATGTTACTAAACTGTTTTAGATGATTTCTAGTTCAAAATTTTTGTTATATATAACCAATTTTTTGCTGACATAGCACTACATTGGCCACTTATCAAAACCATGTTTTCACTTATCCATAGGCGTATCATTAGTTAAAATTTTGGTGTGGGGAGATAGTTTTTCTTATAACCAAGATGACAGCGATACTTCTATAGACTAGCTCCATCCTTTACATTTTAGTACAACTTTTTGCTACTTTTTTTTGTTGGCCTATGCTATTTGTTATGGGAAACAGCTGATAACTGTCAAAAGTTGTTTCAAAAATGATGAATCGGTCTGTAATAGGGACTTATTACAATAAATGGATTTAATACTGGTTAGCCGTATTGTGACAGTATTATATAGAAAACTAACAACTGATCTCTCAAAATTGACATACTAAAGTCGAATTGAAAAATAAAGTCATTTGTTTTTTTTTTTAAATAAAGACAGACACTAATAAATCTAAGCTTTATTACAATAAGTCCCTAATATATTGAATTTTAGGTTACAAACTGTCATATTTTACTATTTTAACATATCACGTGACTTTTAAAGCAGTCAAATTATTTTTGTTGGTTTAAATTAATTAAATATATATATAATATTAAAGTAGCGTCGCCTATGACTACACCTAAAAAGTGCTGAATAATACATTTTTATTCAAATCAAAACATATTGTTTTGATTTGAATAATCAAAACATATTGTTTTGATTTGAATAAAAATTTTTTTAATTTTTACAGACTCGTGGCGTTAATTGCATTGTATTAAATCATACATCAGTCATGTGTTTCTTATGGAATTTTCCAATCTTTAACTACACAAGTGAAAATAAAAAGTTTTGCTAACTAAATTCCGAGCGTTTAAAATTAAACTCAAATGTCTTTTTGACACTTTTGACAGCAATTCTATGCACAATCAATACCATCCAACTGTTAAAAAAGTTAGGTTATTGTGAATCTGGCAACATGTGCTATGCTTTCTTACATTTGTTACTTTAAAAATTTCCCTCGTATTCAAGAAGAACTTTCTTATCAAACCAATATTTAACTATATTTTGAGAACGTATGAATTCATTCTGACAAAGAACGTTGTTCGTAACATATCTTGTTGAATATTATAGAAAAAATGAGTTCCCAAAGTTTTGATGTGTTGGTCGTCGAAACCAGAATTTTCTCTGAGAGAGGTGTACGTTTGCGTTCAGCAAATGTTTGGGTAAGTTTTTTTATTTATGGCAAAATAGTTTTGAGTACCTAAAAATAGTGTAATTAAAAAATTCAACTTACATTGTTAGTATTTTTATGGTACCTGCACTTTAAACCCCTAATTCCTTTTTGTTTTTGAATTTTTAGAGAGCACGGCAAGTCCAAGATAATGAGCGAGAAGGTAGTAACCAATTTGGACTATAGCCCGAATTCCGAAAGGTTATTAAGCAAAATTGGGGAACTACCTATTAGATACATTAGGGCAAGGATGCCGTTTGAATCTGAAGATGATTTAAATCTTTATTTACAAGTGATACAAAAATATAAATTCAACCTACCACCAACGCCGACAACAGCATCAACACAAGGACCATCATCATCGAAAACACAACCACCACCATCAGCACAGGTAAAAAATAAACGAAAGAGGGTGGAGTTCCAACCACCACCACCCTCAGAACCAATAATAATAGACGATGTTTTGTCTCAGTATTTTTAAGTATTCTTTATTTCTTTTTAGGCGAGTATAGCTGACATTAAAAATATTTTCTTCTTAATGGTAGATGCTCCCAAAAACATTTCTTAAAAGACTATAAAATTTTAGAGACAGTAAAAAATTTAATGAAAATGGTGTATTATGAAAGTGGGAAAAGGTGTTGTATAGCTGGCGGGTTGGCTGGTTTACCAATTCGTTACCCACATTCTCCATATCCTTTTTTTCAAACCATGATAGGGTTAAAGTAAAACTAAGTGAATCTGACAGTTTTTTTATTGATATAAATATAATTTTTCTTAACGAATTTTCTGTAAAATGTCAAAATTCTGAACAATTTACATTTAGTGTTCTAAATCGTTTTGATTTAGGTGTTTGCAAAGTAGGATGTTATTTACATTTCTTGAAAAACCATTTTTATTTACATTTTTTAAAATTTAATATAACAGAACCAATAAAGTTGAACAAAACAACATTAGCGAGATATAACAAATACAATTTAAGAAAGAACACATAATTCAAAAATTGTTTTTCAACCTCAAAGTTTGAGATATTTAAGTATGTCAGTTTTACTCACCTAAAAATTTAAAGAATAGTAGTGTAATTTAGTAGTAGTAGGTAGTAGGGATAGTGGTTTTATAAATATAATATAAATAAATAAATAAATAAAAGGTTAAAGCTAAATATGCTTTTTATTTAAATACCATCTATTTAACAAAATTACATTTTCTCTAGCACAATTTAAATAATTATTATTATGCATTTCACAGTGAAACTTATCATTACAATAATTTTTTAATTTTGTTAATATTGGGACAAGTCATATAAATCTACATTATTATTAACTAAATTACATAACCAAACTTTTTTTTCATTTCCTTTTACAAACACAGTTTCATTTTGAATTAAATCCTTAATAAATAAAGCGAGGTTTTCAAATGGTAAATAACTAAAATCAAAAGTGTCCCAATTTATACCATGAAGTTTGTTTGTATTCCATTCAGCTTGATGTTTAAAGTCTTGATGTAACCAGATGGACTTCATGGGTAAATTAACGATATGGTGCCGAACTTCATTAGTATGGGTGTTTAATATAGCTATTTCCTTACATATAAATTCAGTGTCTTTGTACTGGAAACCTTGCACATCCAAAATAAACATTTTTTTTTCTTTAAACTACCCTTACGGTACTGGTTAGGGGGTTGTATTTCACAAGTCGATCGTGCAATATTAAACAGTAGGCTATAGTTTTATCCGGTACAGCTTTTTTCGTTTCAAACTCAATTCTAATGTCAACTGCACCACCTTTGAGCACGTCTTCACTCTGTCGAGAGCAGTCCATAACTACCAGTGGAGCATCATTTTTAAAGTTAATCGGGTGGAAACAAGGTTCGCTTTGATCGTGGATTTTTGAAACTGGGCATACATTTCATATAGAATAGCATACTGATTGTTATCAAAATCCAAATTTAAGTTATCATATGGAAAAACTTCAGAGTTTAAATAAACTTTTAGGTTTGTTAATGACAGGTGGTCAAAGCGACTCATATTTTTACTAAACAAGTTTTTTCTATCTGTCTGAAATCCAATAATAATGAAACGCGGTGTCTCTAGTTGATTTGAAGTTTTCACTGCCCATGTGTGATTAGTTGTAGTTTGAAGTTGTGGATACTCATGCAATTCCCAACTTCTAAAACTAATATTGAGATCTTTGTTACCCTCTAAATACTTGTAAAGGCGCAATTTTTGATCATCTGACACTCTAACATGTGGAATTTCAATTAAAGTTTCAGTTTCAATTAAAGCGTTTAAATCGGAATTGCTGCGAATCAACACGAGTTCTTGTCGTACATTTAAAATAATCTTATGATGGTCCTCAAATGCCCCCATACGGGTTTTTAGGGGTAAACATATATTGAAATTACCGGAACCATCTAATATAGGTGGATTTTCTTTAAGTGTCCAACCAGCATTTTGAAGGGTGTTACCATCACTTTCCTTGAATGAGCAGTAACCTTTTATTGTTGATGTAATCCCAGGATTTCTAACACGGTCCACAATCACCCCTCCTAACTCATAACGAATTTCATCAAATAAATGTGCTAAACCATTGTTTACAAAGTGCACATTGGTGCTGGCAGTATTGTCATCTTTCAGTACTTTTCCTTCAAGGTAAAGAACACTTTGACTAGGCAGGGTATAGATGTCTTGAGTTTGTATCGGAATTCGAATTTCATCATTGTTGTTTAAGGTGGTTGAAGCATATGGTTGATGAGTGTGTAGTTGGTAACACAATCGAATTATCATAGAGCACGTTTTCACCCACTCGTAGAATGTTACGACTCATTTTTTTCAAAACACTTTAAACTACACCGCACTGAAAAAAATATTCTTCTTATACCACAACTGACACGTACTTTTAAATTATACCAAAATTTCTTAAGTCTTTTGCCTATGATGGTAGTTATTGTCCTTTTAGTTTAAATCCTAAAGATACTAAAAAAGCTCTATTTTCAGGTGTTAGCTCTTTGACTAGCTGTTTATTACTAAATGGTGGTACACTATCAATCTTCTTCTTATAAATTTTATTACTTTCCTCTAAGGCGGTAATTTCTTCATAAGGAATACCAAAAGTATTATGATTATACAAAAACACCATTTTTAAACGGATTTTTTTAGATGCAGTCTAATCGAGACCACTTCTCCACGAAAATTGATGGGTTTTCCATCCTGGTCAGTTATTTTAAGTAAAATATCATCAATATAATGAGTGCTGATTGGTAGATATATCACATTTGAGGGTCTTTCTATAATTTTATAACCTGGAGGAGAAGAGGGGTAAAACATGTGTAACATGTGCACTGCTTTTTCGTTATTATAAGAGTTTATAACCAAGTTGCACTCAACACATATAGCATTCACTTTTAATATATCAACCGGATTTTCAGACATATGTTTTTTATCTGCCTCTAGAGTTTTTCCTGCAAATCCTAGTAAACTTCCAATGGAATTTTCCTTTTCAAAATTAATCTTTTTATTGCATATAACCTCACACTGTAAGGTATTATGGTTAGCTGTTATACTTATTTCAAATTGTTCCTCCTTTAAAGTTTGCTTTGAGTATTTATTTATGAAATCGTTCAAGTCCTTAATTTCGTATGACCCCTCAGGTATTTTTATAATTTTATCATCATTAAAGCAAAATAAATTATTTGAACTATCCACATTCGGTATTGAGTTGTAACTTTCGAAATTAATGAGCCCCAAATCATATTGCTCAAGCTCGTTTAGCACTATAGGTGGATAGATGTTTGCTGAAAGGAGTGATGATTTTCCGGATAAGGTAAAGGTGTAGGACATGTTTACTATATAGCGGTTCACTGATAAATGAAAAACCATGTAGTTTAGTAGACGTTTTTTATTAACCCTTAAAGTAATACAAAAAACTTAAACACAAGTGTCCACAATTTACAGAATCATAAGTCTGGTAGGGGTTATAATTATACAGTACTTTTGTGTCACCATTAGAACTAAAGTATCTTACAGATTCTATAGGAGGTCGTAAATTACCAAAACTATCAAAATAGTGTACATTATTTTTAATTTTCTTATAACAAGTCCAATGACTTCCTGATCCTCTGCTACTATCTAAATTAATTATCCCCGACTCAAATTTATGTATCTTTGAGGGTAGTTCATCTCTCATAAACACACCTCTAAAATGTTTAATTTTTAACAGCTTTGTATACTTTTTTAGGTCAATATTTGTAAGAGCTCGCTGTGGTAGTGAAATCGGTAAAGTTTTCTTGAAAAACTTTAGGTTTTTGTTTTTTGACATCCACCTTTGTGTAAAAAAAGACCCATTCCTAGTTTGTATGGTTTGAGAAATAATCCTTTACCCATAGCAATGGACTCCATACTTTGGTTATGTCGTTGAGCCTCTTGCAATTGTTGATTTGCAGATTTAGCAGCATTAATGGCTTTCACTATTCCTGCGATGCCGCTCCCTATACAACCAAGGGCAGAGAGAGTCGCCATGATTGGTATTAGAGGCAAAAAACCACCCTTTTTTGGTAGTTTTATTATTCGTGCAGGTCGTACTTTTCCTTTGTTTTTTCCGCTGTCTTGAGAGCAACTTTAACTGCAGTTTCTAAGTCTTGTGGTTTTCGTTGTTTTAATCTATCCTTTATCTTTTTTGTTGCTTGACTGAAACTCAATGTTTTGTTTTTTTTTTACAATTCGTGCCCTCTTTCTTTTAAAAGTTGATGTTTTTCTACTTTTTGTGGGGTTTCTTGATTTTCTCGTTTTACTCATTTTTTAAGAATGATGTTACTACCTTGAAAGTTTACACAAGAATGAAAGCAACTGATATGTGTGTTTGAAGGTGTTTAAGATTTATATAATTTTTGGTTTTTTAATGTTGCTATGCATTTTGTCATTTTCTTCACCATCAATGCTTAGTCTCCGCTTTAGTGACTTCTGCTCCAATGGTCCTTCACTCAAAACAGCAGTTGTGTCGGTTTTTGGTAATTTAAAGGGAACATCAACCGAATCGCTTAACTTTCTCTTTCTTTTGACTTTTAAAAATTTTGGTAATTTAAAAGGAATATCCACCGAGTCGCTTAACTTTCTCTTTCTTTTGATTCTTAACAATGTTGGTTCTTTATGTAAAGGGGGTGAATTAGTTTCCATAGCTTCTGTTTCAGGTTCGTCTTTTTTTACTTTTTTTAACCGTGGTTTTCTTGGTTTGGATGATGACGATTTTCTCGTTGTTTGTGATGGATTTTTAATTTGACCCTCTAGAGTTTCAAGAGAGCCTAAATAATTTTTTGTCATCTTTATCCCACGTTGAATCATATTTAGGCACTGACGCACTGCCTTTAAACGTGGCACTTGATCAGTTTTTGATACATTATTTACCATACCCATCCCTAGTTTTAGCTTGGTACCCATAGCAGCAGCCACACCAGAAGCAGCCAGTTTTTCATACAAGCCTGAATCCGTTGCTCGCATCCGTTCTAAAGCTTTTCTCATTAAAACTTTATCTGCCTCATGACGGTCGATCAACTCCATATTAGTTGAATAGGAAATGTCATGATCTTTGCATGCCCTATCAAGCTGGTTAATACCTTTATCCCCTCTGGCTAAACGTTTCTCTAGCTTAGTCCCAGGTCCACAATAAGAAAACCCTGGGATATGCATTTCAAAGGGTAGATTATTTATAGCACTGTTTACAACCCTTGCCCTTTAACGTTTGAACTAACATAGTACTTCATAGCGTTTCACTTAAGACTAAATAAAAAGCAGAGTCTTTACTTTTTTTATACATTACCAGTTCAACAGTGTTAAGTTGACATAATATTTCTATAGAAAATAAAAAAGATTGTTAAACAAAAAGTGCGTTTAGAAGTTAAAAACCATGATATTAATGCAAGTACTACATCAAGACATGGTTTCCTGTTTCCATCATCTATTAGATGTCTTATCGTGGGCCCATCAAACTGTGGAAAAACCAAGCTTATATTGAGCCTTTTGGAACATTCAAACGGTTTAAAGTTTAAAAATGTGTATGTGTATTCAAAAAGTCTATACCAACCAAAGTATTTATATTTGGAGAATCTATTAAAACCCATTAAAGAAATAGGGTACTACGCTTACAACAGTAGCGAAAACATAATTCTTCCATCAGAAGCAAATCCGTTTTCCATTTTTATATTTGATGACGTAGCCTGCGATAAACAAGATGTGATGCGTGACTACTTTAGTATGGGTCGACATAATAATATTGACAGTTTCTATCTCTCTCAAACATATGCAAAAATACCTAAACATTTAATAAGAGACAATGCCAACGTTTTAATTTTATTCAAACAAGATTTACTAAATGTAAAACATATATACACCAACCATATTGGGACTGATATGACATTTGATGAATTTCAAAAGATGTGTGCATACTGCTGGAAAAAACCGTATGATTTTTTGACAATTTTTAAAGATTGTGATATTGATAAGGGAAGATATCGGTATCGTTTTGATAACTTTATATATCTTTAGAATCAAATACTGCTTAGTGTTAATAGTTTTAACACACTTGTAGAGATAACATAGATAAAAATGTCAGAAGAAAATATAAAAATTGTTAGTGGTGGTGAAAAAAACTTAAAGAAACAATTAATTTCTAAAAGAAAAATAATACGTGAGAAATTAAATTTGTTAAAACAGGGTCAGATTTCACAGGCTAACCTATTTCAACCCATTACAAAACACTTGGAAAATATTGAATCTAGTTTAACCGATAAAAAGCCTCCGAAACTGGTCAATATACCTTCATTATCACCCAGATTGACAACTCCTCAAAAAATCAAGCAAGAAAACGAAAAACAACAACAAGAAAAACAGGAAGAACTTGAAGATCTGCAAACGTCATCGCTTTTTCATAAGAATTTTGATAATAACAAAGCAGAAGAAGATGAAAATCAGATGCATGAACCAAGTGTTTACATGCAAGACTTATTCCAGTCAACTCCTCGAAATCCAAATCCTATAACACCGACAACCGAAAAGAGAGCTAAACGAAAATTAAATTTTTCTTTAAGTGCTAAAAAGCTAAATAAGCCCACCACAAGTGGTTACTTTTTGAGAAAAGCAGTGTTAAAAGATGCAGCAGAGAACTTTACACAGAATGAGGCCAAAAAGCAAGAAGAGTTTGAAAACAGACGACTTAGAGACTTGATGAATAAATCTGAGAATGATTACTACAGTCAGTTTCATCCTTCACTTGCAAGCTATATTAAAGAATTTTTAGATGATCCATCCACCCTCCCTTCTGATCCACAAAATTATTTTTCCAAGTTTCGTGTAAGGCGAGATGATATTGACAATTTTTATATTGGTGATTCGAAAATTGATTTTGATGGAGCTGATTTAATTATAAAAGGTAAACGCTATAAAGGTACACACGGTTTGTACAAATTACTCTTTCGAAAAAATATGCCTACAAAGTATACCCAAGATGATGCAGACGCCTTTAGAGACATCATTGAACACACCTATGCAAACAGAAAACATCATAAGGCCTCTGGAGATGTGATCACCGATAGCTACTCAACAAAATTTAAGAAACTGTTTAGTGACACATATAAAGGTGGAGATCTAAAGGAGGAAATGGAGTACTCAAATAGTCCTATAGAGTACGTGTACTGGGATGATCCTAATGAACTTGTACAACGGTTACGTTTATTATTAGCATCTCAGACAGCTGGCAACACAGGTCACACAAACGAAATCTACTCTATAGTTGAGGAGCTGCAAGAAGCCAATATTATTTAGAACAGAGATGGTTAATAATTTTATTACAGATGTTAAGCAACAAGTAGTTAATGAAATACACAAATCGGCTAGAATTAATTTTTTACGACGTAGAGTGATTGTCAAATCACTAAATGATCTATTTCAAGCAGATCTTGTGGAGATGATACCGTACGCAAACGAAAACAAAGGTTTTAAATACATTTTAGTGGTTATTAACTGTTTCTCGAAATATGTTTGGGCCTATCCATTAAAGCCAAAAACTGGGGAAGAAGTGTCGAAAGCTATAGAAAAAGTGCTTAAAGAACAGGTACCACTTCATCTTCAAACCGATCATGGGAAAGAGTTTTACAATTCGACGATAGAAAAACTGTTGAAAAGATACAAGGTCAAAAGACCTTCCTGTCTGCCCTGAACATCGAGTGCCACCCAACTCAAAAAGTAAGCTACCCAAACTGATGACACTTTACAATAAAGAGCGATATATCATCCATTATCGTAACTTGAAACAGGTCCTTGGTTTGGGTTTAAAAATTAGAAAAATTCATAGAGTCCTTAAATTTAAACAGTCTCAATGGTTGAAACCCTATATTGAATTAAACATCCATATGCGTCAGCAAAGTAAAAATGAATTTGAGAAAAACTTTTACAAATTGATGATTAATTCAGTATTTGGCAAGACTATGGAGAATGTTAGAAAATATAAGGACGTTAAGTTGGTAACTCGATGGTCGGGTCGTTTTGGTGCGCAATTCTATATTTCAAAACCTACTTTTCATAGTTTAACCATATTTGATAAAGATTTGGTTATTATTGAAACGTCTAGAAACAACATTATTTTCAATAAGCCCATATATGTAGGAATTACAATTTTGGACTTGTCAAAAACTTTTCTTTATGAATTTCACTATAACTATATTAAAACGAACTTTGGAGATAAAGCCCTTTTGCTATATACGGACACAGACAGTTTAATTTATAACCTACATGTTGATGATATTTACAAACATATGAAAACTGACATTGACAAATTTGACACATCTGCCATTAAAAAATAAAAAAGTTTTGGGACTCATGAAAGATGAAAATAATGGTGCTATAATGACAGAGTTTGTAGGATTACGATCTAAAATGTATAGTGTGAAGATTTTGGAAAATAAGAGCGATTTGCAAAATCTTCAAACTAAACTTGAGCAGAAAGGCCTTTCATTAACAGAGGTTCAGGAACAATGTTTAAATTTAAATATTAGTAAAAGAGCAAAGGGTGTAAAAAAGACTTCACTTAGAAAAATCACATTTAATGACTATCTTGAGTGCCTTTTTAAAAATAAAATCACTGAGATCTCTCAAACCATGATCCGATCTCACAAACATGAAGTGTACACAATCAAACAAAAAAAGATTGCTTTAAGTCCTTTTGACGATAAACGTCAACTATTACCCCACTCCACCAACACAGCACCATGGGGCTATCCAATAACTTAAATAAATCTTAAATTTAAACCAGTCTACAGAATCCTCTCAACTTGTTCAGACATCGGACACTAGGTGTGTCTAGGAACTCATTAAACTAGGTAAGTAAACAACCTAAAAAATTAACACCTAGAAGAAAAAAAAATAAAAAAATAAAAAAATAAAAAAAAAATAAAAAAATAAAAAAAATGATAAATAAAAAAAATACTCTGCCAATCTATGGGCACCTAAGCTCACACTTGGTACTGTAGTTATAGTGTACGTGTGAGCTAATATAACTAAAAACTGAAATATATTTTATTGAACTCCAGACTTAATTACCTTTCGTTTGATACCACACAAGCCATGTTTTGACTTAAACTTTAATTTTTCAAATCTACACCCACCTTTTTTTTTAAACTAAAATGTATTTTGATTAACTCCAGACTCAATTACCTTTCGTTTGATATCACACACGCCATACTTCCACATAAACACTAATTTTTTTAATTTACCCCCACCCTTTTTTTAAAAGTAAAATGTATTTTATTTAACTCGAGATGCAATTACCTTTCGTTTGATATCACACAAGCCATATTTTTACATAAACTTAATTTTTGAAATCTACCCCCACCCTTTTATTTGGCTTGTGTTTGGTGGATTTTGTTCATTTTTAAATGGGACCATCTCGAGCCAAAACCCAGCTTAGGTACCAAATTTCATTAGAATCGGGCTAGCGGTTTTTGAGTTATGCGCGTTGGTCGTTACAGACAGACATACAGACAGACAGACAGACAGACAGACAGACAGACAGACAACACAACAAAAAGTTTCAAAATCATCTGAAACGCAAAGATATATAAAAAATTTTGAAATCGGAGTAACTTTTTTTTTCTCGAAAAAATTAGGATCACTATAGCTCACACTACTATAGTATAGTATATGTGTGAGCTAAAATCTGTAAAAAATTATACTTACCTTTTAATTGTTATTTCAGTCTAACCGAGATACCACCACAACAATGAACAAGAAATCATCACATCAAAAAACAGAAAAAGACAACCTAGAAATTTATCAAGCTACAAATAAAACATCACCACAAGGATGGTAGAAGAAAAATAACATAAAAAAGACTGCAGAATGTGTGACAACCAAGCAACTTGGGTTTCTGGACCAGATGGATAGTAGTAGTAGTAGTAAAAATGTATGTGTTTACTGTAAAAGAAACGTTTGTTTCTGTCAAAACTATTCACATTGCAATATTGGCACTAGGCTTTGTTCTAGTTGTAAGCAAATGTTTTGTTTTTGCAAGAAATCAATTGAACATCATAAGAACATAGAAAAATATTACGCAGTAAGAGGTGAACAAGACCTATTTTGCTATGAGCAAATATCTCCTTCTCCTCGTTAATATATGTTTAAAATTAAATAAATTAAAAATAAAATATTTGAAGTATATTTTCTTATTATTTCAGATCCAAAAGACATGTATCCTGTGTCGTGCACAAGTACCAAACAACTTTCGGATATGCAAATTTTGTTTATTGGAATCTGCAATCAAATACCCAGAAACAAGAAAATTGGCATGCAGAATTTTTCAACAGAAATATAATTATAACATCAAGTTTGACTAAGTTTTATATTTTTCTTTCACTATTTTATTTTAATAAAAATACTTACCAAATATTATTTAATAAATCACTTATTGTTTTTCTTTGATACCCTATCCTCTTTTTGACTCATTTTATATAAAATTTATTTTGAAAAAAAAATCATCAAAAATGCTTACTATAAACTATAAACATCTCCCAGTGTACAAAATTATTATAAAAGTTGCATCATATTTTTGCTAATTAGATAAGTAACCAGCTGTATTAAATAAAACAGGAACGTGTGTGGGTTATAAACAATGCATAAACAATGATAATAGATACACAGACAATCCCGATTAATTTTAACAAATTGGGGTCACTAAGGTTATAAACAATGCATACATAATGATAATAGATACACAGACAATCCCGATTCATTTTAACAAATATTTTTAGAAATTATTTTATTTTTTAACCAACAATTACCTAAGGCCTTTTTCACATTAAGACTTACCTAGACCAGGCTAAGCTAGTGAAGTAGCTATCTTACTAAAAAAACACCCCATTTTACCTACTCTCGCATTGGCACCTAACTCATTGACCAATAGGGCCTTTCAACAGCCTCTGGTTGTTGCGTCATTGCTCACAACTTCTTACACACTTCTTTTAGTCCCAAGGTCAAACTATTTTCACTTCTTCAGCAACAGGCCATCCACTTCAGAGAAGTGGATGGCATGTTACCAAATATATCCAGAACCTCCACAACTGTACTACTACCATACTCAGGGACGCTTCGTTAGTTTTAAGCAATAGTGACTAGTAGTGACCATTTGTTCCAGCAATAGTGGCACATTTTAAGTTTTGCCACTATAACTTTGTGTTTTTCACCATTTTAATTAAATGTGCCAAAACTTTTTTCAAGATTCCATCAAAATTGTGTCACTTGGTTGCAACCAATAATGGCACATCTTACAAATCAGCAACTTTTTTTAAAGCAAAAAATAACTTAACAGTCTCCAATAATTTAGCACATAAAGACACACCAATAATTACTGTCAAGTTCACTAATGATGTTCAAATAGCATTACAACATGAAAAATTTAAATAACTTAAACATTAAATGCAGTTTTCTCCATAAAGTTTAATTTTGAGTTGTGGCACTATTGTCGCCGGTGAGCGATATTATAATATAAAAGAAATCTGATGGGCGTCAGGAATAATGAGCCTAGTGCCATATCCTTTCGCTTTGGTTTGATGAATGATCCCACCGACACTGCGTGACCTGTTAACAAATCCAAAAACCAAAACCCTACCTTTTATGGCGTCCACAGTGGCTCTTAGTTTTTTTCTGACAGCTAGGATATTCGCGGCCCTATTGGTGGAATCGACTTGAAACTGGACTTGGTCGCCAACTAAAGATAAAATTATTATATTAGTTCAGGTTGATATTTTTAGTAAGTCGCCGCTCTTATGCTTAGAAAGTTGAATACATTAGAAGCAGCGCAATTTCAAATCGAATGTTGGTTTCTCTCCAATCTATACAATGCAACGAGACTGTCCATTTATCCAAAATGGAACATTGGATACGTTATTTTAAATTATTATAATTACCAAATTTATTGTAAATACGATATAATAAACAGTGTTAATGACTCAAATTAAATTTAGCTTAATAAGCATTTATTGTATATATAAACAGACGATTGATAATTAATAAATCTATTTTCGGTCTAGCATACCTGCTAGCAATTAGCCTGAGACTGCGTTTTGGCAATTATTCTTTAATTATATAATAGCAAGTGCACCGTCTGGGTATTATATAGTCTTACTCAAACCTATAGCAGGTGTTTCGGAAAGGAAAAAGGCAGCTGAAGGGAAAAAACGGTGGTGAAAAATCGGTTATGTCTCTTGTCACTTGTGGACGTGATGCCATCGGATTTTTATTTAAACTGATGGCTTCATCTGATGCAATCAGAACTACTGTCAACCAACTGTTGGCATCGCAAATCCATCGATGGACAAAAATAGATGGAAAAAAAACTTCCCCTTTTTGCGGCGAAATTGGCTATACATTTATTGAAGGATAATAATGAATCATCCAGTTCATCGGATTCGGACGAGGAGCTTCTTTTAAGTGCACGAAAACTTCATGCAATAATCCTGGATTATGTCGAGAAAACGATGGAACATTATAGTTTAAGTGACTTTAAATTCCACTTTCGAATGACCCGAGATGCAGTTGAGATAGGAATAGAAAAGAAATTCAAAAATTAGGTTAATCGCATCGGGTTCTTCTAATTTTTGTTGGCCTCATCGCTGATGGCTGTCATAATCATATGCTCCATCGACTGATGGCATTGATGCCAACAATCGGATGGATTTCAGATTAGTTTAAGAACTCTCCCATACTGCTGTTAAAGTTTCACGCAACAAAGTGCGGCCTATGTTAACAACCTATATTCTTCAGTGCTGGCAAATAATATATATTCTAGGGATTATTCCCTGAAAGTTAAGAAAGTTGCTGTCGTTTTCGTTTCGTGTTTACTTATTAGCCTGTCCGGTTGTTGCAGACAATTTGCCAGCTCAATTCGGTGGACACCAAGATAGTCTGACTCGAAGTCACTTGGTGCCCCCACCCCCCTGCTAAGCCAAGCAGCCACCGCTAGGCAATTTTCTTTTCTCAAGGAGGATTTAATTTAGCCTGATACCCTTTGTCGGCCACAGGGGTCTTCATCGTGCCAGCGCCATCTACGCTCTGAACACGGGACCACCGGCTTAACGTGACTTCCGAAAGACGGCCTTGTATTAATCATCAACTTTGCCTACTTCGTTGATGCCCAAACTACGCCCAGGACAGGCTTTACCCCTACTTCCGGTAAATCTGTATTCAAAAACAGGAATGACATAGTCCAAAAGATAACAGTGGCGGCTCGTGGATTATAATATAGGAGGGTCATTCTTGGTCATCATTCATCACAAACCACAAATTATAAGAGCTTGGTCAAAATTATACCCGAAAAACGGCTTAAAACTAAGTACATTAAGATATAACTTCCGACTTTCTGGACAAAAACACATTAAAGAGACATCACAAAACTATATCTTATGTGCTAATCACGGATATATTGTTTAAGACATGCGAGGTGATAACATAAAACTTACATTTAATACAAGTCTTTAACAACATAGAAATAGAAAAAAATCTCAAATAAACAAGCCAGTAAATTTCGACAACTAAGTAAATAAACGCAGCTGATTAATATTCCAGGGCTGTTTGATGGGCCGCGTAAATACTGGGTTTCTGACCGGCAAAATGTCATATTTTACGAATGCGGCCGATACTTCGCGTGTTAATTTCCGGAAGGTTCTGTAAATAAAGAGTCTGACAGAGAGGGGCATATCGAAACCGCCAGAGAAAAAATATGGGCTTCGTTCGGCATTGATCATAAAGCGCGAATTACTTCTCGAATACGAGGGACCATCCAAAAGATGCTGCCATAGGAAAATAATAAAATTTACCTATTTGTTTATTTTGAATACCTATTAAAAAATAATAGTTTTAATTTAATCATAGATTATTAATTTCATTATTAGAGACAATATTTTGATAGGTCATTGAGAAAATGACCATATGAAGGAGCCGCGGCTGGAAGATAATATGTAAAAAATTATACTTTATTCGCTTAGAGGCCTTTTTGCACTTTTCTATTTATGCAAAGTTGACTCCAGGGGTTGAAAGCACTTACCTATGGCAGGTCAACAATGAAAAACAGAAGAATTTTGGAAAATTCAGACCTTTTTTATTTTTTAACCGATTTTATTTAATTTTGGTGTTTTTTGCGTTTATTAGAGAAACTGCTGATTTTACAAAAAAATCATAAGATAAAAAAAAGATGTACACTGACAAGTTGTATTTACACTCGGTTTCATTTTTACCATAAGTTAAGAATTTTCTGAGTTATGCTCAAAAAACTACGAAATTGGCTTGAAGTACCCATATACGTAATATACCAATACTCCCTGTTACCCATTTACACAATGACTGGCGTTTGATGCAAACATTTCGAAATAAAGATACGGAAAATGCGTAGATATCAAATTTACATAGATAGAGTTTTTGTCAACTGTGACCCGATGATTTGACGTGACGAATACACGAATAAAATACGCATGTGTAGAAGTATAAACAATTAGGACATTTTATCTTAAGGACCGCAAAAAGGATAGACTTATGTCCATTGATCTTGCTATTTCAAATATGTTTGCATCATGCACCGTAAGGTACCGTGGGTATTGGAATAATACGTACTATAAGAAAATAATATGCATATGTGTTTGAAAGCAACCAATCAGGACATTTTTTCTTAAGGACCGCGAGGACTTTTGCATCATGCATTGGAACCGAACCGAACCGAACCTTGGGTATTGGAATATTATGTATATGGAGGTACCCCCACACCAAAATTTTACTTTTTCATGAAAGCTTCAAAAGTGAAAAAAATGCTTCAAAAATTAAAAGGCTTTACCATGCTAAACAATGTACGCTAATTTTTTACTTTTTGTAGTTTATATTCTGTCAAATATGACGGTTTAAATATGACCGACTTACGATTTTGCACTAATGATTTCCCGACTTTTTTTTATACCTCTAAGAACATAAAAGGCACATCGGTGGAAAGGTAATTTAAAGCTCTACAAAAAACTAACCATCTTTCTCTTAAAATTACAGCTTTCGTCAAAAATCTATATAAAAACCGGTTCACAAATGACAAAGTTATGAATTTTCGAAAATTGTTCTTTTTGCATTTTTGAGGCGCCATTTTGTATTTGGCATGAGTTTGACAGATGTCCAATAAGTCGAATGGGTTTACAGAATGGAAGGGCTTTCAGCCTCTCACATCAAACTTGCATTTACAGGAAAAAATAACGGAGGTCACCAAACGAACCGGGCTTTAAATCACCTTTCCATCGATACATGGTGTCTAGGGGTACCCTCAGGCCAATTTAGTAGTTTTTTGAGCATAACTCGAAAACTTTTTAACTTATGGTAAAAATGAAACACACTGTGAATACAACTTCTTAATGCACATCTTTTTTGTATCTTATGATTTTTTTGTAAAATCAGCAGTTTCTCTAAAAAACACGAAAAAAAAACATAATGTTGAGGAATATATTTTTTTTCAGAGAGACAAATATTAAAAAGTCAAATGATTAATAGTTTTTATAAAAGTGCACTATCATCCAAATAAAATAAAATTAGTTTTAAAAAAAATGAGTTAAAAAATAAAAAAGCCGTGAATTTTCCAAAATTCTTCCGGTTTTTTTATTTAGCATGAGTTTGACAGATCTTCAATAAGTGGAATTGTGTTCCCAAAGGTAAGGGCTTTTAACTTCTGGAGTCAACATTGCACACGAAAACTATGAAACTTTATGTATTTAAAGTTTTTCTCACCTGCATTAACCATTGATAAAGGCCAAGCAGATACAACCAATGATCTTGCAATGAACCTTTACAGAGAGTCCCAAATTCGATCTATTTAGGGGGTTTCAGCTGTTCTTCAAAAGAAACTTAAAGGTAAAAACCGCATTTTGATACAGCACAAACAAAACACGTTGCCGCTATGTACTGTTACAAACCTAGATTGGTTTGCCCCCTAGGTCCTAAGATTTAAGAACCAACTTAAAGAAAATCTGCGAACGCTACGAGAGAGTTTGGAGGGGAGGATAGACCCGAAAGATAATATTTTTTTAAATCACTACAAAATGAGCATTTAAACATTTTTAACTTCATTTGACTGACAATCATCTTCAATCAACTCTCAAAATTACTGACTTACCCTGCAATAATTCCCTCTTGTTCACGAGGCCCATGATGCCGAATTCGTACTCGGGAGATTTTTCCTCTGGATTCTCAGTTCGGATCCGAATCAGACCGGAATATTCGTTCTGATCGGGATTGACAGATCTTAGTGGCCTAACAACTACTCCTTCCAAAATTTCACCGTTGACAGCTGGAAGGTCAATGGTACCTAAAACAAAAACAGTATATCTACAGGGTGTTGCTTCGGATGTAGTTACACTTCTTTGTTTAACTTGTTTTAGCTGATGATGGGTCTCTTTAGACTCGAAACATGTCCTAAATGAAACCCGAAACAATAAAGACTTTAGTGGAGAAGACATTCAGTTTTTCTTTGTGATATTAAATTATTTCGCAGTTATAAACAAGACAAAAACGGAAAGTAACCAAAGTCTAAATTAAATGACACAAGACAGGCAAAAACAATCTTTTCAATGGAAATGTGTCATTAAGTGTCAACAAGTAAATATTTTGGTTACTTTCCGTTTTTTTCTTGGTTATAACTGCGAAATAATTTAATATCAGTTTTGAAGTTTAAAAAAGCATTTTTGGGAAAAAGTTTTTGAATAAAACGTTTTAATTTTTATGCGTAGAATTGAAATCCGCAATCAGAAATAGAATGTTCCATTTAAAAAAATCAACGTCAAGCAAAATTTTGACACTTCCTGTGAGGCTAGGACCTTAAAACCTACATCATCAGAAAGAGCCCATTTTACTACCTTGATAGTGATTTAAAAATGTTTAAAAATAATTATCCCCTTTAAAATAATCGGCCAGTGCGGGTGGTCTGAAACACCCTATAGAAGTTGCCCGAATACTGAATATACCATTCAGAAATGCTTAAATATTCAAAATTTTCTCTTTATAAATGTTCTTAACACTTTTTAACGAGTGCGAACCAATTAAGCCGTAAAAACCGTAAAACAGACCATAACATTTTGCGGGTCAAGTCGTATGAAATCAGCGTTGATCTGGCCTGAAAGGCAGAAAAGCTGTCGTAGGTCGCGGATTGTTTGTTTCTTTTTATTTGTATTCGATTTTTTCATTGATCGATATGTATAGCAGTGTATTTCGCCTGCTCTTGTTCTAGTTTCTCTCGTATCTCGATAGACGGCGCTTCTTGCGAGAGTTTTCTCACTATTTACATAGGATTAGAGACAAAACCGTCTAATTAACTTCGCAAGGGTGTCACAATGACCAAGCAGTGTTCTGAGGAGTCCCATAAGGACGAAACAGTTAACTGTCAACACTTATTAGGTGTCCATTGGATCTTGCACCCCCGTGAGAATAAGCTTTCAAGCCACCCACGGAAAAATATGAGAGAAACAAAGTTTCGTGGCTAATCGGATAAAAAGGAGTTATCCGATTAGCCACGAAACTTGTTTGATTTTTGGCTAAAATAAGGTTTGGCGAACCACCTTTCCGATTTTAATGATTTTTGATAGGTACATACCGGTCAAGAGGATAAAAAACCCCAAATTTTAAAATTCTCTGATCTCTGGAATTCGGGATGCTTTAACCCCTTAACCGGTAGAATGACGATGTAACAAAAATCATTAAAACTGATAAGATGGTGTGCCAAATCACCTTTTTTTCGTTGATTTCATATGAATTGAGCCACTGGGGAAAATTCTAGACATCGGTATCGGATTCAGCGTCGAAAAATACATAGTATATCATGTTTAACGGCTCGCGACATTTCTTTTTCTTTGTGGGGTTGTGTTATCAAAGAATTTTTTCATTTCGCTTGAGATATCTCCAAAATAAGTTTTTTTAACGTGCCAAAGGATTCTCCTTCCGACAATCCGAAGACGCTTGTTTGTTTTGCTCATTAGTTATTTTGCTGAAGACTGCCGGAAAATACATAATTAGTTAGAGTTAACTGTTTTGCGTTTCTCGAAAGGCACTGTTGGTCGTCAGTATTTTCAAATAATTGGTCACGTGTTAGAGTTTTCTGGTAAAAGAACTAATTTTTGAAATAGGGGAAAGGTTAAAACAACAAAAATATAAAGAGCTTGAAGATAAATTTTATTTTATACCATTCTCTGTGGAAACTTTTGGTCCTTGGGGGGAATAGGGCAAAAAATTTATAAATGAAATTGTCTGTAAATTAAAAAAAAAACGTGCTAGTAATTTTATAACACAGAAAATAAGTTTGGCCAAACAAAGAGTAAATTCTGCAGCAGTTTTGGGGACTATCCCGGTAGAATCCGGTCTGGATGAAATAAATTTATTTTAATTTTATTTTATCGAAGGATGTGAGGGTGTGGATTTTTACCTTTATTTTATTTGTATTTTTATTTAATTTTTACATTGTTATTGTTAATTTTTAATTTTACAAATAATAATATACGAGTATTTTTCCATCATTTTTAAGCGCGTATTGATAAGGCTTTGTCGGCTTTAGTGGTAGTAAGTTGATTATAGTAGTTAACGTTTAAATAGCATATAAGCAGTGTCGCTAGATGTACGATAATTATCGATTTTATACGATAATATAACGAATGTATGATAGTAGCTATGCGAGAATGGCCTTTTGTACGATAATTTATAAATTACAACGAAAAATCCTATTGCAAAATATGTTATTATATTAGTCATGAAATCTTGCAATATTTTTAAAGTCCCTGACAAACCTAAATATATACCGCTATAAAAATTTTGAAGAAACTTTTTTTTGTTTTTTGTATTTATACCTATGACTATATGTAGAATAATCATTTTATGAAAATAATACATCGTTTTTAAAGTATTTTTTAACCCCTTTTTCGAAAATTTATTAAGCAGGAATGTTTGTTTTTAAGTATCGATATTTTGTGCGATAACGTACGATAATTTTAAACGGCTCATGCGATAATTCCCTTTGTGACGAGTAGCAACACTGCGTATAAGGTACTAACCTTTAGGAACTATTTTGACATTTTCCGCTGAAGAACATGTTCCGGAGTTACCCCTTGTGCCCAAATTGTATTCGACTTCTTGGCCAAGCTCCAGTGAATTTGAGTCGCCTTCAAAATTGCTGAAACAAATAAATATAAAAGTGAGTTTTTGTTTAAACTGCCTATTAAGAAAGGCATGCCGTTTCAATAATCAATCCATCTTTCCCTCACTGTCACAACACAAGTGTGAAGAAATCAGCTGTAGAAACATTTTTACCTTCCTAGCCCGCGTAGCAATGGCTAGAGAATGTATTGTTTTCGACGAATTATTTTTTTTCAGAAAACGCCGAAAATGTGTTATGTGGATGTATTTTGACCTATCCTAGCAATATCGTCTGTCTGTGTGTGTGTATTTTTAGCTCAGACATACTATAGTAGTGTGAGCTATGGTGATCCTAATTTTTTCGAGAAAAAAAAAGTTGCTCCGATTTTAAAAATTTTTATATATTTTTGAGTTTCAGATGATTTTGAAACTTTTTTATTGCGCCGTCTGTCTGTCTGTCTGTAACAACCAACCCGCATAACTCAAAAACCGCTTGTCCTATTTAAATGAAATTTGGTACCTAGGCTGGGTCTTGGGCAGTGATGGTCCCATTTAAAAATGAACGAAATCCACTGAACAAAAGCCAAATAAAAGGGTGGGGGTAGATTTCAGAAATTAGGGTTTAAAGGTAATTAAGTCTGGAGTTAAACAAAATTAATTTTAGTTTATTTAAAAAAAGGATGGGGGTAGATTTCAAAAATTAGAGTTTAAGTGAAAATATGGCGTGTGTGATATCAAACGAAAGGTAATTGAGTCTGGAGTTAAACAAAATACATTTTAGTTTTATAAAAAAGGGTGAACGTAGATTTTAAAAATTAGAATTTAAGTCAAAACATGGCTTGTGTGGTATCAAACGAAAGGTAATTGAGTCTGGAGTTGAATAAAATATATTTCAGTTTTTAGTTATATTAGCTCACACGTACACTATAACTATAGTACCTAGTGTGAGCTTAGGTGCCCATAGATAGGCAGAGTATTTTTTTGTCCGTAACGCGATAGCTCCTAAACCGCTGAGCCGATTTTCATACAATTTTCAGGTAAAATAGTGTTCGACACTCTAACGAGCTGATTAGATTTTAGTCAAAATCCATTAATGCTAATGAGTTTTTTGAAAATTATTTTTTTTTAAATGCTAACTTTTTAACGGAATGCGGTTTTCGGAATGTAGTAAACCACATTGTGTTATAATTAAAAACTTCGTAGGAGCTTTAGTTTCAGAGATATTTACAAAAAACTGTTTTTAAGGCTGACTATCATAGCTTCACTTGAAGTGTGCTAATAGGCTAGCTAGGAAGGTATCAGATCCACTTTCTCCAGTCATGACCCACTTTCGCGACACAATTATACAGAGATCTAAAAAAACGTGGGACTTGTGACGTCACAATCCTCCACTCCTAAGCGAAGCCGGGCGGAGAAGACCACACCGCCGGAATACAGAAGCAAGAGGGTCAAACGAGTCGCGGGCCAAGGGGAAGGGGGTGTGACCGACAACAGGTCGCCTCTGTTAAGAGACAACCTGGGGTCGGACAAACCCTCGGCTGAGCCCGCGTCCCGGACAGCTAAGTAGGAAGGCGATGAAGGTCGTCTTCATGTCCGACAGGGTAGACGGCAAAATCCGAGAGAAAGAGGGAGCAGCTATCCGCTGTAAGCTTCTGGAACGGATGCTCCGGACCATGAGGGGACCACCCGAGGGACCGGTGCTCCGTTTTGTGAACTCTGGCCTGGTAGAACCAGGCAAAAGGTCACAAGGGACTGGCTACTGAACCAGATCGTAACGGTCGGAGGAGTCACATTCCGTCCTGGCAGGTCGGATGAGGCACCCTGGCCGGAGCGGATCACGTTTTGGATCCGGTCCCAACAGGAGGTAGACATCGCCAGGTTAATGGATTTCCTAGGACTCCAGAACAGGCCGCTCGATATTTCGGGCTGGCGACATCTGGAGACCACAGGAGGACCAGGCGCCTGGCGATTGACTTTCATGGTAGGGGTGGACACCATAAGGCATCTGGAGGGAGTCAATTGGCGGCTCGCATATGAGTTTGTAACCATCACTGTGTCGAGGATGCAAACTTATAGCGCAGCTGCGCGACGACCGCCCAGAGGGCCCGACGGTGACCCGCCTACCAAGAGAAAGACGGAGTGATGGGTTCCCCTGCTCTCCCCCATGTAACAACCCCCACATGGCGATGGATCAACTGCGGGTAAGTCAAATTAATTTGCACAAGAGTCTCGGACCAACAGGCGAGCTTGTACGGACTGTGACTGGCACCAGTGCCTCGCAAATTGTATTTGTACAAGAACCTTTTATCGTTTCAGGTAGCAAAGTAGGGGGCCTAGAGAGAACCGGCATGAACATCCTGACCGGGACAAGAGACAAAGCACCAAGAAGCTGCCTAATGGTGTCAAAGGACCTGACAGTTGTGGAGTTACCACAACTAGGGACCCGAGATTTGACGGCAGCGCTTTTGGAATTAACGGTGAGTAACAATAGGCTTAAGATCGTGGTATGTTCCGCATACTTACCATATGACAGTGAGCACCCACCACCTTCCCAGAACTAGCACGAGTAATCTCATTCGCGGAGTCTAACAAATTTCCGGTGATCGTAGGGTGTGACGCAAATTCACATCATGTAGCGTGGGGTAGTAGTGATGTGAATAAACGTGGAGAGGCCCTTTTTGAGTTTCTCGCCAACTCGGACCTGGAAATAGCTAACAAAGGCTGCGAACCAACGTTCATCAATAACACCCGCGAGGAAGTCATTGACATTACTCTGGCTTCACGAGACATTTACGAAAAAATCGACAATTGGAGGGTCACGAAGGACATCGTCACTAGGGACCCTCTTGAAATAAACATTGACACAAAAGAACAACTTGAAAGAGCAATCGGCGACCTGGAAAAAACCATCATAGCCAGCTATGAGGAGGCCTGCCCCTTAAAACCCTTGCCGACTCGACGTGTCCCCTGGTGGAACAGCCAGCTAGACAAGCTACGCCGGAAAACCAGGAGGACCCTTAACAGAGCGATGAGGGATGGTGGGGAGGCCACCTGGGAACAGTACAGAGAAGCCAGAAGAGAGTTTAAGACAGAGGTAAGAAGAAGTAAAAGGGAAAGCTGGAGGACTTACTGTGGGGAAATCAATTCTCTCCCAGGGACCTCCAGACTTCTCAAAATACTGAGTAGTGATTCGAGACAAACACTCACGTCTCTTAAAAAACCTGATGGAAACTGGACCGCCTCCGGTGAGGAGTCTTTGCGACATCTCCTTGAGGTTCATTTCCCAGGGGAGGAGAGCGACCACAAAACGCAACCCGTCACCGGACCACAGTTTAGGGTTGAACCCGACTGGGAACTGGCAGATAAAGTCGTTACGGACGCCACCATAACCTGGGCGATCAACGAGTTCAGCCCATACAAGTCACCAGGGCCGGACGGGCTGTTTCCGGCGCTATTGCAGTAAGGGCTCGAGGTTCTCCTTCCGTACATGAGAGGAATCTTTAGAGCGATCATAGCGTTGGGCTATGCACCTCCAACATGGAGAAAGGCAACCGTAGTCTTTATCCCGAAGGCGGGGAGAAGAGACTACACAGCAGCCAAATCCTACCGGCCCATAAGTCTGACATCTTTTATGATGAAGGCAATGGAGAAGATGGTTGACCGACAACTTCTAGGAGGAGTCTTGGCAAACAACCCATTCCACAGAAATCAGCATGCCTACATGGAGGGCAAGTCAACTGACTCGGCCATACATGCAGTAGTGCATAAGGCAGAGAAGGCTCTTCAATTCAAGCAATACGCACTTGCGGTGTTCTTTGACATAAAAGGGGCTTTCGACAAGGCCAAAGTGCAGATGATAACATCCGCCCTTCAAGAGAGGGGGGCAGAAACCCCCATTATTGAATGGGTAAGATCTGCACTAAATCAACGAGCAATACAAGCTACATTGGGGGAGTCAACGGTCAGGATTAGGGTCACGGGACGGTGCCCACAAGGCAGTTGCCTGTCGCCCCACCTGTGGTGCCTGATTATGGACACCTTACTAAAGCGCTTGTCAGAGAACGGATTCGACGCCTATGCCTATGCAGATGATGGCTTGGTGGAAGTGGTTGGTCGCTTCCTTAACGTTGTCTGCAGTAGAATGCAAATGGCTGTTCGCATCATAGAAGACTGGTGCCAAGAAAATGGACTCTCTGTTAACCCAGGTAAGCAGAGATGATACTGTTCACCAGAAAGAGAAAAATCGAAGGTTTTAGAGCACCCGTGATGTACGGAAGACCCCTAGCTTTAGTACCAAAGCTGAAGTACCTGGGTGTCATTCTTGATAGCGGACTCACCTGGACGCCACATGTTACCAATATGATCGTAAAGGTCCAGGCAACAATGTGGCAGCTGCGACGGGTAGTCGGCAGGACCTGGGGACTATCCCCCAGGACCCTCCACTGGATGTACACGGCAATACTGAGACCGAGGATCCAATACGGATCCATAGTCTGGTGGCCGGCAGTGGAGAAAACAGGGGCTGATGTGTAGAGGGATAACCGGAGCTATGAGAACTACCCCGATCCTGGCCCTAGAGACAATTCTGGGACTACCATCGCTACCAACTTGGATCAAGAGGGAGGCGATGGGGACCTACCTACGTCTAAGGGACACGGGTCAGTGGAGAGGACGAGGGGAAACAGCTGGTCATCTAGCTATAGAAGAGCTGACAATTAGAGAAATCCCCCTCACGTCAATGACGGTCAGCAGAGCACAGGCACCTTGGAGGCTCGAGAAGAGGTACAAAATCCACATCCCAGACAGGGAAGCGTGGCAGAGAGACGAAATGATGTTTGAGGAGAGCGCTTTAGTTTGCTACACTGATGGATCCAAACTATCAGAGAGGCAAACCACAGGAGCGGGAGTATACGTGGAAGAACTAGAAGTTCAGAAGAGCTACTCGCTCGGTGAGCAGGCTACTGTTTTTCAAGCAGAAGTCTACGCCATAATAATGGCGGCAACCCTAGAAGAGGTTCGGAACAGCGAAAAGGAGCTTATATATATATGCTCTGACAGTCAAGCCACCCTGAAGGCGCTAAACGCACCCAAGATTGCTGACGGCTTGGTGGAAGAATGCGCAGAGGCGCTGGAGACCCTAAGCGATGGCAAACGGGTGACGCTGGTTTGGGTTCCGGGACATACGGTGGTACCAGGCAACGAGAAGGCGGACGAACTCGCACGACTCGGGGCAGGAACCGCCTATGTAGGACCGGAGCCACTTTTGGGCGTGACAAAAAGACAAGTGCAAAGCGGACTCAACAAATGGGCCCAGGACGCGCTATTAAACTCCTGTGAAACAGGAACGGGTCCAAAAGCGACCAGAATTAGATGGATGCTGGGACGGACACGAAAAGACCTCGGACTACTGATAGGTACTCTAACCGGACATAACCGGTTGAGGAAGCACATGACACGTAGAGGAGTCGAGAATGAGCCTACCTGCCCAGCCTGTGGACAGGAAGAAGAGACATCATTACACCTCGTGGCAGAATGCGAGGCCTACGCAAGGATGAGACAACAGGCACTCGGAGCGCCAACTCTGAGCGAGGAAGAACGGCACATGCTCAAATGGGCAGACTTACAGGACTTTGTAAAGAGAACAGGAAGGCCCAATGAGTTACCCGACCATCAAAGGGAAGTGCAGAGAGTGGGTTAAGGGACAGACTTGGGGCATGGCAAAAAGGGCCTACTCTGGCCTACTTGACAGACCTGCGAGTCAACCCCCCCACTACTACTACTACTACTGTGACGTCACAGCTATCATAGCGACACACGAAAGAAGAAAGCCAGAATTTTTGTTTATTATTTATATATTTAATTATAAAATACTATATAATTAGGTAACATCCAAAGTGCATATCACATTGTCCATTCTACGCTATTTCCTAAACAGTATTTTATGATTTTTTTATTTTTATAGCAACTTCGTTGGAAGATTTTAGTCCACAGTACACCTGTTTATTTTTTTAAAATCATACTTTTACTAAAACGTTCAACTTTTCTATGTGTGAAAATTATTGAATGTGATTCCTAACAGTAGCTCTATCCAAAGATTTTATGATATCAAACATAAGAAAACGTTCATCCTATAAATTAGATGCTTTACGGCCGCGCCGTGTCTCCTAGGCCAAACGTCAAAATTATGAGATGCAAAAAGTTATAGTAAATAATTATTAACCGGCTGATTTTTTTTTCTGTGGCTTCAAAATGTGTAAAAGGAAACATTCCGTTCTGTTAGGAATCACTTTCAAGAGTTTTCGCAGATGGGAAAGTTGAAAGTCCCGGCAAAATGAAGCTATCCACAAAAATTCAGCCTGTTACCCATTACCTAAAATATAGACCGGTATACTGTTACTAAATAAAAAGAAATTGTTTAATGATGAGTTCGTTTATTGTTATTCTAATAAATATGAAGATAAATGTTTTTTTCTAGGAAAATATCAATTTTCTCAAGTGCAAATTATCATTGTCTTTTATTTCTTATGCGGCGGGAACTTGTCAGTCATATCAATTTGTCAATATTTTCTGATGGAAATAGTTTTAAAATAGATAAAAAGTGAAAAAATGAGAAATTGTTCCTGTTCTTGATAATAGGCCAAAAATGTTCCAATTCCTTGTCGTTTTCTTTTTGGTACAGTTAAATTTTTTCAATATGTTCGTCGAATTTCTGTAAAAGTAGAGTTCCTTTTTTCTAAATTCAGCTTGAAAACTTGCTGCTTCAGTGACACGTAAACTCTTCTTGTGCAAATAACATTAGAAAAATTATTTGTATATAGAGTATTTCTTTTAGAACGAAATATAGGGATTTGTGGGCTTTTCTAGCAAATGAAATAAAAAACGCTTAGAAATGTCATTTTGTTTGCTAGAGAAAATTTTCCAAAATTATTTGATACACACATAACATAGAAGTGAAACCAAAACCCCCTGTATAACAGCTATCGCATCACTTTTTTTATATAATAGGATGCTTTATGTTTATGTTTTACATATGCGTATGTACTACACTTTGTGCTCCTTTCATTTCAAATCCTATTGTTATTTTAAAAAGCTACACTTACTTCTCAAATTTTGGTATTAGATCCAATTTTTGCTGATGAATAAATTAACTTTTTTACCCATAATGTTTGAGATTCTGGATTGCTGGGAAAAGTTATGGTTTCGAAATAAAAACTTGATTTTCTGTTGTTTAATTTCCCTGACTTTTATTTCAAACTTTTCGACAAATAAAAACAAACATGACATGCTTTGTTAGTTCATTTAAGGTCGATTAATCAACGCAAATATTTTGAGTGACTTTTGATTTTTTCTATTAAATAAGTTACCGCCGTTCGTTCCGAGAGATCCGATATTTCGTCCTTTTATTTTAAAAGACATTGATGGGCTTGTCGCAACTCTAATATATCCAAATAGTCAACAGAAATAGTTGCAAAATACTACTGACCCCGCCAAAAAAACATACAATCAAAGAATAAAAAACAGGTTGCTGAATTATCCAACTAGTTCTAGGTCCTTTTGGTCTCTTGCAAAAGCTGTTGGATCAAACTTCACCAAGTCATCCATCCAACATCAGAGGAAAAAGCCAATATGCTGGCCAAAATTTTTTCCTCCAACTCAAACTTAACAGTGCCAAATGGAAAAACTCCACCGTTCATTGAAAGGGTTTCCCACAAGGTACCCTTTTGTCACAGAGAAATACGAAAATCCCTTAAAAACTTGGATACAAACAAAGTAATGGGTCCAGATGGCATTCTAACGATAGTACTCAAAAATTGTGCTATCGAACTCACCCCAACTTTCGCTAAATTATTCAATTTAACTTACAGGCAAGGAGAATATCCATCATCATGAAAGTCTGCCGCAGTACAACCCATTCCAAAGAAAGGAAAAAAGACAGATCCGTTAAACTATAGACCAATTGCTATACTTCCGGTGACATCAGAAGTAATAGAAAGAGTTGTGAACAATCACCTAACCAAGTACTTGGAAAAGTACAAAATTATCAACGACAAGCCATACGGATTTCGAAAATATAGGTCAACTGGCGATTTACTTACATAAGTCACTCAACAAGCTCAAAGCAATGGGATTGTCGCCGAAACTTCGCACTTGCTTTGAAAGCTACCTTAAGGATAGATCTATTTATGTTGCACTGGATGGCTAGAACTCCAACTCTTACCAAATAAATGCTGGTGTGCCACAGGGAGCAATCCTCTCGCCAACACTTTTTCTGATTTACATAAATGACTTCATAGATAAAACAGTAAATAGACTTAATTGCTTTGCAGATGATGGCAATGTAGTCTCCTCACTCATACCACCCACATGTCTCTCCGCACGTGAATTCCATCACCTTAGACTAACTCAAATATCGCAGATAAATAACGATCTGGAGATAATAGAGGACTGGGGCAACAAAAACCTTGTACAGTTCAACACGCAGAAAATCCAAGCAGCCCTGTTTTTGAAACAGTTGAACATCTTAGGAGTCACTGCAGAGATCAACATATTATCTTGGCACAGTCACGTGGCAGATATACCTAAAAGGGCGTCCCAAAAGCTTGGGGTGCTATTTCTATATCTTAATGCTTTTGAACACCGTGCAAAAACGAGCTATCAAGCTGATCAATGACCCCGCACTTAGCCGTAGCTTGGATAGTCTCACAAAATGCTCTGAAGTGTTGGCACGTATGATCTCCCCGGGAGTAGCACCTACTAGGTGAACACGTCAAACAGACGGTAACCATCAATTTACTGTCAAAATAGAAGCACCAAGAACCTCATTATATCAGAATTCATATCTCTGGACAACAGCATCGCTGTGGAATAAACTCTCTGCGACAGTTTACCGCGCACTTGCCGCTTCTCGAGCGTGATAGGGATCTCCTTGCGAGTGCGCATAACCGTAAAAAAAAACATACCGGGACTGGACCAAATATGTCAAGATACAGGGACTCTAGAGGAGACCAAAAAACTTTAACACAAATGGTTCTCAGTAATGTGTCATACAAATAAGTTGCAAAATTTCATCGAATTTATACTTATCTTTTATCTAAACTACACAAATATTCATTTAACTGCATAGCAACTAGAAGAAACACCCAAAAATGCAATCTAGTTTGGATTATAAAAGCGTGAAAAATGCTGAATAAATGTAGTACACCGTTGTATGTGATTAAATTTTCGAATATAAGATATCGACTTCTCGTAAAAACTTTTTTAACACCGACACGAATGCAAAAAGAGGGGATTCATAAGTTTGTTCCTTTTGTCTGTGTATCCTAAAAATGTAAATAATTATTAATAGTTCAGTCATTATAGAATTTTAGCTTGCAAAAGGTGGTGTAGTCGCGATTTTGACTAATGTTCTTGACAGTGGAGTCCCCCGCCATCTTTGGATTTAGTGTGCACAAAAAAGGTTTTTTTTTTAATTACTTGGTTACTGTACGTTTTAGAAAAAAAAGTTTTAAACAAAAGTTGAAGACAATAAAAGTTTCTACAAAAACGCCTTTACACGTTTTTTTTTTGTCAGACGAATGGTTTTCGAGTTATGACACTAAACATTTCGCCGACATTTTATTAGTGGCCTTTAACTTCGAACAGGCTTATTTTTGGGAAAATCTGTAATAACATAAAATAAAGGCCAACTAATAGTCTTTAAAATGAGACATCACTGGGTGGTACCCTAGTATATGCAAAATAAACCTGAATGATTTCGGTTTTATGTAATTTTTTCAAAAGGTAAGCATTTTACAGAAAGTGTGTAATCAACTTTATTATAGAAAATTAAATTATCTTTTAAACGATGTATCAACTAACTGGGCCAAGTCCACGGTTAGCACTTTATTGGCATCCATAAATTGGGATTTTCTTTTAGGATCACGAAAAAAAATCATGTTTTTTAAAAAAACTATGCATTTTAGGGCAAAATGTTAAAATACCTTTTTGAGAGAAAATAAAATGCTCTTTTAAACGGTTTATCACAAAGTTGTGTTAAAGCTATTATTGACCCTCCCGGGACGTCCGCATAAGAAAAGTTTAATTTTACTCTGCACTGTTAAAAATAAAAAAAAAATTTAAACAATATGTATGTGGTGGGTTTTTGTTAACGGGAAACAATCAAGAAAGATACGCATGTTTGGTGATTTTTTTCTCAATTCAGTTTTTGGACGCCCCTGGGGTATTAACGGTTACCTAAATGTACACATCGTTCGAAATAACATTTAATTGTCTATAATACAGAATAAAACGTTTCTCCCGGTAAAGCTTGGCTTTTCAAAAAAATTCGTAAAATACATGAAAATCTCTAAACATAAGTATATTCCTTGAGTGTTCTTCGTTAACACAAACCCACTAGATACATATTGTTTTAAAGATAATTTTATTTTCAACAATATAGAGTTAAACAAGATTTTTTAGAAAGCTTAGTTTTGAAGAAAATTTATTCAAACAAATAAAAACATTTTAAAAATTTATTTAAAAAAATAACCTCAATATGCGGACGCCGCTGGAGAGTCAATAATAGCTTTAACACAAATTTGTGATACGCCGTTTGAAGAAAATTTTATTTTCTCTAGAAAATGTGTTTCAACATTTTTCCCTAAAATGCTTAGTTTTTTTGAAAACTGAATAAAACCTAAAAAAACATAATTTTTTTTCGGGATTTTAAAAAATAACCTTAATTTATGGATGCCAATTAAGTGCTAACCGTAAACTTGGCCCTCTTCGGTAATACATCGTTTAAAAGATAATTTAATTTTCTATAATCAAATTGATAACACAGTTTCTGTAAAATGCTTACCTTTTGAGAAAATGACATAAAACTGAATAATTTCGGTTTATTTTGCATATAATATGGAAATACATAGGAAACTGGTGTACGGCCAACACTTCAGTGTTCGTATCTCAGCAAGGGTACCCAGAGAACTCAGTGATATCTTATAGTCTTTTATGTTATTACAGATTTTCTGAGAAATAAGCGGTGAATGTGAAATTGTCTTCAACTTTTGTCTAAAACTTCTTTTTCTAAAATGTACAGGGACCAAGTAACTAAAAAAAACCTTTTTGTGCACACTAAATCCAAGAGAGCGGGAGGAGCGGGCCCCCCCCTAGGTCGGAAACTCATTTTTTTTTAGGACTCCAATGTGAACGACATATGACAAAATGGCGAATACACCACCTTTTGCAAGCTGGGGGTCTTTTTTTCGCTCCAGTGACTATCCTATAACCTTATTAATCGATTAAAAATTTTTTTTTTCGAAAAAAAGAGTTGCATTCTTAGTTGAAGTATCAAAAGTGGGTCAACCACAGTGTTTCCAAATCTGTATAAAAATCCAAAAAACTTAAAGAAACATATATTTCCCATTTTTTTTTTGTGAATTTTTTATCTTTTTCATCTTGTCGTAAGAAATATATAAGGAAATATAACCACATAAAATGTTCTCTGAGGAAGAACTAACTGAGGCGTTCGGTAATCTACTTATAAATGGTAATGATACGGATGAAATCGTTCACATTAAAAAAGTGGAAAAAAAATTAGAAATCATAAAAGAATTATTACTAGCATTTGGAGTTAAAGATGGCGAATTTTTACAAGTTATCGATGAAGATATACCAAACAAACTTACACAAGCAGATAATACTAGCGAAATCTCCAACGCTTTTTTTGCAACATTAAATACTTGTTACAAAATTATTGATATCAAAATAAATTGGAATCCATATCTTTTCGTGCACTATGAACTAAAAGCAGATCAGAATTTAAAAAGATTTCATTCCGTATCGCACCAATATCTTTTTCATGGCACGAATGAAGATAATGTTGAAAATATTTGTCGCCAGAACTTTAACTGGCGTTTGCGAGGACAGAAAACTGGTAAGTCTTTCACAGGTGTCCATCCAAATAACATCATAGGTTGTGGCGAAGTTTTATAATATTGACCTTTTCTTAAAACGGGAATTGTCAAGGTTCTGTATTTTTACAATGAAGTGATAAAATTTTTATATACCAGCCTAGAAAACAGTTTTTTGTAAATATCTCTCTAAAAACACAAATTAGTGAGCAAAATGCAGTCTACTATATTCCGAAAACGTCATATTGATACGATGCTCTGTTAAAAAGTTAGAATTTTTAAAAATTTTTACTTGACAAAAAACTGTCATTAGCATTAATGGATTTTACTATTATTACTATTTTACCCGAAAATTTTATGAAAATCGGTTTAGCTGTTTAGGAGCTATCGTATTACGGACATAAATAATATATGTGTCGGACATAAATAATATATAATCGATCAAAATACACCCAAATAACACTTTTTGCGCGTTATCTAAAAAAAATTTCGTCGAAGCTAATACCTTCTCTAGCCAATGCTACGCGGGCTAGGACAGAAATAAATGGATCCATGACGGATCTGATATCTTTCCAACACTCCAAGTGAACTCCAAGCTATGTCAGCCTTGAAGACAGTTTTTAAATAAGTAAATATCTCAGAAATAAAAGCTTTTACGAAGAATTTTGGTTATAACATAAATTATTAAGAGAAATATGTTCTACTATATTCAGAAAATCGCATATTGATGCAATGCTCCGTTAAAAAGATAGCATTTTTAAAAATGTTTAACTGTTAATAGCATAAAAACTGTAGGCTTTTGTTAAAATATACAGTATTAAGTAGGTTAAGCTTATTCAAATCATTCTTAATAAATTATTTCCTGGGAATTTATTGTGGAGGACATATTTTCTAAAGGTTGGCATAACCTTTTTTCAATATAAACCACCAAATAAACTGGTTTATCTCTAGGTATACGTGCATGAAATTCTTTATTATAGTTTTGGTAAATGCAGAACGCGTTCGGCAATTTCTGTTGTAATATTTAAATTAATAATTTTTTAAAGAGAAATATATTCGCTAATAAGAGGGTTGTCGTTTAAGTTTTGCATATACAGCTGGAATAAAATAGTAGATGCCTTTTAAAGACTTTACTACTTCTCGAAGTATTCTCCACGAATATTAATGCTGCTTTGCATGCGCTCAAACCAGTTGTCAAAGCTGTAATTTTATTCTTTTGTTAGTACTGTCAAAATTGCATTCTTGAAGGTGTCGACTGCTTCCTCTGGCGACTCAAGTCTTTGAGCATGTCATCCATTCTTGATTTGCGGCAAAGTATAGAAATCGTTGGGACTTGGTCGGGACTGTATGGAGGATGATTCAACAATTCAACATTTTGTTGGGATAAAAATTCAATGATGTTTTGTGCTTTGTGCGAATTTGCATTGCCTTGGTGGGGGATGATTCGTCGTTCGGGGTTCGTTTTTCGAAGCTCAACCATGACTTTCGGCAAACAAATGGAGAAGCACCAATCGGGAGTAACAGTCCTTTGATCTTTCAAAGGAACGGTTGCTACATGACCTGCTTTTAAGGCAAATGTCGCGATCATCTTTTTGGATAGACTTCAAGAACGGATGACTTTTCTTCATCTTAGAACACCCAAACAGACGACTGGACTGACATTTATTTTCGGGTTCATATGAGTAAATCCACGATTCATCATCACTGACAATGCTGTACACGTTTTTCGAGTTTCTTACCTCAAAGCGGTCTAGAGTTTTCTGACACCAATTGGCCGTAGCTTCTTTCTGTTCTTCGGTTAACCTAATTCTTCATGCAAAATTTTTTGAATTGTGGTCTTTGAAATCCCGAATGAAGCCTCAATCGCGCGATATGTTACATGTCGATCTTCGGTAAAGAGCATGCGCACAGGATCGATGTTTTCCTGGGCGACAGCCGTTTTTGGTGCACCTGGCATTGGATCGTCACTAAGGCTAATCCGTCCATGCTTGAATTCTCCATACCAACTGTCGACTGATATGGTGCTTTATTACCGAAAACAGAAATCAACTCGGCAAGGCATTCTTGTTAAGAAATTATAACTCAAAAATGTAATCGGTTTAATTTCATTTTTCGTCTGATTTATTAACTTTATTTACTGTACCTATAAAACTATATGTATCGCACTGACGTTTTGAATTTACGTTAGGTAAAGATTAAGGTAAAGTTTTAGGAACGACATTCGATCAGTGTCGCCCTCTATGTTCCTATATGCAAAATATAAAAGGCAGCCCTCGTATATTTTTATTTAGTTTACATTGGGGTTGGCAAAACTATGAAAACCTTTAGCAACCATAATAAAACAATAAAATTAGTTTTATAATGGATTTTAAAGGCTTTCAAAAAAATTCATGAAAACCATTACAAAATCTTACATTTATACTCAAGTTGCTTAGAGGCCTTCATGCACTTTTCGGGCTATTGCCAGTTGAACTTCTTACCTTTACGATCACAACTGATCTTATTAGACATCTGACAAACTCATGCCAAATTCAAGATGGGGACTCAAACATGAAGAACAGGACAATTTAAAACAATTCTCAAGTTTTTTTTTATATTTGTTTTTTAAAGTATATTTTGTGTGAATCATAGTTCACTTTAACTGAAACTATCAACAACTTGCATTTTTTATACTTGATATATCCATTTTGTTTTCGGGTTTTTTGCTTTTTATAAAGTAACTGCTGATTTTAAACAATCAGCAGACACTTCTACCATAATTTAAAAGGTTCTCAAGTTATGCAAAAAAACTACGAAATTGACCGAACCCGAGAAAAAAAATCTTTTAAAATTAAAAGCCCGTGCAGTCAAATTAAGAAACTACTATACATTGTTAAAAAATAAAGCTTTCTGTCACATATACTCTAATTTTTTCGAGAAAAGTTGTTCCGATTTCAAAAAATTTTACATATCTTTGCGTTTCAGATGATTTTGAAACTTTTTTGTCGCGCCGTCTGTCTGTCTGTCTGTAACGACCAACGCTCATAACTCAAAAACCGCTTGTCCGATTTTAATGAAATTTGGTACCTAGGCTGGGTTTTGAGTGGAGATGGTCCCATTTAACAATGAACAAAATCCACCGACACAAGCAAAATAAAAGGGTAGCGGGTAGATTTCAAAAATTAGAGTTTATGTGAAAATATGGGGTGTGTGATATCAAACGAAAGGTAATTGAGCCTGGAGTAAAACAAAATACATTTTAGGTTTTTTTTAAAGGGTGGGGGTAGATTTTAAAAATTAGAGTTTAAGTCAAAAATGGCTTGTGTGGTATCAAACTCACACGTACACTATACTATAACTATAGTACCTAGTGCGAGCTTAGGTGCCCATATATTGGCAGAGTATTATGCTTTAATATGATTTAAAACGCGTTAAATTTATTAATTTTTAGGTCACAGATTTGGACAAGGTGTTTCTTTTGCTCGTAGATCAACCTACGCCAATCATTATAGCCACAGTAATCCAAAAGCTATGTTTTGGGTACAGGTAGGTAGAGTCCCTGTATGTTGACATATTTGGATATATTAGAGTCGCAACAAGCCCATCAATGTCATTCTTGAATTTGCGTCTAGGTGATGATATTTTCATTGGCGTGGTATGAGTATATTACCCTATTGAAAATTAGCAACGGAAAATTAATAAGGCCTCCCAATACAGAGGGCCCAATCAAAACCACCTATGAGTAGTAGATATCTATGTATACCGGTGGCGCGGTCCAGTAAAATAAATCCAGTATTAAAAGCAACAATTTGATTTTATCTGTATGTTTATAATTTCATTATTTTAGGTTTTTTTCCTAAAGAAGAAAGTCAGAAATTTTTTTATTATGTATATATTTAATTATAAAATAACAAGTAACATCCAAAGTGCATATCACATAGTCAATAATTTTTTAACTATTTCCTAAACAAAGTAGTTTATGATTTTTTTTATTATGATAGCAACTGCTTTGGAAGATTTTAGTCCACAGTACACCGGTCTATTTTTTAAGTGATGGCTGAATTTTCGTAAGTAGCATTCTTTTACTAAAGGTTCAACTTTTCCATGTGTGAAAATTATGGAGGGTGATTTTTAAAGGTGTATCCAAAGATTTTATGATAATAAACATAAAAAAACGTTTGTCCTACAAATTAGATGCTTTAACGACTGCGCCGTGTCTTACAGACCAAACATGTCAAAATTACGAGATGCAAAAAGTTATAGGAAATAATTAGTAACCGGATGATTTTTTTTTCTGTGGCTTAAAAAATATGTTTAAAAGTAAATGGCAACACTACGTTCAGTTAGGAATCACTTTCAAGAATTTTCGCAGAGGGGAAAGTTGGAGGTCTCGGCAAAATGAAGCTATACATTACTTAAAATATAGACCGATATACTGTGACTAATTTTTTAAATTGACTTTTTTTAATGAAAAGAAATTGTTTAACGATGATTTTGTTCATTGTTAGTATAATAAATATAATGATGATAATTTCTAGGAAAATATTAGTTCTCTCCAGTGCAAATTATCATTGAATTTTGGTTTATTCGGCGAGAACTAGACAGTCACATCAATTTGTCAATATTTAGGGGAACTCTTCCTGTTATTAATAAGAGGCCAAAAATGTTCCAACTCCTTGTACTTTAAAACTAAATTGTCGTTTTCTTTTTTGAACAGTTCAGTTTTTTCCATATGTTCGTCGAATTTTTGTAAAAGCAGGGTTTCTTTTTTTCTGGAATAAATATTATAGGAATAACTTTTCAGTAAACTGTGCAATTGTGTGTTTTTAAATAGCATTAGAAAAATGACGTGTATATAAAAAGTATTTCTTTTAGAACAAAATATAGTGATTTGTGGGAATTTTTAGCAAATGAAATAAAAAACGCTTGAATAATTTTCTAGAGCAAATTTTCCGAAATTATTTGATTTATTATTATATTTTTGAGATATTTATATTTAAAGTCACCACCATAGATTATATAGACAGTGGCGTATGCAGAAATGCATCCTGAGGGGGGGGGGACTCGAGCGCGGATCGATACGCAGAGATGGATTGTGGGGGGGGTTGAGCATAAATCGATACTTTAATCTTGATTTTGTGGGAAAATTTATGTTTTAGGGGTAAATCTTCGCCCCCTTTCGTGCGCCACTGGATAGGAAGATAAGTCAAGTGGCACTTTACTAGGGCTTTTATATATCTACCGCTTTAAGGCGCTTTGTTTTTCGAAAATCGATCAATTTATCTATAATAAAAAAACTAATGAACGGATGTCCCTCACGCAAAGAAAATCGACGTGATCAAGAATTTTTCTCAAAAGTTGCAAAAAATACTTATAAACTTAGTTTCGTTTTAAAAGTTAAAAGAAAACCCCCTGTATAACAGCGATCGGAACACTTTTGTTATATAATACGGTGCTTTATGTTTATGTGTTACATATGCGTATGTACTAAACTTTATACATTTCAAACCGGCCAAAGTGCTCCTTTTGTTTCAAATCCTATTTTAATTTTAAAAAGCTACACTTACCTCTCAAATTTTGGTATTAGATCCAACTTTTGCTGATGAACGCATAACTTTTTTACCAATATTATTTGAGATTCTGGATTGCTGGGAAAACTAGAAAATCAATATCTCTTATCTGCTAATTAGGAAACAGGAATAGGTACATATTTATTTTATTAAGAATTTATGATTTCGAAATAAAAACTTGCTCTTCTGTTGTGTAATTTCCCTGACTTTTATTTGAAACTTTTTGACAAATAAAACAAACATGACATGCTTTGTTAGTTCATTTAAGGTCGCTTAATCAGCGCTACGATTTTGAGTTACTTTTGATTTTTTCTAATAATTAAATTACCGCCGTTCGATGTAAGATAAAGAGCGCGTATACGTTCTCTTTCTAACAATTGTTAGAGTATAGACTTCCGATGTTTTGTCCTTTTATTTTAAAAGACATTAATGGGCTTGTCGCGACTCTAATATATCCAAATATGTCAACATACAGGGACTCTACAGGTAGGTATAGTCCTTGCCATACGCAGTTACACTTTTGTGACACTTGCAACCTCTTTATTTATCATATGTATACTGACAGCAACAAAAAAAAATCTGAAAAATGTCTTTGTTTTTATCTGTGCATTTTTTTTGTCAACCTGCATACAGCATATTTTTATTCAGAGACAATGACAATTTTACCTTTAATTTTATACCAACATGAGATATTTAGTTTTTAATATATTTCTGGTTAGGAAATATGTTTATATCATGTCAAAGTCACAAAAGTGTAACTGCATATGGCAAGCACTATATGCGTCAACAGCTAATTTTTATCTTTTTTATCGGTTTATAACCCCCTGGTTTTATTTGCTCTGGTTTGCTAACGTTTATATGCGTCTAGTGATAGATCGTGGGGTATGTAAACCAAACCAAAGAATATTTAGCTCACACTACTACTATACTATAGTAGTGTGAGCTATAGTGATCCTAATTTTTCCGAGAAAAAAAAAGTTGCTCCGATTTCAAATTTTAGCTCACACATATACTATACTATAGTAGTGTGAGCTATGGTGATCCTAATTTTTTCAAGAAAAAAAAAGTTGCTCCGATTTCAAAAATTTTTATATATCTTTGCGTTTCAGATGATTTTGAAACTTTTTTGTTGCGCCGTCTGTCTGTCTGTCTGTATGTCTGTCTGTCTGTATGTCTGTAACGACCAACGCGCATAACTCAAAAACCGCTTGGCCGATTTTAATGAAATTTGGTACCTAGGCTGGGTCTTGGGTCGAGATGGTCCCATTTAAAAATGAACAAAATCCACTGAACAGAAACCAAATAAAAGGGTGGAGGTAGATTTCAAAAACTAGAGTTTATGTGAAAATATGGCGTGTGTGATATCAAACGAAAGGTAATTGAGTCTGCAGTTAAACAAAATACATTTTAATTTATTTTAAAAAAAGGGTGGGGGTATATTTTAAAAATTAGAGTTTAAGTGAAAATATGGCGTGTGTGATATCAAACGAAAGGTAATTGAGTCCGGAGTTTAACAAAATACATTTTAGTTTTTTGTTTTTTTTTAAGGGTGGGGGTAGATTTCAAAAATTTGAGTTTAAGTCAAAACATGGCTTGTGTGGTATCAAACAAAAGGTAATTTAGTCTGGAGTTAAATAAAATATATTTCAGTTTTTAGTTATATTAGCTCACACGTACACTATAACTATAGTAGCTAGTGTGAGCTTAGGGGCCCATATATTGGCAGAGTATTTTTATATATCTTTGCGTTTCAGATGATTTTGAAACTTTTTTGTTGCGCGGTCTGTCTGTCTGTCTGTATATCTGTCTGTAACGACCAACGCGCATAACTCAAAAACCGCTTGCCCGATTTTAATGAAATTTGGTACATACGCTGGGTTTTGGGTTGAGATGGTCCCATTTAAAAATGAACAAAATCCACCAAACACAAGCCAAATAAAAGGGTGGGGGTATATTTCAAAAATTAGAGGTTATGTAAAAATATGGCGTGTGTGATATCAAACGAAAGGTAATTGCGTCTGGAGTTAAATAAAATACATTTTACTTTAAAAAAAGGGTGGGGGTAAATTAAAAAAATTAGTGTTTATGTGGAAATATGGCGTGTGTGATATCAAACGAAAGGTAATTGAGTCTGGAGTTAAACAAAATACATTTTAGTTTAAAAAAAAAGGTGGGGGTAGATTTGAAAAATTAAAGTTTAAGTCAAAACATGGCTTGTGTGGTATCAAACGAAAGGTAATTGAGTCTGGATTTCAATAAAATATATTTCAGTTTTAAGTTATATTAGCTCACACGTACACTATAACTATAGTACCTAGTGTGAGCTTAGGTGCCCATAGATTGGCAGAGTATTTTTCAATCGGGAGCCGAGTAAGCATAATACTCTATTCGCTTAAAGTGCTTCATGCACTTTTCGTTTTAATACAAAGTCGACTCCAGGGGTTGAAAGCCTTTATAGGTTTTATACGAAATTTCCTATACCAGGGGTACAAAAAATTCGGACGGGGCAATGAGTGGTATTGTTGGATAGATCTTCTCGAGCGCAATACAAAATCGAAAAAAATTGCAAAATATATTCATTGAGATTGGCGTACAGTGGCGTCAAAGTGGGAAAATTGCACTTTTTCCGATTCTGCTTTGATTATTTTTTTCATATATAACCAAGACAATTCCCCAATGACAGTTCTAATAAACCTTGTGTCAATTAAAAAAAAATCATCAAGCCAGTGGCGCGTTTTTTCTTTTCACTTTTTTATTTTGTTTTTTTTGTTACAAATTAGTTTTTTGCAAAAAACTCAAAACGCCCACGGGTGAAATTGCACGATAAACTTGATTATTCTCTAAATAATTCCAGTTTTTTGGCTGCTACTGCCCGGTACTTTTATCAGAAAGTAATATTTTAGTGCTCTAGTAATATTACGGTATTCAATTATTAGCTCACACATATACTATACTATAGTAGTGTGAGCTATGGTGATCCTAATTTTTTCGAGAAAAAAAAAGTTGCTCCGATTTCAAAAATTTTTATATATCTTTGCGTTTCAGATGATTTTGAAACTTTTTTGTTGCGCCGTCTGTCTGTCTGTCTGTCTGTATGTCTGTCTGTCTGTCTGTCTGTCTGTCTGTCTGTCTGTGTGTCTGTATGTCTGTCTGTAACGACCAACGCGCATAACTCCAAAACCGCTTGGCCGATTTTAATGAAATTTGGTACCTGGACTGGGTCTTGGGTCGAGATGGTCCCATTTAAAAATGAACAAAATCCACTGAACACAAACCAAATAAAAGGGTGGGGATAGATTTCAAAAATTAGAGTTTATGTGAAAATATGGCGTGTGTGATATCAAACGAAAGGTAATTGAGTCTGGAGTTAAACAAAATACATTTTAATTTATTTTTAAAAAAAGGGTGGGGGTATATTTCAAAAATTAGAGTTTAAGTGAAAATATGGCGTGTGTGATATCCAACGAAAGGTAATTAAGTCCGGAGTTCAACAAAATACATTTTAGTTTTAGTTTTTTTTAAGGGTGGGGGTGGATTTAAAAAATTTGAGTTTAAGTCAAAACATGGCTTGTGTGGTATCAAACAAAAGGTAATTTAGCGTGGAGTTGAATAAAATATATTTCAGTTTTTAGTTATATTAGCTCACATACCTATAGTACCTAGTGTGAGCTTAGGGGCCCATATATTGGCAGAGTATTTTTTAAGAACCATCAAATGTTTGACACGCCGGATTTTAACTTGAAAACTAATAATAAATACCCCACTAAGCTATGGAGTTCATAGTTAAGAAAGGAACCGTAGCACAATAAATCCAATATGGTGGATTAAAAATGGAGAACCTTGGAAAGCTGGAAAAAAATTATTACTTTGTTATTTCTAGACCGATTTTCTCCAAAGTTTGTTCTAATAGCTCCAGACTGTAGACAGACTATTAATACTTTGATTTTTCAATGTTTCAGTGTCGTAAAAATTTAAAGAAACAAAATAAAAAGTACATTTTAAAAAACTAGAGAATTTGGAGAAGAAATAAATGGAAATAGAGCTTTGTGTGGTATCGTTGGATAGCTCTTTCTGTGCTTGTTACAAAATTGCAAAATTCTTATAATATATTGAGATTGGCGTACAGTGGCGTCAAAATAGGAAAATTTGAATTTTTTTTGGATTTTGCTTTATGTAGTTTTTTCGTTTATAAATAACCCTTTTTTTTCAAACAAATTAAGTCCTGACAAATTTTTAATAACAGAACCAATAAAAATCGTGATTGTGTAAATATATAATATATATACAGGGTGTCCCAAAAGTCCGAGTCCACCCAAATAACTTTTGAACTAACAAAGATAACTGAACCAAATTTGGTAATGGTCGATGACATCAAGAGGTCTATTTTATGAAAGGGCGGGTGTGTCGCCCCTACGCTAGGGGCCGGCATAGAAGCGGTCAACTTAAATTTTTTAATTTGAAACCCCTATCGAGTGATACCTCATTTTAAAGGATCTTAAAAAACTAACATTTTGACATAACTGTCAATTGTCTGCGTCAAGTCTGTCAAAAGCTATGGACTGCCAAACCTAATTTTTTCCGTTTTTGTCAAAATTCACAAGTTTGTTGTTCAAAACAAAAACCCTATTGAGTGATATTTTGTTTAAAAGACCTTTGAAAAACTAACATTTTGGCGTAACTGCCCCTTGCCTATGTCAAACGTGTCAAAATCTATCGACTGTCAAACTTATTCATTTACCATTTTTAACAAATTTCACAAGTTTTGCCTAACTATAGCTACGAAAGGGCTTTCAAAAACTAACATGTTGCCTTAACTGCCACTCGTTTATGTCAAATACGTTTTCTACATTTTTTGGCAAACTTCAGTTTGAAATGTTTTAAGATGCCAAGTTGAAATAATTTTTATGGGGACAGGTCCGTCAGTAAACGCATTGTTGAAAAGGCGTTTAGTTTTCCTACAACATCTTGTTCGCACATAAAAATTTTTTTTTTAACTTTATCTTCATTTGATCGTGTCATTTTAAACACTTTAAACCGGAGTTTATCAAAAGATGTAAAAAACATGTTGACGTAAACAAGTGACAGTTACGTCAACTTGTTAGTTTTTGAAAGACCTTTCGAACAAGCTATGGTTAGGCAAAACTTGCAAAATTTATTAAAAATGGTAAAAGAATAGGTTTGACAGTCGATAGATTTTGACACGTTTGACATAGGCAAGGGGCAGTTAGGCCAAAGTGTTGACTTTGCAAAGACCTTTTAAATGAGATATTACTCAATAGACTTTTTGTTTAAAACAACAAACTTGCGAGTTTTTACAAAAACTAAAAAAAAATAGGTTTGACAGTCTATAACTTTTGACATATTTAACGCAGACATCTGTCGGTTATGTCAAAAAGTTTAAAACGAGGTATCACTCGATAGGGGTTTCAATTTTAAAATTTAAAGTTGCCCGCCCCTATACCGCCCCCTAGTGCAGGGGTAGCACACTTACCTGTTTATAAAATAGAGCTTTGGATGTTATAAATCACTGCCAAATATGGTTCAGTTATCTTCATTCGTTAAGAAGATTTGGGTGGACTCGGACTTTTGGGACACCCTGTATATATATATATATATAATAAATGGATCCATGACGGATCTGACACCTTCCTAGCTAGCCTATTAGCACACTTCAAACGAAGCCATGATATCAGCCTTGAAAAGAGTTTTTTGTAAATATTTTACGTCCCTACGAAGGCTTTTGTTATAACACAAATTATTGAGCAAAATGTAGTCTACTTTATTCCGAAAAGCGCTTATTGATGCGATCCTCCGTTAAAAAGTTAGCATTTTTTTAACGTTTCAATTTTCAAAAAGCTCGTTAGAGTGTCGAATACTATTTTAAATAACACATTTTCGGCGCTATTTCAAAAAATGTTAGGGTATAATAATAAAGGTTATATAGAAGTAAATCATACATTTTCATCATATTCTGACAAATAAAAAAAGTTTTAGAAGAAAATTTAGAAAAAAATCTTTAATAATTATTAAAATTTAAATTTCATTGTTCCAATTGTGCTCAAATGCTCGGGTACCTACTCTACAGGGTACCTTTACATATAGAAGTGTAGAAAACTGCCCATAAACAATTTTTAATTATTCATTTATCTGTACTATTTAAATAGATTCCAGAGGGGAGACAAATACAGTAAATCTTTATTCACAAACTCCTGAAAATCAAAATCCTTCATTTCTACCTTGAAGAATAAGAAAGTTAGCTATTATGGTACCTTATTGTACTTAAAGTACAGGCAGAAGGCCTCCTTTAACCACTATAAATAGAAAATTGCCCAAAAAAATGAAGAACTGTCTGCATAATACGTTTTAATAGGTTTAAATTTTTAAAAGACGCCAAGCGATTACCAGAAGCAGTTGCCAATTGGTAAGTGTTTTTAAACACGGTTACCGTTTTAAAAAAATGCTCAGCGCAATCGTACGTGAATACCATTTTTGCACTTTTGGTTAGGTTCTAGCGAATTTCACGTCATAAAACGGTGATCGTCTTAAAAACCCTACGCGTTTTTGATTACGAGAATACCTGTCCTGGAGTCAACTTTGTATTAACACGAAAAGTGCATGAAGCCCTCTAAGCGAATACAGTATTATGCTTACTCGGCTCCCGACTGAAAAAAATGTTCTTCGATTTGGTTTACATACCCAATGATCTATCACTAGACGCACATAAACGTTTCTTTCCAACAATTCCACTTATTGATAATTTGGAAAATTCACAACTTTTTTATTCTTAACCAACTATTTTCATACTAATTTTATTTTATTTGGATTATGGTGCACTTATATAAAAACTATTTTTTACTAACATTTTTAAGGTTTTTGTCTGAAAAAAAATAGATTCCTTAACATCATGTTTTTTTTTGTTGTTTTTGCGTTTGATAGAGAAACTGCTGATTTTACAAAAAAAAATCACAGAATATAAAAAAGATGTGTATTGACAAGTTGTATCCAAAACGGGTTTCATTTTTACCATAGGTTGAAAAGTTTTTGAGTTATGCTCAAAAAATTACGAAATTGGCCTAAGACACCAAAATTTCACTTTTTTATGAAAGTTTCAAAAATGGAAAAAATGGGTTCTCAGGCCAATTTCGTAGTTTTTTGAGCATCACTCGAAAACTTTCTAACTTAAAGTAAAAATAAAACCCGCCATGGATACAACTAGTCAATACATATCTATTTTGTATTTTGTAATTTTTTTGTAAAATCAGAAAGAAGTTTCTCTATAAAACCCAAAAAAATTTAAAAAAAACATGATGATAAAGTGGACTATAATCCAAATAAAATAAAATAAATTTTAACAAAATTGGTTTTGAAATAAAACGTTGTAAATTTTCCAAAATTCTTCTGTTTTTCATGTTTTTGCCGCCATATTGTATTTGGCATGAGTTTGACAGATGTCCAATAAGTGGAATTCTGTTCCCAAAGGGTTTTCAACCCCTGGAATCAACTTATTTGAAATAAGCATAAACACGAACAGTGCATGAAGGCCTCTAAGTGAATAGAGTATAAATATTGTTTTAACAAAACCCTCTTATTTATGATTTAAATAAACACACCCCAAACTTTTTTCACTTATTAAGCAAACCAAATTGACAAAATTGCCATTTTTAATCTAAAAATATTTTACCTTAAATATTGTTTTTAAATAAAAAAAAATTTTCACAGGTTATGTCTTCAAAAACATGCATCGGAAATGCCGATATGAAAATTCCTCCACAAGAATATGATACATCGATCAAACCAGATTTCGATGTGTGGGTGAAATATGAAGACTGCGAATTTTATCCTAAATATGTCATTTATTATAGCTAATAACACAGTCTATTTCCAATCAAAATTTTTGACAACAACGTGCTTTTAATTGAATCGGTGACTGGAAGAAGGGTCCAAGCGCAGAATTTTACAGAAAACGAAAAAAATTTATTATTTCAAAAAGGAAGAAAAATTTTGCGTTGTTATGCACAGCAAACTTATTTCATATGCTAGTTGGAGTTGTTTTATAGAAAAGATTTATTATCTAACCGGAAATGTGACTTTTTGCCAAAAAAAAAATACGATTTTGGACCCTTCTTTCACTCACCGATTCCATTACTTTCGACTCTCTGAGGATCTCTGTATCCTTCTTAAATCATACCTAACTTAAAGGACTCAATACGTGAATTTGTGATCGAGACTTGTCTCAAATTGTCGCTTGCTCTGAGTCCCTCAAGGCTCAATATTGGGCCCTCTCTACCTTTAGAAATTAAATTGCTTCGCACCTAAAACATTTCCAAAAATGCCCCTTTCCAAGAGCCTGCAACACTTGTAATAAATTAAGATCAATGTGACTACTGGAAGTAATGCTTTTTCGTATGAACATATTATCTTTGTCGCAAATTTTCTTGACCATTTTGCTCAGAATATGTTGATACTTTTAAATATATATCTACTTTACAAAATATTTTGACTACTTGTCGGAAATTGTGATTTTCGGTGCTATTTTCTGTCTTCTTTATAGCAGAAATATAAAAAAGGATAGCAAAAGGACTTGAGGTATTAATTGCAAAGACTATAAATGGTAATACTTGCATATAATAAAAAAAATTGCCAATATTAGTTTTAAACTGTATTAATTTCAAATTTTTATTTTGGCGAGTTGTATGATCATGACAGTCATTTCTTTGAATATTTAAATTGAATAAATTTTGTTTTGTTAATATTGTGTGAATGAATAATGATATTTTTAAATTATATAATTTTAGATAACCAAGTGGTTCATACAAATTAACTGTTGGTTCTAAAAAGGAAGTTTACGAATAAATTTAATAATTTTATTTTGTAACTTTTTTAATGGCTTTAACAAATAATGCGTAATAAATAATTTTTTATATATTACTGGAATGTATTATTTTGCCTTATATAGTACACCCACTAAACAAGATAAACCTGATATTATATTATTTATATGTTCTTCCCACGTTAAATTTTCATCTAAGTGAAGTCCTAAAAATTTTATTGAATTTTTATATACTATGGTATTGTTTTCAAATTTAATTGTATTTTTGTGTTTGTTTGTTTGTTTTATCAACAAACTATAAAATGACTATTTAAAATGAATTGTTAAATTATTTATTTGAAGCCAATTTTGTAACATTTTTAAATCATTTGAAATATTCATTTTTATTTCATGAAACATGTTTCCTTTGTATATGAGTGTCGTATAATCTGCAAATAATCTAATATTTCCAATTAATCTTAGTTTTTCTATTGAACTGATATATTAAAAATAAATTATACAACGAGGAGAATTTAGTGGCGTAAGGGAAATGGAAAGATAAGAAAAATAAGACAATAAAAAGATTTACCTCAGGCTGGTTGAACCAGCCAACTTTCGCGAACCAGGCATAAAATCTAGGGCGCTTAAACTAAAATTTATGATTAAAAATAAAACTGGCGCAACCATTGAACCTTGTAGTACACCACAAATAATTTTTTTAAGTCAACTTGGATTTTTATTAATTTTTACAAATTGTTCGATCTTCCAAGTAGCTCTTAAATCAGTCGTAAATTTTGCCCCTTATTCCCGTGTTATATAATTTTTTTAATAACATATAGTGATTTACAGTATCAAATGCTTGTTTTAAGTCTAAAGACACAAGGTAAGCTTTTTGGTTGTCATGAATACTTATTTGTATATCTGTAATTAGATCCAAGGCAGCCGTTTCTGTGTCCTTAGAGAGAGGATAAATTTAAAAAAAAAGAATAATCGCAAAAACCTTAATATGATGAACCGTCAATTTAGTAGCTGGAAAATATTTATTAAATAGTAACAATTAGATGCTTTTACGGCCGGGTACCTCATCCCAAACATGATAAAACAACGAAATAAAAAAAGTAATATTAAAGAATTAGTAACCGACTACTTTTTATTTTCTGTGCCTTCAAAAATGTGTTTAGTATGTCAGTCCGACGCTTTTCGCAAAAAAAAAATGTATGGCGTCTCGGCAAAATTATGCTTTTTACTAAAACTCAGCATGTTACTCATCACTTAAAAAATAGACTGGTGTACTGTGGACTAGAAGGGGTATATAAATTTTTTATTTATGTTTTTTATCTTCATTTTTATATATAATCCACAGTCCAACTGCGTTTCATGTATTATTTATAGTTATTTAGAAACCAGCCTACGCGCCTGTTTAAGGGTTAAAATGCTCACCTGAAATGGAAAAACACCTCCTTATCGTGACTGATAGTTTCTATAAAACCAAATCCATCTTTTAACGCGGCCAAGAATCCTTGATGAGTTTTTCCATCGTGGGATACGCTGGTGCTCCTCTGAATTTGGCCTACTATAAATAAATATTAAATTTACAATTATTAGTACTGATGACACTTTTACATAAAGAAAAAATAAATGCGCAATTTTGATTTTTAGACTTGAGTAAACTTAATTGTAGTAAGTTTAAGACAACATTTACTGCCAGTTGGACCAGATCACTGAAATGTGTCTCAATTATTTTTTATTAAAGGCGCAAATAGAAATAAAACTTCGGACTTCCGTTGTCTATTTATTTTAAACACGACGTTTCGGTTAGTTAGTATCTCTAACCGTTTTCAAGTGTCAACTAAACAATCCATTCTACAGGCTACTACTTATACTACTTGGTGTGCAGTCAGATGTGACAACCCGCCCCCCTTTTTCAATCCTAAGGCGCATGTTTTCCTTAAGGAGTGGTTTCCATATGTTTGGTATGTCCGTGCGTGGTTGACTGAAAACTTCTTTATTCTGCATTATGAACGCAGCTTTAATAAACTTTCGTTGTCGACATGCATGATCCGTTAAACCGGATTTTTCAATATCTCCTAATTGGGTACTTTTTAGATGTTCATTTACTCTAACCTGAAGAGGGCATTTCGTTTCACCTACACATGATTTACCACAATCACACGGGATTTGGTAATAAATTCCTTATTATTTGAGGGATTTTCTGGTTTTGTTTTAGTTACAAAGCGCCTTATTGTATTTCCCGATGAAAATACTGTTTTTATATTATAGTATTTGGCTATTCGTCTTATGTTTTCTGAAATCCCTTGAACGGATTATTATTGTTTTGAGAATTTGCTACATTTGGTTTGTTTTTAATTTTAAAGATCGTGGAGTTTATTAATTTCTCGGAATAACCATTCTGCTCTAAGTCCTTTTTAATCTTGTAGATTTCGGTTAATTCTTCATTATTACTTCATTATTACTACAAATATTTACGGCTCTTAATTACAAACTTCTTATGCATATAACTTATATAACCAAACATATATAATATATCGTCGGTCCAATGCCAAAGTCACGAATGTGCAAATTTGGCAATTTTCGCCTATGTGCAGCAATATGTACAATTTTATTCATAGTATTAAATGCCAAGAGCGTGAAAGTGTTTGCTCTCTTTCCCCTCCTTTAAAAATTTATGTATGTATCTTCAATGTTTAAAACGGGTTTTTGTCAAAACATCAATAATGCACATTCGTGACTTTGGCATTGGACCGACGATATATAACAGTATAACTCCTTGATTTGTAGCAATAGAATGATTAGCCTTAAAATTTAGGTACTGTCCCGTGTGTGTAGGTTTCCTATATACAGTGGTTTGCATGTTTCTGTCTATTTGTTTGACTAGAACATCCAAAAAATCATTGTCTACGAGTTTCAAACAAAGACGCAAATGTCATGAGCCCTACCATGGAAATAGACAAACAGGCAGGTGCAGGTTCAAATGGAAGTTCACCGCGGTTCAAAAGAAAATAAAATGGCATATTTTAAATTTTTAATCGCAAAAATTACTTAATACACAAACAGAAAATTGATATTATAATGGAGTGGCCTGTGGTATCCTGTGGGATAGTTGTGGAAGATTTTTTAAAACTATCCTAGATCGAGTGGTAATAGATCACACAGTTTTAAGTGACTGGGTGTTTGCCTCCAATTTTAGTAGGAGGGCCTGTGTGACGTCATGAATCCAAGATGGAGGCTTTTTTCAGTTTTTTTTTTACAAACTTTGGCTTATAACTTTTAACAAATTAGTTTTACAAGAAAACTGTTAAGTTTTTTGTTTGCAATAGAACACCAAGTAAGATGGTAAAGAAATAAGCACATCCTAAAAACTAACAAAGATAGTTACCCGATAGTTCAACGAGCTCAGTTAAACCGAATTTATGTAAAAAATTGTTGAACTGAGTATCAATCAATGTTACAGTCGCCACCAAAGTCGTTTTCGGGGAGAAGAATACCAAGAGATTCTTCGAGACCATCGAAAAATTGAATAATAATGTCACTGGACGGCGGTCTATAAAATGTGCCTAAACAAATGTATTTACCATTTATTTAACCCTGACCCAAAGCTGTTCAAACGATATGTTCAAGTAAAGTGAAGTATTAATAACTTTCAGTTTTATATTACTTTTGTAATAAAATACGACCCCCCCTTCTCCGAGTAGGGCGATCTGTAGCCAGTGATAGCGTGATCTACATCGCTTCAATTGGAGCCCAACCAAGTTTCCGATGAACCCATAATATCGTAATTTAACAATAATGTATTGTGTTCTTTATTTATAAATTTTGTTCGAAACGATCATAAACATAAAATTGTTTTTATCAAGTCCGAACGATTATTGCCCGTCTCACGGAATATCCGTAATTTAAAGCAGAATTGTTTTTTTAATCAATGTGTAGCATACCGTTAGAAAGGTAATCAACTAGAGAAGTTTTTAAAAGAAAATGAAGTTCTCAAGTGTCGATACTTTTTGTTAATTTTTAATTATGAAATTGATTTTCTTTCACAAAATCAATAATGTTCTTCAATAAAAAACCTCGTATGTCCCTTTGGCACATAAATTTTAACAAATCTATTAATTAGTTGAAGTGGCATAAGATTATAGAATTATAAAAAAAATGGTGCTTTTCCAGACATTAATAAAAAGCTTACGAGGGTTTAAAGGTGGGATTTTGGGTAATTTGAGAAAAAAATATAAAAAATTCATATCTCTTTAGTTGTGACTTTAAGGACCCAAGTTCCAAGGTTGAAAAGGTAGCAAATGACCCCAACAATATCCCAAAAAATTTTGATGGTTCATGTGTCAAACACCCTGTATAACGAATAGCTTCTCGAAACTTCGCCGTTTTTGAACAAATAAAGCAAATACGCGAACACGCTACGCCAGGTGAAGTGCCGCCATTATACAGACTTGTTTCTCATTTTGAGCTCCCTTCGCTATCACCGTCCCTTTACAAGTATACATTATTATCGTTTACACCCTATATTTTTCTAGTTTTATGAACTCTACAATTAAGATTAGTTGCACAAAAAAATTACTGATAAATTTAAAAATAGATGCTTACCGCTATTACTATGTTTGATTCCATTGCTTTGCATGGCTGACTGCATGATTTCAACACCTGTTGCTATATACTCTTTTGTTCTTTTTACTTGACTAATGTCGAATTTAACCTAGAAAAAAGATTGTGACAAGTGAATCAAAATATTTTTTCCTATCTACAAAATGTTTTTAAAGTATTTTTCTCCGTGAATGCATAGTAATAATTTTTTGCAAAGATAAGATTATCTAAACACTTAAAAATTTTGTTACAGTGACGATATTTATTTTAAACAGAAATTCAATATTCCTGGGTAATATCATAAGTGCTTCTATTTTTTCCGGGAAACTTTGGAAAAACAAGTTGACAAGTAATTTGTTTAATATAAAGTTCTAGCGTAACTAAAAATCCTAGTCGCAGAGGACGATTGTTACTACGCGAGTGCTTTGTATTAAACTAGAAGCATGAATGGTATTTGGTAACAATATTTACAGTCTAAGCAAAATAATTATATTAACCTTCCTTGCTCGTGCATCAATGGCTAGAGAAGGTATTTTTTTTTTCGATAAAAAGAATATAACGCCAAAAATGTGTTTTTTGGGTGTATCTGGACCTATATTAGCAAACTCGTCGCGACGCGACCTCTCGTCTGTCCGTGTGTGCGTTCTCCGGCCCACGATAGCTCATAAACCGCAGTGGACCAATTTTCATAAAAAATAGTGTTCATCATTGTCAAGTACCTTAAAGCATAAATACTAAAAAAATCGAAAAGTGAAGCAATCATAGCTTGCTTTGGAAACAATGGCAAATTTTCAAGTGCGCATGCGTGTGTTTTGACACGTAGACACACAGCTGCTGCTTTGTTGCTAGACGCCATATTTGTTGTTTATTTACATTTTGCGGTGTTTTGCGTTTATCGTGTAAAATTGTGTTTGTTGTTTTTGTTTGTGAGAAGTAAGGGAGTGCCGTTCCATAGGTAAGTAAGTATATTTTTCTTTAAGTTAAGAGAGTTGAAATGGTTTATAAATGCCATTAAGCTCTCGTTATGGTGTCCACAATTAATTTTAGAAACGCAACAAATTTAATCCGCAATTTGATAAATTTTCACCCGATCAACTAAACTGCTCAAAAATTGAAGTGAGCCACCTCATTTTTTTTTACATTTTTAAAGTAAATTTATTCCTAAACGAAGCGGTCAATTCGCATGTAATTTTCTATGTGATATAGCTTCGATTATCCTCTTTTAATGTTTGGTTTCCTTGTTGTCCTGCGCTTGACAGATAGCTTCACAGGGTGGCTACAACGCAAGTGTAACAAAAGTGCGAAAGTTTGCAAGGTTCCCATTTCCCGTACGATGTTTTTCAAAAAAAAATTAATACCACAAAATGACAGTCAGCTAAAGTCAAAAAAACTTATTTCTCAGTTTTTTAAATTTCTCTTCAGTTTCCGAGATATGACTTTTTTTCCATAAAATTGTACTTCTGATTTTTAGTTTGACGTTTGTACCCGGTTTGACGTATAGCCACCAAATTTGCTACGAGGTACCCCAGGTACTGGCCTTTTCAAACCTTGTACGCCATAAATTATCTTTATGCCCAAACCTGAGTTTTACCTTCTGTAGGTTATCTAATATCAACTCTAGATAAGTACAAAACAAGTTTTAGTGAAGTTTGAACATTTATGTCGAGACGGTTTTTTTATTTTTCGTAAAATGTCACCATTGGCGTCAGGATGATTTTTTGTAAAAATGCCAGTTATTTCGAAAAGTCCACGGATTCAAACGAATTTTCTCACTCCACTACAAATGATTTTGCTGTTGCCTCAGTGAAAATCGTATAGCAGAGCTTATGCCACGTGTGCCATCTGATTGAGGTTGTAATATCTCACAAACGAAATTTTTAAGAGTTGAAGAAAACTAAAATGTGAATTTCGTTGGAACCAGAAATGTTATGTGTTGGTATCATACGCTAAAATAGGTTGAGAAATAAAAAAGTTCCTACCGATACCTCTAAAACGATACATCAAAATGCTCGGAAGATGGAGGCTGATAAAACAAGACAACCAAAATTATTAGGTACTGTTGGATCAAAGTTTAGGAAAAGTTAAAAAAATTAAATCAGTTTTTACAAAACAAACGTCTAGTGTAAGTCTTGTTTTATCCGAAGGGCACTACGATACAGGAGAATGTGTGCAGTTTGATAAGAAGAGCTAGAGATAAAAAGACAAGGTTTGGAGCTTTGGCATTAAGTTTTTATTGAAGTGAAATAGTAAGCTGGCTTCTCTATCAGTGCCCTTCCGATACGACAGGACTGACATTAGACGTTTCTTTTATCTCTAATTCTAATAGCCCGAAGAGCACTGGAATGAAAGAAGTTGTAGGCGTATGTAAAAACTGACTTAATTTTTTTTTTAATTTTTCAGTGATCCAACAGTACCAATAATTTTAGTAGTCTTATTTTATCAGCCTCCATCTTCCGAGCATTTTGATGTATCGTTTACAGGAATCAGTCAAGAAATGAGAGATCTGAGAGAAAAATTGCTTTGTAAATAAGGCCACTAAAACTTTTTATCGGTAGTTACTTTTCTATTTCTCAACCTATTTTTGCGTATGATACCTTAAAATGCTCAAGACGACAAGCACAACCAAAACATAATATTTCTGGTTCCAACGCATTTCACATTTTAGTTTTCTTCAACTCTTAAAACTTTCGTTTGTGAGATATTACAACCTGAATCAGATGGCACACGTGGCATAAGCTCTGCTCTATGATTTTTACTGAGGCAACAGCAAAATCATTTGTAGTGGAGTGAGAATATTCGTTTGAATCCATGGACTTTGCGAAATAACTGGCATTTTTACAAAAAATCATCCTGACGCCAATGGTGACATTTTACGAAAAATGAAAAAACCGTCTCGGCATAAATGTTCAAACTTCACTAAAACTTGTTTTGCACTTATCTAGAGTTGATATTAGATAACCTACACAAAGTAAAACTCAGGTTTGGGCATAAAAAGGAGAATTTATGAAAAATTATTTTTGCACGCCCCTGATTGTGCTCAGTGGTCATCTAGGGTACAATGGCGCACAAGGTTTGAAAAGGCCAGTACCTGGGGTACCTCGTAGCAAATTTGGTGGCTATATGTCAAACCGGGTAGAAACGTCAAACTAAAAATCAGAAGACGTACAATTTTATGGAAAAAAAATCATATCTCGGAAACCGAAGAGAAATTAAAAAAACTGAGAAATAAGTTTTTTTGGCTTTAGCTGACTGGCATTTTGTGGTATTATTATTATTATTTTTTTTTTTCGTACGGGAAATGGGAACCGTGCAAACTTTCGCACTTTTGTTACACTTGCGTTGTAGCCACCCTTTGAAACTATCTGTCAAGCGCAGGACAACAAGGAAACCAAACATTAAAAGAGGATAATTGCAGCTATGGCACAAAGAAAATTGTTTGGGAATTGTCCGATTCGTTTAGGAATAAATTTACTTTAAAAATGTCCAAAAAAATGGGGTCGGTTCGGTTCGGTTCATAGCAGTTTAGTTAAAAAATCTATATAATGGACATAACCTTAAATTTTTGACAATTGTCAAACAATGTAGTGACGTAACGGTGTATGTTTCAAAACCACAAAAAATGACGCATGCTCAGTTACCGAAATCCTGCGTGCCCGAAAAAGCAACATTGAGAATTAAATAGCGTACTGGCTTCAAACATCGCGAGTAAGAATGCATGGGTATGCCCTGTATTTATGCTTTAAGGTATTTGGTCACTGTCAAATTCGCTAATGACAGTTCTTTGACAGTTAAAAAATCTAAAAAATGCTAACTTTTTAAGAAAGCATTGCATCAATATACGGTTATCGGAATATAGTAGAACCCATTTTACTCAATAATTTGTTTTATAGCCAAAAACTTCATAGGAGCTTTCGTCTCTAAGATATTTGCAAAAAACTGTTTTCAATGCGTATATAGCGTAGAGACCCTGTACGTATGACATATTTTAAAGAAATAGAGACGTGACAAATCCATCAAAGTCACTAGAAAACATTTTTTTGGTTATGTTATTTTCTTGTCAAATTCATTGGCGTTTCACTAAAATAATTAAGTTGTCAGCGGTGACACGTTTGTCTATCACCACCTGTATTGGTTTGTCAAAAATCGTTTGTTTTTATTTTGTTAATATTAACAAGGACGAAAGGTGCGTCCATGGTGCGTCTCTATACAGGGTGTCTCTAAAAGGTCTGTACAAAATCTTAGCACATATTCCTGAGGTCAAAATAAGTCGATTTAAAGCAACTTACCTTAGTCCGAAATTGCTCCGTTTCAGAGATACAGGGTGGTAAATTTAAAAATCGATTGTCTTAAAATTTATGACATTTCTCAACGCATTACTTTAAAAATTGGTACTCGGGGGTTTTTTTGGCATGCGAAACCTAAATATCGATACCATTTCACTGTGGCCGTTAGAGGCCGCTTCACAATGCTATTTTTATAGTTTAAAATGCCTATAACTTTTTTTTCGGTGTAACTTTTAACTTTTTTTGGTAAGAAAATATTTTCTTGAACCTTTTCAAGCCAAAAAGGTACTCTTGTTAACATGCGCTAAAGTAAGTCGTTTCCGAGATACTTCCGTTTTTAGTGTTCGATGCCGCAACGGAATACCGAAATTATTTTGAATGATTATTTCACTAGTGTTTTACACTGGCAAAATGTCATAGCAACGGCCAGTTTTCTACTAACTATAGTTCTCAAAGCTTTATTCAAGTTTGATGCTTTTCGGAAATTTCGCTCCTGAAATTTTTTTTTTTAAATTTCATTTTTAAATTTACCACCCTGTATCTCTGAAACGGAGCAATTTTGGACTAAGGTAATTTGCTTTAAATCGACTTATTTTGACCTCAGGAATATGTGCTAAGATTTTGTACAGACCTTTTAGAGACACCCTGTATAAACAATGGTAGAATATAGACAGATATTTTGCACCTTTGTTTTTGACTTGAATAAATTTGACTTTGATAAGTTTGTCGCGTCTCTAATTCCTTAAAATATGTCATACACACTAAGGTCACTCATCGTCAAGCAAGCTTTACAGGTAGCGAAGCTAACGTCAGCTTTCTATTTTTTGCAGGTTATAATTTTTGACATGTTTTCCTCGTTTTCGCATTGGCGGCTCGTTGTCATTTTAAAAATGTGGTTTGAACACAGTCTAAAGATCTATTTAATAATGATACAGTTTCAAGATAGGTTGCAGCACAACTTTTTAATTCTAATTACATAAATATATATAGTTTAGGTACCTTCATACTGTGTAAATCAACATCTTCAAAATAAAACAGAACCGCCAATGCGAAACCGAGGAAAACATGTCAAAAATAATAACCAAAAAATAGAAAGCCTGACGTTAGCTTCGCTACCTGTAAAGCTTGCTTGACGATGAGTGACCTTAATACACACACTCTTGGAGTGTGCGAACGAGCTCGGAAGGTATCAGATCCGTTTATTTTTTATTATCACTACATATTTTTCCAGAAAAATTGATGACAGGAGCTGCCATAAAATGCGTTGTTATGATTGGCTTAAAATATCAGAAGGGAAATAAAAAATAAAAAAAAATAACTGACAAAACTGTTCATTTCTCAAACCGGAGTTTCGAAAATTAAAAAATAATATTTTACTCATACATTGTAATATCTATACCCTGGTCTAAATTATCAAGTAGAAATTCAACATTAAAGCGCGGAAATTCCACGTTGCTCTGAAATTATACACAATACTTTTAAATGAACAAAACCCACTTTTTTTTTACGTAATTAAATGAAAATTTGAGACTGTGACAAAATAGAAAAACTAACGTAAATATGATTAGAAGTAAAAACAAACCCGAAATCGTAAACAAAAATGGAATTTGGTACCTACGTTGGATTGGGTTTTGGCTCTAGATGGTCCCATTTAAAAATAAATGGATCCATGACGGATCTGATACCTTTCTAGCCCACTAATGCACACTCCAAGTGGACGCTATATCAGCCTTAAAAACACTTTTGGTAAATATCTCAGAAACAGAAGCTCCTACGAAGTTCTTAAAAATACCATGAATTATTGAGAAAAACGCGTTCTACTACATTCCGAAAACCGCATACTGACGCGATGTTCCGTTGAAAAGTTTGCATTTTTAACAAAAAAAAAAATTAAAAAAGTGTCAGCATTAAATCTAATCAGCTCGATACACTGTCAAACACTATTTTACCTAAAAATCTTTTGAAATCCGTTCAGCGGTTTAGGAGCTATCGTGTGACTGACATACACACATACACACAGACAGACATCATGACGATATTGCTAAGATAATACCTTCTCTAGCGATTGGTGCGCGGGCGAGAAAGGTAATGTCCACTGGACATAAGCAAAAACGGAGGGGTGGGGGTAGAATCGTGTGACCTTAGGTGTCCAAAAAATAACAGCATTTTCGTCGTTATCAGTGCGATTTAATGTTTTTACTGTGGTGCAGTTGTCACATTTTGTACAACTTTATTTAAAGACTCTTGTCCCAGGAAGCTGCCCCGACAAATGGAACACTGTAGATGGCTTGAGTAAAAATATTAAGATTTGGTCAAGAGTCCACAGCACATCGGTTTATTTTTTATTGGACTTGGAAATTAAACTTTAGAGGTTAAAAACTTTTATCTTTGGGATCACAATTCCACTTATTGGACATCTGTCAAACCCGTAACAAATACAAGATGACGGCTTAAACATGAAGGACAGGACAATTTTGCACGATTTTAAACTTATTCATTTGTTAAGCGATTTTTTCCAAACCAATTTTATTTAATTAAAATCATAGTGCACTTTAATCAGAACAATGAATTTTTTATGTGTTTTTTGCGTTTTATAGGCTAACTGTTCATTCAATATACAAATCACAAGATAGATAAAGTTGTGCATAAACAAGTTGTATTCATAGTGGGTATCATCTTCACTATAATTTGAAAAGCTCTTGAGTCATGAAAAAAAAACACGAAATTGGCCTAGGCTAAAGCCATTACTGGGCTAAAGCTTTTTTCCGTTTTTGAAATTTTAACGAAAAAGTAAAATTTTGGGCCAATTTCGTAGTTTTTTGAGTATAACACAAGAACCTTTTAATTTATAATTATAGTGAAAATCGTACCTATTATGGATACAGCTTCGTTGCGATATTTTTGTAGAATCAGCAGTTATATAAAGGTTATATGTTTTCAAACATGCAAGTAATTGATAGATTTGATAAAAGTGCACTAGGATTCAAACAAAATAAAATTAGTTTGAAAAAAATCGGTTAACAAATAAAAAGCAGCACACACGAACTCTAGCTAAAAAATATGAGGTAAGTTTCCAACAAAACTCCCTCTTAAACTCTATTATTAAATATCAAAATAAGAATATGGAAAAAGGCACCAAAAAACCAAAATACGTGTTTTTTGGTACCAATTAATTTTAAATTATTTTATATTTTGCGCCCAAATTCAACCTAACAAAGCAGTAATTTACTTTATATCTTGTAAATATTCGACAAAACATTTATCGCTTTCTGGATTAATTAAACCTTTACTAGTTTAAAAAGTCGAAGTGGAATTGGCTAATATTCCACCTTTCTCCATAGAGGGCAAAATGCAGAATTTCTTTTAACCAAGCAATGCACACGCATGAATGATACACAAATATTAGATTTCATGGGACGCGAACAAACCACGCGATGCCTTCTTGTTCTATTTCTTTCAAGCTTACAGCGCCAACGGTCTGCAGAATACAACGTCTTTCGAGAATCGAAAAGCCGCAGCCTTTAAAATCCCATTAGCGATAATGGAAATTAAATCATGCTGCCTTCTATAGAAAATTTATTAAATGAGAAATACGCGTATATGCAATTAATTAAAATATATCTTGCGCAATCTCTAAAATAAAAATTATAAAAAAATGCTGTTGAGCATATTTTTGGATGTCATGGGTTGTTATTAAAATTTGATTATGCTAGAAAGGACAGAATCACTTGCTCACCTCTGGATAGATCTAGAGAGAGACAGAAGACATTTATTCCCACTTTTGACTTTTCTTCCTCCCAAATAACCTCAAATTTTTGCTTCAGTTGGTCTTACACCTAATTTCAGTTGGGCTTACACCTAATGACGGCACTTCCCTTGGCGTAGGGTATTCGTATATTTGCCTTATTTGTCCAAAAACGGCAAATAGCGCTAACAGCAAATAGGCGTTTCCGTCCACACATGGTTTTCTCATTTAGCAAATCTACCGTGGAGCGGCAGTGTTCATCATGATAATAAAAATAAAAAATGATTTTTGTTGACAAAAGTTAGTTTGCGAATAAAAAAACATATTTGGCATATTTAAGTTTTTGCAAACTCCATTCTTGTGTGTGGATGGCATGTTTGGAATATTAGCGAATACACCAAATATTTGGCCGAATACAGTGAAACCACTAACGAATATGCTACGCTAAGTCAAGTGCCGTCATAACCCCCGTTACTTTATAGGCCAGTCATTGGAGTCCCAAAAAAAATTAAGTTTTCGACCTTTCGATCTTGGATTTAGTGTGCACGAAAAGGTTTTCTTTCTAAATTACGTGGTTCATTCTCTATTTGACAAAAGTTGAAGACAATAAAATTCCAAGTTGAAGACAATAAAATTGCATACAAAAACGCGTTTTTATGTCAGACGAATGGTTTTTCAATCATGACGCTAAACATTTCGCCGCCATTTTGGATTTGACCAATTTTTACCTTCCTAGCCCGCGTAGCAATGGCTAGAGAAGATATTATTTTCGACGAAAAAGTTTTTTTTGAGATAACGCCAAAAATGTGTTATTTGGATGTATTTTGACAATATCATCGTGATGTCTGTCTGTGTGTATATTATTTCTGTGCGTAACACGATAGCTTCTAAACCGCTGGACCGATTTTCATAAAATTTTCAGGTAATATAGTGTTACGAGCTGATTAGATTTTGGTCAAAATCCATTAATGCTAATGCTAACTTTTTAACGGAGCATCGTATCAATACACTGTTTTCAGAATATAGTAGACTACATTTTGCTCAATAAATCGTGTTACAACCAAAAACTTTGTGGGAGCTTTAGTCTCTGAGGTATTTACAAAAAACTGTTTTCAATGGTAATATATTATCATGACTTTACTTGAAGTGTGAAAATAGGCTAGCTAGGATGACTAACTAATGTCCTATAAAATGAGATATCATTGAGTTCTCTGGGTAGTACCTTTGCTAAGATACGAACCCTGCATTGTTAGCAGTACACCCGTTTCCTATGTATTCTTATAGTATATGCAAAATAAACCAAAATTATTTAGTTTTATGTCATTTTCTCAAAAAGTAAGCATTTTACAGAGAGTGGGTAATCAACTTTATTATAGAAAATTAAATTTGGTCCTGGGTGGGGTGTACTGCTAACACTTAAGGGTTCGTTTAGTTCGGTTCGGTTCAAGGGTACTTTATAGGCTATTAGTTGGTCTTTATTTTATGTTATTTAAGATTTTCTCAAAAATAAGCAGTTTCGAAATTAAAGGCAACTAAACAAACAAATGGTCAAAATCCAAAATGGCGGCGAAATGTTTAGCGTCATAACTCGAAAACCATTCGCCTGACAAAAAAACCTACTAATGCGTTTTTGTAGGAAATCTTATTGTCTTCAACTTTTGTTTAAAACTTTATTAAACTTAATCCAAAATGGCTGGGGGTGCCGCCCCCCCCCCTCCAAGGTCAAAAACTCTTTTTTAGGACTCCAATGTCTACAACATAAGTCAAAATTGCGACTACACTTCAATTGGCAAGCTAAAATTCTATAATGACTGGACTATTATACAATAATTCGATGGGTATACCTTGTCTCCAAGCCTAGGCAAATGCCGGATATCGCAATCTTTGCCGTAGTAGGTGATGGTCTTTTTGATGCCGTTAACTTGGTACCCAATAAGGCCTGGCTCGATCACTTCGGGCGTGCCGTTCTGCTGTTGCTGCGGGTTCTTGGTCGGGCTGCGAGTCAGCCAGCCGTTGGGGTTTGGAATCTCTTTCGTTATGGTTCCACTTAGGCCGGTGTCGATAGGGATTTCGAACTGGACTGTTCCTGGTGGTAACCTGAAGGAAACAATGAAAAAATAAAAACACTGAGCAGCGACTATTCTAAGCACGGTTGCCAACTTTCGGGAAACTTACTTATTTTAGGGAAATTTTAGGGAAATTTCGGGTGTTTCAAAATATAACTTTTCGTGATTTTAATTTAGCTTACCAATTAATTTACAAAGTATATAAATGTCTGTTTTTTTATTAAAGATAAAAAACTTTCCAATGTTCCAAACGCCAGAAAAAATTAATTTTGAGGCTCACAATAAACAACTTAATTTAGGGAGATCTAGGAAAAATTTCCTGTCAAATTGTTGGCAACGCTGATATTATTAGTTGCCAATGAAAATTTGTTAGATTGCACGGTTTTGTTAGAATGCACAATTTTGCACGGTCCTGGAAATCAAAACGCACAATTTTTAAACGCGTTATTTTTTTTTTGAGCATGTATTATAAAATTACAATTTTTTAGCCGTCCAATAAAAACACTATTTAAAAGAAATATTTCCACTCAAAATGAGTTATAAAAACAGTAGTTTGTAGTGTAGTGGTAGCAACATTTGCTTCACGCCCGGGCATTCCGGGTTCGATTCCTGGCTAGTTACTTACATATCGCTTTTCTAGCCACTGGGACTTTTTTAACAATGAAGCACTGTACAAGAAAAAATAGCGTTTAACTTTTGAGGTGAAACAGCTTTAAAATATGCGCAAATGCACACTTTTATTATGTTTGTTTGAAATCCCAGCCAAACTGTTATTGATAGCAAAAATAGTGTTTCACTAAACTTTAATGGGACAAAGGGGTTTAAACAAAATAAATGTAATCTAAGGGTAGTTTTTTAAGGGTTTGAAATTATAATGCCGCCCTCGAAAACAAAAAATATTCCTATTTGAAATTCGGAAAAGTAGTTTAAACCAAAACAAAAAAATTGTGAACCTTATATCTGTCGTCTGTATACATAGATATTTAAAAATTTATTTTTTTTGATTTCTTTAAATGAATAATTTTGACAGAAAAAAAATACAAAGGCAATTTAAAAAGTCCCTGACTGTACATAAAGTTTTACCAGATAGATTCTAAGATCAATTCAATTCAATTCAAAATATACTTTATTGTCAATAATCAAAAATCATCTGACAAAGCAGGCTAAAGCTAAAGTGATTAAAAAAAAATAAAATTAAATATAATAATAATAACACTAGGTTTAAGTTACATAATAAGGTGAATAAATAAATCATTATAGAAAACAATGACACACTAAAATTAAACTATCACAAAAAAAATATAATAATTTTTTTAACTCAAGACCTTTCAAATCCACTATTTCTAGATTATTAAAACAATATAACCATATATACATATACATACATTTAAGTTATCATTATAATATTCAGTTAGTGAATAATATGGCTTGTCAAGCAGAAATTTTTTTACTTGTTTTTTTAATTGTTTGATGGATGTCGCAAGTCTGACTGGTAATTGGTTGAACACCTTTCTACCTTCATCAGTTAAGGATTTTTGGACCAGGGTAGTTCTTGGAATAGGCAGAGGCGCCGATAAATTTAAGTTATGACGCGTGGATGGCTGATCAGTTCTCCGAACATTTCTAAAATTTTTGAAAACAAGTGTAGCGGTGTCGAGCATATATTGATGTTAGTGTTAGGATTCTTTGATTAATAAAATGTGGCTTGCAAGATTCTTTCTGATGGACTCCGGCTATAGCACTGACAGCCTTTTTCTGTAACACAAATAAGACCTGTAACAGATGCTGATGTGCAGAACCTCAAAATGGAATGCTGTACCTCAAATGCGACTCGACCAAGGCAAAGTACACAGATCTGGCAATCTCGGGGCCTAATTCGGTTTTTGCAGATCGAACCGCAAAGCACCCAGATTAAAGTTTTTTACTTAGATTAAATATATGCTCATTGAATTTTAAATGAGCATCAATATGCAAGCCAAAAAACTTCGACATATCTTTGGTTTGTAGTGGATCATCTCCCAAGTTAATGTTCTGCATGTTACATTTGATATTTGTTTCGTCAATATTCAAACAAAGTTTATTGGCATTACACCAGTTTTTAATTTTAGTAAGGTCTTGGGTAATTCGTTCCCTTAATGTGATGATATTTTTATGATGCCACATAACCGAAGTATCATCAGCAAACAATGTGAATTCTCCAGTTATTTTTAGACGGACGAGGTCATTTATGTATGAAAGAAACAATAGGGGTCCTAAAACTGAACCCTGAGAGACACCACAGTCGACTTTTAAAGCCGAGCAAGAACCTGCACTAACAACGGACTGACTTTGACAACTCAGATACGATTCGAACCAATTCAACACCTTACCCCTAAAACCATAACGCTCCAACTTCTCAGCAGTATCTTGTGATCTACACAATCGAACGCTTTGGATAGATCACAAAACACTGCTGCCACAGCCTCACCTCTATTACACTCGGTATAAACTCTATCTAAAAAGTCAAAAATAGCATAGTTATTAATTAACACTACAAAAAATTATTTATTCATGTACATATAACCTGGTTTTTGACAGCCTTGGCGAAAAATCATGACATAAAAACCTGAAAATAGTAATTGTTAAAAGTTATGTAAGTACTTCTGTTTATAATTTTCAACCCTTAATAAACCCTTTAGGTTCCGTTTATTTTGTCTATGATAGAAAATAGTTGGATATTGAGGTTTCGATCGTTCAGATTAAACAAGCTGAGCACACTGCACTGCTTGGAAAGGATATAATATGGACAAAAACCTGACAAAATTAAATCCTACTTGTTTACTACTATTATCTAGTAAATTGTTTATAGTAGAGTAAGGAGTGAGTGAACAAATAAATGAGACCAAATGAAAAAGAAGAGATTGTTTCCAATTACACTTACCATTTCATCCTAATAGCACTCTGTCGATTATCCTTAGTAGATGTGTAGGTGGTCATTTGATCCTGTACTACAGTAAATTCAAATTCGTCTCCCACTTGCAGTTCATTTGCCCTGCAAAGAAAATATACGTTAGCATGAAGCAAGCGCAGATTTCTGCCGTGCAAAGCAAAAACCTAGTAACTCGACTTACTCGAAAATGAGATTTTTATATCAATGAAATCGTCGTAAAAAATGGCGCCAGCCACTTTTTCTAGAATGTAGCTCTTCTTCTTGAAAAACAAGAAAGTTATGTAGTTAGTATGTAGTTAAATAAACTATAGTTAGTATGTAGTTAAATAAACTTCAAATTCTATTTCCCAACACACTAGTTTTTGACTTACTAGGTTTCTGCTTTGCACGGCAGATTTGAGAAGGGGGGGGGGACGTGGTAATTACCCCGCTTAGCAAATAATATATGGACTTTTAATTAATAAATATCGGGCTAACCGCATAATTACCCCCCTGTAGAAAAAAAATATTTACATAAATAGTAGTACCGTCGACCATGACCCCCCCTTCCAGAATTTCACCCAGATGCGCACTTAACTTAAATGAGGTTTTCTAATGTATTTGTAAATCCTCTAATGACAGCACTTTACTTGGCGTAGCTTATTCGTAAGCGATTTCGCAGTATTTGGCCAAATATTTGGTGTATTCGCAAATATTCCAAACCTGCCATCTACACACTTGAACGGAATTAATAAAAAACACAACCATGTTAAATATGGTCCCTTATTCGCAAAACAGTTAACAGGATGGTTAGTTATTTGCGTTGGTCCAATCCATTTTGTCAACAGAAACACTTTTTACTTTTAAAGCAAGACACGTTCAAACAAATATTTGACTTATTTGACTCCTTTAATGTTGATTAGAAACTGACAGGTCGAGGGAAACAAGTGTTTGCTCTTAGCGCAATTTGCCGTTTTTGATAATTAAATAAACTATTCGGGAAGGTAGTCTCCGGTAATAGCGCTTCCGATGTCACACAGTGGGAATCCGGGATAAAAATCATTATCCAGAAACGCTAAACGCTATTTTCTTCATACGCTGTTTTGTCATGGGCTATTTTGTCCATGCGCTACTTTGTCCATGCGCTATTTTTTCATGCGCTATTTTGTTACAAAGTCGATTTAAAATAATTATTGTTAGGTTAATTACTACTTTAAAAAAACAACAACACATGCTTCCATGAACGAAAATGGCGACCAAAACAGAAAATTTCATAGCACAGTGATACTAATCTAGATTTTAAATATAAAAAAAAACTCAAACAAAAAAATCCTAATTCTTATCTAACGTCATTCTAAAGACGTACTAAAGGCAGCAGTTCTTTTGAAAACCATACAGAGTCGTTGCTTGTATATCACTGATTTCTTTTATTTTTGGTGTTTTTGGAGTACTTGATCCAATTAATTCAAAAATGTATTTTAAACATTTTTAAGTTGATGATGTATTTTTATACAGGGGATCAAAAATTTGAATTTCAGCTTTTTTCATCAAAAACATTGATTTTACTATATTTTTTTAAATTGTTATCTAAATACAATGCAAGTTTTATTCTTTTTTTTAGTTTTAAAAGGTTAGGACTAACGATTTGTAAAATATTTTTAAGTGTCCAAATTTTTCGTAGATATGACATATATTAATATTAGCGAAATTTTCTGTAAAATCTGTTTTTTATTTTTTTTTGTCTATAATAATCAGGATTTTACCGATTATACTAGAGAAATCAAAGTAGTATTTAAATGCCATTAGATCGAAAATTTATCGTGATTGACCAACTCTAGAAGTTAACCTGAATGACTAAGCTATTACTATGTACATATTATATAGAGGTTGTCCCAAAAATATGGAATCACTGGTTTTGCAATGATATTTTTTGAACTACGTTCCATATCGATTAATTGAGGAACCGATTATTGTAGAAAAAGTAACAAGCATTTCCTTTCCTTAGAAAAAAAAAACAGAATTTCGCTTTTATTAAAATATATATGTCAAATCTAACGAAAACTTGGAAACTTATTATTATATTTTGTAAATCCTTCTTAGTTCTAACTTTTTACAAGTTACCAAGAACATAATAAAACTTGTATAGTAACGAGATAACTATAAAAAATAAAAATTGTGTTTTTCATAAAAAAACTGAAATCCAAATTTTTTGGATATCAAGAACTACAAAAAAAAAACAAAAATAAAAAAATTTCGTGATATACGAGCACATAGTTTTTAAAACAATAATCCAGCATTAAAAGACGGCCAGACTAAGTAAGTTAACATTGTTGCCACTGGAAGTCTCACTGATTTATGTAATATCAAATACATTATACTTACTTGTTGACATCCAAAATCTCATTGAAATGAAAGAACAGTCTGGCCTCCCGCTCAACGCACTTCAAGAATCCGAAACCTTCCTTGATGGAGGCAACAACGCCCTGTTCCCGTTTCTCTCCAGAAGCCTGGAAACTTTCTTCCAACAAAACTATGTGAGTGGCACGATCTAACGCGTCACGTCTGTCTGTAGCTATTTGGAATTTTACCCAGTCGCCATATCTGGAAAAATAATATAGCTTGATGTAACAAACACCTTCCTAACCAAAAGGATACATAATGGGATTTATTTCTTTTAAATCTATATCTTGACTATTTTTTGTTCAATGGTTGTTATTTTTTTTAACTAAGCTTTTAGCAAAAAATGTGCCCCATAGTCGAATGTAGACAATACAGTTTCCTTTTAAACGCTGTATAAGAAAGTAAGATTAATCTTCAAACGAAAACTTCATACGAACGTCGCTGGAGAGTTTCTAGTTAGCCAGCTTTATTGAGTTAGACATTTTTAAAAAGGAAATTAGATTTCCCAAAATAAAGTGTGAAAAAACATGTAACAAAATTAATTTGTTTAGTGATTTTTAAAAAATGATTTTATTTTCGGACAAAACTACTTTCCCTTGTTACTCAGCGTTTAAAAGAACATTTTATTGTGTATAATAAAGTTTTGAACACATTTTTTATCGGGAGCTTGGTTTTCAAGAAAATCAGGTGAAACGTGACAGACATTTTTTTGGTTTTGTTTTTTTTTAGATGACCCACATTTACGAATGTCTTCGGAGAGGTTGTCATTAGTGTAACTGCACTGAGTTTTAAAAAAATACATTTTATTTTCTATAATAAAGTGTTGAACACATTTTTCCTATTAAGCTTAGTTTCTGAAAAAATTGAATAAAACATGTAACAAAATGTATTTGTTTGATGATTTTTAAAAATTGATTTAAGTTACGAACGGCTCTGAAGTTTTAATCTGAAGATGACTTTCTTACACAGCGGCCAAGAGCTTAGTTTCTAAGAAAAACGGGAAAAAATGTAAAAACATGTATATAAGATAATTCCGTTTTCTACAATCAACGGTAGTATAAATTTATTTCCAATAAGCTTAGTTTTTGAGACAGTTGGATAAAACTTGAAAAAAAAATTGATAAGTTTAGTGACTTTTAAAAATTTATTTACTTAACGGACGTCCCTAAATTGTTATTATAAAAATACTTACAGCTTAAATTTAAAAAAATCAATTTTATTTTTAGGTTAGTTTTTACAGTTTGGATGCATTTCTTGTGTCATTGTGGCTTTAATGCGTCAATTTAGTTAAATTTGCAGAAAATAAAACTCGCTTATAAGAGGAGGCGGTATAAAAAAAATTGGAGCAAAAATGGGTCCGGCAACATCCGGATCGTTAATCTATGACCTATTCTCAGCTAGTATCCATTGTCAAACTGCGGTCCACATATTTTGTATACTTAACTACCTCTAGCGCCTACTAATACCTGAAATATATGACTTTTAACCTGAAAATCCGTAAAGAATGTTTTTGAAGATTCCCACTATCAGGACAAATACAGACAGCTGTGATGGAAGCAATCAATCGCCTTAACCTGCGCCTTGATCCCGCGAAGCCCAGGTCCATCCTGATTTGCGCAGACACTTAATCTGCGATCAAGGCGCTGAATTCCCGCAGCAATAACTGGAACCTTGTTCAAAGATGTCAGGAAAATTTACATGAGTTAGAGACCGATATGGGATCATACTTTGGTGGGTCCCAGGTCACTCGGACATCATAATACTCTATTGGCTTAGAGGCCTTTTTGCACTTTTCGTGTTAATGCAAAGTTGACTCCAGGGGTGCAAAGTAAGGTCACTCATCATCAAGCAAGCTTTAGAGGTAGCGAAGCCTAACTCTGATTTTCTATTTTTTGGTTATAATTTTTGACATGTTTTCCTCGGTTTCGTATTGGCGGCTCGTTGTTATTTTAAAAATATGGTTTTAACACAGTCTAAAGATTTATTTCATAATGATACAGTTTCAAGATAGTTTGCAGCATAACTTTTAATTCTAATTACATAAATATATATAGTTTAGGTACCTTCATACTGTGTAAAACAACATCTTCAAAATAAAACAGAACCGCCAATGCGAAACCGAGGAAAACATGTCAAATATAATAACCAAAAAATAGAAAACCTGACGTTAGCTTCGCTTCCTATAAAGCTTGCCTTTACGATGAGTGTCCTTAGTGTCCTTAGCCCTTACGATTGGGAACACAATTCCACTTATTGGACATCTGTCAAATTCATGCCAAACAAAATATGGATTTTTTAGATTTTTGAGGAAAGTTGTAATTTTAAGAGAAAAATGGTTTAGTTGTTTTTTGTAGAGCTTTAAATTAAATTGGTGCAAAATCGTAGGTCGGCCATATTTAAACCGTCATATTTGACAGTATATAAACTACAAAAAATTCAAAATTAGGTTACGTTGTTTAGAATGGTAGGGCCTTTTAATTTTTGAGGCATTTTTTCCACTTTTGAAACATTCATGAAAAAGTAAAATTTTGGTATCTGGGGGTACCCTCAGACCAATTGTGTAGCTAGCATAACTCAAAAACTTTTTTACTTATGGTAAAAATATTTGCACATCTCTTTTATTTTTGACAGACGTTCAATAAGTGAAATTGTGTTCCCAAAGGTACGGGCTTTCAACCCCTAGAGTCAACTTTGCATTACCACGAAAAGTGCAAAAAGACCTCTAAGCGAATTGAGTATAACGATAATGAGGCGGCCGATGGACTAGCCAAAGCAGGTATTGTCAAAGACGGTAACCAAGTGGACAATAAGTATCGTTGACATCTCAGTGAGCCAAATCGGGTCGCGGAAATTTCTTCAAAAAATTTTCTTCAAATTTTTTTGTTCGAACGGAAAATTGTTCGAAAACATTTTCTTCGAAAGTCATTTTGTTCGAACGGAAATTTGTTCGAAAACATTTTGTTCGAACGGAAATTTGTTCGAAAACATTTTGTTTGAACGGAAATTTGTTCGAAAACATTTTGTTCGAACGGAAATTTGTTCGAAAACATTTTGTTCGCACGAAAATTTCTTCGATAGGATATTTGTTTGAAAAAATTTTGTTCTTTGTTCGAAAAAAATTTGTTCAAACGGAAATTTGTTTGAAAACGTTTTCTTCGAACGGAAATTCGTTCAAAAACATTTTATTCATTAAAAACAGCAACTGTTTGACTAAGGGGTCTCTTTCTAAAATATTTTTTCAAAAAAAAAACTTTCCTGACTTCTTTTGCGGGATCCTAGCGGGTGTGAAACAAAACTGAACCGAACCGTACCATACTGAACCGAATCGACCTCGGTCCCTCTAGGATCCCGCGAAAGAAGTCAGGAAAGCTTTTTTTTTGAAAAAATATGCTAGAAAGAGACCCCTTAGTCAAACAGAACAAAATTTTTTCGAACGAATTTCCGTTCGAAGAAAGTTTTCGAACAAATTTCCGTTCAAACAAAATGTTTTTGAACAAATTTTCGTTGGAACAAAATGTATTCGAACAAATTTCCGTTCGAACAAAATGTTTTCGAACAAATTTCCGTTTGAACAAAATGTTTTCGAACAAATTTCCGTTCGAACAAAGTGTTTTTGAACAAATTTCCGTTCGAAGAAAATGTTTTCGAACCAAATTTCCGTTCGAAGAAATTGTTTTCGAACAAATTTCCGTTTGAAGAAACTGTTTTCAAACAAATTTCCATTCGAAGAAAATGTTTTCGAACAAATTTCCGTTCGAACAAAATGACTTTCGAAGAAAATGTTTTCGAACTATTGCTTTCAAAAAAATGGTTTTCGAACAACGTGTTTTCTAACAAAGTTCCGCGACCCAGCCTGATCATATCTCACATTAACAATACCGTGTGCAGAGGACAAATACCTCACTTAGGTATAGGCGGGAAAGGCTGAGAAGTGACTTCGGTTATTGCAGGTCACTGCATCTTCGGAGCGCATGCCAACCGTTTAAGCATACGGGAAAACGAGTACTGCCGTAGTTGCAAAGACGAAGAGGAACCTGAGAGCATAATCTGCTAAGTGAATGCTATAGGCTATGCCAGGACGAGATCAAACGCTCTAGGTCTTCCTTTCTTCCAAGATCTAGAGGATCTGAGGGAGATAAAAAAGCTTGGCGCGCTAAGCAGATTTCTAGACAGCTGTGGCTGGTTTAATTAAGCACTCAAGCTTTCTGTCCCTAATATCTACACAGAAAGGACAAGTCACAATGAGCCGGAAGGTCTACCTAACCTAAGGCAATAATGATCTGATCTTCATACCTTAAGGTAAAATCGGTGGAGAATATGCTGTGCTGGAAGCAATCAATCTCCTTAACCTGCGCCTTGATCCCACGATGCCCAGGTCTAACGCGAACCTTGTTCAAAGATGTCAGGAAAATTTACATGAGTTTGAGACCGACATTGGAATATACTTTGGTGGGTCCCAGGTCACTCTGACATAACGGTAATGAGGCGGCCGATCGACAAGCCAAAGCAGGTATAACCAAAGACGGTAACCAAGTGGACAATAAGTATTGTTGACATCTCAGGGAGCCTGATCACATCTCACATTAACAATACCGTGTCCAAAATGAGATAGATAGTGAAGAGGACAGATACCTTACTTAGGTATTACAGGAAAGGCTGAGAAGTGACTTCGGTTATTGCAGGTCACTCCGTCTTCACAGCGCATGCCAACCGTTTAAACATACCCAAAAACGAGTACTTCCGTAGTTGCAAAGACGAAGAGGAACCTGAGAGCATAATCTGCTGAGTGAATGGCTCTGCCAGCACGAGTTCAACCAGTCTAGGTCTTCCTTTCTTCCAAGATCTAGAAAAACTGAGGGTCATAAAGCTTGGCGCGCTAAGCAGATTTCTAGACAGCTGTGGCTGGTTTATTTAAGCACTCAAGCTTTCTGTCCCTAATATCTACACAGAAAGGACAAGTCACAATGAGCCGGAAGGTCTACCTAACCTAAGGCAATAATGATCTGATCTTCATACCTTAAGGTAAAATCGGTGGAGAATATGCTGTGCTGGAAGCAATCAATCTCCTTAACCTGCGCCTTGATCCCACGATGCCCAGGTCTAACGCGAACCTTGTTCAAAGATGTCAGAAAAATTTACATGAGTTTGAGACCGACATTGGATTATACTTTGGTGGGTCCCAGGTCACTCTGACATAACGGTAAAGAGGCGGCCGATGGACAAGCCAAAGCAGGTATAGCCAAAGACGGTAACCGAGTGGACAATAAGTATTGTTGATATCTCAGTGAGCCTGATCACATCTCACATTAACAATACCGTGTCCAAAATGAGATAGATAGTGAATAGGACAGATACCTTATTAAAGTATAGGCGTGAAAGGCTGAGAAGTGACTTCGGTTTTACATAATGAAAAATGAGTACTGCCGTAGTTGCAAAGACGAAGAGGAACATCAGAGCATAACCTGCTGAGTGAATGCTCTGTCCTTACCAGCACGAGATCAAACGCTCTAGGTCTTCCTTTCTTAATAATAAAGCATGGCGCCCTAAGCTGATTGTATAAACAGCTGTGGCTGGTCTAATTAAGCACTCAAGCTTTCTGTCCCTAATATCTACACAAAAAGGACAAGTCACAATGAACCGGAAGTTCTACCTAACCTAAGGCAATATTGATCAGATCTTCATACCTTAAGGTAAAATCGCCCTCTTGATCCTTCTCACTATACGAAATCTCTCGGATCTCCTTCGAGTCGGCCACCTTGTGGGTGATCCTACCAGGTAACGGTTCGTTGGTGGTCCGAAGATTTTTGTCGATCGCTTTGGTCACTTGGCCCTTCAGGATGTCGGGCTTAAGGTCTTCGAAGATGACCGTGCCCGGCGGTAGTTTGGTTATGTTGCAGGCGACTTCTTTTCCCTAAAAAAAAAACAAAATATTTTGTAAAAAAAAAATACATAAAAAAAGTGGGTTGCAAACTCCGATATCCCTTGCCTACCAATTCGTTATTATACTTAGAAGGGTACAATATATACTTGTCGGCACACTGGGGTTATTTTGTCAGTTTGAGGTTTGCTGAATGTTGTTTTGGCCATCAGTTCTTCGTTATTCTTGTATCAAGGGACCACTTGCCTACTAGTATTCGTTATTATACTCCTTACTAGCGTCCCGTATACTTGTCGGAACACTGAAGTAATTTGTCAGCAGTTAGTTTTGTAGAGGCAAGTTCTTATGGAGTTTTAAGTTTGCTGAATGTTGTTTTGGCCATCACATCAACTCGTGTTTTGATTTCCTCGTGACCCCTTTATCAAGTAATTATTTGCCTACCAAGATTATTAGAACGCGGGAACTACGTTACTGCAGCAAGTCGCGTATACCAGCCACGAAACGAAGCACTTAATGTACGACTAATCGCGCTGGTTTTATTGGAAACGGAAAAATGGTTACCGGCGTGAATGAAAGGGTAGGACTAAATTACATTTTACACTCCCAAGGAAATCCTATAAATATCTGCCGCACCCAACCTCGGCAACCAACGGAATTCGAACTCTCCATTATAGCCCGCGAGATTCCTAACCACAAGTTTACTTGGAATTTTTCATAAATTAAAATTTTCTTTATTAAATTAAAATGTTACTTAAAATAAGACAAAACCCAAACGAAAACGGTTTGATACTCTATTGACTATGATCCTTTTACACTATTATTCAAAATATTTTTGAGCAGTGTGTTCCAAAAGCGACTCAAATAGATTGGTTTAATAGGGAAATAATTAAACTTTTAAAACAGAAACATATTTTTTTTAATTAAATCTAAGAAGTTTAAATCAAATTACTGGAGACACAAGTATTCTTCAATACGAAGCAAAATAAAAAACAAAATAAAAGTTGCATACTCTCAGTATCTCCAAAATGTCGAGTCCAGCCTAGAGAGAAATCCCAAGTTCTTTTGGCCTTTTTTAAAAGGACTTAAGGATTCTCCAGTTATTTTAGACGAAATGGTATTGGACGACAGAGCTTATTCGGGTTCCCAACAAGTGGCTGACGGTTTTGCAAACTTTTTTTAAGTCCGTCTATATCAACGACAACGATGTTATTTGTAGAATGTAATTTTTTTTGCAAAAGATCAATATCGTCGGATGATATTTTGAGGGCGGTTAGGGGTAAATCCATATCAAATCAACCACGAAAATGGTGATTTTCGTTTTGACCAACTCCGATTTTGATGATTTTTGTACACTTATTTTCCTTATAAAAAAACTTAAAAATTCAAAATTTTAGATTTTTTGACTTAGTAGTTTCTGTGTTATGAATTTTTGAAAATTCAAAAAATGCTACATTTGGCTCTTACAGGCACTAACAAAAATACTAATATCTTGAAAACTGGTGAACCTAGATACAAGTGTGATGCATCAATTTGAAGGTACTTCAAAGACCTATTTAACGATGTATCACACAGCATACTTTTTTATAAAGAAAAATCAAAATTTTTGAAAAAAAATTTTTTTTACATTTTTTAAAAACAGTATTTTTGATTTTTTTTCTTTTTTGTTATTTTTTTCCTTAAGGTATTCCCAAAATATATTCCAAATTTTAGGATGGAGAAATAACGGGTTCTGAGTTAAAAACAAAATGAAACTTTTATTACATGGAAAATATACACAGTTTGAATGAGAAATCTTATATATGCTAGTCCAGCGACCTTAAAGTTAAGAAACAGGATAAGTAATATTGAACAATAAATCACTAAACAACTAAATTAACTTAAATAAAAAAAAATCTTTATATGTCTAATTTCTTATCCAGGTCTAGAGGTTAATAGGTTTAGGACTTAGCGTATTCAAAAGACAATTGAATTTTGCTGACGTTTCGACTATATTTTTAGTCTTCTTCAGAGCTAATCCTTAGTCTTGACGCTTGATAAAACACAACACAAGAGGAACCACACACAACATTTCCAATCAAATGTCATCTTATTAAAATAATAATTTTATCCTAATTTTTAGTCGATTTTCTTTATTTTCTTTTTTAATTCAAAACAATGTATATTGTTAATATGTCAAGTGCTTAACTGCGAGTTAAGCACTTGACATATTAACAATATACATTGTTTTGAATTAAAAAAGAAAATAAAGAAAATCGACTAAAAATTAGGATAAAATTATTATTTTAATAAGATGACATTTGATTGGAAATGTTGTGTGTGGTTCCTCTTGTGTTGTGTTTTATCAAGCGTCAAGACTAAGGATTAGCTCTGAAGAAGACTAAAAATATAGTCGAAACGTCAGCAAAATTCAATTGTCTTTTGAATACGCTAAGTCCTAAACCTATTAACCTCTAGACCTGGATCTAACCTTAAGGACGATAATTAACTCTCATCAACATGGTAATTTCTTATGCAGGATTTTATTGTTATTATTTTTCTAACAGGAACCCATCATTTCTCCATCCTACAATTTGGAATATATGTTGGGAATACAATAAAGTAAAAAATATCAAAAAAGAAAAAAAATGTTTTTTCAAAAATTTCGATTTTTTTTTTATAAAAAAGTATGCCGAGTGATACATAGTTGCGAAGGTCTTAAAAATACCTTTAAATTAAGCTGTCACACTTTTCTCTTAGTTTAGTAGTTTTCAAGATATGACTATTTACGTAAGTGCCTCTAAGAGCCAAATTGACCATTTTTTCAATTTTCAAAAATTCATAACACAAAAACTAGTGATCCAAAAAATCTAAAATGGATTTGAGTTTTTCTAGGGGCGGAATAAGTGTACCAAAAATCATCAAAATCGGAGATGGTCGAAACAATTGACTGGTTGATTTGATATGGATTTACCCTTAGGAAGCTTAAGGCTTATAAGGCAATAGGCCCTGATGGAATTCCAGCCTACATATTGAAAGGGTGTAGTGAATACTTGATACAGCCCCTCAGGTTTTTGTTTAATTTAATTTTGACAACGTCTGTTTATCCCGATAAATGGAAAATTCGTCAAATCATTCCCATTTTTAAATCCAGAACTAGACAGGAAATTAAAAATTATAGACCTATTAGCCGTGTTAGTTCGGTATCAAAAATACTTCAATTGATTATGATTATGATGAAATTTCCAGTGGGCTTACTGTTTATCAACACGGTTTTCTCCCCAAAAGGTCCACCTTTACCAATTTAACAACATTTTGTCAGTATGTCCATAAAGCTTTGAACAATAAGTCCCAGACGTTATTTACACTGATATGGAGAAGGCTTTTGATAGGGTTAGGCACTGCGTCATAGTAAAGTCTCTAATAGAAATGAAAGTTTCGCTATATCTAATGAATTTAATCCAATCCTATCTTAGTGACAGATTTCAGTATGTAGAGATTAAAGGGTGTTCCTAATCTTTAATATTTAAAAGTACCTCTGGTGTCCCTCAAGGATCAAACTTGGGTCATCTTTTGTTTTTAGATTCAATGAACTGTATCATTGGCAATTTAAAGAGTGCAGTCGGTCTATTATATGCTGACGATTTCAAGTGCTTTTTTCAAATAAACACGACTGATGGCTGCGAAACGTTACAAAATGACTTTTGCAATGAAGCAAACTGGTGCAATGCAAATAATTTTAACCTTGGTGGAAACAGGGTATAACACCTTTTTGATAGCCTCGTTTTACCCATTTTGGAATATGGAAGTGTTCTTTGATCTCCACAATATAACGTTTGGCTGACGTTCATTGAGAAGATGCAGAGAAAATTTTTAAATTGTTTGTATTACAGAAGGTTTGGTGTTTATCCTCATCGTGGCTGTGTAATGAATACCTTTTGGAAATATTTGGTAGGCTATCATTGGAAAAAAGAAGAATTAAAATTTTATTGTGCACTCTATTTAAAGTATTAAAAGCAAACATTGATTGCCCGGATATTTTAGCACAGCTGCCTTTTTCTGCATACAGGATTAATTCCCGTAATTCTAATGTATTTTATTTGGCTTATCCTCGTACAAAAACTCACCAGTTTACAGAATGTGTCACTATTTTAATTTGTATGCTTCCGACATTGATATTGATACAACTTGCTTAAGTGTGTTTAAGAAACTTATTGATGTCAAGTTGAAAAGTACCTAATTAAGAGCTTTAATTGTGTGTTTTAGCTCACACATATACTATACTATAGTAGTGTGAGCTATGGTGATCCTAATTTTTTCGAGAAAAAAAAAGTTTCTCCGATTTCAAAAAATTTTATATATCTTTGCGTTTCAGATGATTTTGAAACTTTTTTGTTGCGCCATCTGTCTGTCTGTCTGTCTGTATGTCTGTCTGTCTGTCTGTCTGTCTGTGTGTCTGTATGTCTGTCTGTAACGACCAACGCGCATAACTCAAAAACCGCTTGCCCGATTTTAATGAAATTTGGTACCCAGGCTGGGTTTTGGGTCGAGATGGTCCCATTTAAAAATGAACAAAATCCACCGAACACAAGCCAAATAAAAGGGTGGGGGTAGATTTCAAAAATTAAAGGGTAGATTTCAAAAATTAAAGTTTATGAAAAAATATGGCGTGTGTGATATCAAACGAAAGGTAATTGAGTCTGGAGTTAAACACAATACATTTTAGTTTATTTAAAAAAAAGGGGGGGGGTAAATTTCAAAAATTAGTGTTTAAGTGGAAATATGGCGTGTGTGATATCAAACGAAAGGTAATTGAGTCTGGAGTTAAACAAAATACATTTTAGTTTAAAAAAAAAGGGTGGGGGTAGATTTGAAAAAATGAGTTTAAGTCAAAACATGGCTTGTGTGGTATCAAACGAAAGGTAATTGAGTCTGGAGTTCAATAAAACATACTTCAGTTTTTAGTTATATTAGCTTTCACGTAGATACACTATAACTATAGTACCCAGTGCGAGCTTAGGTGCCCATAGATTGGCAGAGTATTTTTTTAATTATTTTATTTAAATTTTAAGTTATCCATTTTAATTTTATTTTAATAGCTATCTACTACTCAATTTTTTTATATATACTTTTGTTTTGTTTGTTAATTAGTAATATTCATTGTTGTTATTGATTTATATATATTTTTTTGTTTTTATTTTACTGTTGCTTAGTTTAGTTTTAGCTCACACATATACTATACTATAGTAGTGTGAGCTATGGTGATCATAATTTTTTCGAGAAAAAAAAAGTTGCTCCGATTTTAAAATTTTTTATATATCTTTGCGTTTCAGATGATTTTGAAACTTTTAGCTCACACATATACTATACTATAGTAGTGTGAGCTATGGTGATCCTAATTTTTTCGAGAAAAAAAAAGTTGCTCCGATTTCAAAAATTTTTATATATCTTTGCGTTTCAGATGATTTTGAAACTTTTTTGTTGCGCCGTCTGTCTGTCTGTATGTCTGTCTGTCTGTCTGTATGTCTGTCTGTATGTCTGTCTGTAACGACCAACGCGCATAACTCAAAAACCGCTTAACCGATTTTAATAAAATTTGGTACCTAGGCTGGATCTTGGCTCGAGATGGTCCCATTTAAAAATGAACAAAATCCACCGAACACAAACCAAATAAAAGGGTGGGGGTAGATTTCAAAAATTAGAGTTTATGTGAAAATATGGCGTGTGTGATATCAAACGAAAGGTAATTGAGTCTGCAGTTAAACAAAATACATTTTAATTTATTTAAAAAAAAGGGTGGGGGTATATTTTAAAAATTAGAGTTTAAGTGAAAATATGGCGTGTGTGATATCAAACGAAAGGTAATTAAGTCCGGAGTTTAACAAAATACATTTTAGTTTTTTGTTTTTTTAAGGGTGGGGGTAGATTTCAAAAATTTGAGTTTAAGTCAAAACATGGCTTGTGTGGTATCAAACAAAAGGTAATTTAGTCTGGAGTTGAATAAAATATATTTCAGTTTTTAGTTATATTAGCTCACACGTACACTATAGCTATAGTACCTAGTGTGAGCTTAGGGGCCCATATATTGGCAGAGTATTTTGTTGCGCCGTCTGTCTGTCTGTAACGACCAACGCGTATAACTCAAAGACCGCTTGGCCGATTTTAATGAAATTTGGTACCTAGGCTGGGTCTTGCGTCGAGATGGTCCCATTTAAAAATGAACAAAATCCACCGAACACAAACCAAATAAAAGGGTGGGGGTAGATTTCAAAAATTAGAGTTTATGTGCAAATATGGCGTGTGTGATATCAAACGAAAGGTAATTGAGTCTGCAGTTAAAAAAAATACATTTTAATTTATTTAAAAAAAAAGAGTGGGGGTATATTTTAAAAATTAGAGTTTAAGTGAAAATATGGCGTGTGTGATATCAAACGAAAGGTAATTGAGTCCGGAGTTTAACAAAATACATTTTAGTTTTTTGTTTTTCTTAAGGGTGGGGGTAGATTTCAAAAATTTGAGTTTAAGTCAAAACATGGCTTGCGTGGTATCAAACAAAAGGTAATTTAGTCTGGAGTTGAATAAAATATATTTCAGTTTTTAGTTATATTAGCTCACACGTACACTATAACTATAGTACCTAGTGTGAGCTTAGGGGCCCATATATTGGCAGAGTATTTTTTTTAATTAGTTCGGGTCATCCCCTGTGGAATTTTTATAATAATAAATAATAAAAACTCTCGCGACTCATTTGTATTTTTTTATTTTCGTTTTTTTATTATGGTATAATGTGTTATGTGCAGGTTTTGGCTTGACTGTTACCCCCTCGAGGGAATTTTGGCGATTGTTTTTTTAACCATTCTAAAGTTAAGGCTGGATTACCCAGCAGCGAGGGGCACGAAAATATATTTTGTTGGTGCCTCAGATTTGTTTATTGCGTTGCTGGGTAGTCCAGTCCCAAGTATCTATAATTGGCTGTAACTGTTGATACTTTAACCAATAAATAAATAAATAAATAAATTGACAGTGGTTCTTGTATTTTGTGAAAATTTTACTTCAAGTTTAGTAAAAGTTAGAGCATGTTCTAAGAAATTCGCGAAATATGTTTAAAAATAGGCCATACATTTTAAAGATTGAGTAGTTTGATGAAATCAAATTAAATAGTTTTGCCGATTCAAAGAACAAGTAAAATTAGATAGTGAGCTTGAATTAACAAAAAATTATTTGGCTAATTTTTAAGAGCGAGATGAATTTAATTTAAATATGTATTAAATTAAAAACAGTGTCTTTGGGCACTTTTTTATTATTTTTTCCGTATTTTGTGTATACGTCTAATCACATTAAAAACTTGAGATTTTTTTCACTTTTAATTTTGCTGTGTATAAAACCGGCTACTTAATATGCGCGACTTGCCAAGTTATTGACTGGTCATTTTCTGACAAGCGATGGGAAATGCAAGTAACTCTCGTCAGTGCGAATCGCAGTACACACTACCAGCTACTTGCCAAGTAGTGAGTAGACCGCATCATGACGACGCGTAATTTCCGCTGTAAATATTTCCATTTATTAATTCGATACCCGTTGATTGTTGCAACAATGTATAAGTAAAATATTCAAAAAAAAACCTCAGTACTCCAACAACAGCCCATGTAAAAATTATTGTTATAAAATTAGTCTGGGACTCAGAGTAATAACATATAAAGAGAAGTAGTAGCCCCGGTTTCGGCGGTCATTCATTCAATTGTTGGTAAACAATGTAGCTTTTCCGCTGTTGCCGCCTCCTCTGCCTCTGTAAAATTTTTTAAATAATAAGTAAGGTTCAACTTCTTACCTTACCCAAATATATAGTGCTTTGAGTGGGTTAGGCTATTCAAACCGTGTGATAATTTGTCATGCGCTTATTAGCCCGCGTCGCGTCGTTTTATGCTATGTATTTCTTATTACAATCTGCAATAAAACTCATTTAGACAACATAATTTATGAACGGCCCCTTTTCCCACCATTTTTTCAGGACGTGGCAACAGGTGTATCACATCATATTACGGATTTCGTGTTAGCAGGGCCGGGTTTCGTTTTGAGCTACTTGGACTATATCCCCAGGTAAAAAGGGAATCCTTTTTCCTATAGTAGAGGACGATTAACTATTAGTCATTGTTCCAACAGTTTTACCCGGTATTAAGGATATTCTATTTTATTATTTTAAAATGCGGCTTTTCTGTTTGGAGAGTTGCAGCACTATTAACCATTCAAACGAAAATTTCATAGGATTGTTTTAATTTTCTCTAAGTATTTAGTAGTTTTGTAGTTTTTCTGTGAGAAACCACACCTTAAGGAAAACAAGCGTCTTGGAATTAAATAAATAGATCCATGACGGATCTGATACCTTCCTAGCCCATTAGCACACTCCACGTTATATCTCCGAAATGAAAGCTCCTACAAACTTTTTGGTTATAACATAATTTTTTTCAAAAAACGCGCGCTGCTATATTCCGAAAACCGCATATTGATGCGACGTTTAATTAAAAAGTTAGCATTTTTTAAACTTTTTAACTGTCAAAAAACTGTCATTAGCATTCACGAATTTTGACTAAAATAATCAGCTCGTTGCAGTATCGAGTACTATTTTACCTGAAAATTTCATGTAAATCGGTTAAGCGGTTTAGGAGCTATCGCGGTACAAACAGATATACATACATATACACACAACACAGACAGACATCACGACGATATTGCTAGGGTCGGTCAAAATACACCCAAATAACACATTTTCGGTCTTATCTCAAAAAAAAATTTTTGTCGAAAACAATACCTTCTCTAGCCGTTGCTGTGAGGGCTAGGAAGGTAAAAAGGGGGCGGGCCGACTGCACACCAAGTAGTATAAGTAGTAACCTTTAGACTGGATTGCTTAGTTTACACTTGAAAACGGTTGGATATACTTACTTACTGAAACGTCCTGTTTAAAATAAACCAACACAAAAACATTTCATGTAAAAAAGAGCCAAGTACACGAAAATGGCATTCCGTAAAAAGAATTGAGATAAAAGTAAGGCCAAGTTCTCCAATACAAATTTCATAATGAAAGATTTTTACTAGTTGGAAATGTTTTTCTAAACTTTGCTATTACAGCCAAACTTCTTTATGTTCAATTTAGCACTGTGCCTGAGTCATTTATAGCCGAAATAGCCAAGTTTAGAAAGACATTTCCAAACTAGTTTCTTACTTTCATTTTGAAATTTGTATTGGAGAACTTGACTTTACTTTTATCTCAATTCTTTTTACGGAATGCAGCGTACTTGGTTATTTTTACATGAAATGTTTTTGTTATGATTTCACTTCTTTTTTAAAGAAATTGGATAATATTTAATTTTTAAAATAGTAAAATATGCGGAATATTGTTCAAAACTTTTGCAATGCCTTATTTAAAATTTTGAACTCTTTTAATTTTTTCCCATGGTTTTATCATAGCTGTTATCAGCCTTCCAAGTGGACAATGTTACTTTTGCATAACTTTACATACATTTCGGTGTTTTTAAATTTTTTCCTATAGTTCTATCATAGTTCCTATCAGTCTTCCAATGCTCAGCTCTCTAGCGTTTTTGGAAGTGGGTAATGTTACTTTTACATAACTTGACATTTATAGGGGAGGAGAGTAAATGAAAATTTTTGGGGTTTTTAAATTTTTTCCCATGGTTTTATCATAGTTTCTATTAGCCTTCCAAAGCTCAGGTCTCTAGCGTTTCTGGAAGTGGGCAGTGTTATTTTTACATAACTTTACATTTATATGGGCGGGAAGTAAATTAGAATTTTGGGGTGTTTTTTCCTAGAGTTTTATCATAGTTCCTATCAGGCTGCCAAAGCTCAGCTCTCTAGAAGTGGGTAATGTTACTTTTAAATAATTTTACATGTATAGGGGAGGGGAGTAAATTAGAATTTTGGGGCTTTTTGATTTTTTCCAGGGGTTTGGTCATAATTTCTATTAGTCCGCCAAATTTCAGCTTTATAGCAGGTCTGGAAGTACAGTAGAATTTTGATGATCTATACATGAGTGAGTGAGTCAGTCAGTGCGTGAGTGGCAATTTCGACGTTTTTTGAAATTTCGTAACTACTTTACTACTTTATAGAAGTCCATGAAACTTGGAGGGGTTGTTAACTCTATGAAGGTTTACGACTGTGCAAAGTATGAGATTCGTAGCTCTTTCCAAAGTAGAGTTTTAGATAGGTCAAATATGGGCTGAAATGTTTCAAGTAAAGATGGTACGGCAGCGCGAACTTGGCGAGGCACTGCCGTGCCCTCAGATAAAGACAATGGAAGTCAAAAGTTTTATTTCTACTCAATCACTGTCTACGAGTTTCAAACAAAAGATTATTTTTTCACTTATATAATGGCAACCAGTTTAATTAGCTGGGTCCTCAAATCGTGAACGGTTAGCCCAGATATTCGTAAGCTCTAAGGTCGACACTGACAGTAACATGTGTTTGTATTAAATGCAGTGTTGTCTTGGCCGGGTCCGACCGGTGTATTGAATTTTTGGTGTTTTTTACTGTGTGTTGAGTTTTATTTTTGTAAAAAAGAACTTAGTTGGACGTAAAAATAAACTGCTATGTTTCTAAAAATACTGTGAAAATTCAGCCCAGTGTGGTTTTTTCGAGATGATTCCAGTGGCGCAGCTATGTTGCCATCGCCGGGTACTCTGCAAATTCTAAGTTTTCAGGAATGACCGCCACGAATAGGGAAAATTTACACGGGGTCGCGGTTGACTTCTTCTCTTTATATTATTATTACTCTAAGGTCTGGGATCTGTGACTACTTACGTTTCGAGTTTGTATAATGTACTCGACGTCATCGCCCAGCCGTAGCTCTTCTTTGGTTTTGGCCTCTGAGAAGTGGAAGAAAATCTCCTTGACTACGTCGGCTCGCTCGATAAACCCAAAACTGTCCTTCAGCGAGCATACCACTCCCTGATACTTCACCGGGTGCTTGGGATTCTCTAAACGCACGTGACAAGCCCCTAAGTTACCCCTGAAAATAAAAAGGAAGGTTGTGGTGGTCAGTTTAGTGACTAATTCATGCCAGTATGGAGACACTTGAAATAGGATTGATTAATCAATTGAAAATGTCTGCCATGTGCACGCGAAAACTCGCTATTTGTGATGTGACATCAGCCGCTGGCCTCGAGAACTGGCGAACGTCTTTCGAAATCCCGTGGTGTGCACTATTCTTAACCCGATATTAGTTAAGTGGCTTATAGTCAAAATCGTGTCCCGTTGGATAGTTGTGACGATTTTTTAAAACTATTCTAGATCAATTGGTAATAGATCACACAATTTTTAGTCACCAGGTGTTGGCCTCCAATTTCCAACAAAAAAAATTGTAAATACCTTTTTTGTTTGCAATAGAGCACCAATAAAGATATTGAAATTAGCTCGATATCTTAAAAGCTAACAAAGATATAATTTTTTTTTCAAAATTAAAAAAATAGTAAACTTTTTTACCCAAAAAAAAAATTTTAAACCACCCCAAATCGATTGGCTAGAGATCACTCAATTTTTTTTTCGATGAGTGTTTACCTCCAATTTGAGTAAAAGCGCCTGGGACGCATGTGACGTCATCATTCCAAGATCTGTCGTTTTAATGAGCTTTATATCTGAAGAACCAAAAAAGATATTATTTTTTTAAATATTAAAAAAAATCATAAAAATTCAAGTTTAAAACTGCCCTCAATCGATTGGTGACGTAGTGAAGTAGTGAAGTAGAAATTAAAAGAAAAGAAAACTTAACTTTATTAAAAAATTATAACCGAAACAAGATCCCAGGATCTTGTTTCCATCCAGTGTATAGTCTTAATTGGTATTAACAAAACAGCTGATCAGTGACATCACAATTTTTGCCACTTTCGTTATATCCTTTCGAATCCTGCGAATTTCGTCTAGTTATGTCAACCTAACCACCGCCACTCTAAATGACTCAGTAAGAGTTGACAAACGGGTCAATAATAAATTTATATAGTATAATATCCAACATGTTTGTGTTTTACACTAACCTGTTATTGGTAGCAATCTGAAAGCTGACGCGGTCGCCAGATCGCAGCACCACGTTGCCCTCGACGTCATCCTTGGTGTATGGCAGGAAGAAGCATTCGCCGCGATTCTCGTAACTGATACGACCCATAGTGTCGCCACTCGATCCCTCGCCCCGCACTTCGGTCGTTACCGTTCCTGTTACTCGCTCTTCGCTCATTACCTAATATTAAAAAATAGTCCAATCATTAGACTCAAATAAGCCGCTAAAAAAAAGTTTGAAAATTTTAAAATAGGAATAATTGAAGTGTTTGTGGTCCAAAGTATTCAGTAAATTTGCGCCAAAAATGTTCTTAAGTGTTTTTAGTTAGATAGTTTCCAAATTATGTATCAACCATTTCCACGCCATTTTGAATTTTGCCCAATGTTTTTTCTTTAGTATTAAAAACTACTCATAATTGAGAACATTTGTGGTATAAGAGCTGATGAATAACCTACAAAACGAGATATTTTTAAATTGCCCTTACTGAGAAGAACAGGACCAATTTTTCAGGCGTTGGATCTGGAGTTAGTATTCAAGAAAAAGTCGAGATTAAACATAGTCTCGGCCAATTGGCTACTATATTTCAGACCGAACTCGTAGACACTGAACTGTGTACCCGGTAGATTACTGACAACGAATGGACAATAAAAACAGGACAATAAAAATGATCTCCGACAGTCAAGCAGCCTTAAGAGCGCTTGATTCCTATACGATCTCATCGCGAACCGTGGGGAGCTGCAGGGATTCGTTGAATGCGCTAACAATGTGTATTGATACCAGGGCATTCTGCGCACGAGGGAAATGAGGCCGCAGACCAAGCAGCGAAGGAAGCGGCTCATCTGCCGAATTTTTGGGGCCCCGAACCAGCCCTGGGGATATCATATAATGCTGCTAAATCAACCATATTAAAATGGATGGAGACTAGCTTCCAACCATACTGGATAAATATACCAGAACTGGCTCACTCTAAAGAGTTCATTAAAGGACCTTGTAGAAAGAAAGCCAGGAATATCATTGGACTTACCAGACAGGAGATACATATAGTGACTGGTCTTTTTACGGATTACTATCGACTGAGAGTACCCATGCACAGAATGGGACTAAAACAAGAGACCGAATGTAGACCGAACCGAACCAAACCGACGAAACAACAGTCAGACATGCACAGTGCGAATGTCCGGCTATTGCACGTTTACGTCAGAACACTTTCGGTATACCTCAGATCAATTTAGAAAAGCTGAACAGTGTTTCACTCAAACTGATAGCCGGCCTTTTTGGAGGATTAGGCATACAGTGGTGAGGAACCACTCAAAAGTGAGCCACAATAGACTCACTAGTGGTCGCAGTGGAAGGACTGCAAGGCCCACTTACATATGAATCATCATCATTAGGCGCTATTCATTGACTTCAAAGTCCATTTTCTCTGACTTTGACAGTCAGGGAAGAGTGGGGAGCTTGAATGTATTAAATTTTCATAAAGAGGTTGCTTTCTTACCTCTGGTGCAATCTTGGTCACTGCGCTGGCGATGGGTTTGCCCGTTCTTCTATCGTACGTCATCTCAAACTCGACCGGGTCCCCTATCTTCAGATGCTCAATGTTGCCAGTAAACTGGCTAAAGTGGAAAAACAGACGGGCTTGGCGCTCGCAACATTGTATAAAGCCGTAGGAATGCTGAAAATAAAAACGTAAAAAATAAATTCAGGGTGGCCATTTTTTTATGCAACTTTTCCCGGTTTTAGAGAATTTTTCTATGACCATTTATACATCAACTTACTAAAAAAAATATTTTCTCCTCTCTTACAATCTATACATACGAAGCGGGCCGAACCAGAAATATTTTTCGTTATAGCTTTCGAACTATATAAGTTTCGAACTATGCCGCCAATTTTAATTAGATAAAGTACACTTTGCGGGGATTAAAAAAGGCATGTTTATTCATTCGTTCCGAAAATTTGTAGAGGTTTCTTTCACTTCGTAGAAAAGCTGTTTTCGTTATGCACAACGAGAAATTGAAACCGGTTTAAGGGTTCCTAAATAAATGATTTTCGTTTTAACCATTGTTTTAAACAATGCCTTCTCATTTCTGTGTGCATTCATTTTCTCATAAATTAATTGTTACTGAACCGATTTTAAAGAAATAAAAAATATGATAAGAATATCACAGTTAAAGATTTATCGCAATTGAACTGCCGCCACATTTGACATCCAAGATGACGGACAGAATCTCCAAAGAGGCCCGTTTATTCTAATGTTTAGAGAAACTTCAGGACTTTGAATTGATAGAAAAAGCCTCAATTACCTGCAAAGAGCAGTTTGGTTAAAATCGGGAATATAGTTTGAAAGTTATAACCTGGTATAAAATCTCTAGATAGACCATTTATGTACACTAAATATTTTTAAAAAAAATTTTTAGTGCCCGGTTTATACCAAACGATATAGATACCACATATTCAAATTTTGGTTTTTGTTTGTTTGTTTGTTCCGGCACCACGCAAAAACTACTAAACGGATTTTGACTGACTTTCACTACTGGATTCCTTGAAGTTCTGGGCAGGACATTATTTCGTTAAATCGGTACAAGAAAACAGTTATGCCCATTTAAAGGAAAAAAACGGGAAAACCAGCTTGGCTCGAAGGGTTTAAGAGGCGTGTTTTGAATAAAAATATGTGTAAAAAGGAACTCAAATAATACCTTATCAAAGCAATAAATTTAAAAGGTTTTGCCAGGTTTGTTGTACTTCTCACTTTTGCTAAATGTCTTATTCTCCAGGAAACTGTCATACATTTCATGAAATATTGAAGTTATACCGTAATATTGAGGCTTTGATAATCGTTGCTCCGCTCGGTAAATTTATTAAGTTTAAAATATGGCATTCTACCAAAAAACGAGAAGAAATGCAGCGACGTGGTTGCTTTATAGTTTAATCATAAGGGAACAAACACACACAGTGTTGCAACATTATACATGCATGTTAGGTAATATACTATATAATTTTTTTTTGTAGACGAAAAATTCCAAATTTTGCACAAATCCCTGATCTTTCTATGACTTTTTCCTTTTTCCCGGACTTCCAGAAAATGGCCACCTTGTAAGTTGTTCTCGAGGTACAGCAAGGTCCACTATAATGTCACTCCATTTTGTTTCCTTAACATGCATTCTACAAAAGTTTTATGTCGTCCTTGTTTCGATTAAACCTCCTATGTACTGGTGCTAGCTTTATATAAAACGGATACAGCATTTTTTATTTTTACAATTAATTTACGGCTAATTATCGACAAACTATGCACCAGGCCTTATAATAGATAATTCCATTGTTTCTATACATGTTCTATTAATGTTATATCGTCGGTATACGGCAATATTCACTAAGTAATTTTTTTTCGTTTTTAAGATATTAACATATTTGTAACGTATATTTTTAATCAATTAGTTTTTAGTTATCTTTTTCTATATTTTACATAAATATACCTGAAATATTCTTTAATTATTATTAATTACTTGAAACCACTCTTCATATAAATATTGACACCCACCTATTTATTATATGCTGACTAAAAAGGCAGGCAGGCAAAAAGCATTATATAGAATAAAACATTAAGATATGAGGATTATTGAGAAGTTAGATATTGCCCAGTAAAGACGGGTAAAATCTCAAGTGTTTTGGGTGTTACGAAGCAAGCATAGAGTTTAATATAAAAAGAGAGAATGTAGTTCAGTAGTGAAAAGTGAGATAATTTGTGAAAGAGCAGTGTAGCGCATAATGGCGGATCACTGTTTAGACAGTGCGCATTATGGCGGACCACTGTTGTGTAGTGTAGCGCATAATGGCGGATCACTGTTTAGGCAGTGCGCATTATGGCGGACCACTGTTGAGTAGTGTAACGCATAATGGCGGATCACTGTTGAGGCAGTGCGCATTATGGCGGGCCACTGAGAAAAACATAAGAGGCTGTTAGTGCCTGCCGGCGTTCCTTCAGATTAGAGGATCTGTAAGTTTTATAGGTTCTTACATGCTTTCTGAATGACACATCAAGGTGGAAGGTTTCAGTAAAAGATAACCTTATCACTTGGATGTTGGGATGCTAGTTGTTTAGCGGCAATTAAGCGTCCAGGGGAAGCCCTCATACTATTTTAGGGTAGCATACTGAAGAAAGAAGATTAAAAGTATTACCCAAATTATATCTGATTTTATTGTTAATGGAATGTACATACCTTTACTATACAGGTGCATGGAAGGGCGGCATGAGGCCCCCGGTGAGTAAACTTTAAGTTTATGAATAATTGAGCAGATAAGTAAGTTTATTGTTTTATTTTTATGGTACCTGACGCCTGCCTGTCAAGCTAATTAAGAAAGGAAGTGAAAAATGACAATTAAAATGGTATAACAGTGATTGATGCTACCTTGGTTGATACCCATTGCAAAAAAGGTGAGTTAAAAAAGACGAACCTTACATATTAATAATTAAAAATACCTAATATATGTTTTTATGTTAGTTAAATCACCCAGGATCAAACCTGGCCAATAAAACCAAATTTGAACGATTCACTAATCAAATTTAAAATGCAATTTTTTCAAAACTAACTTTTTTACTTCATTAATGCTAACTTTATGTACATCAATATCTCGGTTCTGTTACCTGATTAATAACTACAACTAATACTTCAATTTTCTTAAATTGTTTAAATTTGCAACTTGCTTTGTCAATAGAAAAAGAATATTGTGGTTGAGAAATTTGAAGAAAGATTAAAATCGCAATGAATATAATCTTCGTCGCAATGATAATTGCAATCCTCGGACTTAGAGAGAGATGGCGAAGATTAGAAACGGAATACCACTTAACAAGAGCACCTCCCCTGGCGGGTACGAAGGCTGTCTTTTATATTTTGCATTAAGGAACATAGAGGGCGACACTGATCGAATGTTGTTGCTAAAGCTTAACCTCCATCTCTACCTAACCTAAATTCAAAACGTCAGTGCCATAAATTGGGCTGTCTAACAAAACATATGATCAAATCCAAGATGTCTTCCATAGGATAAACAAACCGATTTCCCATAAGCCGTAATGTTAACAAAAACGTAAATTTTACAAAAAGGACAAGAGCTTTACTCTCAAAAATTAATCAGTTTTAAGAACAGATCCTTTGTGCATATGGGAAAAATGCGATTTTCTTAAAAATATTAAACTAAAGCGAGAAAATCTGAAATAAAAAAGACCATGTTTTCTTCAAAAAAGTAGGTTATGTTTTTGTTTATTTTGTTTTTTTTAAACTTTTTTTCTAGTTTTTTTACTTATTTTGAATTATTACATGGGCGCCCCAAGGGGGCGGAGGGCTAGGGGCCCGGACCCTCCTAAACCACATATTTTTTTAGATATTTTCCATATAATTCATGAGTAAACAGAAAAAATAACATAAAATACAACATTATGAGACCTCTGGGGGCCCCCCAAAGGTTTCGGGTCCCCCCAAGACATATTTCTGGGTGCACCACTGATTATTATGTCAAGTTTTTTTGCTGTTGTGAATTGTGGCAGCGGAGGAAGTAATGATAATGTTAGTTTTCATTGATATTCAAAGAGCTCACTTCAAGGCTCACTTAACAGAGACGAAATTGAAATAGACTAAACTTTTCTCATCAGATTCAGGTTTTCTATTAGGATCTTTTGTTGTACTTGACTAAACCTTTTGCTAAGTAATAGGCCTTCTATAGCGTTAAACTGTGAAAAATATTTCACTATGATTTTTAGGTTTAGACAAAGTTTAATTGTGTTAACCCTCCAGTAGTGACATGAAAAAGAGAGAAACTTATAGGTAAGTCAGTCCAACAGATCAATATGCACATATATGAGTTCCAACCGAGGTTGGTCAAGCAAACTTCTAATAAGTACTTTATAAAATATGTTTATTTAAAAAAATATAAGTAAACATTATATAAAAAAACTTGCAAAATTAAAATACAGTTTTTCCTTGTCATTGGCCTCACACACTGTACATCACCATATGATTTTCCATGAACTATAATACATAGGGCTTAAGTACAGTCAAACCTAACGATCATCAGCTCACAACAGTACTGTTCAAATTTTACAACAGTACAATATTCGCTGTTGTATTACTACTGTTACTATTACTTTTATTACTGTTTTTTTCTAACAATAGTTGCTCAATTATGTATCTAAAAGTTTATGCAAATAAATATATACTTTACTCTACAATTGGGAGTAACAGCAGATACCTAGTTCATTTAAATCAAGATGATTTTTTAAGGTCAAAATACTTGGCATTCCATCAAAACTAACATTATCAAGATCTCCCCAGCTGCCACAATTCATAACAGCACAGAAACTGATAATAATGATTGAAACTGAGTAAAAAACTGGAAAAAAAGTTAAAAAAAAACAAAAGTAAATAAAAACATAACCTGACTTTTTGAACAAAACATGGTCCCTTTTATTTGAGATTTACTGGCTTTAATTGATTTTTTTAAAGAAAAACGCATTTTTCCCATGTGTACAAAGGGTCAATACTTAAAACAGCATCTTTATTGTAAATTAAATCGTTTCACTTTTTTTTAAAATTACGTTTTTGTTAACATTGCGGCTTATGGGAAAACGCTTTGTTTGTCCTATGGCGATCATCTTGGATCGAAAAACAGCTGATCGTGACAGTTCATTAGACAAGCTGATATGATGATGTGCGGAAGATCAGCATGTGACATATCGCCAGATTAAAGCCTCATTGGGGATTTCAAAGACCCCAATTCTAAACATGTTCGTGAAAAATTAGGGGTAAGAAAATTAGTTTCCCACCGGATACCGTCTCTGTTAACCGAAGAACAGAAAGAAGCTAGAATCAATTGGTGTCAGAAAACTCTAGACCGCTACCGCACAGCAGTGTCAGTGGTGATGAATCGTAGATTTACTCATATGAACCAGAAAATACATACATTAGTCGTCTGTTTGGGTGTTCCAAGATAAAGCAAAGCCAACAAAAGTCATTTGTTCTCGAAGTGTATCCAAAAAGATGAACGCGACATTTGTCTTAAAAGCAGGTCATGTAGCAACAATTTCTCTGGAAGATCAAAGGACTGTTACTGCCGATTGGTATATCACCATCTGTTTGGCAAAAGTCATCGCTGAGCTTTGCAAAACGAAACCCAAACGACGAATCATCCTCAAAAAACAAGAAACTATTGACTTTTGAACACAACAAAACGTCGAATTGTTGTATTATCCTCCATATAGACTTGAATTAAGTCCCACCGATTTTAGTCGCCAGAGGAAGCAGCCGATGCCTTCAAAAACGCAATTTTGACCGTACCAAGAAACGAGTGGAATTACAGATTTGAAAACTGCTTTGAGCGCCTCAACTTTCGTGGAGAATACTTCAAGAAACAATAAAGTCTTTAAACTCTATCTACTGTTTTATTCCAGCTGTATATGCAAAACTTTAAAGAGAACCCTCGTATAAGGGGGGACGCGGATTATTATGAGTCGGAACTTACCAAAAGTTTCTCAATGATTCCCGTCTCTCTAGTTCCCGGATTGGAGTCGGAGTTGTTGGAATTGCTGTTGTAGCTGCTACTGCTGTTGTTCATGTTTCCATTGCTGCTCACGTTGGAAAAAATGTTGTTAGATGACGACGTCGCATTCATCGAGCTATCTCCAGAGCTACAAAAAAAGAACATTTTTATACGGTTTTATTTAGCTTCACGCTGTACATTTATATTTGTGTTTATCAGTCTTTGTTTAAATCTTGCGACAGGTTTTTTAACTACTTCCCGAGCTAGAGACTTTACATTGGATTTTATTGAGAAACAGTCAAAATGACCATTCCAAAATGGAGGACTTTCTTATTTATAAACCGATTTGTCTCAAAATTAAAACTTTGCGGTAGTTAGGGTCACCCAAAATAATTTTTAAGCTCAAATTTAAAAAATTAAATGGCGGATCAGAGACGGTTTTTTTCATTTAAGAACCGGTATGTATTTAATTTGAAACTTAAGGTGTGTTAAGGTGGCACATTTTAATTTTTGACTCAAACCTAAAAAATAAACACTTATTCATGTACCAATTTGTCTTAAACTCAGTACTTGGAGTTGTTTACTGGACTCATCGGGCATCAAAGATGCAATGGTAGTTGAAAAGGATGAGGAGTGTGCATAATAATATGACCTAAACATCAAACTACAAACTAGGTTTTATTTTGAGTTATCAGCAAACCTGACTTTTATCAGATCAGAGATTGGTTAAAAATTGCGTTTTTATAAACCTTGTAAATTTCTTTCTCGGGCATTATGCCGGCTGTATTTTGTGGGAAACTCCGCTCGGGATGTAATAAATTTGTTTATTGCTACGAATGAGGACCATGATATTCCTTGCAAAACTACCATTTGGAATATAATTAACTAACTCAAAAATTAAATGTTTGGTCAGGGGTTCTTGAAGAAAATATAATCACCATCCCTTTTTATTAATAGTAACTTGAATAGGGCCGCTTATTTAAGCTTCAAGTAATTCGTGCAATTTAACAATTGCGGGATGTTGATTTTCGGTAAGATGGGTGTGCGGCACATGAAGTTTTACCCGCCAGGGAATTTTTAAACGAAACTTTTCCCCGACGCGTAATAGGCAGACGCAGTATTACCAAATGGCCCTGTAGATCGCCTGACTTGACTATATGTGATTTTGAAATTAAAATTGAAGAGGTTTTTAATTCGATCACACCTAAGATGCTAAGCAATGTACGGCAGGGATTTTATAACCGTTTAGGTTATTGTTTAGCATAGTGTGGCAAGCTTGAGCATTTAATTTGATTAATTTGGTAGCTCTTGAAAGGACTTTGTAAGTTTTTTTAAATCACATACTCTACTTTTTTTAAGCTGTTGAATCGGCTATGCTGTGACAGCAGTGTTAAAAATCAATTTAATTCGTAGGATATGCCAACTAAATTAGCGCGATGTTTAGAGACAATAATAAACGAGAAAAATGGGTATATTCCTCTTCGAAAATCTCCGAGTAACTGAATCATAGACCACACCCAAACTAGGAAATTAAATATATTTATCCCTGCCAAAAACAATGCAATAAAATTAATTCGACGCGGCTTATGGAAGGCGGTGCTTAACTTGAGAGGGATGAAAAGACGAATTTGTTTCTATTTTTATCCACAGTTGCTAAATTTTCTCTTTCTAAGAAGAATCTTCATCGTCACTATAGCTTTTACTCTAACGGTGTATGCTCTTCTGTGCTATTCCAGATCCCTTCTAGCCTTGCAAAATAAAAGCCTGCTTTCCGAGCGAGTAGCTCTTCTAAACTTCTAGTTTTTCCACGTATTCTCCCGCTCCTCTGGTTTGCCTCGCGGATAGTTTAGATCCCTCAGTGTAGCAAACCAAGGCGCTTCCCTCAAGTGTGTTTTAACAAAAACTTTACAGAGGCGTTTTCTGATATTTCTTGATAAAATTTGGAAAAACCCTTGGACACGTCGATTTTGTTTGCTAGGGTGACACTTTTTTGCTGTCCTGATATTTTTGTAGCACGCACACCCCCACTCGAGGGAAAACTTTACACTTAAATTTCGGATAGGAACAGTAGGTCAAGTGATGCCTTTTTTTGAAGATCTATTAAATGTCTTTGCAACCGTGCAAAAATCGATAATCTATCGATTTGTTTTAATATATATATAAAAAACGTTTTTATATACATTTCTGAGATAACATTTAAAAAACATTGAAACACGTCGACTTATTTATTATCGAATGAACATTTTGCGGTTTTCTGTCGGTGTTTCATTTCTATTTTATTATGTTTATCGTACCGACTTGTCTAGAAAGATGGGTTTCCAAGCCTACAAAAAAATTCTTAGTCTTTTACTTCATTTATTTCTCCATAATAATTGAAGCTATCTCTTGGTCTCGATTAAAGCTACCGAACCGAAAATAAACAATGTTTTAGTAATTATAGCAACATAATTTACTTCGCAACTCAAAATTTATTGCGATAATTATTGATAGCCATAGCTTTTATAACTTTTGTCAAATAGTGAAATTTAGATTTTTGGTTTTTATGGAAATACCTTTAATACTTAACTGTTAATTCAACTTATTTGACAATCGTAACCATTCCCATAACAATTTCAAGTTTATTTCAAGGTCATTTATTGATTGCAAAAAGTAAAACTTTGCATTAACAATAAATGCTGTAATTTTCCTTGGGTCACAGGTCTGGAGAAACATGCATTTAATGTCCATCCACTTGTCTAGGCTAAGGCAGCCTTTAGTTGATTACAGCCATCTTGAAATCAATGTTGGACTTAATTAAATTTAAACCTCTATTTAGCAACGCTCCTTTTTATTTGTCGAGAAACATAAAATTAAACGAGCGTATTCTGTCCGCCATCTCGGATTTCAAGATAACGGAAAATTTTCACTGTGATCTTTAAAGAGCTTTACTATGACGCTTTTAATTTCATTAAAATCGCTTCAGTAAAACCAAATACCTTAAAGCATAAATACTGGTTCAAAAAATCGAAAAGTGAAGCAATCATAGCTTGCTTTGGAAACAATGGCAAATTTAAATTTGCAGACGCACATTTTCAAGTGCGCATGCGTGTTTTTTGGCACGTAGACACACAGCTGCTGTATGGGTGAACGCCATATTTGTTGTTTATGTACATTTTGCAGTGTTTTACGTTTGTCTTGTAAAATTGTATTTTTTTCTGTGAAAAATGGGAATTAATTCACGTAAAACATGTGCGGTTTGTGAAAAAATGTCCGGGAGTAAGGGCGTGTCATTCTATAGGTAAGTACTTTTTTGTATAATTTGTTAATAAAGGTAAGAGTGGTTTATAGATGCCTTAAACACTCTTCATGGTGTCCACAATAAATCTGCACAATTTTAGAAAAACTACAATTTTAATCTACAATTTGATAAATTTTCACCTGATCAGCTAGTTTAAAAAGAAAATAATAAACATAACCTTAAATTTTTAACAATAATGTTGTAAGATAATGGAGTATGTTCCAAAATCACCAAAACTGATGCATGCACAGTTACCCCAATCCTGTCTACCCGAAAAAGGAATATTAATAATTAAAGGGGGTCCTAGCTTCAAGCATCGTGTGTAATGCCCCGTTTTTACGCTCTAAGGTATTTGAGTAAAACTAATTTGTGAGGAAATGGATGCAGATAGAAATAAGAAGGCAATCATACAGGGTGTCCCATAACTTAGTGGCCATAGTGCAGCAGGTGACAGAGGAGGTTATTTCCGAAAAAAAAGTTTATATAACATGGGGGTAAACACACAAGATATAGCATTTTTAAAGTTTGAGGAATGGGGGCGGTCAGGGTTCGATTCCTGGCTAGGTACTTGGTTGTGTTTGTTTAAAAATGCTTTAACCTTGCTGGAACTTTGCGAAACTGGGCGATTGATCCTGATTGGATGAAAAATAAATAAAAATATTTAAAAAAAAGAGGAGTGGGGGAAAAAGGATTTTACAAAAAAAGGAAAATCTGTCACAGCCAGCTGAATACTCAGCTAATTGTGATTCAAAAATGTGATAATCCTTTTTTTGATAAAATTACAAGTTGAGAAGATAAAGGCTGTCAAAGTAACCCCCAAAAATGTATAAAAAATAATTGTAAAAAAAAAAATTTACTTACTTATTTTTTTAAAAAATATGAATAATATTTTATTAATATGCCTCGCTAGAGACTTGATATGGCATTCATAAAAGTTTATACAAAAAAACAGTTTTTTATAAAAAAAATTGACCACATAATTTTTTTTCAAATTAATTTAATTTCAAATTTTTTAAAGAAATTATTATCAAAAAAGTTTAAAAAATCGCCAACTTTGATGCTCTGTATATCGACAAAGAAACAGTTTTGACCCATGCATTATAGGAACTTTTTTATCAGGCATGACATCCTCTATCCTCTGTATAATCTGTAAACTAACGGTAGAAACAACAATTAATATTTCAGAAACCACTAAAACGGACTTAATGACTCGTAGTCCCCTTGCTTACCTGTTAAAGACATTATTGCTGTCCAACGAAAAAGTGCCAATAGGCGGAAAGCTCCGAGCACTGGTGTGAGTGGTGCTAGCAGATCCATAGAGGCCATTGCTGTAGGACATCTGAGAAGGCGATTTGTCCTGCAGCATCGGGAACTCCGCTCCAAAACGGGAATTGGAAGTAGAACGGTTGAAGTTAAACGGTTGAGACGGTTTTCCTAAGAGTAAAATTTTTTTTAGCCTGACTGCTATAATTGAAGACACGAGTGGATAAAGGCGCCATGTAACATTTTTTCAGAAATGCGTTTCTTTCGTTCAAAAGGCTTAAAATAAACCCTATTTTCATTTGCAAGTCCTTTTTTTAAGATACCTTTGTTAAAAAGCTCAATATTCAGGTGATGAAGGTGTTATGTACCATATTTTTTTCTTCAAACAATGGATGTCAAGGTAACATGACACCTTGTGCTTCTCTAGATTTGGAAAATTATTTCTATAACTTTGAAGAACTCCCAGGAAAGCAGCACATTTTGAATAAAAAGAATAACGAGCTTGGTGAAGTCCTTTTTTTTTTCTTCAAACAATTGATAAAGATGTCAAGGAAACATGACATTTTTACCCACTGCTCAGTGGAAAGTAAGAAAAACTGTGCTTCTCTCGATATGGATAATTATTTTTATAACTTTGAAGAACTCCAAGGAGCTTGGTGAAAAAGTCAGTTTTAGAGATGGTGTGAAGTGGATTAGAGTTGACCAGTTTGGCAGCTATTTATATAAAAAAAATTATGATCAATACTTATCATTCCTTAAAGTAGATGTGTTCTAAAAAGGAAGTAGCTAATTCGCAAGGAGGACAGCGTGAACAGTTGAAATAGTAAATGGATTCCGTTGATAAATAAATAAATAAATAATTATGTTAAGAAAGAGTACAAATGGTTCTATGAAAAAGTTTTTGAAGAAAACGAAGAAAACTCTAAGAAAAAAAAAAGAATCAATTAGTTTTTCACTAGATAAGTCTTTTAGATTTTGTGACTTTTTTTATAAAAATGCATATTTTTGGGTACATAACACCATTTTCTATTTACATTCAACATAAAGGTTTCATGTCCACTTAAAGTACAAATTTCTCTTAAAATATTAAGGTTTTTTAAATTGACAAATAGGCAAAAAAAATGTTGAATTAGATTTAAAAAAACTTTCAGTAAATGCCCAAAATTACATTAGCAAAAAAGTTCAAATCGAAAATCTTAAAACCCATTTTTCTCGAAATAAATATTTTGCGACATGGCGCCTTTATCCACTTGTGTCTTCAATTGTTTGCTTATACCTTTCTTTCAAACCTTGTCAGAGCTTTTTAACTACTAAACTCCATATCATAATTTTTGAGATAACTTTTTGACAGTTATCAGCTGTTTACCATAACAAATAGCATAGGCCAAGGAAAAAAAGTTGTCTCAAAAATAATGATATGAACTGTAAATTTGGTAGATTTATCGAGTTTCATATACAATACTTGATTCATTTACCTTCCTAGTCCGCGCAGCAATGGCTAGAAAAGGTATTGTCTTCGACGAAACAATTTTAGATAATGCCGAAAATGTGTTATTTGGGTGTATTTTGACCTATCTTAGCAATATCGTCGTGACGTCTGTCTGTCTGTGTGTGTGTGTAGATTTTGGTCAAAATCCACTAATGTTAATGACAGTTTTTTTGACATTTTAAAAATTTAAAAAACTTTTTAAGGGAGCATTGCATCATTATGCGGTTTTCGGAATATAGTAGAACACATAACCGAACCAAAAACTCCGTAGGAGCATTCGTTTCTGAAATATTTATAAAAAACTGCTTTCAAGGCCGATATAGCATGGAGTTATGCTAATGAGCTAGGAAGATATCCGATTCCTTATGGATCCATTTATTTATTATAAAAAAATCAATTTGTCTCAAGCTTAAAACTTGGCCCATTTTATTGCCAAAGTTGAAAGTGCCCAGAAAATGGAAGATTTAATAACTAGGAACACAAAAAACTTAAGCATTGATATTGCATTGCATTTATTTGACAGCCTTGTTTTACCTAATTTGGAATATAATGGTATAATATGGTCTCCTCAGTGTAACGTTTAGATAGACACCATAGAGGGGGTGCAGAGAAAATTCTTAAAGTGCATGCATTTTCGAAAATTTGGAACTTACCCCCGAAGAAGCTGTGACAATAAGTGTTTTTTTAGGATTGTTCGGTAGGCTATCTTGGGACAGAAGAAGAATTAAAGTATTTACATGTATGTTTAGAATACTTACGAAAGATGTTGACTCTCTAGATCGTTTAAATCAAATACCCTTTGCAATTAATCGTCTTAACTCAAGAAATTCCAACATATTTTATCTCACATTTCCCAGAACAAACCTTAATAAAAACTCGCCGGCTATCAACTATGTAATTTATATAATTTATATGCTGCGGTCATTGGATATTGAAAATATTAATATAAAGCATTTTAAAAGCTAATAGATCATAGATTACGAGAGTTATAACTATCTAACTATTATATGCTAGCCAAAGAAGGTTTTGTTTAGTTTTATAAATATATTTAGGGTGATTTTAAATGTAGAAATATTTTTAATGTAGAAGTATTATTAACATTGGTTTGTTTTTTTGAACGTTATCCATTAGTGGCCTGTTTACGCTCATCTTTGGGCTGAGCATTAAGTATAATTGCCTGGATTAAAAATGTCAGACGCAAATAGTTTCGTGATATTTTTTACCGCTACTATTTAATTAATAATTATCAATTTTTGAAGATAGAAATTATAATTAAATAAATTCTGAGCAATTCGAGACCCTTTGGCTGGAAGATGAGAATAAACGGGTCACGGGACTTCTTAAGGTTTTATTTATAGTGGTTGGAATTATGTGCGTCACAGTGTGGAATTTTACTAAACTGTATCTGTAATGGGCCATTGACTGTTGATATTTGAGAAAAAAATAAATAAATAAAACTTTGAAACGGTGTTTCTCTTATCATAATTTTTTTATCAAACAAAAAAATAAAAATGTCACAACCAAAATGGCGGTTTTTTTCATTTTTAAACCGATATGTATCTAATTTCAAATGAGGGTTAAAGTTGCTGATTTTGATTTTTGACACAAATTAAAATGGCGGACTATCCTATATGTTGTCTCAAGCTTGGTAATTAAGTTGTTTAAGGTCACTGGGCGTTCAGTGTAAAAAAATGGCACCAGCCGGCACGTATAATCTATATTGCTGTGGGTTGCCTGAAAAATCCTTTCAAGGGTTATGTCAAATCGCCTAATTCCTCTATTAGAACTTCTTCTGCCCGAATCTCAATGTGTCTTCTGTCCAAACCGAGGCACAGTAGATCTAATATTCACGCTTCGGCAATTACATGAAAAAGCTCGCGAACAACAATCATAGATATACAGCATTTATAGACCTGAGTAAAGCTTTCGACTCGGTTAACCGCTCAGCTCTCTGGCTGATCATGGAAAGTCTAGGAGTACCCGAGTTTTTATGTCGTAGCCTCCATACTAACATGACTAGAGTAAAAAATATGAGATCTACAGCCGATGAGTTTCGAACCAATTCTGGCATAAAGCAGACAACATCTTTGCTAAAGCTATCTCAATCATTCCGTATAGAAGCATCTCAGGGCAACGACTCGAATAAGATTTATAACGGAAACTACAAGATGCATGACTGCGCTCTTTTCGCATACTCTGTAGAAAACCTTCAGATACTGCTGGATACCTATAAATTTATTATGAGTCCTTGAAATTAAAGCTCAACATTGGCAACTCTGCCTCTGCCCGTTCTTATTGGAAACTCAAGGAGTCTTCCAAAATCACAACATAAGTCTAAAGACCAAAACGGCAGCCTAGAAAGCAGTTTAAAAAGCAGTTGTTCTTCCAACACTATGGGAGTGAAAGCTGGACCCCTCACAGAAGACATATTGAGCAGCTCGAAACAGTACCACAGCTCCATCTCATACAAATAATGCATATCAGGCTTTCAGAAATAACACTGTATTGAGAATTCACAGAGAGAATGAGAAAACCCGGAAGGCAGTACAAACGAAATAAAGACGTACTGCACCAGTTGCTGAAATCAATGAATGCAAACAGAAATTGAGAGTGGCCTCAGACAGAGTACACACAGTGGAGGGCCTTGGTACAGAGCTAAAATGGCAATAATGTGCCAAGACCACAACGACGACTTGGACAAGTTCGGGACCAGCAGTGCCCGGAATGCGAAAGGATCTGCAAGTCTCAAATAGAGCTTTTTAGCCAACATAAAATACATACATAATTACTTCTACTTATAAGTAAAAAATTGGTGGAAACCGGTTGTGGTTTGGCTTGGTTGTGGATTGGCATGGATCAGGCTGATTTTCAGGACGTGTAAAAATGGTATATCCGTAAATAAATAAAATAAAATAATCGACGTTGGAGAAAGTGAAACTCAAATAAGTTGAAAATACAGGATGTTCCACAAAAAAACAAGAAGTTTGGTGTGCAACAACTTTATGCTCAACCCTTCAAAAATAAACTAACTACTGCTAAGAAGACATTTTAAAATCCTACAACTGCTGTATTCAACTTTTTTGATATACTGCATTAGTTAAGAAATAGTCAAGGGTTATTCTTTAGAAAACCATACAAAGTCGTTGCTTGTATATCAGATTTATTTTATTTTTGGTATTTTTGTAGTACTTGATTCCCTTAACTTAAAAATGTATTTTTAATATTTTTAAGTTGATTCTGTGTTTTTATACAGGGGATCAAAAATGTTGATTTCAGCTTTTTTATCAAAAATATTGGTTTTACAATTTTTTTATGGTTATTTAATTACAATACAAAAATAAAAAAGATCCGTGATATACAGGCAACGACTTTGGATGGTTTTATCAGTGACCCTGTATGGTACGCTTCGTAATTTTGATACTCACCATTGCTAGTCATATTCTTATAGTCCAAAATGCTGTCTGGACTCATTTGGTCCGGTGGCTGGAACGGCTTCCACTGAGAATTGCCAGACATGGTCAGGTCAATTGTGTCCCTTCTTTTGGTTAGAATTATTTTCAACTCTTCAGATTAATATAATCTGGATTCAGTCGCTTTTGTCTTGAGTGTCTGTCTTCTTCTTCTTCTTTGCGTCACTTCTTCTTATCGTTTCTTAAGTGTAGTGATTATCACAGAATGGTTAAAACATATGTTTCTTTTTTGTTTTTAAATTTGCGGTATTTTTAAAATACCCCGCGCACGCGGTACCGAAGGATGAGGGGGAGTACGCGTACTATGGCAGCCGTTAATCGGCGTGTGAACAGAAAAATTACAACTCCACTTTTTGAACTCAAAAAAATCACAATATGAATGCGTCAACTAGGTTTCACAATAATGGGATATTACTATTTGTACAAGAGAAAATATCGATAAAAAAATCAACAAAAAAAAGTATAATAATAATGTCTAAAAGTCATATGAAGTATATATCTCACAGTCTCTCAAAATTTCTATTTTGTTTGTTTAAAATATTACGGTTGCTCTTCTTTTTTTACGTCGTTTAATATTGGTTTTTGATGAATGATTGAAACGAGAAAAATTGAAATAAAAATCCTTAGATGTCTTCAATGCGTGCTGGGTGCGTATTGTGCTGGTTTCGCTCGTTTCACTCGGGATTCCTGGATGTTATTGCGCCAAGTTGGTGTCCTAATAAACAAAAATAATCATAAAAGGACACCTTTTAATCTCAACCTGGGTCTGTGTATGTTTTATGTGTTATCTTAGAGAATTGAACTAGTTTCTTAAAATGTTATTGTATGTTGTCAATGTGAAAATATCAAAACCCGAACTGTTTCTATAAAAATCGAAGCATATATTCAGCATTTGATTTTTCTTGTAACTTTAATAACATAAGCCCTTCTACACTACTACGATCTTACAGACCTTACAGTTCATTATTTTTTCGGTGGTTGGTAACTCGATCACTGAAAACTAATTGAATTTAAAAATGTGTTTTCTCCACAGCATTTAATTGGCAGGAAATTCGAAGCATAAAATTGTTTGTGAAGCCATTTAAGCTAGTAAACAAAATACAATAAAACAAAATAATGCTATAAACACAACAAAATTGAGCAAAGCGTTAAAGCAAAATGGGGAGAACTGTTAAGTGAACCCCAAGTTTAAATATTACTTTTCTAGTATATCAAGTTGAAAACAAAACTGCTAATTAGTCTTACTAGTTTGTTATTACAATAATCACAGTCACGGATACTTACTAAAGCTTTGAATTAAGTAAAGTCTTAGTTTGGCTTGCCGAGGGGAAATTCGCTAAAAACGTAAAGCGATTTCCATTTTTAACTACTAATTACCAGCGATTCCCAGGTGATGGGGAGGATGCTCCCTAAAGAGTGAATGTTCCGTTAAATTCACGGTTACCATTGGTCAATATCAGATATATGACATAAATTTGATAGTAATGACATTTGTTGTCAATGTTTTTAATAAGAATTCTCACTTCAAAGTTATGCTATTGCAAACCAGGAGAGCAGTTAATCGAAAATTTCCAAAAGTTCAAGACATCAGTAACAGCTATTGCTCTTGAAAAATATTATTATGATTTTTCATCTTTAGAACATATTTAATTTAAAAATATTATTTTATTTTATTTCCAACTTATTAAGTAGGTACTTAGGTATTTAAATACTATTTTTTAGGACGTTGCTGTTTAGTTGAGTTATGTCAAATGTTTTCTCGAAAATGATCGCTTCCGCATTTAAAGTCAGACACTATAAAGTGACCAATGGTAACGGTGAATTGAAGAGAAAACTCACTTCCTGGGGCGCATTTCCAGAATAAACCCCCAGGTGAATTTCAGCGATTCCCACAAAAATGTACATTACCATCGAAATATGCATTGGTTTTGAAAATTTTATTTTTTGCCGAAACAGGCCGTAATCGATATGGGATTTTTAGTATGGACGATAAAATGTCCTGAAATTTGAATCGTAAGACGATTTTTCCTTGAAATGTACTACATCCTGGAAAAAAAGACCAAAACTTAAGTAAACATGGAACACTGATTTTTTCATACATGACTGTCAAATTTGGATTTTTACGTCACTTTAGCACCCTAGGTTATGGAATTCAGGTAAAAATCGTCCTAAATTTTAAACTACCTCCGGGGGTGGTTTATTTAACTATAAGTTTAAAACAATAAGGTTTTTGTTCTTTTGTTTGTTCAAAATGTAAAATTTGATAATATTTAGCTAGGAAGTGACAAAACTTTATGCTTCAATTAGGTTGTAACTATATGATTATGTCTGAACTTTTTTTCGTCCATATTCACTAAGCCCTTTTAAAGTTATCACACATAATGTAACTCCTTATTCAAAACATATTTCAAACACCGTTTTTGTTGGCTTCCGTAAAATAAAAAATTTGCGACGCCGTCGCTTCGCGTCGAGGCTAACAAACTAATTTGTTACTTAAACCCTCTTGTCGCCCTTTCTCGATGTATTATTTTCTAGTATCAAAAACTAAATTTTCTCAATTCAATTCAAATTAAAATGGGACCGTTGGCAGTTAACTACAGGTTAACTCGGAATAATTATATATCCCGACATTAGAACGCGAGTTACGTTAATCCTCCATTGAAAGCAGGCTCAAGAAATGAACCCAACCATGTTTGTGAAATAATCAAAAACATTGCAATAAAGCTGGTTTATTTTTGAGTGGCGGTTTGTACGACATATCTTTTAAAATGCTTTTATTTATTTATTTTAAATAAAGTTACACAGTTTTTAGAATTAAAGACAATTAATTAAGCATTTTTTACACTGAAACCACTCTTATTTGGGTCCGTATGGTGTCCGGAGATAAGAATAGCACCAAGGTAACCCCTAGTGCTGCACTGTTTTCCCAAAAGAATTCGCCATAAGTAATTCAGCCAATTATCGCTGAAATTTTGACTTAAACCGCTGCCTATACCCGGTTACACTCATAGTTATTATGTCTGAACTTTTTTTCGTCCATATTCACTAAGCCATTTTAAAGTTATCGCACATAATGTAACTCCTTATTTAAAAAATATTTCAAACACTGTTTTTGTTGGCTTCCGTAAAATAAAAAATTTGCGACGTCGTCGCTTCGCGTCGAAGCTAACAAACTACATTGTTACTTAAACCCTCTTGTCGCCCTTTCTCGATGTATTATATTCTAGTATCAAAAACTAAATTTTTTCAATTCAATTTAAAATGGGACCGTTGGCAGTTAACTACAGGTTAACTCGGATTAATTATATATCCCGACATTAGAACGCGAGTTACTTTAATCCTCCATAGTAGAGTTTAAAAGCGCGTAAAAGGCTTCTAGAACCGATTTTCGTGTGCACTTCATTGCTAAAATGTAAGACACAATTTAAATCATTTCTTACACGAATGCAAAATCGACTGGTCGTCCAAAAATCGTCGTGTGCAGGGGGTGGTGGGGGTAGTTTTTCCAAAAATTTGGAATTTTTTTTAAACATTTTTTGAATCTATAAAGTGTGCTCATGACTCCACCAAAAGCATATAGTAATATTAATTATTATATTTATTATATTATTATAATGAAAATATCGTTCCCAATGCTTTTAAATGGAGTTCCCTATTAAACAAGTGCTCGCCATGAAAACGCGTATTTATAATAATTTATAACTTGTTATAACTCGAGAACCCTTTGCTTAATCAAAAAAACACCCTCTGTAAACTTTGTGTATCAAAGATCAGGGATCACAATGTTTTTTAAAAAATGTCAATCGGACGCATAGTTTTTTTTTAAAGCAAGCAAAACTGACATGCGACGAAGGGTCAGATATTTTACAATTGCACGGCGCGCCAGGCAAAACGCGACTCTATGTCTTGAGACACACATAAGTTCGTTTTTCGTTTAACTCTCGCGGTTACAGATGTTTAAGTTACTTACTTGGTTTTTTGCTTGTGAATTGCGTTATGTATAAATGTTGTGCTTGTGTGATTTGGCCGTGAAGGGCCAAATATCAAAGGCTAGGCCTGAAGAAAAGGGAAATTTAGTTCTATATTAGAATGTGACTCTCGGCCCTACCGGCCTCCAATTTATTTCTATATTAGTAGGTGACTCTCGTCCCCCCCCCCCCCCGAAGTAGACTATTTTTTTCAAATCAAGCTTTTAGGGTACCTCCCCCCTCCACTTTTTTCAAAGTTGGGAAAAACGAAAATTTAGCAATGTTGGTCTTATTGAGAAAACCGAAAACCAAATCGGAATCGGTTTAGTTGTTTTTGAGATATCAGCGTTTGTATGTAAAAATTTGAAGGGTCATATCTCAAACTATTTTTTTGCTCGACTTCCGGTGACTTGACAGCCCTTGACTGAACCTATTTCAACGGTAAAAATATTAATTTGTCGTTTTGGATGTCACCCACTTAATGCATTGACGCGCAATAGGTCCCTGTGTTTTTAAAAAACAGCATTTTATTAAATTTCAATTATTTGCCTATATCTCGAGACGTCAAAATGAAAAATTTATAATAACTTCATCGATAGGGCCTACGATATAAACATCAGAGAAAAAAATTTTGATTAGTTTGGTACTTTTTGAGTTTTTGCCAAAGAACCATCAAAATTTGCCAAAGAACAATCAAAATTTGATTGAAAAATGCAAGAATCCATTTCGATTTAGTTTGTCGATGCCTATTAGTGTGCCAAATTTTAGAGCTCTACGATAAGTTTAAATCTCGAATAAAGGGACTCGCTGGCACCGTTTATGTAAGTGACGTCATTAGGCAAAAAAAATACAAAAATTTAATTTTTTAATAACAGAAATTATTTTTACGGTCAAATTACCAAAAAAACTTCAAATAAATTTTTTTGTAGGCCGCACTCCTCTCCAGGGCTCCTTAAATATAAAAAACCTTAAATTGGTTATATTTTGACAATTTATATATCAGAAACGATTTTGCTGCATCACTTCCGGGGACTTGACAGCCCTTGATTGAACCTATTTCTAGGACAACAAAATAAATTTATGTGGCTTTAGATGTCACCCACTTAGTGCATTGACGCGCAATAGGTCCCTGTGTTTTTCAAAAACAGAATTTTTTTAAATTTCAATTATTTGCCTATATCTCTAAACAGAGACGTCAAAATGAAAAGTTTATAATAATTTTAACGATAGGGCCTACCAAGATCTATAAACGTCAGAGAATAATTTTTAGATTAGTTTGGTACTTTTTGAGTTTTTGTCAAAAAACCATCAAAACTTGCCAAAAAGTGGTGCTTCTTGGTCATATTTTAAGACGCCGACAATTTATTTTAATTATCTTGACGGCGAAAGATGCGCTATTGTATAGGCTTGCAAAAAAAAATACATAGTTCATTACCGTTAAAATTGTGTCTTCCAGGTGTAAACTAATTACACCATGTTAAATTTTCTGTTTTGACATATTATGCCTATAGCAGAGAGTGGGGGGCTCAAATCAAAAGTCTCGATTCCAATATAGAATTTAACGGGAGGTGCATAGTTTCCCTTTCAAATATGGATTCCCGGAGGCCCGTAGGGCCGAACCACATACTAATATAGTGAATATGGACTCCCGTAGGCCTGTAGGGCCGAGGGTCAAATATTAATATGGAAATAAATTGGAGTCCCGTAGGGCCGAGACTCACATAATAATATAGAAATAAATTGGAGGCCCGTAGGGCCGAGAGTCACGTTCCAATATCAAATTTAGCGCGTAGTTTCAATTTCAAATATGGATTCCCGGAGGCCCGTAGGGCCGAGAGTCACATACTAATATAGACAGAAATTGGAGGCCCGTAGGGCCGAGAGGCACATTATAATATAGAACTAAACTAGAGGCGGGTAGTTTCCCTTTCAAATATGGATTCCCGGAGGCCTGTAGGCCCGAGAGTCACATACTAATATAGTGAATAGTCACATACTAATATAGAAATAAATTGGAGGCCCGTAGGGCCGAGAGTCACATTCTTATATAGAACTAAATGTCCCTTTTCTTCACGCCTAGCCTTTCATATTTGGCCCTTCACGGCCAAATCACACAAGCACAACATTTATACATAACGCAATTCACAAGCAAAAAACCAAGTACTGTAACCGCGAGAGTTAAACGAAAAACGAACTTATGGGACATAGACATAGAGTCGCGTTTCGCCTGGCCCGCTGTGCATTTGTAAAATATCTGACCCTTCGTCGCATGTCAGTGTCTGCCGCGTTCGTCGCGTCATGGCATCACTCTTTACTACTTTAAAAAAAACTACGCGTCCGGTTGACATTTTTCAAAAATCATTGTGATCCCTGATCTTTGATACATAAAGTTTACAGAAGGTGTTTTTTTGATTAAGCAAAGGGTTCTCGAGTTATAACAAATTATAAATTATTATAAATACGCGTTTTCAGGGCGAGCACTTGTTTAATAGGGAACTCCATATAAAAGCATTGGGAACGATATTTTCAACATTGAAAAATAAATGTTTCTAATAGTAATATTATTATTTGGTGGTGTCATGAGCACACTTTATAGAATCAAAAAATGCAAAAAAAAAATTTTCACAATTTTTGGAAAAACTACCCCCAGCACCCCTGCACACGACGATTTTTGGACGACCAGTCGATTTTGCATTCTTAGGGTGTAAGAAATGATTTAAATTGTGTCTTACATTTTAGCAATGAAGTGCACACGGGGTGACACGATAGAAGCGGCTTTTAACTCTACTACCATTGAAAGCAGGCTCAAGAGATGAACCCAACCATGTTTGTAAAGTAATCAAAAACATTGCAATAAAGCTAGTTTATATTTGAGTGGCGGTTTGTACGACATATCTTTTAAAATGCTTTTATTTATTTATTTTAAATAAAATTGTAGCGTTTTTATTTTCCGCTACAAAGAAAATTTAGAAAACACTTAAAAATAGCCTATTTCTATATTTTCTTTCTTTTAGTAACTTATTTTAACAAATTCTAATTAAAACATTAATAAAAAAAATTATTGTGCTCTTGCTGAGATTTGATCTCGGGCCTGCTGGTTACGAGGCCGATGCGCTGTACCTTGTTCCATTGTGGCAGATAGAAATTTTTTGCTGTTACATTTGGACCGCAGAATAAGAAGCCTTGGGCTATGGAAAACTATAAAAGTTATGAAAATTGACTTTTTTACATAAATATTTTTTAATGAAGTTTCACACTTATTGGAAGTCCTCTTTAATATTTAGAAAGTTTTTTCGCCATTTTGTCGTCTATTGATTGGCACCTTATTTCCATTAACACATCTGAGTATGAAGGGAATTGTTTATTCGTTGTCTCAGCCGTAGTATCGATCGCAGGGAATGAGTATGCCGCAGGCGCACATTTTCTGGTCCCCTCCAGAACGGGTGCAAAAATTAGGTCGGCCGATCGATCTTTCCTTTTTCTTCGACATTTTGAACAGCAAACAGCAAAAATTTTTGCAGTGACAAGTGATTTCATTTTTTGATGAAATTTTAAAAAATGGTAAGTTTACCTTATTAAATCCAAGCTGAAGGATTCTTCTTGTTGTTGAACCAAAAATTTAAGGGTTTTCTTGAAATTAAGTCCATCTTTTTCCTTGTTACAGAAAAGAAAAGGCAATTTTCCATCATGGCGTTGGCGTGGCCGCTGTAACGCGCTAGTCATAATGGCGTAAATTTTTGACGGGGCCATAGGATGACAGGGGTGAGTTGAGCTGATTTTTTTTCAACAAATAAAAACATCAGTGTTTCTCCTGTGGTTTTGTTTTTGCCTGTTTTTTATTTTATTTTTGAAACCGTTTTTTACCGGGGTAATTTTTTATTCCAGAGTTTCTGGGTAAGACAAAAATCGACCATCTTACCTCTATGGGTTAGTTTCCGACACTGCAAGTATGAGTAACCGATTGAGGTTTAAGAGGGAACACCACACACAACAAACCTCATCTTTCTATTTCGTGACGTCACGTGAGGATTTGCAGCTCCTTGTAATATGGGCACTCAGGCTTTATGAGATTGAAAGAATACCTAGTCTGTATTTGCAGGTATTTGGTTGACATGGTGATAAAACATCCTAATTGGTTCCATTATAAGTGATTACCTATCTGAATAATTAATTACTATTTTTCTATTTGAATTTTAAGGTAAAACCTAAACTTTGATATCTTCTTATAAACTAAACAGTTTATTCTTTAAATTTTTTAACATAAACTTTTAAATTTTCTAATTGATTAAACTGAAATTTTTTTCTTAATGAATTAAACTTAAAACTTTTAATTATTCTTAATTATTAAAAATAACAAGCTGAAGGAGGAATCTCATTTTAAAGGTATTTAATGTGATAAAAAAAAAGTACTAGTTATGTATTAATTTGATTTTACATGGTGGTATACAAGGTTAGTTATTAAGTAACTATGAGTAAACAAAAATTCTAGAATTTTCACTTGGTATTTAGGTTAAGATAGTTAAGGCTGTTTCATAGTATTTTTTTTATAACACACTGTATAAAATGTCACAACATTTATGTCAATACATCACCCCAATGTGTCTAAAACATTTGCCTATTATTTAAAATTTAACTCCCCTCCCACTTTATAATGCTTAAACATTAATAAGATTTGACTTATTAATTAGACTTTATAAACTAATTAATATTATTAATTAACTTAAAGACTTTGATTTTATTTAGCCAGTTTGAATATTTTTCTGTATTTTTTTTTAAAGTTTTTTCTTGATCTTTTCTTTGATAAAGATTAAGTGGCGTCCAATTAATTAAATCCCTAGTTAATTAACATCTTTTAATTAATATTATTGAACCCATGACCCAATGCCACCAGACGAACAGCTGCCGGTGCTGTGTGATTCCTTTTTAAAAAAGAGAGAGATAACATTTTATTTTAATTTTTTTTAAACCTCTCCTCTTAGAAAAAAAAGGGCCACATAAAATATGGCGTCCAGAACGTGGGGCTCGACCAATATAGCTTTCCGAAATATGACATTGACAGGGAATTTTTATTAGAGTTTTTTGAAAATTTTTCTAAATTTAAAAAAAAAAAAATATATTTTTTTCATTATGAAGTTTGAGTGGGAGATTAGAGATTAACTTTAACTGTCCTGGCTATCTTAACCTTGGTTTAGAGTTGTTTTTTCATAAACATACGATTTGCTGTTTTTTTGTTTTTTGTATTTGCGTACACAAATTTTTTATGCATACCGGTACATTTTAAAACATTATAATATAGTGTTGTAGGTATTACCTACTGATTTAAGTGATTATACTAAGATTTTTTTTTAGAGCGCTTTTGATTTATTTTATTTTGAACTTGTTATTTACATTGTATTTATTTTCTTATTGTATAACAGCTGACTATATTTTATTGAAAGTGAAATACGTTCTGCCTACCATACCTACTACATACCTACAATGATATTTTTAACTGGTTTATTTTACTGATTTTTTTTTGGGGCGCTATTGTATTTTATTTACGACTTTATGATATTGATACCTACTAATATTTTGGAAAATAGATTTTCTTGAGTACAAGAGTGATGCAATACTTTTCGGCGGTGTTCGTTGGTGCACTAAAAATTATTTAAATTTTTTTCTTCCTTTGACAACTTTTAATAAAATAAGTAATGCATTAATATATTTATAAAATTAATTAATTTAACTTTATGAAACAACCAATTGGTAGTTTAATTTTTTTCTTTTCAGAATATTTTTGAAAAAAGGGTAGTGCAAATACTCTACTCACTTAACATCTCTTTCTCAACTTTTCCATAAAAATACAGTTACAAACAATGGAATATTTTTCTAAAATTTAGGTGGGTGTGTTTTTATATGAGAGTACCTTTTTCAGCTGCCACATTGAAAGTTTTTTTATCTTTTAGGTTGAATATTTTTTTTGAAAACATGATAGACGGTCGTTTAGATATTATTATAAAAAAAAAAAGAAAAAAAAACTTAGAAACTCCCTGTATCCTCCTCTATTTGTTTAAATTTAATTTTTTTTAAATTTAAATTTTCTGCTTAAGCCATTTTGAATTAAGAACAAAATAATTGGAAAGATGTCCAATATTTTTTTTAATGATTTTTTTTTGCGTGCAATATTTTGATGGATTTTTTTTGAATGCTTATTAATAGTGTGAAACAATAGTAGATTAGTTTCACCTTTTTTTAGTTTTGCGCGCAATTATTTTTGAAAGCTGAAGTGACAGTTTTGAATTGATTTTTTATTAGTTTTTTTTTATTTTTAATTTTGAAACCTGCGTTTATTGATTTAAAATAAAACGCATTTATTTTTAAATTTTTGTGAACCAAACTTTGAGACTTAAAAAAAAAAAAAAATGGATCCTTTTGGTACTCCTAGAGCGAGTCATTTATTAGACTTTGAATTAGATTATGAGTTGGGCATTAGAGGTGCATTGGTCACTCGCCCTATTAAAGAGAAGAGACAAATTTTGACGCGAATTTTAGCTAAAGAAAGGGAGAAACGCGCTCCTGGTTGTTTGATTTTAACTGATGCCTATTAGTATACTTTCGAGAAGGAAAAATTGGAGGTCACTAAATCTTTACAGTCAATTCAAGAAGAGGTTGAAAATTTTGAGGGTAATACTAAAGATTATGCTTTTCAAAAGTTAAAGTCTCGCCTCGCGCATGTACATGGGCGCTCGCAACGTTTTCCGATTCCAGAGAATGGTGACGCAGACATTACTGAGTATAAAAGAACAGTTTATTCTACTTGTTTGAAACTTGAGGATGATTTGATTACCAAGACTTCACCTGAACAGACGAACTATAGACCTTCCTCGCCGTTTCCTAGTGCTTTCGAGAATACGACCCCTCAATTTCAGTTACCTGCTCCAGTGATCGCTTGTAATCACGGAACTGTAACATAAACTGGAATGCTAATTGGCCCCAAAAAATCTAACAATTATGACCGCTAGATGTAGGTGACAGATTGGTTAAATGGTGGATGTTAAAAGAACGTAGTCACGTCAATCAAATCAACTTAACTTTTTTTTAAATTTTAAGTATTGCCTGTATAACCCACAAATTATATGTTTTCCATATTATTTATTACTTTCATGTTTGCCATGTAGTATAGCATTTTGTAATATTTGATATTTTATGTAAAAAATTCAAGTTCTAAACTTTTGAGATTGGTTTAAAATCATCATGTAAATAAGTCAAATTTTTCACTTGGTTTTTTACTTGCCGCACACAGATTGACAGAAATGATAACAAACACAAAAATTCCCAGATTATTTTTGCGAAGTTCTACAGGGTCGAGTTCGTTTAATTTGTTAAATAGTGCGTTATTTTTTTCAAAGCAAATAGCAAATATTGCCTTTTATACATGATTAACTGTTTTGTTGTGGTCTGCTTCTTACAGTCGCATCGATTTGCCGTTGTTTTCCTTTCACCGGTAAGTTGCGTTATTTTTGAAGCTGGGTTAATGCAGAATCCCTGTTGTGCTTAGTACATTAAGGGCTATCATTGTACCCAACATATTGCACAATGGACAAACCTTATTCTTGCATAATGACTGTCTTTTTGCTTCCTGCTTAGTATGGTAAGATGCACTAAGCACCAAATGTATCCATTGTGCTTTATGTTGCTGGGTAAATCAGTAATAAGTTGCAAGGTAAATCAGGCATTAGTTTACACAAGTTTTGTGTTTTTTTAATTAAATTTTATTAAATATCTCTCTGTCAGTCAGGATTTTTATCAGGGGATATACAGGACTGGTCCCAGACTTTCAAAAATTAGGGCAGTTTAGATGTTTAAAACATGTGATTAGAAAAAATCAAATTTTTTTTCCGGTGTGTAATACACCAGAATAATTCTTGGAAAATTCTTTGGAAAAAGGGGGGCCTGGCCCCCTAGCCTTCACTCTTGGACTGCTACTGGGATATACATATACATATATAGTGATAGTTATCAGGTTTAATATAAAGAAGAGGGTCCGCTGAATCCAAATCTGCAGTTAAAAAAAATTTCGGGTAATTTAAAGCGGATGGGGGGGGGGGATTATTATATTAGGATAGAACTGTCTATGTTTATGAGACTTAACTAACAAACCTTTATCAAGTTTTTTTTGCAGATTTTGGCAGCTTTGCTTAACTCTATTATAAAATTTACTAAGGACTTTTGTGCATCAGCCACCATTTTGAAATATTCAAAATGGCGACCGTGAACAAAAAACAAAAGGAAAGCATACAGATGCGATACATCAGTTACAGGGTTTTTGGGTTCGCTGAATCCAAATTTGATGTTAAAAAAAGATTTTGGAGTAATCTGAAGGCGTGCGGGGTATTTATGTGGTAAACAGTAAAACTGTTTGTATGGAGACAACGAGCAAATTTCATCAAAGGTTTTTTACAGATTTTGACCGCTCTGCTCAACTGTATTAAAAAAAAACAAAAGGAAAGCATACACATGCAAGTTTTTGGGTTCGCTAAATCCAAATATATTGTTAAAAAAAGATTTTGGAGTAATCTGCATATGCTTCTTCTTGAATTTTCTCCCACGGTCGCCATAATCCCAAAAGTTATTAGCTACTTTTCTAATGGGGTTGAGCAGAGCTCTCAAAATCTGTAAGAAAAATCATGATTAAAGTATTTTCGTTAAGACTTCGCATACGGTTTAACCCAAAAATACCCCCACTCGTCCGGAATATATAAAATCTACTTTTAACAAAAGGTTTGCATTCAGCGAATCCAAAAACCCTATAATTGATGTATCGCATGCATATGCTTTTCTTTTGTATTTTTTTCATGGCACCCTCTTGAATATTTAAATATTTTAAACTGATGGCTGATGCCCAAAAGTCATTGGTTAGTTTTATAATAGGGTTGAGCAGAGCTGTCAAACTTTCTAAAAATATTTGATAAAGTTTATTCGTTAAATCTCCATATAAACAGTTTTATTGTTTATACAGTAAACCAGATTACCCCTGAATCTTTTTTTAACATAATATTTGAATTCAGCGTACCCAAGAACCCTATAAGTAAGGTATCATATGCATGTGCTCCTTTTCTAAATTTTTGCCCACGGTCGCCATGTTGAATATTTCAAAATGGTGGCTGATGGCCAGAAGTCACTGGTAAGCTTTGAAATAGGGTTAAGCAAAGCTTTTAAAATCAAAAATAACTTAATTAAAGTTTGTTCACTAAGTCTCCACATAAACAGTTCTACCGTAATACCATAAATTCCCGGCTATCACCTGTTTCTTTAAATTACTCCTTTTAACTGAATTCAGCGGACTCAAATACCCTAGAATCGGTGTATCGCTTGCCTATGTTAACAGGTCGATTTTTTTCATAAAATGATTCTCCCTCCGTTGGGGTACCCCCCAGAAAAAATAGTGTCGAATTTCAATTCTGGCGACCAAAGGTCGACTGAAATAATAGAGAATTATTGAAATACAGCCAGGCTATAATTGTGCCAGGCACTATTTTGACAAATTCACATTGAAAACTGACAGTTGATCCTTCAAAATTGACATACCAAAGTCGAATTTAAAACTTTCGTCGTTTATTTTCAATTAATAAAAGAAGGCACTATTTATTCCGGTTTTATTTTAATAATTCTCTATTGTACCACACACATCTATGCTTGATTTAGATATTTTTTTATTTAATTTTTTCACCTTAAAATGGCCGCTATCTTGGATTTTTAAAAATGTTTAAGGGTGCCCGAGTGACATCACTCGGATTAATAATATAGAGCATCCTGACTAACAAAATCTGTAAAAAAAATTCTTGTACCATTAATTTCCCACTTCAAATAGCTGTTTCGCAACCAGATTATTCCAATTCGTAACACAGTTTCCGGAAAAAAAAGTAGTATATCATTTGACAGTGGCGCACCCAGGAATATGTCTTGGGGGCCCGAGGCCTCTTGGGGGGGGGGGAGGGGGGGCGAAGCCTCATGATGTCGAATTTTAAGCTATTTTTTGTGTTTTTTCCTGAAATATGTGGAAAATATGTATAAAAATCTAAGGCTTATACTGCCGTCCTTAGTAAGACCCACCTGTTTGCAAAAAAATCAAAAATGAGTTATGACCGAAAATGGCTTTAAAAAGGTTATTTTCATCTGTTGTTTAAGAAAAATACCCAAATTTTTGTTCGGAAGTATTTTATTTTGAAAAACAAAAAAATATATTACTATGTACCCTTAGCAAGCATTTAAACTTTAAACTCGCTTTTCTCGAAATAAGTGCAAACGTAGATAGGTGGGTCTTACTAAGGACGGCAGTATACTCTTCAGTGTACACATTCCTTAAAACTGGGTAATATTTAAAATATTAAAATACATTTTATCGAAAATTAAAATCTTGAATAATAAAAATCTCATATAATCAAAATCTCGAAACTAAAATATCTAATAAAATATCGCAAAATTAAAAGCTGATTAAATATATTCAAATTTCGTTTGGTTGATTTGATTAAATTGGCTGGTGAGGTTGGTTGGTTATGTTATTTATTTAGGTTGGTTGGGTAGTTGTGGTAGTTTCATTATTTCGATTTTCAATATTTTGTAATTTTGCTATTTTGATTTTAAATACTTTAATTTTCCATATTTTAGATATTCGACATTTTAATAACTTTAAATTTTAATTTTCATTATAAAGAGTTCGAGATTTTGATATTCGATAAAATATAATTCGATAAAATATGAACAGTGGATATTAGTTACTAAAGTTGTCTTCAAAAGTGCTAAGAAACAGCCAACACGATAACACCTCCCAGGTTTGCCATTTTGTTATTCAGTTAGGGGCACATTTTTGTATGAATGATTTACCGCCTCAATCTGACTATCTTTCTTACATAATTTTTAAACAGTCCCATGTTTCCTTTTGGGGAATTTCTAAAGGTTGGTGCCGATTTGGGGATATTTTGGCAATACCAACCCATTTAACCTCCACCAACTGTCAAGTACATGTAGCGGTCATTTTCTTTCCACGTCATTAGCATTCCAGTTTATGTTACAGTTCCGTGCTTGTAATGCACATAGGGTGCCTATTTCTGAGTGGGGAATCAAATTTTTTGGCGAACGCAAACATGTTCATACTTTTCTAGAGCGAATTTCTCTCCTGTCTAGAGCTCATGATGTTTCTGATGAGGAACTTTTTAAGTCGGCGGGTATACTTTTTGATAAAGATGCTTTTCATTGGTTTACTTTTATTAAGGATAAAGTGACTTCTTGGGCTCAACTGGTTGACCGTTTGAAAAAAGACTTTTTATCCAACGATGAAGATGAAGACCTTTGGAATTTGATTAAAGCTAGAAAACAGAAACCTGGGGAGCCAGTTCATATTTATGTAGCTCACTTGAATACATTATTTAGTAGATTACCTCGTTCTCCTGCAGAACCGACAAAAGTTAAGTATACAAGACAAAATTTATTAGACGAATATAAAAGTCAACTAGGACTTACACATATTAGAAATGTTGAGGAGTTGATGGACCATTGCAAGACTTTGGATGAAAATCTGAATTTGAATCAAGGTAGAAAACCACCTGCTTTAGAGACATTTTCCTCAAGTAACAATTTTCAGGATAGAAATGATAGAAATAATTTTCCGACAACAAATAATTTTAGAGGCCAGTTTTCACAACAAAGAAATTCCAATCAAAGATTTTTCAATCATAATAATAATTTAAGTTCAAGTTTTTCGAATCAGAATCATAACTCAAATACAAGATATCCAAATCGGAATGATAGTTCGAATAAAAGATTTTTGAATCAAGCAAATAATTTACCCAGTACTAGTTCGTTGACTTCCAATAATCCTACCTCTCCAAGACTTAAAGAAATACTTTGTTGGAACTGCGGTGAGAAAAACCATTCTTTTAAAACTTGTTTAGCTAAGAAGACTGTATTTTGTTATAAGTGTGGACATAAAGGTAAGAGACTAAGAGAGTGCCCTAAGTGTTCAAAAAACTAATAGATAAGGTGTCTTTAGATGGTCGTGACACTTTTTATAAGGCAAAGGCCATCACTAAAAATTATTTTTCAGCTAAAGAATGGGAATCCTGGAAAAGTTTTGTTGCTGCATTTTATAAAAACTCAAGTACAAACTCTAATCATGTTTCACCTTTATTTATTGGAAAAAATTTTGATAATCGACCTTACATATCAGTAAAGTTATTTGATCAAACTATAGTGGCTCTTTTTGATTCTGGGGCAACTTCTTCAGTAGTGGGTTTACAAGGTATAGATATTTTAAAATTTTGTAAATTAAAAACCACTTATTCAGAACATAGAGTAATCAGTACGGCTGATGGAACCCAGAGAGTAGTGCAAGGTGTAGTTGACTTACCCATTTATGTAGATAATTGTTGTCATATTATAAAAGCACTAGTTGTTCCTTCATTGCCTCAAGCTTTTATATTTGGTGCAGATTTTGCCAGACAATTTAAAATAGTTGTAGATTTTAGATATGATTCATGGAGTGTTCATAGCGGTTCTTCAAACTCAGACTTAGTCGTTTTAGAACAACCAACCTTAGATTATTATAAAGACTCTTTGCTTTCATTAGATGATCTAGATAGTGATCAAAGAGCTAGAGCCGAACAGGTTATTAAATCATTTCAGGAAATAAGTAGCGAAACACGAATTGGTCGTACACATAAGATGGAAATGACAATCGTTACAGGAGATGCTAAACCTTTTAAAAAAAGACCTTATCCAATGTCACCGTATTTATCTAAAATTCTTAACGAAGAAATAGACGAAATGTTAAAATTGGGGGTAATTGAACCTTCGGACAGCCCTTGGTGCTCTCCGGTGCAATTAGTTAAGAAATCCAATGGGGAATATCGCTTCTGTTTTGACGGAAGAGCTTTAAACGAGGTGACTCGTCATGACAGTTATCCTTTACCGAACATAGACCGAATCCTAAGCACGCTGAGAGGAGCTAAATTTATATCTTCTATCGATTTGCGAAAAGCTTTTTGGCAGATACCCCTGGCGAAAGAATCACGTCCCAAGACTGCTTTCAGTGTCATAGGTAAGGGTTTATTTCAGTTCCGCTCTGTTCCATTTGGTTTGTGCAATTCTGCGCAGACGCAGCAGCGTCTGGTCGACAGTATATTTGGTCCAGAGTTTGAACCGCACGTTTTTTCCTACTTAGATGATTTTTTGGTAGTTTCACCTGATTTTGAGCATCACGTGAAGTTACTGTCAGTAGTAAAACAAAAAATTGAAGAGGCCAACTTAACCATTAATTTGGAGAAGTCAGAATTCTTTAAAACTGGCGATTTAAAATTTTTAGGTTACGTTATTGGAAATAATTCGCTCCGTACCGACCCAGATAAAGTAGAGTGTATGGTTAATTATCCGAGACCTAGGAATTTTACAGAGATCAAACGGTTCGTGGGAATGTGTTCCTGGTATCGGCGTTTTATTAAGGACTTCGCTGCATTGATGTCTCCCATAAATGACTTACTTAAAGGACGAAAAAAGGGTCAGTCAGTTACTTGGAACGAAGCCGCTGAAGCATCCTTTGTAAAGATTAAGGAAATGTTAGTGTCTGCCCCTATTTTGAGTCAGCCAGATTTTTCGAAAAAGTTTATTATTGAGTGTGATGCCAGTACTCGTGGTCTAGGGGGAGTTCTTTTACAGAATATTGACGGTGAAGAACGGGTCATAGCCTATGCCAGCCGTGGTTTATCAAAATCCGAGAGAAACTATAGTATTGTCGAGTTGGAATGTTTAGCTGTTCTATTTAGTATCTCAAAATTTAGATGCTATATTGAGGGTGCAGAAAAGTTTACCGTTGTTACAGATAATTGGTCTTTACTTTGGTTAAATTCCATGAAAAACGCTAGTGGAAAACTTCAAAGGTGGGCTGTTAAATTGCGTGAGCATAACTTCGATCTTGTCCATCGAAAAGGCAGCGCAAACTTGGTTCCTGACGCACTTTCAAGAATTCCATATAACGACGAAAACGAGGATGTCCAAGAATGTAATGTTATTGCCCAAATTTCTATGTATCAAATTAATATAGAACACTTAGATAAATTTTATATTAACTTGAGAGAAAAAATTAATTTAGATCCTACTCAATACCCACAATGGAAAGTGGAAAATAATTTTGTATTTAAGTTCATACCTTCTCGTTTACCTATGCAAACCGGATTGCCGGAATGGAAATACTTGGTTCCTAGACCTCAAAGAGTGAGTGTAATTCGATCATGTCATGATCCACCAACTGCTGGACATTTCGGTTGTTTTAAAACCTTAGCTAGGGTGCAAGAGTTTTTTTTATTGGCCCAAAATGAAGGATGATGTCCTTCGCTATTGTCGTTCATGTAAAGTTTGTGGTGCACAGAAAATGAGTAATAGAGCACAGATGGGTCTGATGGGTAAGGAGAAAGAAGCTACAAGGCCATTTGAAATTCTAGCTATTGATTTGATAGGTCCTTTGGTTAGGTCCAAGAAGCAGAATAAATGGATGTTAGTTGTCGCCGATTGGTTTTCCAAATATACCCTTATCTTTCCCCTTCGAAATGCTACAGCCCCTTTAGTTCGTAGAGCCTTAGAGGAGGAGGTTTTCTTAGTTTTTGGTGTTCCCAGTGCAATTTTAATGGATAATGGAGCCCAATTTGCCTCAAAAATTGTTAGGAATATTTGTAAAGAATATGAGGTAAATAAAGTTTGGTTTACGGCACTCTATTCCCCTCAGTGTAATTTTGTAGAGAGGAATAATCAAAGTGTAGGTACGACTTTAAGGTGTTACATTCAGTCTCATGATGACTGGGATGTGAACGCTGCGAAAATTCAGCAAGCTATCAATACGTCAAGGCATCATGTTACAGGCTATTCGCCGTCTTTCTTAGTTTTTGGTAGGCATATACCTTTGTCGGGCAAGTTTTATCTTGATGCAGATAGAGTTCAGGAGGAAGATGTGGAAATCATGCCAGGAGACCGAAATTCATATGCCAGGAACTTAGAAGGGCTAAAGGAGATATTTACTGAAGTTCGTCAAAAACTTCACCTTGCTTACGAGCGAAACTCTAAAGCCTATAACCTCCGCAAGAGGGATATATCGTTTAACGTGGGTGACCAAGTCTGGAGACGTAATAAAGTATTGTCTAATGCTGCGAATAAATTTTCGTCTAAATTTGCCCCTAAGTATATTCTTTCAGTTATAAAGAAAAAAAGATCCCCTTTAGTTTATGACCTGTGTAATGAGGACGGTTCTAAGGCTGGTGCTTGGCACATTAAGGACCTTAAGCCATTCTACTATTATGAGGAGTCTTGTTCTGAGAGTTCTTCAAGTTCCTCAGATGAAAATTCTTAAGTAAATTTTTTAGTGGCCATGTACATAGTTTACGCGTAAACGTATAGTTTCAAGAATATAGAATTAAAAAAAAATATATATATATAGCCACTATTTTGCTTATACCCAAGTAGGTAAATAGTATTAGCTATCCTAAGTTTTAGATCTTTATGAATATTTGCATCTGTTGTTTTCTTGATTAGACCGCACCAATTTTGTCCAATCTCTATTTTGTCCTACTGATTTTGACCCCTCTGGGCGTGTGATACGCGTAGTTATCAAGAATCAAGAAAAACTTCGTATTGCCTAAGTGATTACATCATTAAAGATTCCAAAATACCAGAAAAAGAAAAAATTGTATTTTCTAATACATATATAAGATATAAGAAAGATCTAGTTTATTTGATCTAACGTAAAAATATAAGATAATAAGCTTTTGTAAGATTTTAGTTGGAAACATATTTTGATGTTATGAAGTTCCTTTTGAAATATTTTACAAGGTAAAATATTTTTCCTTGGTGGGGTGGTGTGTAGCGTTTTTATTTTCCGCTACAAAGAAAATTTAGAAAACACTTAAAAATAGCCTATTTCTATATTTTCTTTCTTTTAGTAACTTATTTTAACAAATTCTAATTAAAACATTAATAAAAAAAATTATTGTGCTCTTGCTGAGATTTGATCTCGGGCCTGCTGGTTACGAGGCCGATGCGCTGTACCTTGTTCCATTGTGGCAGATAGAAATTTTTTGCTGTTACATTTGGACCGCAGAATAAGAAGCCTTGGGCTATGGAAAACTATAAAAGTTATGAAAATTGACTTTTTTACATAAATATTTTTTAATGAAGTTTCACACTTATTGGAAGTCCTCTTTAATATTTAGAAAATTTTTTCGCCATTTTGTCGTCTATTGGTTGGCACCTTATTTCCATTAACACATCTGAGTATGAAGGGAATTGTTTATTCGTTGTCTCAGCCGTAGTATCGATCGCAGGGAATGAGTATGCCGCAGGCGCACATTTTCTGGTCCCCTCCAGAACGGGTGCAAAAATTAGGTCGGCCGATCGATCTTTCCTTTTTCTTCGACATTTTGAACAGCAAACAGCAAAAATTTTTGCAGTGACAAGTGATTTCATTTTTTGGTGATGAAATTTTAAAAAATGGTAAGTTTACCTTATTAAATCCAAGCTGAAGGATTCTTCTTGTTGTTGAACCAAAAATTTAAGGGTTTTCTTGAAATTAAGTCCATCTTTTTCCTTGTTACAGAAAAGAAAAGGCAATTTTCCATCATGGCGTTGGCGTGGCCGCTGTAACGCGCTAGTCATAATGACGTAAATTTTTGACGGGGCCATAGGATGACAGGGGTGAGTTGAGCTGATTTTTTTTCAACAAATAAAAACATCAGTGTTTCTCCTGTGGTTTTGTTTTTGCCTGTTTTTTATTTTATTTTTGAAACCGTTTTTTACCGGGGTAATTTTTTATTCCAGAGTTTCTGGGTAAGACAAAAATCGACCATCTTACCTCTATGGGTTAGTTTCCGACACTGCAAGTATGAGTAACCGATTGAGGTTTAAGAGGGAACACCACACACAACAAACCTCATCTTTCTATTTCGTGACGTCACGTGAGGATTTGCAGCTCCTTGTAATATGGGCACTCAGGCTTTATGAGATTGAAAGAATACCTAGTCTGTATTTGCAGGTATTTGGTTGACATGGTGATAAAACATCCTAATTGGTTCCATTATAAGTGATTACCTATCTGAATAATTAATTACTATTTTTCTATTTGAATTTTAAGGTAAAACCTAAACTTTGATATCTTCTTATAAACTAAACAGTTTATTCTTTAAATTTTTTAACATAAACTTTTAAATTTTCTGATTGATTAAACTGAAATTTTTTTCTTAATGAATTAAACTTAAAACTTTTAATTATTCTTAATTATTAAAAATAACAAGCTGAAGGAGGAATCTCATTTTAAAGGTATTTAATGTGATAAAAAAAAAAAGTACTAGTTATGTATTAATTTGATTTTACATGGTGGTATACAAGGTTAGTTATTAAGTAACTATGAGTAAACAAAAATTCTAGAATTTTCACTTGGTATTTAGGTTAAGATAGTTAAGGCTGTTTCATAGTATTTTTTTTATAACACACTGTATAAAATGTCACAACATTTATGTCAATACATCACCCCAATGTGTCTAAAACATTTGCCTATTATTTAAAATTTGACTCCCCTCCCACTTTATAATGCTTAAACATTAATAAGATTTGACTTATTAATTAGACTTTATAAACTAATTAATATTATTAATTAACTTAAAGACTTTGATTTTATTTAGCCAGTTTGAATATTTTTCTGTATTTTTTTTTAAGTTTTTTCTTGATCTTTTCTTTGATAAAGATTAAGTGGCGTCCAATTAATTAAATCCCTAGTTAATTAACATCTTTTAATTAATATTATTGAACCCATGACCCAATGCCACCAGACGAACAGCTGCCGGTGCTGTGTGATTCCTTTTTAAAAAAGAGAGAGATAACATTTTATTTTAATTTTTTTTAAACCTCTCCTCTTAGAAAAAAAAGGGCCACAAAATTAGACAGTTTTTAGAATTAAAGACAATTAATTAAGCATTTTTTACACTGAAACCACTCTTATTTGGGTCCGTATGGTGTCCGCAGATAAGAATAGCACCAAGGTAACCCCTAGGCCTGTCGTACGAGGCGACTAAAGGGGCCTCGACTCATGGGTAAATAGGTAGTCTGGTAACGGACGAGCATTGACCAGTATGTTAATAGAAAAAAAAATTCAAACTGGTAACCTTTGGGATCACACCAGGTAACATCTATGGTAAAGGGGATGGGTTAATCTGGTGATTCTCTGAATGGCTTCGGTGGCCTGGCCATTCAGGAAATCACCACATGGGACAGGGTATATGGAGTGCCTATTTGGAGCTAGCAGCTAGTGCGGGCACATTGTGGCTCTCTGTACCCTGTTGATTATGTCAAAAGGTTTATGACCCATCAGTGGTCTAAGGCTACAACCATGGCTTTATGTGGTATATGATGATGACTAGGTTTCTGGCCTAAAATATCATTTAAAGTCTACTGGGTTCTATATACTAGATAGTATTTAAATTATTATTATCTGAGTCGAACACAGTAGGTACGTGGTGCACAACGGGCCCAGAAAGGCGGCCTAGGTGCCAGGTTAGATCCTTACTTACTTACTACCTTAACCGCCACTACCGTATATTCATACATTTATACCACTCTTATTTGGTGAGACGACGCCGATGGCAGCTGCATACGATTCGTGAACAATCCCTCGCACTTAAGAATCTTATCTCCGATTCCACATTCAGCAGTGCCGAATCCAGCGCAGCAGATAAGAATCACATTCCTGAATGAACAACATTTTTTAACATCATTTTATTTGACACTTGATAAATAAAATTTGTCTTTTTTATTTTTATTATGTTATTTTGCAAGTTATACACTGTGTGCCATTTAAAACTTACAACCCGGGATTTCTCGAGAACTGCTGAAAATTTTTAAAAATGGCGTGACACGTTGATTTTGTTTGCGAGGGGGACACTTTTTGACTCAGTGTTGCACTCAGTGCACACTTTTCGCCACGGGCTCTAAGAGCTCGTGTTGCACCGGTGCACTTTCGTATTTTTTTGAAACTGCTCTGGGGCAGTTTTTCTACAGCACCCAAACAGTGTCAGCGGAACACGAGTGGCGCACTAACTTTCTCAAAATAATTCGATTACATTTTTTATCATCTCTTGTGACTTCCAAAAATTGACACTTTCGGATTTTTTAAAATTTTAACCAATTTCATATACACCGTGTCCCATTTAAAACTTTCCACCCGGAATTTCTCGAGAACTGCTAAAAATTTTTCAAAATACCGAGACACGTCGATTATGTTTGCGAGGGGGAGAATTTTTGGCTATCTTAAAATTTTTGTAGCACGCACAACCTTCGAGGGGTATACTTTACCCCTATATTTTGAATAGGGAAAGTGGGTCTAGTGATACCTTGTTTTGAAGGCCTTTTGAATGTCCTTACAACCGTGTAAAAATTTCAAAAATCTATCCATTAGTTTTTGAGATAATTGCCTTCAAACTTTCAAATTTAAAATGGATGGATGATAAAATAAAAATTTAATTAGAATTTTATATTTTTCGGATTTAATTTTTATTTTATCATTCCAGTTAAATTTAAAAATGTAAAACTAAATACAGTAGAACCCCGATTATCCATCACTCGACCAAAACCTTATGTAGAATTATATTTTTTGTTCTTTTATCTTTTTATGCAATACATATATATAAACTTAGTTTGAACCTATGGGATCTTTTTTTTTCTGTCATATTTTGAGTATATATACATAATATGTATGTAACATATAATAAATGAATGTTCGGAATATCCGTGCTTTTCACTTATCCGTGCCTCGTCCGGTCCCGTGGAGCACAAATAATCGGGGTCCTACTGTATCTCAAAAACTACTCGATGGATTTTCGAAATTTTTACATGGTTGTAAAGATATTCAAGAGAGCTTCAAAACTATCACTAGACCCACTTTTGCTATTCAAAATATAGGGGTAAAGTATACCCCTCGAAGGGGGTTCGTGCTACAAAAATTTCAAGATAGCCAAAAAGTGTCCTCCTCGCAAACATTACCGACGTGTCTCGGCATTTTAAAAAATTTTCAGCAGTTCTCGAGAAATTCCAGGTAGAAAGTTTTAAATGGGACACAGTGTATATGAAATTGGTTAAAATTTTAAAAAATCAGAAAGTGTCAATGTTTGGGTGCTGTAGATAAACTGCCCCAGTGCAGTTTCAAAATAATACGAAAGTGCACCGGTGCAACAGGAGCTCTTAAAGCCCGTGGCGAAAAATGTGCACTGAGTGCAACACTGAGCTTGTCAGTTGCTCAAAAGAACACAAAAAATTGCACTAGTTTTCCCAAAAGAATACGAAAATTGCACTAGTGCTGCACTTTTTTCCTAAAAGAATTCACCATAAGTAATTTACTTAATTATCGCCGAAATTTTTACTTAAACCGCTGCCTATACCTGGTTAAGCTCATAGTTAAACGGAGCACATTCCCTTTTATTTTTTTTAAATTTTTTTCACGAAATCCTTGCTGATTCTTAGTTAAAATGCTTTTTTCCGTTGCAATATAACCTATGAAGTTATAATTATCCAGCATAATTAGAGTTAAACTGTTAAACCAAAAAATACACCTAAACCTGTTTAGTAAATATCGGTGAATGTTTGAAAAAAAACTTTGCACTGCAAATTTGACGACGTCTTGTCGTCTTGTCAAACTTACCTTAAAGGGCGCCAAGACCAATAAGTAAGATCACAGAAAAATGCGCCAAGTCCATAAAAGGTTGCACGAGTGGTGGTAAGCTTACTCTTATTCTGATATAAATTACTTTGAATTTTCTTTTTCTGAATAATTTTGAAGGTTCTTAGTTACACAAGCTGAAACAAAAAAAAATAGATTAGAGTCATCCCACATTGTTCCAATAAACTTTGTTCAATGACAGAAATTTAATATAAAAATATGGGTATTTTCGATATCAAAAAGAAAAAACGCTATTAAAAATTGGGATCGTTAAATTTTATTTTTACTCATAAACCGATAAACCAATTTAAACACAATTTGGCACAACAATTTTCGCGGCACTCTTGGATAAGTCCATTAAATCTTAGTGGGGGTGAGGAGGTTATTTTAAAAAATCATAAATTGAGAACCACAGCATCTAGCAAAACGAGGTTTTTAAAGTTAGATAACAATAGAAGAAAAACGACAACAGCTAGAGTAACGTAGTTTTTACAAATTAATTAAAAATTTAATTTAAAATAAAGTTGCTCTGAAAAAACGTTTAGGGGCATGAAACACCTCCTTGTAGATTATAACTATCGTTTGGCATGCTCAATGACGTAAGCTTTAAGACGTAATGCAGTTTTAAAATTTGAGTTAAATATCTTAAAAACTGAACTGCAGCTGCTGTAAAGAAAAAACTAAAGTCTTTAAATTTTGACACTTAATCAGCAACAAAACATTTGCGGATCGGTTTATCTTAAAAGAAAAACTTTTCATGTAAAAAAAGCCAAGTACGTGACAATGGTATTCCGTAGAAATAATTAAGATAAAAGTATAGCCACGTTGTACATTTTAAAATAAAAGGTTATTACTAGTTTGGAAAAGTTTTGTTAAACTTTGCTGTTAGAGCCAAACTTGTTTATGTTCAATTGAGCACTCTGCCTAAGAGTCAATTTGCAGCGTAATAGCCAAGTTTAAGAAACCTTTTCCAAACTAGTAAAAAACCTTAATTTTGAAATGTATATTTGAGAACTTGGCTATACTTTTGTCTCAATTATTTTTACAGAATACCATTTTCGCGTACTTGGCATTGCTTTACATGAAATGTGTTTGTTATGATTTCATAAAATATGCGGAATACGCTCAAAACTTTTGCGATGTCTTAGCTTTTACCTTTTTTAGTTTTTCTTTTAAAATGAATAAATTTCTACTTCTAGAAGTTTGCGCTTGGGGGGGGGGGGGGGGGGGGTGGATTTGGCGTTTCTTTTTACGAACTGGTCTATAATTTGTAAGTTTGCCAAATCCCAGCCTTGTATAATTTCTGGAATCGGGCAATAATAGTTTTACATAACTTAACATGTATAGGGAAGGGAATCAATAAAAGTTTTGGTGTTTTTACATTTTTTCCAATAGTTTTGTCATAGTTTACGTCAGTCTGTCAAAGTTCAGCTCTTGCTATAGTTTTATCATAGTTTCTATTAGTCTGCCAAAACCCAGCCCTCTAGCGTTCTAAAAGTGGGCAATGTTAATTTTACATAAATTTATATGTATTTCATAACTTTAAATGTATAAGGGAGGGTTGTAAATGAAAATTTTGGGGTTTTTTGATTTTTTTCCAAGGGTCTGGTCATAATTTCGATCAGTCTGCCAAATTTCACGTTTTCTAAAATTCTACTACTTTATTGTTTTATGGAAGTCCATGGAGCTTGAAAGGATTGTTAGCTCTATCAAGGTCTACGACTGAGCAAAGTTTGAGTTTCGTAGCTCGTTCCGAAGTAGAATTATAGATAGGTCAAATGGGCTGAAATGTTTCAAGAAAAAATGGTACACCAGTTTGCGCGAACTTGGCGGGGCACTGCCGGGCTTCCAGATATATACATTTAGTTTTGAACGAAGTCAGAGAATCGGAACAACCCATAATTTTTTTCAAGAAAAATGCAATTTGTAAAATCTATTTTAAAAATTTTAAAAATTACTGACTTGTTTTAAAAAGGTGTGATAAAACTTATAAAAGACTTAACTAGCAAAGCAGTTAAAAATGATATAAAACTCGTCGGTATATAAAAATAAACAAAATTAGTTTACATAATTTGTTATTGGTGTTTAATTTTATTCAGGAAAATGTAAATATTTATCAATTTTGGCTTGTTTACAATGTTAGCTGGCTTACGCTTTACACAAAAGCCTAATGCAGTTATCAACGTATTTCAGTCAAATACTTGCGAAAAAGTCATTTACTTAATCCTTTATTAAAAACAGGCAGTTCCAAATTATGTGTCAACCATTGGTAACTTGTTTGTTATTAAACATGAATTTCAAAAATTATCATTTCTAGCTGCAATTGAAAAAGGTTTTAGCCAAAGTGCCACTTGACCGATATATCTTACTTAAAGCAAGCCATGGGTAAAATCGAAGTTTATCACGCATGACAAAAACAGAATCGAAGTTCTGTGTAACATCTTTTATCAAACCAGACAAAACCATAAAAGAGGGCTTGGCTTGTCTGTCGTTCACCTTAAGCAGAGCGGTTCTAATATGGCTATGCAATTTAAGAGTTCTTCACTGAAACCTCTATACCTCATTTTAAGCAACCAAAGAAGAATGGTTTAAAGAACATCCTTAAAAAAGGTCAGACCGGGCGTGTTGAACCCTAGGTTAGAGTTAACACCGATTTTGACCTCCCAAAAAAGGACAGGGGGCTAATTTAAGGAAAAACGTTTTTATATTTTTATATATTTTTGGGTTCAAAAACAACAATAATTATTCCCGATTTAGATTTGTCGCCAAACTACCATGACACCAATTTGTATGAGAGAGAAAGAGACGGGAACCAGTATACATCAAGAGAGAGTTGCGCATACGGGCCAGTAAGATATAGGCACCAACTTTCATTTTAAGTATCTACTTAACTCACACGATATCGTAACCATCAAAATGATGTGCCTTATACGTGGAGGACCCTTCAATTGCATAGCAATATCAGAACGGTTCTTCTTTAGGTGAACGAAACACAAGCCAAGCCCCCTTTCTTGATTTTGTTGGTTTTGATAGAAGATGTTATACAAAACTTCGATTGTGTTTTTGTAATGTATGATAAACTTCGGTTTTGCTCATGTCTTGTTTGGATGAATGACGTTTTTGATAATCTATGGTTATTAATAATTCCGTTTTTAAAATTAGACTGTAATACCATTTTCCTGCAATTTTTTTGTCCTTTATGACAATGGATAGGGATTTATATCTCATCCTCCTATAAAAACCGCAGCCGGATTTTTTTATCATTAATTTATTTCTGTTGTATAAAGCAATATTTACAAAAAAATACAAAAAATATGTAATAAAATATCTTACAAAAAACCGGGGAAATAAGGGAACAACAAGAACAACTGCTAGACCACATTTCATTTTTAAAAAGTGTCTAGTGATATGCTAAATTAAAAAATGTTCATAAAAGTAAAAACGACTTCTTAAACTCTCGCTTAAACCATAAAAAACTAGTATTTATACTAGACTTGCTAAAAATTGTTTCTTATCAATAATATTTATTTTATATTAAGGAAAACAAGTTTCAAATAACCAAAACAAACAAAATGTAAAATATTCAAGGAGAAATTGATCAAATAATGTTTTCTTGTCGCTTTCGAGAAGTAGTGTACACAAATAAAGAAAACTATCTATTTGAGACAGTAGTTGTGCACAAGTCAATGATCTAAACAAAAGAGAAACAAAGAACACTGCCAAGATAGGTATACAGGGTGCAATGGTAATCAGAACAGTGTAAGCAAAAATTGGCATTGTTTTGCCACTAACACGCTTACCGCACACACATACTAGAAAAACAAGTTAAAATTTTCAAAAAACACAACACAACGCAAATCATCAAAGCATCATTTTTTATAGCTATTATGAAATCAAGATGATTTTGACCAAATGGGGGACGCGAACAAACGACGCGATGCCTTCTTTTTATGTCTCTTTCATTCTTACAGCGCCATAGGTCTGCAGAATTTAAAATGACATTATCAATAATAGAAACAAATCATACCGCGTTCAATAAAATCATATGGAGAGCTGATTAGGAAAATACTAGATGAGAAATGCGCGATAAAGCAGTATAGGCAATTATTGAATTATATGCACGCAACAGGGTCCGTATGGTGTTCGGAGATAAGAATAGCACCAAGGACATCCTTAGGAATGACGTAAGACGCGACTAAAGGGGCCTCGACCCATGAGAAATGGGTTGTCTGGTAACGACCGAGCTTTGACCAGTATATTAATAAAAAAATAAAACTGGTATAGTTTTTGCAAAGTCACCTGAAATGCTCCTAACACGGGGCTCTATCGATTTCATGAAATTTTGCTTCAATCTGCCCTTCAAAAGTTATCGAAATTCATATAAAATCTTCCTGGTATAATTTCAAGCTTACCGACAGAGAAAAGCCGCGTTCTTTGCGGGCCGAGCACAAAGTAATTGTTTTCTGACCGACCCAGTACAGGTGGCTAGACGGCACCTGATTGGCAGATTTTTTTGAGATGCACTTTTAATTGCTTTCAGGTGTTCTTTGCGGGACCCCTTTAGTCGGCAGTATACAGAGTTAGAAAATAAATCAGTGTCGTTTCTGTAGGTATAGGAATAGAAAGTTTTATAATCTATTTTTATTTCTTTAGTTTACGCCATAATTAAATGAAATAATTTTCATGAGTATATCTACCGCCGCCCATGTCACTTTCTTTAAAGGATATGCCGATGGTCGGCTTTAACAATTGTGCAACTGACTTTGCAAAAACTATAACCTTTGTGATCACACCAGATAACATCTATGGTATAGTTTTTGCAAAGTCAGTTGAACAAAGATAAAAGCCGACTATCGGTATATCCTTTATAGAAAGTGACATGGGCGGCGGTAGAAAATTATTTAATTTAATTATGGCGTAAACTAAAGAAATAAAAACAGATAATAAAACTTTCTATTCCTACACCTACAGGCAAGACACTGATTTATGTTCTAACTCTGCATACTGCCGACTAAGGGGGTCCCGAAGAGCACACCCGAAAGCAAAAAAATCTGCCAATCAGGTGCCGTCTGTCCACACACACACACGGCTCGGTCCGTCGGAAAACAAATACTTTGTTGTCGGACGGCAAAGAACTGCGCCTCTTCTCTGTTGGTAGGGTTGAAATTATACCAGGAAGATTTTATATGAATTTGGAAAACTTTTGAAGGGCAGAATGAAGCAAAATTTCATGAAATCGATAGATCCACGTATTAGGATTTATTCAAGGGACTTTGCAAAAACTATAAAGGGGGTTCGTTAATCTGGTGATTCTCTGAATGGATTCGGTGACCTGGCCATTCAGGAAATCACCACATGGGACAGGGTATATGGAGTGCCTATTTGGAGCTAGCAGCTAGTGCGGGCACATGGTGGCTCTCTGTACCCTGTTGATTATGTCAAAAGGTTTATGACCCACTAGTGGTCTAAGGCTACAACCATGGCATTATGTGGTATGTCATGATGACCTAAAATATAATTTGAAGTCTACTGGGTTCAATTTACTATCTAGTATTTAAATCATTATCGAGTCGAACATAGTAGGTATGTGGTGCACAGCGGGCCCAGAAAGGCGTGCCTAGGTGCTAGGATCCTTTAAGGGTGCTAACCGCCTACAGTACATTCATGCACGCAACAGGTTGGTCATTTTAAAACTATCCAACAGAATTATTTTTAATTAGAGATTTTTTGAAACTATGGGACATTAATTTCTGTTTTCAGTGGAACATATTTTTGTCCACAACCCCCTTAAGAATCTTAAATGGAAATGAGGTCAAGTGAAACCTTGTTGAAAAGGGTTTTTCGCTGCCAACACTATTTTAAAAATTCGTCAAATTGTTTTCGAGAGAAGCTCAACTATCTCCGAAACGAATGGGGTTAATTTGAACAAAAGCTAAGGAGATACAGGTTGGCCAAATAACCTTTGCAATAGATATAAATTTGTCAATTTTTTTAAATTTACAAAAAATATCATTTGAATTACACCCTGCATAATAAATTAATGAAAATCAGTCTATTGTTAAACTATTTTTGGATATATTTCTGTTATTTAAAAACTATTGAATTTTCGATTTCTCTGATATACATAACTCGAAATTTTAAGCTCTGGGAAAATTTAAGATATTATAAAATATGTTACGAAACAGTTATTTTTAACAAACGTTAAAATAGTATATTACATAACAAGAGAAGAAAGTGACAAATTTCACACGAGCGTGAATGTTGTGAACGAGGCCCTAAACAACACGCGAGAACAAAATTTTTGTAAAAATTGGTCTTTAATTTTGCACAAATCAAATGAAACATTGCAACACAGGTGCGGAAAAGTATGGTGACAGTTAACGTCATCGTACACTTTTCCATACAAAAGTACCTTTCCACACATGTGCGAAAAAATTTCTGCACAAGGGTGAAATTTAACGTTTTCTGAGGATGCAAAATTTTCATATGTAGTCGTAGGAAAACACCTTTTTGATATTTTTTTAATATATTTTTAACCTTAAAGTGCCCTTAAGATAGACTAATTTTAACGAAACTGCCTATATCCACTAATTAGACTATTTTCCTCTAAAAATTTCATCAAAATCGGTTTGGGAGTTTCGGAAATTTTATTTTACACACAGATAATGCAGGTGATAGGAATGTAAAAATTAATTAAAACTTATATACAACAACCAAAAATGTAGTGCTTTGCCTTAAGTCATAGACTATATTAGCATAACAAAAACATTTCATGTAAAAAAAGCCAAGTGCGCGAAAGTGGTATTCGACAAAAAGAATTGAGATAAAAGTAAAGCCAAGTTCTCCAAAACAAATTTCAAAAAAAAAGGTTCTTACTAGTTTGGAAATGTTTTTTTAAACTTTCATTCAAGCCAAACTTCTGTTTAATTTAGCACTGTGCCTAAAAGTTATTTGCAGCCGTAATAGCCAAGTTTAGAAAAACATTTCCAAACTAGTAAGAACCTTTCATTTTGAAATTTGTATTGGAGCACTTGGCTTTTATCTCAATTCTTTATACGGAATACCACTTTCGCGTACTTGGCTTTTTATGATCTCACTCTTTTTTTAAAGGATTTGGATAATACTTAAGTTTTAAAGTAGTAAAATATGCGGAATATTGTTTAATATTTTGGTGTTTTTAAATTCTTTTCTATAGTTTTATCATAGTTCCTATCAGTCTTTCACAGCTTAACTCTCTAGCGTTTCTGGAAGTGGAGAATGTTACTTTTACATAGCTTTACATTTATAGGGGAGGTTCGGTTCGGTTCGGTTTTTTGGGGTTCTTTAATTTGCTTTTATAGTTTTATTATAGTTCCTATCGGCCTTCCAAAGCTCAGCTCTCTAGCGTTTCTGGAAGTGGGCAATGTTACTTTTACATAACTTTACATGTATGAGGGAGGGAAGTAAATTAGAATTTTGGAGGTTTTTTATTTTTTCCAAGGGTTTGGTAACAATTTCTATCAGTGTGCCAAATTTCAGCTTTGTAGCATGTCTGGAAGTACAGTATAATTTTGATGATCTATACATGAGTGAGTGAGTGAGTGAGTAAGTGAGTGAGTGAGTGAGTGATTGGCAATTTCGACGTTTTTTGAAATTTCGTAACTACTTTACTACCTTATGGAAGTCCATGAAACTTGGAGGGATTGTTAAATCGATAAAGATCTACGACTGTGCAAAGTTTGAGTTTCGTAGCTCATTCTGAAGTAGAGTTTTAGATAGGTCAAATATGGGCTGAAATGTTTCAAAAAAAGATGGTACAGCAGTTTCCGCGCGAACTTGGCGGGGCACTGCCAATGCCGTGTCCCCAGATAATAGACTTAAGCCTTTAGAATAAAGTCTGCTAATAAAGATCAGTGGAATAGTTCAGTAACATATTAAGATTATTCAAATTAGGAAAGGATGTAGATATTTATAGAGTGAAATTACCTAAGTGCATTTATAAGGCCAAAGAACTTGTGTTTGTCTGCTGGCTTATTAACTAGCCGGCTGTATGGTCGTTTGGTTCGGTCGTTTGCATGCGTGTAGGAGGCAAACATAAATATCTAGCTTGTAGCCTTTATAGCCCCTGGCACTATTCTAGAAAAAAGTATCGTTTAGTAAGAAAGGCATAACATATTTAACAATTGATGATTTGGCAGAGATCCCAGGAAAATTAGAAGGTTTTTTAGGCGTTTTGGTTTCTTTTACATTTCAGGAGTTTTGGTTCCTCTACGTTTTATTTTAAATCCGAGACACCTTTTTAGCCATTTATACCATACAGACTACAAATTTTGTGATGCAGGGCTCTCAACAGATAAACAGTAAAATAATATGATTTTTTTGAAATAAAAATATGAGAAATATGAAATTACGAAAAAAATATGAAGCTTGTTTTAGTCTCCTACTAAATGGCCGATAATTTTTTTTAGTAAATACATTTACTAAACAAAAATGTCTTTTATTTATGAAGAAATGTATTATAAAACAGTTTTAAATAGTTGAATTGGGGTTGGATGGGGTATCGCCTAACAAAAACAAAGCATATGTTTTAAAAGTATATTTTAATAGGTCCTGCGAGTCCCATTTTCGATGGGATTAAATGGGAAAATCGATTAATTAATAAAGATCGCGCTCTGCGGATTTCACCTTACCCCGGGACCGCCCCGCCCCCTCCACCGCTAAGATGTTTTTAGATATTTTCCATATATTTCACGAATACAAACATAAAATAGCATAAAATACGGCCTCATGGGCTCTCGCCCCCCCCCCCAGTGTCTCGGGCCCAGCCCGAAACTGTTTTCTATATACGCCACTGCTTCAATTACAAATAATTCATTTTCAGCAGGCCAGTTGGCTTACAGGCATGATATTCTTGACAAATTTTCATTGAGTGCTCCTTTGTCCAATTTGTTCGAGATTTTTCATAATCCAGGGCTCTCAACAGATAACCAGCAAAATAATATGAAAAATATGAAATCATTTAATAAAAATATGAAAAATATGAAATTATGAAAAAAAAATAGTAAGGAAATATGAATAAAAAAAAATTTTTGTCCCTTTCCATATAGCCAGTTAATTTTTTTTTTTTTTAATATACTGATCAAAAATGTTTTTTTTTATTTATAAAGAAATGTATTAACAGTTTGAAAAAGTTGAATAAGGCTTGAATTGGGTATCGCCAAACAAAAATAAGTCACATATTTTCAAAGAACATTTTCTGTGGATTTCACCTCACCTCTTTTTTCGTCCAAACTTATTTTGAGAAAAAAATGATGCTGCGAAATTTTTGACCGGTTCGGTTAGTTAGTAATAGTTTTTAAAATAAGTCATTGTTATAAATTTCGGATTATGGAAGAACAATAACATCTTTAACATTTAGTTCTTGTTGATATTTCAAAAAGAATTTTTTTTTTGAATAAAGGATGCCAAAATCCAAATTTTTTGTAAAACGTTTGACAATGGCATTGTCTTCCGCAAAAAAAGTTGCTATAAAAATGTTTTTACAAAATTACGGTATTTTAAAAAATCTTCCGTATAATAAAAACTATAAGGTATAAAAAAATACTCTGCCAATATATGGGCCCCTAAGCTCACACTAGGTACTATAGTTATAGTGTACGTGTGAGCTAATATAACTAAAAACTGAAATATATTTTATTTAACTCCAGACTAAATTACCTTTTGTTTGATACCACACAAGCCATGTTTTGACTTAAACTCAAATTTTTGAAATCTACCCCCACCCTTAAAAAAAACAAAAAACTAAAATGTATTTTGTTAAACTCCGGACTCAATTACCTTTCGTTTGATATCACACACGCCATATTTTAACTTAAACTCTAATTTTTAAAATATACCCCCACCCTTTTTTTTTTAATAAATTAAAATGTATTTTGTTTAACTGCAGACTCAATTACCTTTCGTTTGATATCACACACGCCATATTTTCACATAAACTCTAATTTTTGAAATCTACCCCCACTCTTTTATTTGGTTTCTGTTCGGTGGATTTTGTTCATTTTTAAATGGGACCATCTCGACCCAAGACCCAGCCTAGGTACCAAATTTCATTAAAATCGGCCAAGCGGTTTTTGAGTTATGCGCGTTGGTCGTTACAGACAGACATACAGACAGACAGACAGACATACAGACAGACAGACAGACAGACAGACGGCGCAACAAAAAAGTTTCAAAATCATCTGAAACGCAAAGATATATAAAAATTTTTGAAATCAGAGCAACTTTTTTTTTGTCGAAAAAATTAGGATCACCATAGCTCACACTACTATAGTATAGTATATGTGTGAGCTAAAATCTAATAACCGAACCGAAAAGAACACTGTAAGGTAAAATCAGCAGATGGCCATCTTTATTAATAAGCGAATATAAAAATTGGACATGCTGTACATTGAGGAAGGAAATAGGCTTAAGTATACTTTAAATGAAAAAGATAATTTTTAATTTATATTTGCTTCAACAGTAACCACTACTGGAGCCAACATTAGCCCCCTCAGTTGATCTTCATTGCAGAAAATATGAAAAATGTGAAGGTTTTTTTTTAAATATGAAGTTTTATGAAGCCTGAAAAAAAATATGAATATTTTCATAAAATATGAAGGTGCTGAGAGCCCTGAAAATCATACTGCATACAAATTTGTGTTAATTTTGGTTCACGGTGCTCTTAAAATTTGATTGTGCTAAAAGTTTTATCACTTCCATTTTATATACTTCGTTTCGCATATCAAAGCTGGAAGTGATAGAACATATAGCAAAATTGAATTTTAGGAGCACCATGGAAGAGAATGTGAAAACGTCGCCGTCGTGGTGTAGTGGTAGCAGTGTTTGTTTCCCACACCAGCGGCCCGGGTTCGATTCCTGGCTAGGTACTTGGTTGTTTGTGTTTGTTTAAAAATGCTTTAACTTTGCTAAAACTTTGCGAAACTGGGCGATTGATCCTGATTGGATGGAAAGTCCCAGTATAAATAAAATAAAAAAATAAAAAATGTGAAAATTAGCATGAAATCACAATAATTGCAATACTAAAAATGTTATTTAGCAGGGTGTAATTTAATGATGGACCAAACTTTAAGATAGGTCAAAAAAAGACAAAAATTCCTATTACTTTTTACATCAAAACTGTTTGTTTTTTAGAGACATTAAAAAAAAATTATCGAGATTTTGTTAAAACTTCCTTAAAAATTACAACAAACAATCGACAATTCGTTATGCACAACAAAAAAGATAATAATTTAATGTTAAAATAATTTTAAAAAAAATAAAAATACTCAAAATAATTACCAAAATTCTCTATTTTTCTCCATCAAATTTTCAAAAATTGTTAATAAATGTAGCGCTAATATCTGGGGGCACGGCAGTGCCCCGCCAAGTTTGCGTAAACTGCTGTACCATCTTTTCTTGAAACATTTCAGCCCATATTTGACCTATTTAAAACTACTTTGGAATGAGCTACGAAACTCAACTACATCTTCATAGAGTTAACAACCCCTCCAAGTTTCATGGACATCCATGAAATAGTAAAGTAGTTACGAAATTTCAAAAAAATTGTCACTCACTCACTCACTCATGTATAGATCATCAAAATTCTACTGTACTTCCAGACAAGCTACCAAGCTGAAATTTGGCAGACTGAAATTATAACCAAACCATTGAAAAAAATCAAAAAACCCCAAAATTCTAATTTACTCTCCTATAAATGTAAAGTTATGTAAAAGTAACATTGCCCACTTCCAGAAGCGCTAGAGAGCCGAGCTTTGGCAGACTGATAGGAAATATCATAAAACTATAAGAAAAAATTTAAAAAGCCCAAATTTTAATTTGCTTCCCTCCCCTATACATGTAGTTATGTAAAAGTAACATTTCCCACTTCCAGAAGCGCTAGAGAGCTGACCTTCGGAATGCCGATAGGAACTATAATAAAACTATAGAAAAAAATCCAAAAACCCCAAAATTTTAATTAACTTCCCTCCTCTATAAATGTAAAGTTATGTAAAGGTAACATTGCCCACTTCCAGAAACTCTAGAGAGCTGAGCTTTGGAAGACTGATAGAAACTATGATAAAATAGGAAAAAATTTAAAAACACCAAAATTTTAATTTACTTCGCTCCCCTATAAATGTTAAGTTATCTAAAAGTAACATTGCTCACTTCCAGGAACCCTAGAAAGCTGAGCTTTAGAAGGCTTGTAGGAACTATGATAAAACCATGGGAAAATATTAAAAAACCTCAAAAATAGTTTTGAACAATTCCGCATATTTTACGACTTTAAAATTTTAATATTATCCAAATCCTTTAAAAAAGGAGTGAAATCATAACAAAAACATTTCATGTAAAAAAAGCCAAGTACGCGAAAATGGTACTCCGTAAAAAGAATTGAGATAAAAGTAAAGCCAAGTTCTACAATACAAAGTTCAAAATGTAAGGTTCTTACTAGTTTGAAAATGTTTGTCTACTTTTGACCTTTCGCACCACCCCCCTTAAAGTTTGGTGCATCATTTAAATTAAACCGTATATATCTAGCTTGATAAGGGTAATATCTAATATCTAAGATCTAGGGGGTTTACAGAAATCTCGTTTTACATATTTTCTCAAAAAATTTGTAGTTTTGAAAGTAAAGCCAATAAATTAAAAAAAACAGTCAAAAATCCAAGCTACTTAACCTAGTTCCCCTTGTGGAACACATAAATACTTTTTCTATGTTTATATTTAATAAAACCATCAAAACTATCCAATAATAAGACTTTCATGATATTTTGTTTCAAATAAAACAAAACTCTAGATTACCTGAAGAGGCGTTTTAAGGAATAATTAAGTAGTTTTAAGATTTGTTGGCCCCACTAATTGTTATTTAAAAAACTGGCACAACACAAAGAGCACTACACAGCAATGTATCACAATGACTGCCCTTTCATCTTGACAACAAACAAGTTTCAAGCCCCATTTAAATCACATATTTTTTATTTGAATTAAGTGGCCCAATTAAATTATAGACTTAATGCTTCCTCTTTGTTATGGTGTGAGTTTTTTTAACACCCACACAATAGCATATATACCATATATAAGATAATATAAGGAAAGAAAAATTAACAAATATTTTCTAAGAAATTATGAATGTATAAGTATACAAAAAATATAATATTGTTTTTGACATAGGTACACCATTCCAAAAGCTCAAAAAAAAGCACACAGAACAGGGTGTTTCCATATATTTAAACCAAGGGTTACTGCTGTTATTATAGTTATTATAACAGATAGCTGAAAGTGTAAATGCAAAAATTATAAAAAAAATATATTCGATTCCCATGCCTGCTAGTACAAACCCGAACCTACTATCCGTTTCTGAATAGAGATTTACCGGAGATAGAAGAAACCCTATCTTGGGCGGAGTTTAGGTTTAGGCTTCAGCGAGCTGATGATCAATACAAGTCCGTGCTTCGGAAGTCACGTTAAGCGGATGGTCACGTTAAGCGGATGGTCACGTTAAGCGGAAAGACCTCAAAATAAAGCTGGGCGGCCCTCGCAGGAGAGACGCGATCTTATAGAAATCCAGAAATTGAATTGAATTGGGCAAAAAATTAAATTTAGGCTTAAATAAATTGGTGATCAAGCAGTAACAAAAGTTAGAACAAATTACGACAGTTGCTATAAAGTTAGGATTAGTTCTAAGCCTAAGCCACTTATCTCTGCATTTTTGCGAACCGTAATGAAACTTGGCACGGTTTTAGTACACTATAGTATTATTCTACGAAGTGTTGATCATCCCGAACCCAGTGCAGAGCAAAAATCAAGTATGCTTTATTCTTAATTGCATCAATCTGATTAAAATTTATATGTAAAGCTATGAAGCATGAAGCAATAAAACTTGGCACTGAATATGAGGACATATACACTTTTATTTTAAGCCATAAAAAAACTTATTATTTATTTTCTTCCAAAAATTTAAAATAATTAATCTTTTGGTGTAGGTGTTGTCAAAATAATTGGAAAAGTAAGTAGATTTTTTACATGTAACGATATTTTTAAAAAATGTATACCAAATAAAATAAGTTTGAACTTTTAAAAATACAGGGTGTTTTTAAACATAAGAAAAGTTTTTATAATCATTTTAAGTGGTTTTTTTATGGCGACCTTACAAATCAATATACAACAGTCAAAGTCACCATTTCCTAAAATAAAAAAACTTGTACATAGTGGCAAAAAGTAGCTACACAATAAAGTTTTTTCGTAATTTTTTATTTTGGTGCTGAAAATTCAAATAACTCTAGATAATATGTCAAATTAACATCTCATTAAAATCACTATAATTTTCTTTATAAACCATTTGTTGGACTTTATTTATGTAAGAAGTACGACATTATTACTATTCTCTGAACGTATATATTGTATACTTGTACTGTTTTTTTACATTATTTACTGTAGCTACTGCGTTAAGTGGAATTTATCAATAAAACTTGGCACAATTTGTCAGCTTGTGATAGGCTATAACACAAAAATTTAAGTTTGCGTAATTTTGTAATATGCTGAAAGATAGGGTGTGGTTAAAAAAATCACATAAAAAGTAGTAGTCTCAAACTTTTTTATACCGTTTATGCAGTTTACGGCACTCCCTTACCCTTACCACTAGTTATAACTAGAAGAATGTCTTATAAATGTGGTGTATACCGTTTTACTTAGTTTTTTTTGTCAATATTTTTGAGTTCACCACTATTACATTTGAAAATAATTATAATTTATATAAATTTTCCTTAAAATAGTGGTTTGAAATATTTTCAATTCTTTTTTTAAGTTTAAATTATTGAATTCTCAACTCTGTGATTGTTCCCAATTCTAGGTTTTACAATATTGCTTTAAATGCCCAAACGAACAATAGTAAAAATATGGTAATTACTACAAATTTAGTGGAAACATAATAATTGACCTAACCCCTTACTTTAAAAACAAATACATTTTCCAGTCTTATATTTGCATTCAAAAGAGTGTTCTTAATTCAATTTTCAACTCTGTGAAGCATATTCTAGTTTACATTTTAATAAATACTTGACGGTTAAAACACTTGGAAATGAGGGAATCTCATCCTTATAAATAGCTTTTTATGAAATTCCCACATTAGACAAAGTGACACACTTTTGTTCACGCTATTGAGGGAGCCATTTGTGTTCACTAAGTGTATTGTCAACAAAACGTCAGTGTCAGAACTGAAGAACTTTGATATTGACGGAGTATTTGATGGTTCTTTTAAATCAGGAACATTCACTACATTTACTTGTTTCTTCATTTACATCAATTTTTTGGGTGTTTGTGAAGGTATAAAAACTGGTTAAGCCGAATTTGCAATAGTTTTAGACAACTTATTATGAAAAACTGATTTGCAATGACTTTAATTGGTGAGGATTGTGTTTCTTCCCATATTACATAAATGTACGTTTTTCCTACATATTGTACAACAAAATTAAAAATCACATTTGGGAATTCCACAGCCCAATTTTCTTGGAAATATTTTTTCCGTACAGGCAGGCGGCGACATCATAACTACAATTAAAATTATAATGTTCAAAATCAAGAAACATGGTACTTTTCAATGTTTTATTTTGATAATTTTTTCTTAAAGGCAAAAATGACAGAAAAAAAATACAAATCTCAACCAACAAGTGTAAAGAAAAAGTCCAGGTTAGTGTGTGAGTGTTATTTATGCGAAATTTGCCAAAAAGTCATATGATCTGCTGTATCAGGATCTGCTCCATATGGGAAACAATCACATTTGAAACAAGCCATGCACGTGACTGATACAAGCAAAGTTTATAGCAGTGTCCACATGACAAACAAGAATGGTAAGTTTCGTTCCCAGAAACGACTATAACGAGTAATTAATCAATCAAATTGCGGTGGAAAGCACATGTTAAAAGAAAAACTTAAGATAAGGTATAGTTAGAAAAATGAACTGGGTAATTGGAAGGAAGTCCAATTTAACAATTATATTACTGCTTATAGACAAATATTGGAACCATTATGGACTTATGGTATTAACTATGAGGTTGTACTAAAGAGAGTAACATTCTAGCTGTACAGAGATTTCAAAATAAAGTATTAAGAAACATTGTGAATGCACCTTAGTTATGTTCTAAATAGTGACCTTCATTGGGACCTAAAAACCGAAACTGTAGTAGACTATAAAAAAGTACGCAAAAACCATTGAAGATAAGACTCCATCGACATGTGAATGTGGATGCAAGTCAGCTTCTAGACAATGCTATGCTAGTTCGAAGACTAAAAAGAGTAAATCAGTTTGAGCTCGTGAACGAAATAAATTATATAAAACAAAATAATGCAAAGCGAGTTATTTTATTAACAATATCATCAACGCTTTTAATAAAATAGCTATTAAAACGATTTGTTATTTCCTTACTTTCTTCTATTAAGTTATTATTAAAATTTAACTTATCTTTATTCATGTCATTTTTGTTTCCTAATAATTCCTTAATATTCATTTTTTTACTATCACTCCCTCAAAGTAACTTTTTTCTGATTTCTTCAGTCACTAGATTTCAAACTTTTTTAATGTTCACTCCAGTCGTTTCACCTATTTTTTCATTCTTTTTGATTTACCTTGTATCTTGTAGTCAGTTTGATCTATCTTGTGTCAGGCAAGCCAAGCTGAGGATAGAAATGCCTTTTTCCGAAACACCGGTGTCCGTGGTTGACTATACCCCTATGAAGTTGCCTTTTATAGTGTGTTAACTTATTGTTATATATGTTTTATTGTTATTTACCGAAATTAAAATATTATAATGATCCGCTATTTTAGGTGTTTCCACTACTTTGTGATTTATTTGTTTATCATTCGTAATTACAAAATCTGTCAATATTTTTGAAGTGTTCGTTAACCTTGTATATTCGGAAACAACTTGATATAATCCCTGTTGCAAAATTTTAATAGTTTTTATGCAGTTACTGTCTTTAAATAAATATTAAAGTCACCAATTATGATAATAGTTGCGGTGCCAAAAATATCAGCATTTTAAATATCACTCCAAAAAACAGGCACCAAATGAACTTGGCGAATAGTATAACACACACACTAAATTCGATTTTTGAAATAGGCTAACTTTTTGCCTAACAGCCATGTATTGATATGTAATGCAGTATTCAGCTTCTCTGAAAAATTGACACCTGCCTGTATGTTTACTGGTTGAAGTACAAAGATGTTTTTATTTGTAGTACATGTATGAATATATATTCTGTTATATGTGTTTCTGATAAACAAACAATCAATGGATTAAAAATGTGAATTATGTATAGTAAATTATTAAAATTCTGCAACATTCCCTGGATATTAGCATAAAATGTCACAATTTTTTTTTACTGAACATTCTGCGGTATTTGTCTGCTTGTATAAAATGATTTAATACTGAAAAAATAATTCAATTGTTTATGTTCCGATTATTCCTGGGCCCCAGAAATGGTGTACAGTGAAACCTCTCCTTGCGGACACCTCTATTAAGCGGACACTCCCTTTAGCCGGACAAATTTGTTAGAACCAAGCTTCTCTCTCTCACTCTAATAACCGGGCGTGGACAAATTTTTTTTGGTTAAAAAATTCTGAAACCTTCTTTAACCGGACGCGAACGTCTAAAAACGGGACGGAGCCCTGCACGACATGGGCATAAATATTATGTAGTATGTTGGCAACAGCACACTCAGCAGCAGATGAATTACCTCTATCCGTTTTAATGTGGAGAATAAATACTTCTGTCATATTTACAACATTTTTATTCAGCGGCGGTGGGACTGCAGTGTTTTATTTTTATTGTTCAATTGGGTATCTCTGAAATGGTGCCTAGTAAAAAACTTCTTAGTTTACGTGACAAAATGAAAGTTGTTAATGTTTCAGAGAAGGAACATCTATTAGAACGAAAGATCACTGAAAAATTTAATATCAGAAAAACTTAAGCAGCAGAAATTGTTAATAAATATATATAAAAATTTCGCAGTTCCCTCTCATAAGTGGACATCTCCAATAAGCAGACAAAATCGACGGAACCGTGAGTGTCTGCTTATGGGAGGTTTCACTATATTTCTATTTACAAAAAATTTTAGTGCACAATTTGCCGTTAATTATCCGTAAATTAATTGTGAAAACAAAAAAATTGCCATGCCTGTTTTTTTTAAAAAAATCATGCTAAATGTATACAAAGTCAGCAGAACACCTATAGAAATAATGGATTTATCTAGAAAAATTTTAGTGCACAATTTGACATTAATTGTGCATAAATTAGTTATAAAAATAAAAATTTTCATGTGCCCGTTTTTTTTTTAATGGTGTTCTCCTAACTTTGTATAAAGTTAGCAGAAAACCTATAGAAATAATGGATTTATCTTTCCATTACAAAGACTAAAACTAATCTAAGTGCTCTAGTATTTTTTGAACATTATATATTTTTAGGACTAGATATAGCAGGCTTTGTCAACAGAAAATCTGATTTTCTTGATAATAAAGTACTTTTTGAATTTGAATCTAAAAAAACAAAAAATTTGTTGTGCCCAATTTTAAAAAAAAATTGTATTTTTCATAACTTTATAAAAAGTCAGCAGACCACTTATAGAAATTATGGATTTATTTTTAAAAAAATTTGTGCACTATTTGCCATTAATTATCCATACATTAGTAGTTGTGAAAACAAAAAATTTATTGTGCCCATTTTGGAAAAAAAATGGTGTTTTGCTAACTTTATATAAAGTTAGCAGAATACCTATAGAAACAATGGATTTAAAAAAAAAATTAGGGCACAATTTGCTGTTAATTATCCCTAAAGTAGTTGTGAAAACAAAAAATTTGCCACCAAAATTATTTTCCAAGAAATAGTTTCATGATTAAAAATCTGTTTTTCTTGGATCAACAGTCTGGTGTTGGACCATAGGTTAGGAAACATTTGCAATCCAACAGGTTATGCTAACCTCCCGGAAAGAAGACAGGAAACTAATTTAAGGAAAAACCTCATTTGTTTTTGGGGTTTAAAAAAAACATCAATAATTTATAACCAATTTAAATTTGACTCAAATCTTCTATGATACTGAGTTGCATGAGAGGGAGAGAAAAGTCAAAGTCAAAAGTAGCTTTATTGTCTGTAGAAGAAAACTGAACCAGTTTACATAAGAAATGAGAAAAGTGGCAATTTTCTATTTGAAAAAATTTCGGTTTGGGTTTGGATTTTAACACCTAGCTAAAGTGTGCTCTCGGGTCTGCTATATGAAAAATAAAAATTCTCAAAAATTGTGTGTCAGCATAGTCAACAGGACCAAAGCTTTTTTCATGTATATAAAGTTAGCAGAACAACTTTGGAAATTCATAATTTGCCGTTAATTATCCGTAAATTAGTTGTAAAAACAAAAAATTTGCCATGCCCATTATTTTACAAAAAATCTGGTGTTTTGGTAACTTTATATAAAGTTAGCAGAACACCTATGGAAACAATCGATTTTATTATCCATAAATTAATTGTGAAACAAAAAATTTGCCATGCTAGTTTTTTTTAAAATAATATTCTGCTAACTTTATATAAAATATTAGTTCACAATTTGCCGTTAATTATCCATAAATTAGTTGTAAAAACAAAAAATTTACCTTGCCCTATTTTTTTTTAAAATGGTGTTTTGCTAACTTTATATAACACCTATAGAAACAATGGCAGGGTCTAGAATAATTTAACAGCTACCCTCCTTAAGTATGGTACATTTTACATTTTGTTGATGTTGTTCCGTTTTGGGTTATTTTGTAATACTCTACAAATATCTCCTTATCTGTATTTTTAATACTAGAATAGTTGTTTTTATTTTCTTTGGTATAAATCCAATATTTTTGCCAATTCCTTATTATTATTGATGAAAAAGTTGCATAAAATAAATAGCCTTGTCTTTAGCTAGGTAGGTATAGGACATTGTTTTAAAATAAATAAGTAAATGTTTAACTAATGTGGGATTTATAAATGCAGTTTGCTTTCACAGATCATAGTTTGGAATTTTTGAAAACACTTTTTTGCTCTATTCCAGGCCTTGTATGGCCAATAAAAAGCTAAAATAACATAATATATGATAAATTCCTGCATTTTAATTAGTGAATGCAAACTTTATCAACTCAAATATAAAATCTCTAAACTGTGAACTCCCGACGCAAACTGTGTTTATAAATCAGATTTAAATGTTTTGGTATTTTAAAAATTCTAAAATGATCTCCATAAAAATTTCTAATTATAGATTTGGTCTGTCTTCCTTGTACATGTTTTTTACCATACCCCATAGAAAATCTAGGTAAAAATTCCCTTAAGATTATTCCCAAGCATTATGAAATTTTTATAAACCAGTTGTAGGGTAGAAAAAGGAAAAAAGTGTATAAAAAAGACAATAGCGAAAAATCCATAAAGGAAACCTGAAGGGATCACATTTGGGGCAAGGAGTTTTTCAACTGCTAAATTTATTGATTCCCCCTTGAAATGCTGAATAAAGAAAATTTGAGTGCCCCTAATCTAAAGTGGAAATCTGGAAACCTCCAGTCTTTATTTTGAATACCATTTAGAACGTTTTTGGTATGCTAAACGGCCGAAATAGGCTTCACAAAAGACTCAAACTGCCTAAAAAACAGCCGCACCAAATATTGACTCAACACAACCGCATTTTCACTCGATTTTTTCGATAAATTATACCATTTTCCTGATCAAATCTTACTTAAAACTAAAGAAAAATATTTAATAAATCTATTTACCTATGTTTCAGGGAAAATTTGGCGTTAATTTTGGACAAAATTTGAGAAAATTTCAACTCACCACGACACAGCACAGCACTGACGACATGCCGCCATGTTTGAATGTCAACATCGGCAGGTCGACAACACACTCCGAATTCGAAGTTCAATTTCGTTGGTGAATTCATCCGAACACATACCATTTCCTGCTAAAAAGAGAGCACATAACGATTTTTTGGTTAATCCGTCTCTTTCCAAAGGAATACAACTAATCCCAATCTGTGAAATTGTCGAAATGAATCCAATCATTTCTAATTGCTGTTTCGTGCCAAACTCACCCAACTCCCCTAATAGCCCTTCATACAACAAACATAAAACACAAGCTGCGTTCGGTATTTGCATCTATAAAGCGACGGATTTTTGGTAATGTGATTACAGATTAGTCTGAGCAAATTGGAATTAACGAACGATCCGGATCAAATCGATCAAATTTTTATAAATGTTTATAACCTTAAATATAACCAAAAATATTATGTACATATTGCAACTCACGCCCAGTTATAATTTTGACAAAATTTTCCTGTGATGTCGGAAATTTATATAATTTAACAATGAAACATTAAATAATTCGATTTCAATCAAAGAAATTTATAGTAAATTATTTTTGTAAAACACAACGTCACAATCTCGGATTAATCTGTTTCGTCTATCAAAATCTACGGAGCAACCAGATTTACGTCAGACTATAGTCTGAGCAGAATTACCGAACGATTCAGATCTACCTCCCCTAGATCTAGATGGAATCAACGAACGATTTCGATCAAAAAGATTAATCCGACGGAAATACCGAACGCAGCTACAGATTACATGAAATATCTTTGGAGTTTGGAATGAATCTATTCACGCAACCCCTACCTCTTAAAATTTAAATTCAAATTTATTTATAATTATCCTTAGAAAATTAAAATTCCATAAAAAAAAGCTAAAAGATATGGTTTACGATCGACCCTGATTCAAAAAAAAAATCAGGTGACGGGTGGTATTCTGTGGGTGACGCTGCATACTGCATATAAGTACAAACTACAAACCAATGTTCCGCTGTCGTAGGGTTGCCAACCCGTCCTGATTTCTCAGGACTGCCCTGATTTTTACTAAAAGGTCCTGCGTCCTGACAACACCCTTATCAGGAGAGCAATTGTCCTGATTTTTCGAGCATAGAAAAACAAAATGCTTCTCAAATCTGTAAAGTCTTCAATCAAATCTGATTTCAAAAGAAAAAGTTTAACTTGATTTGTTTATATAATTTACATCTCTTAGCCCGTTAATGTAGTGTAAAAATATTTAACTTTATCATATTTTCCAATATTGCCACCCCCAATGTAGATGAATACTTCGATTTTTTAAAATACATACCGTTTGTCCCCCGACGATGTCATCAAAAAAAGTGTAAAAATATTATTTTTAGCCATTGCTACCGGGCTAGGAACGTATTAATTTCGACGAGTTTTTTTTTTAGATAAAGCCGAAAATGTGTTATTTGGGTGTATTTTGACCCATCTTAGCAATATCGTCGTGATGTCTGTCTGTGTGTGTGTGTGTGTGTGTGTGTGTGTGTAGGTGTGTGTGTGTATATTATTTCTGTCCGTAACACGATAGCTTCTAAACCGTTGAATCGATTATTAGATTTTGGTCAAAATCCATTAATGCTAATGACAGTTTTTGAAAATTAAATTTTTTAAAAATGCTAACTTTTTAATGGAGCGTCGTATGAACCCATTAGCTGCCACGATCCCCATTTGGGGATTTACTTATATTTCCCTTATATTTGTGTTATTTTTAAGCATGGTATATGCCACGGTCCCCAAATGGGGATCCACAGTAAAAAAGGTAAAAAAAGTGACAGGTTTTGTAAGTTCATTTTCTTAATAAGACATACGTTAAGTTTCAAGTTCAAGTTTTCTTTATTGCCATTTGATTTACATAGTAAATATTGACATTGTCACATAAGAAAAGTTTGAATATAAAGTGCTATAAAGTATGAAAATCGCACTGAGTGCCCTAAAACTAAAATTGCAAAGTAAAATTATTAATATTATTTGTCGATAATATAAATTTATTCTAAAACCTAAAGGAATTAACTAAAATCATAGGTACAGTAATCTACATCAACATACCTGGAGCTAACCACCTCTTGAGTTAAAAAATTCTATTATAGAATAGTGGCTTTTTGACACTAAATATTTCCTTAGTTCTGTCTTAAATTTCTTAAAACCATCAGTGTCTTTAACAGCCTTTGGCAGAGAATTGTAAACAGTGGAACAAAAGCAGTAGGGACTTTTAGTGAAGAGTGCTAGAATATATGAGGGAATTTTTATATTTGAACTGGATCTTGTGTAGTGGTTATGAGAGTGTTTCAAATATCGGATAGCAAGAAAAAAAATTGGCAGTTAATGGGTTAATATCCAGTTTCAGAATATAGTAGACTACATATTGTCCAATAACTTGTGTTATAACCATATACATAATATTACGGTAACTGCCAATTTATGATGCAAACATGAAGGCCTTGGGGTCTTTAAGCAAAAAAGACCTGATTGGTTGCTTTCAAAGACATGCATATTTTTTCCATATAGTACGTATTATTGCAATACCTACGGTACCTTACGATGCATCAGTGACGGCTCGTCAGATGAGGCGCCTCACCAACTTAAAAAAAAAATTAAAGTAAATTTTAAATTATTTATCAAGTTTTTACGCCTCTGCTACTTAATCTTTGTGTTTTTTCATTCAATCCCCAGATAAAAAGGAACCTACAACATGAAATGAATAAATAAACTGAATTGTCATTCGCAACTCGCGCCATAACATATTGGCCCTAGCCTTTGATTTAAAAGTCGTGTAAACATTGCCCTAGCGGACTGAACCGAACTCTTCTGCAACTCGCGCGCTTTACTGCATTAGGTGAAGGCGATTAAAAAAGTGATGAATTTGTGTGCATCAGCATGCCACGCTGGCCTTAAATAATTTAAAGCACAAAACCCTAGTTTTTTGTTTTACTGGAATGCTTTTAACAATATAATATGAAACAATAAAATATTTCAAAAAAATATTTTTTCCTGCATAAACTTGGCTATAGAATTGGCTAAATTTTGGGTTTCCATGAGGCGACGGGCAGCTCCGCTTCACTTACGCTGCGGGTGGTCATATCGCGTATAATGCGAATCTATCAATTAAATAAATCGCTGGTAAGATTTTGTCGCATCCATGCAAATTATGTAACACCCGCTACCTGTTTTGAGTCATTCGCCAACCGATTACCTAATTAGTCATTGTTTTGAGCGTTTATTAAAACTTTGCTTATGCTGTATTTTTATTTAAAAAATGTACCATTTCAACGCCGCAGTAATTTTGAAAAGACGGAAATCTTGAAAAATAGTAGACCAACGCCAGACTTATATATTTTAAGTCTTGACAAAAAAAAAGTGGCAAGGAATTTTCTCGAAGCTTCAAATTCAGAGTCTACACTTATGGCACAAGGTTTTCTCAAAAACTGAAAGTTTTAAATTTGATTTTAATTTTTAAGATATTTATCACTATTAAAATATCCTGTATCAATCTTTGCAACAAGTTAACGTAGATGTAAATATGTGCATCACTCAAATTAAAATATGCTGTTCAAGATTACAAGATAAATATGAAGTTTTTGAAGATATATTCGAGAAAACTAAAAATGTAACAGGAGCTTTAATTGTCATTAAAAATTCTGAGGAAGCTATTTTTAAGGAATATAATTTATTATATTACGAAATTTTGGATAATATAACATTTTAGTTACAAACAAGGATTAAAGGTTTTAAAAATTAGAATTTGTTGCAGTACTACACACCTCCAAGTTCGATGAATATTCGAAAAATTTCCCCAAAAAATGTATTGATAGTTTAGAAAATGCATATAAAAAAAGTTTGATATAGACACATTAAAAAATGAATTATCAGTAATTTATAAAGACTAACATTTTAAGTGCCTAAAAGTTAAATATATGTGAAATTTTTAGTGAAACTAAAAAACTTTGTAATCTTGTTTTAACTATTCAATTTACGATAAAAAATGACACAAGATAAACTTTCCGCGCTGGCAATTTTTTCCATAGCAAAAGAACTTTTACAGACTTTGTATAAAAATGACAAAACTCGAACCTCTCTATAACTCGAACATTTTAAGTGGTACCTGCACTTTTTATATAGATTTTAACCTCTTTAACTCGAATTTCTATAACTTGAACTCTCCACAACTCGACCTGTTTTGGTTGTCCCTTTAAGTTCGAGTTATAGAGGTTCGACTGTAATTGATAAAAGTTTGTATTGTTAAAAGAATGAAGGATAGCAATATCAATGGGTATAAAGTCTATCCTTTTTGTGGTCCTTAAGATAAGATGTCCTGATTGGTTATACTTTTACGCATGAATATTATTGTTTCAATTATTTTTAAACATACCTATATGGTGTAAAATTAGGGTAGTGGGGTAACTATGATCGAGTGTCTCCCTAGGCTTTTTTGTATTAGTATATTGAAAGCATCGTGAAAATTTCTAACTGGTAACCGGAAGTGGAATATTTTTATCGTATTTGTTAACAAATCCATGGACTAAAATATTTATTAGACAGGTAGTTATTAGTAAATAAGTACCTACTAAATGTCTTAAATGCAAAATTAAGAAGTTTTTTTAAAATTGATAATTTAATAATTTAAAGATATTTTATGTTTTTGATAATAATTTGTGGCTGTCCTGATTTTGCATCAAATGTCCTGACAATTTAAAACAAATGTCCTGACAAAGCTAAATTCAAAGTTGGCTATCCTACGCTATCGTCAAGTGCATTTGAGCATGGTGTTCTGTGCATTTGAAGATCCTGTATGTTCAGGCGGAGGAGCCAAGGAGGTACCGAAAACCAAAGTCTGAGCTCTCAAGTATGCTACAATATGCAAGGCAAGTAAAATGTCATCAAATATTTTGGCACAATTTTTTTTATTCTTCCAGGAGTTTTTTATCTTTTAAAAACATTTTCTTCTGCGGCCCCTTTTTTTCCGAACATGACTTAATTTTTCAAAAATTTTTGTTATATTCTACAAAAAAATTTTACGCGGCCAGTTTTTTTGTTTAAAAAGTATTTCATTTTTCTAAAATCTTTGTCTGCGGCGCAATGTTTTTCAAATTTGCCTGTAGTTTTTTGTGTTTTTTTCTTCTATACGGTGTCAGTTTTTTCCGAAATATTCCTTATTATTTATCTACAAATTTTTGTCTGCGGCGCAATATATTTCTGAAAATGACTTAATTTTCTAAAACTTTCATCTATAGCGGAATTTTTTTGCAATTTTAAATTTCTTTGCAATTCTTTCCTTCATCTGTTGTGTTAAGCCATCTTCAAAAAAAATATCGGCGCTGATATAAGAATTAACACTTGGACAGCTCTCAGGATTCAGTTCCTATCTGCTAGTCAAATTAAATATTTAATAATCTTTTGTAAACTAAGCGTTTGTATAATCTTTGTAAATCCATTTTAAAGAAATTTAAAAAAATCACCCACTTTGATGATAAGAGGACGCAAAAGAACACCAAAGAGACCCCTTTGGTCAAACGGATCCGGAACGAAATAGCGGTGTACAAAATAGCTGGTATTAAAATAGCGATATGGAAATAGCGACAATCAAAATAGCGATGTAATGAAAGAGCGATTATTAACATAAGCTATGTAACAAAATAGCGATGGATTAAAATAGCGTTTATCAAAATAGCGATGTGACAAAAAACCGAATCGAATTGAACCAAACCGAATTGGTTCAAATTCACACCCTCTAGGATCCCGGGAAAGAAGTCATACGCTATTTTGGGCACGCGCCGCTATTTTGACCTGCGCTATTTTTAGCAGGCGCTATTTTGGCCGTACGCTATTTTGGCATGCGGTATTTTCAGTAGCGCACCCGGGAATATGTCTTGGGGGGGGGGCCGAGGCCTTATGATGTCTTATTTCATGCTATTTTTTATGTTTATTCATGAAATATGTGGAAAAAATATACAAAAATCTTAGGCTTGGGGGGGGCGCCCCCCCCCCTGGGTGCGCCCATGGTATTTTGTACCATTTTGAATATCGCTATTTTGATACATTGCTATTTGGATTGTGGCTATTTTGTTTGCCGCTATTTTGATACATTGCCATTTTGTGTGTCGCTATTTTGATACATCGGTATTTTGATAGATACAAACGCTATTTTAATAGATCGCTATTTTGATAGTCGCTCTTTCATTTTATCGCTACTTTGATAGTAGCTATTTCATCACTCGCTATTTCGTACGTCGCTATTTTGTACATCGCTATTTCGTTCCGGAGCCAGATAAAACAATACAGAATTACAAAGAATAAGAAGCAGCACACAACTAAATACTCTGCCAATATATGGGCCCCTAAGCTCACACTAGGTACTATAGTTATAGTGTACGTGCGAGATAATAAAACTAAAACCTGAAACATATCTTATTCAACTCGAGACTAAATTACCTTTTAATTAATACCACACAAGCCATGTTTTGACTTAAACTCAAATTTTTGAAATCTACCCCCACCCCTAAAAAAATTAAAAACTAAAATGTATTTTGTTTAACTCCGGACTCAATTACCTTTCGTTTGATATCACATACGCCATATTTTCACAAAAACTCTAATTTTTGAAATCTTCCCCCACCCTTTTATTTGGCTTGTGTTCGGTGGATTTCGTTCATTTTTAAATGGGACCATCTCGACCCAAGACCCAGCATAGGTACCAAATGTCATTAAAATCGGCCAAGCGGTTTTTGAGTTATGCGCGTTGGTCGTTACAGACAGACATACAGACAGACAGACAGACAGACAAACAGACAGACATACAGACAGACAGACAGACAGACAGACAGACAGACAGACAGACAGACAGACAGACAGACAGACAGACAGACAGACGACGCGACAAAAAAGTTTCAAAATCATCTGAAACGCAAAGATATATAAAAAATTTTGAAATCGGAGCAACTTTTTTTTTCTCGAAAAAATTAGGATCACCATAGCTCACACTACTATAGTATAGTATATGTGTGAGCTAAAAAGAAGCAACGATGTCTAAAGGGCTAAAAAAGGGCAATAGATCAATTTATCCTTGTTTAAAGTGACCTAAGGTATAAAACGATAAAGAAGATTAAGTACTGATTTTCATTGGTTGTTTCATTCGATTTGTTCCAGGCTTGTTTTTGATTAGATGTCTTTCTTTAACATTACGCATTAAAGAAAGACACACAACAAAAATTATAATGGAGTTACTCTGGGGTCGTAGAAATTTTTGTGACAGAAAACGTCAGGAATCCCTTCAAATAAATTTTTGTCAAAAGTTTGTTGTTTATTTATTTTTTTTTGAAAAAAAGAGTCAAACTAGGTATCTTAAAAAACTTGTAAAGCCTGTGTAAAGCTTTTTTGAATTGATTATTAAAATACAGGAATTTCTTAATTTTATACTATTTTTCAAAACGAGTCTAAAAATAGTTGGATGATTTATAATTTTTGGATCCTGTTTATGGATAGGATTAAAAATGGAGGTGATATTTCATGAAAAGGTTTGTATCTCTTTGGTTCTCTATATTTGAGTTGACCTAGTGACCCACTTTTCAAAGGCACATACCTAGGGCAGAGAACATATAGAGTTATTTTTTAATGCCTAAGGACAGGCTAAATTTTATGCTGCAAAAAATATGAGGTTAGAAAAGACCAGAGATAGTTTTGCTTAATCCTTGCTGTTTCTCACAAAAAAGCTTCTCAAAAAGACAATCAAAACCAAGAGGAGGTTCACAGCAGGTTTACACAAAAAGAATGTAATGGATACACCTCGGTATAGGTATACACTTAAGGCAATTATTAGCGATTGACCTTCTGGTTATTCCTTCTCATCCTTTAAATGTGAGAATCTAACAGAGAGTGTTTAACCAAAAAACATCAAAATATGTATTTTCATTGTTGCACCAGAGATCCACTACCTTGTGAGCAGGGTTATTAATGGTTAATAAAACATGAAGATGCATCATTTTTTTATGTTTCTTGGTTAAACACTCTCTGTTAGACTCTCGAATTTAAAGGAAAAGAATGAATAACCAGATGGTCCATCACTAATAATTGGTTTTAGGTAGTTAGGTACTTAATCTTGCAAATTTAAATAAAGGTTAAATTCATAATAAGGCAGTAATTGTGATCTACCTATGATTTTACTTCAATTTTTTCTTAAGCAATGAGATACATTATTAGATGTTTTGTTTAATCAAGGTTCTTTTTGAGGGGTAGGACACAGTCCAAAATTTGTACACCTATTTCTGAAATACATGTATTTTATATTTTTTTTCATTTCAAAATATTTCAATGTATTTTAAACAAAATTTGTATACCTATTTCAGGAGTGTTTCAACTGAGTTTACAACAATATAACCTTGAGATTGAAAAAAAACTGGTATCATGTAAAGAAGACACAGTATTTATTACTAGAACTAATAAAAGTTGAATTTTTTACAGCAAGATGGATCCCTATGTGCTCAGCACTGCTTAAATTCTTTGCTGCAAGGCCCATATTTTACAGCTGTTGACCTTGGCCAACTAGCAAATAGATTGGATGAGGAGGAGAGGCAAAGGATGGCAGAAAGTGGTATGTTTTTTATTTAGGATGTGTCATTATTTATTTATTCATTTATATCTCCTTATAAATACAAATTGTATAATCAGATCCATCTTAAAAGGAAAAAAAATAAAAACTACAGTATACACTTTACATAAATTAATAAAACATAAATGCCCAGAACTGTAATTACAACTAAATATTAGTCTGAACTTATCTACTTAGGCATTGAAATTCAATTTAAAAAAAACACATTAAACAAAATAACACAAGTTTTAACACACACTTTGTTTTAAAATGCAGAAATAATAAACATACAAAATATATAAATTAGGTACTATTTTAAGTTTAAATATTGATTGACATGTTCTAAAGATTGTAAAAACCTCACTATGACCTATAGAGTGCATTTTCTGTTGAAATTATTTTTAATGTTTTTTATATTTTGTAAACTTACTTAGGTACTTATAATCTTTATGTTTTTTGGAAGTTCATTGTTCAGGTAAGGTCTTAGATAAGTTTCACACCTCTACTTACACATATTGCATCAGCTCTATATTTTTTTCAAATCAGCTTGTGTGATATATTTCCATAACTGCATTTCATAATTTTTGAGATAACTTTTTGACAATTATTCTGTTTTTATCATAACAATAACATAAGCCAACAAATCAAAGGGTGCTCAAAGGAAAATTTTCTAAAATTCATGATGATTTGAATACTTAATCTAAAAAAAAAATTAAGATCTGATGAGGAAGCCCATTAAAAAAATAACTACAGTCGAACCTCTCTAACTCGAACCTCTATAACTCGAACCCCTCTATAACTCGAACCTTTTAAGCGGTCCCTGCACTTTTTACATGTATTTTAACCTATGTAACTCGAGTTTCTATAACTCGAACTCTCCATAACTCGAACTGTTTTGGTTGTCCCTTCAGGTTCGAGTTATAGAGGTTCGACTGTATATGTTCTTTGGCAAAGCTTTTGCCAAAGCTTTTCTTTTAAATTAAAATACTCCATTGGTTTGTTCAAATAAAGCTGGTCTGTTTTCCATCTTTAATAATTATTTCTATAACATGTGTGACTTAAGACTTGTCATCCACTGGCGTGCAGTGCTGATCAAAGCAGGTTAGGCAAACATTGGCATTGTTTTGTCACTTACTGCACACACATACTAGACTACAAGTTAAATATAAAAAAAAATCCTCAAATACTCTATTATCAAATATTAAAATAAAATATGCTAACACAAAACATTGAAACCCTTCAAAAATCTAACAAATTTATTATAGCTATTATAAAATCGAGATGATTCTGTGCAAATATGGAACAAAGCAGTAACCAGCAAAAAAAAAATGCGTTTTTCTTGGTACCAATTAATTTAAAAACAAGCAGTAACTTACTTTATTTGATGTAAATATTCAATAAAACATTTTCTGCTTTCTGGAAAAACTAAACATTTGCTAGTTAAAGTTGATTTTCCACAAATTTGCTGATTTGCAGATTCCAACTTTCTCTATACTGGGCTGAGTTTGTTTTAACCAAGCGATGCACTGGCATGCATGGGACATAAGAATATACGTGTGCATGGGACGCAAACAAACCACGCGATGCCTCCTTGCTCCGTCTTTCTCATTTTTGGACATGAAAATGTACAATTTGAGTGACATTATGTTGCATTACTTTTGCATTCCCGGAATTATGTTGCATTACCAAGATTATCATGGCATTACCTGCATTACAGTTGCATTACTTTTGCATTACACGAAATTATATTCGAATTTTATGCATTCCATAGGTCATTATGCCAATTTACATGGAATTCTGAGACAGAGTGAATTTTCTCTCTCTGAGACTAAAACTTAAATTCAAGGTAAGTAAAATAAAGTTTTTTATAAGTATTTGGTTCTCACTATAAAAGTAGGATGAGAGACAAAACGGTCTAATTAACTTTGCTATGGGGTCACGTTGATCAAGCAGTGTTCTGATGAGTCCCATAAGGACGAAACAGTTAACTGTCAACACTTATTACATGTCCATTAGATCTTGGACCCCTGTATGGATAAGCTTTGTATACATAGTATACTGTATACATAGTTCCTAGAAGTGGACAATGTTAATTTTACATAACTTTGCATTTATGGGGAAGAACAGTAAATTAAAATTTTTTCCTATAGCTTTATCATAGTTCCTATCAGTCTTCCAAAGCTCAGCTCTCTAGCGTTTCTAGAAGTGGGCAATGTAACTTTTACATAACTTAACATTTATAGGGGAGGGACGTTAATTAAAATTTTGGGGATTTTTAATTTTCTCTATAGTTTTATCATAGTTCCTGTCGGCGTTCCAAAGCTCAGCTCTCTAGCGTTTCTGGAAGTGGGCAATGTTACTTTCACATAACTTTACATTTATAGAAGAGGGATGCAAATTAAAATTTTGGGGATTTTAAATTTTGTCCTATAGTTTTATAATATTTCCTATTAGTCTGCCAAAGCTCAGCTCTCTAGCGCTTCTTGAAGTGGGCAATGTTACTTTTACATAACTTTACATGTATAGGGGAGGGGAGTAAATTAGAATTTTGGGTTTTTTTTATTTTTTCCCATGGGTTGCTCATAATTTCTATCAGTCTGCCAAATTTCAGCTTTGTAGCATGTCTGAAAGTACAGTAGAATTTTGATGATCTATACATTCAGTGACTGAGTGGCAATTTCGACGTTTTTTGAAATTTCGTAACTACTTTACTACTTTATGGAACTTCATGAAACTTGGAGGGGTTGTTAACTCTATGGAGATCTACGACTGTAGTTTGAATTTCGTAGCTCATTCCGAAGTAGAGTTTTAGATAGGTCAAATATGGGCTGAACTGACTTGGCGGGACACTGCCTTGCCACCAGATAACTCAATATGTCAAAAAATCGACATGCGGCTTTTTTCTTAGGGACGACAGAATAACTATTCAAATAAATTCGGCAGTCTCATCGGCCTACTGCTGATAATAATAATAATAATTTAAAAGATTAAGAATTAAAAGAAAATATGACGCTGATTTAAAAGATTAAATATTATTTTCATTCTAATATCTCCAAAACTAAAAGTGTTAAATGAAACCTCGGTTTTACAGTTGGATCCTTTATTTAAAAAAAAACAATAGTAGAATTTGTAGCTATCCAAATTGGGCTCTTGCGAGGGGTTTAGACAGGCCTGGTTTAAAATACTTCCAAGAGATTTAGAGGACAAAATCACTCAAATTTCAAGAGAAGTTAAGTTTTCCAGCTACATTCATATACCGCTTATTCCAAAGTAATTCTTAAAAGCTTTTCCTATTGAAGTGCGAGAAAGGAATCCGAAATAGGAAAAGCCTGACTTTTCTTTTTTTCGTGACCCCGCCTTTTAAAGTGGCGTCTATTATCCCTACCAAAAGTCGCCGAAATCGGGGATGGCTTGCATCGTTGCGCGTCGCCTTTAAAAGGCTCCGCGCCGGACCTGCTTGGGCAATAGAATCTATTAAAGGCGGGATACAACTTTGGCTTTTAAGAATCACTTTGGAACACTCAGAATACTAAGAGGATTCGCGACGCACCATGAGATGCAGTTTTAAACTATGCGATTAAGCGCGAATTTCCTTTGAGGTAAAATACCGGAGAGCGAATTCGTTCGTTTTTGATAGCAGTAATAAAAACGCGGCATTATTAAAGTGCTTCGGAAGTCCTATACTGCCGTCATAAGCAAATACCTAGTAGTAGTAGTATGGGGGGGGTTGACCCGCAGGTCTGACAAGTAGGCCAGAGTAGGCCCTTTTTACCATGCCCCAAGTCTGTCCCTTAACCCACTCTCTGCACTTCCCTTTGATGGTCGGGTAACTCATTGGGCCTTCCTGTTCTCTTTACAAAGTCCAGTAAGTCTGCCCATTTGAGCATGTGCAGTTCTTCCTCGCTCAGAGTTGGCGCTCCGAGTGCCTGTTGCAAATACCTAGTAACCCACAATTTTGGCCAAACTGAGTTAGATATCTAGTCGCCATCTATGGGTCTTTTAAACCAAATTTCAGTTACAATATTACAGGTTTTGTCAAATTTAAGTCTTTTTTTTAATTTAAAATAGTTTACTTAAATAGGCTTTTGGGGTATTTCATACGCAAGAAAACAGTAACCCTATGTTCATGAGCATAAAGACAGTAATGGATTCAAACTTACCGCGTTTTTACTTATTATTTGAGGGTTACTGTTTTCTTGCTTATGAAATGTGCAACGTCAATAATAATTGATTTACAGTATTAGCGGTGACGATACTTCAGTGCTCTCGTTTTTTTAGTTTTTTTTTTAAATTTTACAATGTTTTAAAAATTAGTCGAGTGTTTTTTTTAATACAAAAACGACCACCATGACTAGGAGAGGATGGCGTTTGGTAAATTTGGCCCTAAACCAAGAACAAGACAAAGAAACCCAACGATGGATGATGCTGTATTTATGCTTATGATTTATTTTGACGTATAATATTGCATGCATAAGCAAAAACATAAAAAACATGCTTTTTGATAATAAGTCAGTATTTTAGTTCTTTAAATTATTATGTGTGTTGTAAATTAAACATTAATTTAAAGTTTAAATACAAAAAATGTTTAACCAGTTAATAATTTAGTACAAAAAGTGAGCCTAGAAAGTAGCATGTGATTTCCGGCATTTGACAATTTTGGGGTTACTAGGTATTTGCTTATGACGGCAGTATAAACCTAACCTACCTAATGTAGGGTCCCGGGAGAGCTGATTTCCCCTTAAGACAAATTTGTAACAAATAAGTTATGTCTTCACCCAAAATGTTTCCTCAACGAACGTTATTGTTTCAGGTGTGGACACAGAGGAATACCGCCTGTTCCTTCAACAACCATCGACAAATATGGACGATAGTGGTTATTTTTCAGTTCAAGTGATCAGTAGCGCCCTCCAGGTTTGGGGCTTAGAACTAGTGCCTTATTTTTGTGACGATGAACGAGCGAAGAGAGCCCGCGAGCGACCTAGCGACATGAGGGCGTTTATTTGCAACTACAAAGATCATTGGTTTACCATCAGAAAGCTTGGAAACCAGTGGTTCAATTTGAATTCTTTGCTCAAAAAGCCCGAGCTTATATCCGATACGTATTTGTCCTTGTTTCTGGCGCAGTTAAAAAATGATGGGTGAGTAAAATAATACACACTGTTTGTTTACGGCTTACGAAAACAGGTCAAATCATTGTGCGCCAGTGTATTTCAGAAATAATGGAACTTCGAGTCTTATCGCCAGATAGGCATAGCACTTACAGTGGAGAACTGATAAGCAGCATGTGCTGAGAAATATTACCTTCTTTGTATTCGTACAAAAGTGACATGTTCGAATTTTCAAAAATCATTTTGGATTTAAGCATTTTCAAGGAGAGCTCATTTACGTTTCTGTCTTTGTCTGTCGGTCTGTTAGTCTGTTTGTCCGGATTTTATTTCTTTAAACACTCAAAAAAATCCTGAACCGATTTTCACAAAAATTGGTATGTAAGTTTATCTGGAGAGGCGCTATTTTTTCAGAAATAACTGAAAAAAATAAATATTTTGTATTTACCCGGTAAAGTTATTTATGTTATTCCTTAAGAAATATGTATGTGATAAAAGTCTACATTTTCACGAAAGTTCTGGAAGTCTGGAAATGTTCTGTAAGACTCTGGAAAAGTCTGGAAATGTTCTGGAAAAAATTTAAAAATTGTGTATGATCTGGAAATATTTAGAAAAAGTCTGGCAATATTCTGAAAAAGTCTGGAAAAACTGAACAAGTCTCGAAATGCTCTGGAAAATTAGAGGACCGGATGGCATGGGATGGGAGGAGGCGGGACAAGACGAGGCGGGACGAGACGGAACGAGGAGGGATAAAACTTGACGTGACGGGACATCACAAATGGCTAAATTATAAACGAAAGGCCAAGTGACCAAAATTGTCCGAAAGGCCCAATGACTAAAACTATGTATGAATTCTTGAATGAGTGAGAAGGAGTACTGCCTCAAAATCTGGTGAAAGTCGAACTACGCATGCAATCTCACTTGATTTACGCATCTCTATTTTTCTTGACATAAGGATATTTTAATTCTCACTCTCGGCCATTTGAAGAATTCATACACAATTACCAAAATTGGCCGAGAGGTCAAATGACCAAAAGTGGCCGAAGGACCAAATTACCAAAACTTGCCAAAAGGCCAAACTACCAAAAAATGCCTGAAGCCGAAATGTTCAAAATTAACCTAAAGTTCAAATAACCAAAATTGGCGAAAAGGCCAAATGGCCAAAATTGTGCGAATGGCCAGTTGACCAAAACTGACTAAAGTCAACTGACAGGAAGGCCAAATCACCGGAAGAGGCGTGGCGGCATGGGATGGGATCGGACCCGACAGGACTGGACCGGATGGACGGGTATCCTAACTTGTACGGACACGCGATTGGTCAAAATTAACCTAAAGGTCAAATGACCAAAATGGGCGAAAAGACCGAAATTGTGCGAATGGTCAGATGACTATGGTTTAAGGAAAAATAAGTAAGTTTAGGACCCCTTCTTATTTCCACTCAGAACCACAAAAGTTCATGTGAAAAGTGGAAAACCCAAAAAACCCTAGTTTTGCTTAATGAATTTTCGCGCCAAATTTTTAAACTATATTTCCTTCCGGAATGTTGAACACAAAAGTAAACACCACACTACGTAACTGATTAAAGAGTGGTAAGGAAATAAAAAGCCTAATGGAATAAGTTTAACGTCATACACAGTCGGGCTGTGCAGTCGAGTAAGGCATATTATATCTGTTTTTCTTTGACCCTCACAAACTTTCTGTCTGTCTATACTCGAACACACGACTTTTCCCTTTCAAGAACTAGGCCTGGGAACCCTCTATATACTCTATTTGCTTAGAGGCTTCATGCACTTTTCGTGTTAATGCAAAGTTGACTCTAGGGGTTGAAAGCCCTTACACAACACAATTTCACTTATTGGACATCTGTCAAACTCATGTCAAATACAATATGGCGGCTCAAAAATGAAAATCTCAACTTTTTTATTTATTAACCAATTTTTTTCCAAACTAATTGTATTTTATTTTATTTGGACAAAATTGGACTGAGGTTTACCCCTAGACACCAAATTTTAACTTTTTCATAAAAGTTTCAAAAGTGGAAAAAATACTTTTAAAATTAAATAATTCTTAATTATATTTTCTAAATAACGTAAGCTAATTTTTAATTTTAGTAGTGTGAGCTATGGTGATTCTAATTTTTTCGAGAAAAAAAAAGTTGCTCCGATTTCAAAAATTTTTATATATCTTTGCGTTTCAGATGATTTTGAAACTTTTTTCTTGCGCCGTCTGTCTGTCTGTCTGTCTGTAACGACCAACGCGCATAACTCAAAAACCGCTTGGCCGATTTTAATGAAATTTGGTACCTAGGCTGGGTCTTGACTCGAGATGGTCCCATTTAAAAATGAACAAAATCCACCGAACACAAACCAAATAAAAGGGTGGGGGAAGATTTTAAAAATTAGAGTTTAAGTGAAAATATGGCGTGTGTGATATCAAACGACAGCTAATTGAGTCCGGAGTTTAACAAAATACATTTTAGTTTTTGTTTTTTTAAGGGTGGGGGTAGATTTCAAAAATTTGAGTTTAAGTCAAAACATGGCTTGTGTGGTATCAAACAAAAGGTAATTTAGTCCGGAGTTGAATAAAATATATTTCAGTTTTTAGTTATATTAGCTCACACGTACACTATAACTATAGTACCTAGTGTGAGCTTAGGGGCCCATATATTGGCAGAGTATTTTTTAGTCTATATTCTGTCAAATATGACGGTTTAAATATCTCCGGCCTACAATTTTGCACCAATGTTTTCCCGGCTATTTTTTATACCTTAAGGCAACATCAAAGGACCTAAAATACACATCGGTAGAAAGGTAATTTAAAACTCTACAAAAAACTACTAAACCATCTTTCTCTTAAACTTTCGTTAAAAATCTAAAAAACTTTATTATATCATATATCATATTTTTGCGTGTAAATGCAAATTTGACGTCAGAGGCTAAAAGCCCTTGCTTTTTGGAACACAATTGGACTTATCTGTCAAACTCATACTAAATACGAAAACAAAAAACAATTTGGGAAAATTCATAACTTGGTCATTTGTGAACCAATTTTTTAGATTTTTGACGAAAGCTGTAATTTTAGGAGAAAAATGGTTTAGAAGTTTTTTGTAGAGCTTTAAATTACCGTTCCACCGATGTGCATTTTAGATACCTATAGTTTGCCCTAGAGTCCCTGTATGTTGACATATTTGGATATATTAATAGGTTGCCCCAAGGTATAAAAAATAGTCGGGAAAACATTGGTGCAAAATCGTGGGTCGGTCATATATTTGTCGGAATATAGATTACAAAAAGTTAAAAATTAACTCATGTTAATTAGAATGGTAGAGCCTTTTAATTTAAAAAAACAAAAAAAAAACATGATGTTGAGGAATATTTCTGTTTGAGACACAGAAACATTAAAAATGCAAGTGATTAATACTTTTTATAATGTGTGCACTATAATCCAAATAAAATAAAATTAATTAAGAAGAAATCGGTTAAAAAATAAAAAAGTTGTGATTTTTCCAAAATTATCCTGTTTTTCGTCTTTGAGCCGCCATATTGTATTTGGCATGAGTTTGACAGATGCCCAATATGTAGAATTGTGTTCCAAAGGTAAGGGCGTTCAACCTCAGGAGTCAACTTTGTATTAACACTAAAAGTGCAAGAAGGCCTTTAAGCAAATAGAGTAATATCTGTACGGGAAATTAGAAAATTATGCGTTTTGGTTGTAAAAATGTAGAAAATAAAATAAGTAAGAGAAAACATTTTTTATTTAAAATTTTTTTAACAAGTCTACTGTGCTTAATATAAGAGATAGAAAAAAAGTATAAATACAAATTTTTTATTATTTATCCTAAGCCACTAGGAAATGTTATCTCATAAAACTATTCAATGTCGCAAAGTTATAGAAAAATACAAACATGGTAAAACTCTTAGGGAACACCCTATATATTAAACCTAAGGTATTTTCTTTCTAATGTAAAAAATATATATGTTGATATTTGGTTCAGCCGTTTTAGAAATATTTGCTTTTTGAAAACCTAAATGAACAATAGGGACGTTTTCATCAGTTGTTTATTTTTGAAGTACATCGAACATTTATACTACGAGCGTGCGGAAAATAGTTTTTACGTACTTATTTGCGTGCGGAAACTACTACTCTACCGCGTGCGCGCAAAATTTTTTGCCTCACGCTTTTTTTTTCTTTTGGTGTCCTTAAAAGTCAACAAGTGATGATGGCACATCACCCCCTGTTTGACTATTGGCTTTCTTTAATGGTTGCTATGACAAGCCAGTGAACGACGCTATAATTTCTTAAGCGAACAGCAGTGATAATGTTCGAAGAGATGGAAGATATCCCTAAAGACATTTTAGTTGCCGCTGATAAAGCCACCTCGGAGCTCGTAGAAGTTGCGTTAAATAAAACTCATAAATTTCGTGATTTTGACTATTTTTTCATTTTAAATAGAATAATAAAAAATTCAACAAAATAAAAAATATATTTTGCTTTGTCCACACGCTCGTAGGAAAAATGTGGTCCCAAATTCGCCGATGCGTGCGGTAAAGTGTCACTTTCCGCACTCGTTACGGTAAATAAATATTAATGCTTACTTTCAAGCAATAATTTTGGAAAAACAAACAGTCCATCACGGCCGGTTCTCGCCAAAGAGTACGCTACTTTAAGAAATAATGGAGCTTAAAGTCTCCTATCACCAGCAGATATGACTGATCTTTAGTTATTATAGTTCCTTGTTGCAGATATTCGATATTCATAGTATTTGGCGACTTTCCAGACTGTTCAGCAGATGCCATTCTAAAAAATGACCCCATCGAGGTTACTCAAAGAACACCGTTTAGGGCTACAGTATCAACCGAGAGCGATCCAGATATTCAAGCTGCTTTAAGGTTGAGTTTACAGGAGTGTGTTGCAAGCGGATCAAGTCAGGTCGAGTTGAGTACGCCGGAGGTTGAAGACAGTAAGTTGAAATAAGAACACATAGAGGGTGATCCAAATTGGACACTCTTGAAGGGTTTATAGCTTTTTTATAAAGGATCCTAGTGTCAAACTGACCTTTATCTGTCACATCTAGTTTTCTAAATATTACATAAAGTTCCAATGTTGTTATTAAATGACCCTTTTTTATTGGATTTTTTTTAAAAAAAGTGTTTATTGGGTATTCCAGATAAAAGTAGGAGAGCGTGCCCGACAGTGAAACTATTTTTTTGTAGCCCATGTATTTTTTTATTTGTCGTGAACGAAATAAACCAATTTTGCACTAAAAGGAAGCTGTGATATTTGTTTAATTGTTTTTACTTTATTTTCTCAAACTAATTTAAATCTTAAATTTGTAATTAAGAAAATATAATGCAATGCAGAATGTCTCACTGTTAAAACGAGATAAAAATTATTTGAGGAATATCTAACAATGCTTTGTTTGAAACTCGTAGACAATGATTGTGTAGAAATAAAATTTTGGACTTCCATTGTCTTTATTTATTTTAAAACACGACGTTTCGGTTAGTAAGTATCTCTAACCGTTATCAAGTGTAAACTAAACAATCTAGTCTTTAGGCTACTACTTATACTACTTGGTGTGCAGTCAGGTGTGACGGCCCGCCCCCTTTTTTAATCCTAAGACGCTTGTTTTCCTTAAGGAGTGGTTTCCATATGTTTGGTATGTCCGTGCTTGGTTGACTAAAAACTTCTTTATTCTGCATTATAAACGCAGCTTCAATAAACTTTCGTTTTCGCCAATGCGACTCCTTATGTAAAACTTTAGCTTCTGACCACTGAATCCTGTGATCATTTGACCATGCATGATCTGCTAAACCGGATTTTTCAATATCCCCTAATTGGGTACTTTTTAGATGTTCATTTACTCTAACTTGAAGAGGGCGTTTCGTTTCACCTACATATGATTTACCACACTCACACGGGATTTGGTAAATACATTCCTTATTATTTGAGGGATTGTCTGGTTTTGTTTTAGTTTAGACTTTTTTGAGGCGTCTTAGGATTAAAAAAGGGGGCGGGCCGTCACACCTGACTGCACACCAAGTAGTATAAGTAGTAGCCTAAAGACTAGATTGTTTAGTTTACACTTGAGAACGGTTAGAGATACTTACTAACCGAAACGTCGTGTTTTAAAATAAATAAAGACAATGGAAGTCCGAAATTTTATTTCTACACAATCATTGTCTACGAGTTTCAAACAAAGAGTTGAAGAACGGTACGGACCCGGAATCAACAATCTATTAAGAGGCTACGAGAAGACCAAAATTAAAGTGATAAAGGAAGAAGAACACATTTCATTCTTGTGCGAGGCGCGCGACAGTGGTGTCATTCCGGTTGGTTTCCGCCTAAAAGCCAACTTTCCGGGAGTGAGAACGAAGAAGATCTTAGAGAGGACCAGCCAAGCACTAATCCGATTCCAATCAGTTACCATCGATGGAGAAAAGCCAACTTCAACACCGAAATGGAGGAGCGTTTTGACGAAATTAGACGACACACATGGGAGGAAGACTACGAACCGATACTGAGTAAAATTGACACTACGTGCAACAGAGAACGACAGAAGATAAGATCAACTCACCGAGAAAGACTTAAGAAACTACAGACACGTACTCAAGATAGAACAGACTCAACGACACCAAGCACTATAGTGAACATCTCCAAAAGGACTCTGAGCACCAACGAAGAATTGGTACTCAGTAAGGGACTTAAGTTCGCCTTTGCACCGGCACAGACACCGACACTGGAAATTATTGCGGCAATAGAAACCGTTAGTCTACCTCAACCCGAAGCTGATGAGTTTCGCCATAAAGTAAAAACAACGTTGGAAAGAAAGAAACAACAAAAGACAAACATCACCAGTCAAGAACAACGGGCAATCAAGAACCTGCAGGCTGACAAATCAATCAAGATTCTACCAGCCGACAAAGGAAACGCGACGGTGATCATAGATGTCGAGACTTACGACAAAAAGATCCAAGAAGTTCTGGAGAAAGGAGACTACAAGCAACTACCCAAAGATCCAACCACCACCATAGAAGGACGCATCTACAGGACTTTGAAGAAGTATGCTGAAAATATCCCGGACGCTGTTAGATCCCGCCTGACTCCACACCACAGTAAGGCACCACATTTTTATGGATTACCAAAGATCCATAAGAAGGATATACCACTGCGACCAATCACCAGTTTCAGGGACTCACCGACCAGCACTTTGTCGAGGTTTTTGTTGGACATAATTCAACCACTACAGGGTAAGTCTGAATCTTTTGTCAAAAACTCGGAACATTTTGTCGAAGTTTTAAAAGGTATCGAATTAGATCCCGGCGATAGATTTGTAAGTTTTGATGTAGAAAGTCTCTACACCAACGTGCCAATAAATGAGTCACTCAGTATCATCAAAAACAAATTACAAACTGATGATACACTTCACGAGAGAACAACGCTATCGGTGGAGGGGGTGATGGATCATTTGGAGCTCTGTCTCCGTAGCTCTTACTTTCAAGTGAAAGATAAGTTTTACGCGCAAAATGATGGACTCCCAATGGGTTCATCTCTTTCGTCAGTGGTAGCAAACATCTACATGGAGTGGTTCGACGACCATGCGATCAACACAGCAAGAGTCAAACCAAAACTATGGCTACGATACATGGATGACACATTTATTATATGGCCGGAAAATGAAGACGAACTACAGAATTTCTACACCATTTAAACGGTATTCGACCAACAATCAAATGCACCATGGAAATTGAAAAGGATTCGGCCTTACCTTTTTTGGATGTTCTTGTCAAACGATCAGACAGAAACATTCAAACCACTGTATATAGGAAACCTACACACACGGGACAGTACCTAAATTTTAAGTCTAATCATTCTGTTGCTACAAAACAAGGAGTTATAAGAAGTTTGTATTTAAGAGCCATAAATATTTGTAGTAATAACATTAAAACGGACTTACAACAGAATGGTTATTCCGAGAAATTAATAAACTCAACGATATTTAAAATTAAAAACAAACTAAATGTACCAAATTTTCAAAATAATAATCCGTTAGGTGTTATTAACATTCCATATGTTCAAGGGATTTCAGAAAACATAAGACGAATAGCTAAACACTATAATATAAAAACAGTATTTTCTTCGGGAAATACGATAAGAAGTTTTGTAACTAAAACAAAACCAGACAATCCCTCAAATAATAAGGAATGTATTTACCAAATCCCGTGTGAGTGTGGTAAATCATATGTAGGTGAAACGAAACGCCCTCTTCAGGTTAGAGTAAATGAACATCTAAAAAGTACCCAATTAGGGGATATTGAAAAATCCGGTTTAGCAGATCATGCATGGTCAAATGATCACAGGATTCAGTGGTCAGAAGCTAAAGTTTTACATAAGGAGTCGCATTGGCGAAAACGAAAGTTTATTGAAGCTGCGTTTATAATGCAGAATAAAGAAGTTTTTAGTCAACCAAGCACGGACATACCAAACATATGGAAACCACTCCTTAAGGTAAACAGGCGTCTTAGGATTAAAAAAGGGGGCGGGCCGTCACACCTGACTGCACACCAAGTAGTATAAGTAGTAGCCTAAAGACTAGATTGTTTAGTTTACACTTGATAACGGTTAGAGATACTTACTAACCGAAACGTCGTGTTTTAAAATAAATAAAGACAATGGAAGTCCGAATTTTTTTTTCTAATATCTAACAATGTAACGAGGCCTTTTGACGACTGCTGCGTCCGCAGAGAGAGAATCGGAGGCGGTATGATAATTTTAATATCATTTAGTGCGAATGGACTCCTCAGAAGCATCGGGAAATCCAAACTTGTTCCTTTCTTTTGGTTCCTCTAGGACACTTCAAACTGACTCACTGTCGGACGCATGTATTCGATTGCTTTTTTGAGGCTAGTTTTCTTAAGATTATACTTAGAAGTAAAAATAAGATATGTAATCATACAGCAGACTTACTTTTGCTTAAATTGTTTTTTCCAAAAAAGCTATATCGTTAGCGTTAAACTTAAAACACTTTTTTTATTTTACTTTTATACGTAAGTCTCTCGCAGTGCTGTGGTGACAGGCAGGGATTAAAGCACCAGCGGTGTTCAGTTTTGAAATATTTTTCATGGTCTTAAAAATTTACAGTTAAAATACAGTTTTAATTGGGATACTTTTTGGGAAAAAAGACTACTTTGATTTTGTAAATTATTCCTCGCGTGTAACTCGGATCAAACTCCAGTAATAGTGATGCGCGAAACGGCTACGTCGCCAGTCAATCGAAGTTGAACAGAGTAGGCTTCATTTATTCGACGGGCCGTTCTAGAAACCCGCGTACGGACATTGCTCGTTCAGTTAGGCGAAGATGCATAAAAAAAGTGAGTGAGACTCAAGGTCGTCTTGTTCTTAAGCCATTCGAAACCTATTGATGGAATTATTTGACCACTACTTAATCTATATCGTCGAAGGATTTTTTACACCGACATTAATCAGGCGGCCTAGATAGGATCTTACAGGTTTCTAAAGAAATGGCATACAAAGTAGACACCGAAATATCAATGTGTTACTGTATGTAGCAAACTGTTAATAGGTCCAATTTTTTTGTTAGTATATTAAGCTCTACTTGTAACCTAACGTTTGATCAAGGCCAACAAAAAAATAGAGGCCACGACCCTGAAAAAATCAGATGTTTTCCCGGTTCTTATGGGAGGTCAGGCGTTTATCATTTTTAAAATGACACTACAGATTTTCGCGAAATTTCAGTGAAATATTCTCAGACACCATCACGATATTTCACCAAACTTTTGTATGGATGCAAGGTGATTAAAAGGTTAAAATCTTCAAGATTTAGCATTCCTTATTTTAAATTCAAATTACCCGCCATGTACCGCATGCCAACTGTTAACTGTTATTTGTCGCATTCGCTGTTGCTTTAAATTTAATTTTTCTGTGAGCTACTGAAGCGGCTCTGAAAAGTTAAGGATTACTATACATTTAAAAAAAATTGTTCTGCAAGAATATAGTAAAAACAATCTCAAAACCGGGTTTATTTTTAAAAAAATCAAATATTCATGAACCGTCATTCCAACTTCAATATTTTAAAGACAATCAGCTGTGTGGTGACTTGACCATAAAAAAAACAGCCCCCGATGGGACGTCAACAAAGTGGAGGAACAATAATATCATTTTTCAGAATAGGTAGAAATAACTTGAAATGCACAAAAGCTAAAAACTGAAACTTTGAATCCCTGTATCTTAGAAACCATAGGTGGGACAACGAAATTTAAAAGAAATCCAACCGAAAGCCACAGCCCATAAGCTCCGGGCGGGATCCTTTTTTTTGTTTTAAGCTTTTATTTAGCATATTTGCTACAATTTTTTCTTAAATCAACTTAAAACTATACTTAAAATTCAAATTTATACAACAAATAAATAAATAGGTATAAACTAACACTAGATTAATAAAATTTAATAACTTTATATAAATTGTATTGAAAATAAATATTTTTTTATACTTTTTTTAAATTTTTTTAAATTTGGTTCATTTTTAATTGACACGTTTAATTTATTGTATTCACTCAAGCCTTTTGAAAATATTGATTTTTGAACAACTAATTTTGATGTAGTGCTTAAATGAAAATCTTCTTTTGTCCGGGTATTGTAAGTATGATAATTATAATTTTGATTTATAAATTGTTTTAAGGAACCTGGTAGTAAATTATTATTAATTTTATAAATAAAAATACAAACATTATAAAATATAAAATTTTTTACATTTAGCCAGTTTAATTTCTTTAACATTGTTTTTATTTTGGTATATTTATCTGCATTTAAAATTATTCTCATTGCACGATTTTGTAAAATTTGTAATTTTTCCAGAATGTCTTCATTAGCTGAATATAAAATAGTTGAGCAATACAAAAAATATGGCAAAATTATTGTGTTGTATACACATTTTTTTGAGAAAAATGATAAATAATGACTTATTCTTCCTAAATATCCAATTTTTGCTGCTATTTTCGAGATGATATTATCGTAGTATAAATTAAACCTTAATTTTGAGTCTACTATAATTCCTAGATATTTGAATGAATTCACGATTTCCAATTTTTCATTGTTTATTTGAATTTCTAAATTTAATGGATTACTTTTCAAATTTATTGTCATACATTTCGTTTTATTAACATTTAATTTTAATTTGTTTGTACTTAACCAATTTAAAACTAATTTTAAGTCAGAATTTAATAAATTAATAATATGTTCCAAAGAATTGCCTTTTAAGTAAATTAAATTGCCAATCGATCGAAGTTGAACTGAGTTGGCTTCACTGATTCGACGGCCCCTTCTTCTAGAAACCCACGTATGGACAACATCTCGTTCTGCGGGCGAAGGTGCATAAAACAGTGAATGAGATCCAAGGTGATCTTGTTCTTAACCCATTCAAAACCTATTGATGAAATTATTTAACCACTACTTAATCTATATCGTCGAAGGATTTTTTACACCCACATGAATCAGGAGGCATAGATAAGATCTTACAGGTTGCTAAAGAAATGGCGTACAAGGTAGACACCGAAATATCAATGTCTTACTGTATGTAGCAATCTGTTAATAGGTTCAATTTTTTTGTTTGTATATTAAGCTCTACTTGTGACCTAACGTTTGATATATAATAAACAATAATATAATTTTTCAGAATAGGTAGGAATGACTTGAAATAGTTTTTTTTTTCAAAAATTCACAAAAGCTAAAAACTGACACTTTGAACTCATGTATCTTAGGAAACATAGATCGGACGACTAAATTTAAAAGAAATCCAACAAAAGCCACCGCCCATAAGCTCCGAGCGGGAACCTTTGCCAGTCGATCGAAGTTGAACTGAGTAGGCTTCACTAATTCGATGCCCCCTTCTTTTAGAAACCCGCGTACGGACAACATCTCGTTCTGCGGGCGAAGGTGCAAAAAACAGTGAGTGAGATCCAAGGTGGTCTTGTTCTGTTCATTCAAAACATATTGATGAAATTATTTAACCACTACTTAATCTATATCGTCAGAGGATTTATTTTCCTAAAGAAATGGCGTACAAAGTAGACACCGAAATATCAATGTCTCACTGTTGGTTACACTAAGGACACTCATCGTAAAGGCAAGCTTTAAAGCTTGCTTGACGATGAGTGACCTTAGGTCACACTCCCCTTACAACATGAAGATTTCGGAACCGTTTTCTAAAAAAAAAGTAGAAAGCCTAAAAAAAATGGGTAACGTTATTTGATTGGCGGTAGTCGCTAATGCAAAAATCTACCAAGTTTTATTAAATTTGTTTTCCTACTCAGGTGCGAGAAAGTACACTTTATCACACTCATTTGCGTTAAGTAAGAAAAACTTTAGCGCACTCAGTGCTGTAAAAATTCTTTATTGTACTTAGTGCTGTCAAGAATTTATCAAAATCATTATGATAGGAATTTGATTAAACATCTGGTCTAGATGGCATCTATCCATATTACTTTTCCTACGTGTGTGCGAAAAGTGCTGATCATCGACGGAAACCGCAAAATTTTTGCACCAAATTTGGTTAAAATCGTTAAAAACAATTTTTTAAAATGAAATTTTTTCAGAAAATTATTTCCTTAAGATAGCTCTCCTGTTCTCCTTTTGGTAGGTGGAAGTTGGTGTCATCCTAACCTTTGTCAATTGATCCTAAATGTTTTGCAATTTGTCCATTGGGGACATTTTTTTTACAGAAAAAGAAGAGGCACAGGTTAGGATATGTTTGTGATCAATTGACAACGGTTAGGATAACACCAATTTTAACCTCCTAAAAGAAGGACAGGAGAGCTATCTTTAAAAAAAATATTCGAAAAAAATTTCATATTAAAAAAGAGAAAATTTAAAAAAAAAATAATTTTCAGAAAATTGTTTTTTGAAAAAGTCGTTTTTTAAAAAAAATAAATAACATTAGAAAATATAACTGCCATATAGGTAACACTGCTTGGTCTCAATGTAATATTCTCATAAAAATGGGAGGCCTCGGCATTCGTGATGCTTCTAGTCTTTGTTTTTCTGCATTCCTTGGCTCAGTTAATGATGCTTCAAATCTTCTTAAAACTATATTATCACCTGAAATTTAAAATTTTCCTGACTGTGATTCTAAAGAAGCTTTTGAATTATTTTTTTTTTTTTGATAATATAATGTGTCGTTCTGAATTCGAAACAATTTTAATTCATCCAGTGATCCCAAACATCATGCTAGGCTTCTAGGTCTGAAAGAACCGGAGAGCAACGCCTGGTTACAGGCTCTACCTTCATCTGCTCTGGGGAACCTTTTGGATAATTCCACTTTTCGTATTTCCGTCTCTTTACGTTTGGGCCAACCGAGATACACGACTACACTTGCGGCAAAACCTTAGACATTTGTGGGTCTTTGTTTCCCTGGTGCAGAGGAAAATTCCTAATTTGGGACGCCACTTGCAGAGATACTGTCGCATTTTCTTATATTGACAAAACATCAATAAAATCAGGAGAAGCTGCCCGTAACGGAGAAAAACAAAAGCAAAAAAAATACGAAGAGCTGGAAGCCAAAGGGTTCATTTTCGTACCCTTCAGCGTCGAAACATTGGGACCCTGGGGTGAAGAAGCTAAATCTTTTGTTAACAAATTATCAAAATTAATAAACAATAAAAATGAAAAATGCTTCATTAAGCATAGGTCTTAATATTCAACGCGGCAACGCAGCTTCCATTCTTGGGACAATCCCAGACGATACTGGATTAGAGGAATTTTTTTATTGTTAATGTTTCCTTTTTTAGTTTTAATTTAATTAATTTCTGTACATTCATTATAAAAGTAGTATATTTGAAAAAACTATTTCACTTATACTATGCCCTATATTAATGAAATGGCACCAAAGGTACCACTTTTTAACTTTAAGTATTTAATGATGTGCTTCCGGTACCTAGGGGCTGTGAGAGGCCATCATCAAATTTTTTGAGCCATAGAGGTGGCTCCTAAATCAGGTTTTAAAGTTAAAGCGGCAAATCATAAATAATTCTAAAGATCGAGTAGTTTGATGAAATGATTGTACAAATATTTGAATCTGCAATGATTACATTTGGTCAAACTCCTCCATGTTAAGAATTTATAGCCCCTACCATCGAAGAAATAACTTTTATATGTTATTTATTCCATGCCCCTACTTCGAGGTCGCCTCTGAGGGCCACACATTTTCTAATCAGGATGCATGAGCTGCATAGTGATGATTTTTAGATATCCAGAATGAGGGGTTTCCTGATTATGAAGTGGCGTCGAAAAGAAATGTTGGTCACTTACAGCCATTAGGGACCAAAAGTAAAGTGTACAGTATTTAAAATTAAGGTGCAATTTTGCTGACACAGGGTAAGAGTATAAGTCAATTTTTTTTTACTACAACTACTACGTTGTATGAAGATTTCTGTGTCGGTCTGTTCCGTACGTCAATACGGTGATAAAATAAGGCTTTCTTATTGTGATTTGTGTGCGAAGACATTTTCTTAACTATATTTGTTTCATGAATTTGTTTTCTTTACTTAGGTGATTTGCAAGAAGCTTTACGACTGAGTTTACAAGCCTCAAGTAGCAATAATAGTCCAGAAGAAGAAGATGAAGAATCCTTATTAAGAAAAGCAATAACCATGAGTTTACAGTGCTAGCAGTTACTTGGATATAAGGTAGATTTAGTATTATTTTTTTTTTATTTTACAATGTTATCCAGTGCCCGTTTTTTAATTTTGACAAAAACATATGGTAACCAACTTATAGTACATCTGAGGATGCATAAGGTTCGATGGTAAAAATGGGCACGATTATAGGGTTGATGGTCAAAAATATTCTAGTAAGTTTACGACATCGAGCAATACCTGCTCGGGCCGACATTTTTGAAAAATGACGCCTAAATTCAGTTTTCCTAAAATCAGTTTTTAACAAAAAATATATCGATTATTTAGTGTCAGACTAATGGTTTTCGAGTTATGCCGCTATTTAACTTAAAAACCATTCATTTTTGAGAATGATTGACGTAAAATCAAAACCGATAATAGCCTACAAAATGTGATATTAATAAGTTGCCTGTGTAATATCCGTGCTGAGATACAAACCCTAAAGTGTTAGAGATACCCCCATTTCCTATGTATATACACGGTGTTTCACGCACATCGAAACACAGGCCTTTGGTTATTTAGGTGCAAATTTGGTGAAACGCTCGGATAGGTCGATTTTGTTTGCGAGGGGGACACTTTTTGGCTATCTTGAAATTTTTGTAGCAAATTTACCTTGTACCTTGTAGTCAGGTCGATTACTGTAGTCAGGCAAGCCACGCTGAGGATGGAAATGCCTTTTTCCGAAACACCGGTGTCCGTGGTTGACTTTACCCCTTTGAAGTTGCCTTTTAAACTTTCTTAACTCATTGTTTTTGGTTCCGAACCGACGCGACGCCGTGGAGACGGTGATAGCATGGTCTGGTTGAACTGTGACGATATGTCTTTCTTATAGACCGGTGGACGTTTTCGTCCCTCCATGGAATTAGTTTCCCTGGTTCGCTGTCGTTTGTCTGGTTAAATAAAAAATAGGTTTTACCTTCATTCTTTTTGAATTATAGTGATATCTCAGTTTATAGGCCCTCAAAAGTTAGTATATTTGGAGTAAGGCCACTAAAGAAAAAATCTAAAATGGCGGCGAAATGGTTGGCACCGTAACAATTAATACACATTTTTATATCAGATTTTTTTATCTTTATTATTATTCATTTTTATTTAAACTTTTGTTTTCTACAACCTACAGAAACCAAGTTATTTTATTGAAACTAAATTTGGGCGCCAGATTTTCAAGATAGCGACGCAAGCTGACATCGCTCGAGCTCACAAACTTACTGGAATCTCTTATTTCATTTCAGTCTTGTAAGTAATATTTTTTTACATTGGTAGTTTTATTGTGTTTTCCTCAAAATAAAGAAGTTTTGGGAAGGTTGTGCAGAAGTTTTTAGGCTTATTTGTTATTTTTTATTTATTTAAATGTGCCATTTAATAATATTTGTTATAACTACTTAATAATAAATATAAGCACATAAAGTGTTGGAAAGACTAACAGTAATTTATATATACTAGTTTGTTTTGTTTTTTAGGACTAAAGATATAATTTTTCAAATTAGAAAATTTATTTTACTAAATATAGTTTATCTTTTAAATGTTTTTTATTAATTGGCCAAGTTGGGGGCCAATAATTTCTTTAAAGGTGTTAAAAGAAAAACACTTGAAAGCCATGTTGTAAAAATAGTTTTTTAAACAATTTTAAAAAAATACTGCATTTCTGCATCAAGTGGAAATCACTTGACCCTTGTGACATCACTGAAAGGGTCTTATTTATATTGCCCCCCAACTGTTTATTCTCTCTATTTTGTTATATTCTAATGTTACGTACTGTTATATAGTTTGATAAAATATAATTTTTAAAACAAATAATATAATATTTTTACTGTTTTTTAGTATAGGGAAACATTTCCAGCAGTTTAAATAATGTTTTTTACCATTAAGTGGTAGGTATATTATTCGATTAGACGAGTAAATCCATACAAATTCTACAAATCCAATTTCTACTACGAAAATTCCCTTGCTTATAAATATTCTTTATGTTCTAACTGATGTTTCTTCTAACATTTTTAGACGTTTTCAAAATATTTCTATACTTTTTCTTTACTTTAAAGACTTTTTTAGAACATTTTTATACTTTTGCTGAGCACTTCTAGACTTTTACAGAAGATTTTCAGATTTTTTTAGACTTCTTCAACATTTCCAGACTTGTTTAGAATACTTCCAGACTTTTCCTTAACATTTTCAGGCTTCATCAGAGTATTTCCAAACTTTTTGAACATTTTTCAGGCCTCATCAGATCATTTCCAAACTTTCTGAACATTTACAGACTTCCTCAAAAGTTTCACCGTTTTCCAGAACATTTCCAAATATAGACTTTTCCAGTTCCAGACTTTTCCAGAACATTTTCAGACTTTGACCAACAAAATAACTAGCGCGAGAATTTTTAGTACCTACGGGTCAACAAAATTTACAAACTTTTTTTCTCAATATTACTTTTGCCAAACTTTGTATTTTATTTACAATTGATTTTTAAAACAAATCTTAAAAAACCAGCGAAAATGGGTTGCCAGGATTAAGAATTTGCTTTTTAGGACAACAGAACCAAATTTTTTATTACGAAAACAAAATGTTATCAAAGTTTTTTTTGGAAAATATAGGTACCTACTAGTTTCATAAACATACCTATTTATTTTTTTCACAAAAGTCACCATTTAACGCGCGCTTTCTTGCCGAAGAAGCAATTTGTAAAAATAGCGGCTTAATAAAAAAAGACGGGTACCAAAAACCAAGGAAAGGAACCTGATAGATTCTGAACCATTAAGGCAAAATAGGAAAAATCGAGACATTCAGCGTCCCGAAGAAGGTATTTTCAGGACTCGGGACACAGAGGGACCCATGGCAATCCGAGGCGAAAACTTTCACGGGACGTTTAAAAAATCGGGACAGTCCCGCCAACATCGGGACGAAATACATCAATAGTTTTCTCAAAAACGGTGTAACTCCACAAGATTTCCTTCATATTTTCGAACTCAGAGGTCCTATAAAGGTAACGAATATATGGCACTTTATTATGGAACAAAACCAAGTTTTTTTCTCATAAAAATAAAAGTTTTTGAAGCATCAAAAATTGTTTTAAACTAAACGTGTCGGACTTAAATTATTATGTGTCACCAAATGCTAGTAAAATATATATGGGCGTTTTTTATAAGAAGTTTTTGTTGGAATTGTAATGTTTTTGTCCCTTCTGGAACACGTTAGTTTTTGCCACAGTACTTACTCAAAATCTATCAAATGTGTTAAAATATGACTGAAATAAGATAGCTAGTGAAAAACCGAGTAAAAAAAACTCAGCGTTTATTATTATCTGAAAAATAATTTATTTCTAGCTAGCCATAGAGGACATTATATCTGAAATGCTTTTGCACTTGAATCTTTGGAGTACTTCTTTCTATGTTTGTTATTTTGAGAAACCATTTTAAATGCATAATCTGTCATAGCCGCGTCTGTTGCAGGTGCTCTAGAGCTTTGATGTGCCTTCTATATGGCACCCAGGTATCACAGCTATATGTTAATACTGGAATAACTATTGCTCTATACACAGCGACCTTGGTGGTTATAGTAAGTTGTTAGCTCTCGCTAAATTTCTCGGTTGTTTTAAAATTTTTAAAACCACACAATTGGATGACGGACAGAGTACATTTTTCGCGCATTTGACATGCGCACCAAGAATCAGAGAGATCCTTTTCTACCGCCTCGAGAAAATGGCGTGTTAACTACTTTCTCCAACATTTACAAATTTCTACACTTGAAAGTGCTCGATTTTGGTGTACTGAAGCATAGAACTGGAAACTTCAGCCCTTCAGCTACGTGGTGCCATCATTAGATCAAGACAGGGGCCCCTGGAACGTGGAGAAATTGGCTGCAAACTGGTGAGTGCTTTGTTTCTGATTTCCGTTGTGTGGTAACAGCAATTAACCTATGGACCTTAATTATTTCGTGATTTCATATCAATATATTTATGTTTGTTCGCGCTTTCATTAATAAAATATATACAGTCAATTGCAGTTATCGTTTATCTAACTGCGGGCAAACATAAGTTATGATCTACAGTTTCCAAAGTGTTATCTTGGATAATAAATATTTACATAATCTGGCACTGGAGTCATTATCTTCATTTTGTTAATATTTATTTTGAGACCTAAAGCCTCGTAGGCCCACGTGTACGTTTCATAGATGTTCTGAGCCAACAAACCGCAATCGTCAGCATATTGTAAATCGGCGATATTTCTGTATCTAGTCCTGGCTCTGAGCCTTTTGAGATTACGGAGGCTTCCGTCAAACCAGTACGTAATGGCTGTACCTCGTTCTTCAAGCAGTGACAAAGATATTGAAAAGAATTGGGGCAAGTACACACCCTTGTTTGACTCCTGTTTATGTAAGGAAGAGGTTAGTGGTTTCACCGTCTATTACAAGTCTTGCCCGGTTATTTTCATGGATACTTTTACATACTTTTATGATATTCCATAAAGTCTCTCTAATAATAGAATCAAACGCCTTCGCTAGATCTATAAATGCCATGTACCGTTGTGATTGTTGTTCTTTGGCTTTTTTCTGAAGCTATCGAAGGGTAAAAATACCTCTGCTGGTATTTCATCGGCACCTGGAGCTGCTTATTGCTTTTTAAATTTCTTCCAGAGATACATCATCAGCCATTACTATTACGGGCTCATACTGCGGTATTAAGTAAGAGTGTTGACTTAGAACATCCGTATAATGTTCTTTCCATCTATGTTTAACTTTATTTTGGTCTTTTATTAAGTTGCCATTGTTGTCGCTAAGTGGGCATACTTTTCTTTGCGTGGATTCGTACATTTTTTGACAGCTTCAAATAAGTGTTTTTGGTTGTGATAATTAGCATATTCTTAAATTTCTTTTGCCTTGTCAGTTCACTACTTGTTTTTAATTTTCTTAATTTCTTTTTAAGTTGACTGTTTTATATCTTCATATGTTCTTTGTATATTTCCATTAATAAGATTGTTTTGGATTGACTAAAACGTATTGTGTTTTGCGTCCATGATAGCCTTTATTTCCTGCAAATTCTCTGAAACCCAATATTCCTGCTTTTTTCTGCCTGTAACACCTACAACTTATATACTTGATTCATAAAGTGAATCTTTTAGACTTGTCCAGAATGATTCTACGTCCTCGAATTGGTTAGTAGGCAGATTACTTAGTCTTGACTCCATATCTTCGCGTAGCCTTTCCCCTATTTCTTGGGATTGAAGTCGTTCAGTTTTAATTCTGTTTCGGGCTTTTGCTTGTCGGTGATCGGTCCAGCATTTAACGTTGGTAACTACTTTTGTAGTTCTCATTTCCTTCAATTACTTTCTTTCGACGTAATCAATCATATGCCAGTGTCCAAATCTTGGATGGCGCCAAGTACCTTTGTATTTATTTCTATGTCTGAACTGCATGTTTCTTTTTGTCAGATCATGTTTGACTCGTTTAGTTAGTAGAAGCTCGCCGTTGCTATTAATGTTACCTATTTCATGCGTACCAATTATATTAGGCCAGATTTCAGCATTTCTGCCTATTCTTGCATTGAAGTCAGCCAATAAAAGTATTCGGTGGCTTTTGGGAATGCGTCTAAGTAGATTTTCAAGTTGTCCATAAAGTTTCTTTAGTTTGTTGCTCAGAATCTATCTTTGGGGCATACGGACTGATTATGTGAATAAAGCTTTTGTTTTGCCACTGATACTTCAACCAGCGGCGCACTCAGGAAGATGTCTAAGAGGGGAACAAGGCCCCATGATGTCATATTTTATGCTATTTGATTTTGTTATTAATGAAATATGTGAAAAATATCTAAAAAAAAAACCTAGGCTTGGGGGGAGGGCAAGAGGTTCCGGGTTCGAGTCCCGGCCGAAGACAGAAAAACTTTTTTCTAATTTTTCTTTCTTTAATTTCACTTGTTGTTTATAGTTTTAGGTCCTTGAAATATTTGCAATTTGGTATTTGAGAATTATATTGGCAATCGCCCATTGCGATCAGAAACTTTAACACCCAAAAAGGTGATCTCATGCTTTCAGACGTTGATTCTTTACGTCTAATTTGAGTTATCATACCTTTGACAGTGGGATAGAAGAATTTAAGAGATCAGTTGGATGACTTGGTCGAGTTAATACCGTGAGAATTTCTCGTTCCTGTATTGAGACACCGCGCACCTGCATAGATGGAAGTTTGCGAAAATTTATGTATGGTCTTCGGTAGTTCAATGCTTAGAACGTTTGCGTACAGAGCAAGAAGTTCCGGGTTCGATTCCCGGCGGAAGGCAGAAAAACTTTTTTCTTATTTTTCTTTCTTTAATTTCACTTTTTGTTTAAAGTAACAGTTTCTTGTGTCTCGCGTCTCTTTTTCTAACGATGATTTGTTTAAGCAGAGACCTCCTCCCGGAGATCCGAGTGAAGAGGTATTTTGCCTTCGAATGATTTTGTGCCGCTAAAAGTACGCTGCTATCCTTACTCATGGCACAGATGATCTACGACGATGAGCTCTTCATTAGGTGGTAAATGCTACTTTGCTGCCTCTGGCCATCAGTATATAGTATCTCTATTGATGCCCTCAAAAGCTTAAGGCAAAAGGTTTGCTGCTGCGCCATATGTCCGCCGCGCCGGTAGCCTGTGCAAGTTGGCTCGCCTTCCATACCGCAACAGTCTCCGTGCACTTTGAGTAGAAGATACTACCCCAGACCCAGAAATTATCTTCTGGGTCCGCCTCTACCAGGTTAAGCCCGCCGACCAAACCGGTTTACCGGTGTATGGTCGGTGCAATACACAATAGATAGTTTTTGGTCGTGCCAAATTTAGGCCCGATAACTTCACCTACAACGATAACTTGAACAACATTTGACAGTTCAAAATAGCATTTTTGGTACCGTCGACGCCGACGGTGCGGTTATCTGTCTTTTGGGGTGCAAGACTTAAAATTGTGATATTCATTAGGGGAAGATGGGGAAGTTTTGTCTAAAGGAAAACTTTATTTGCAATTTTAATACTTTGTGGTTTTTCTTGTTATAAACTAGGTTAGAATGGAAATCTTTCGTATTACCTCTTCGTTTTGACTATCGTGGGGTAATAGGAAACATCGTAATGGCGTAATAAGGAATATAATCTTTTTTGTTGCACTTTGACTTGAGTAGTGTTACCTTAAAATTTCACTAAAGTGCCTTATGTAAAGCAGTAAAAATGGCAAGTTGCAGAAATATTAAATGGCATCTAACGCAAATAGTCCACAGTACACCGGTGTATTTTTTAATTGATGACAGTCTGAATTCTCGTACATAGCTTTATTCGGCCGAGACGCCTAACTTTTTTCTCTGCGAAAGGTTTTTCAGATATCTCAAATGTCAAAAGATAAACTGCAAGAGTAGCAAAAAATATTTTCTATTACTTATTAGTTATTACCCCATTATCCCCTATGTGAAAGAAATGATATCCGCCAGAGATGGCTTAATGTTCTTCCCTCTGTCCCTGGTGCCGCTCAACACACGGTATATAGGGACCGTGCGCTCAACACTGCTGTGACCTGTGCAACCTGCGCCACCAAATGGCGCGGAATTTAATAGAAGCTCGCCAAAACACAATAGGGACCTATTGCAATAAAGCCAGGCACAAATTGTGCCGGGCACTATATTGACAGTTTCGCATTAAAAACTGACAGTTGATCTTTCAAAATTGACATACCAAAGTCGAATTTAGAAATCCAGTCGTTTATTTTCCATTAATTGTGGCGTCACTATTAATTCCGGCTCTTATAATATACAATGGCCTTATTTTGAAAGAAGAACAGTTGTTATAATGTGCAACTGTCAATATAGTGCCCGGCACAATTTGTGACTGACTTTATTGCAATAGGTCCCTAATTGCGCACGTTCTACGTATGTCAAAAATCCTATGTTAACCGTCCGTGAGTTTGCGGCGTTCCACGGAAGCCGCTAACGACATGTGACGTTCAAATGTCAACAGTGTCAAGTTGCGTTAGTCGTCGGGCGTTTTTGAGGACCAATAGGTCGATGCCCATCCGCAAGCGAAAGTGATCGGTGTCAGGTTGGCAAGCCTGAAAGCACGTGTACTTTAGTTTTAAGCTGTTGTAAACTCTCGATAGTTGTGAACACTGGTTATACATCATACCAATAAAAAAAATAAAATCAGTTGCCTAAAATAAATAAATTCTAACTATAAAATTTAAATAACTTAAATTTATAACAATATTTTAGCAGTGGCGCATATCTGAGAGAAACAAAAACTCCTTTTTGCCCGATTAGCCACAAAACTTGTTTGACTTTTTTTTAATCGAGTTTTTTCAAAGTTGGGAACAACAAAAATTTTCTCAACAGGAATCATAGCAAAGTTGGTTTTATTAAGAAAACCGAAAACCAAATCGAATTCACGGGTACGAAATTCCACGTTGTTAGTATTATGTGGCTTAAAAATTCCGTTGATTGACGCTCACGTGTCTTGATGACGGGTAAAAATGCGTTGATCCGGCGTGAAAGACAGAAGAGGTGTTGTAGGTCACGGACCATAGTTTGTTTTCTTTTATTTGTATTCGATCTTTTCATTGATCGATATGTATAGCAGTTTTTCGCCTGCTTTTGTTTTTTGTTTCTCTCGTATCTCGGTAGATGGCGCTTCTTGCGATAGTTTTCTCACTATTTACTTATGACTAGAGACAAAACCGTCTAATTAACTTCGCAAGAATTGTCACATCGACCTAGCAGTGTTCTCAGGAGTCCCATAAGGACGAAACAGTTAACTGTCAACACTTATTAGGTGTCCATTAGATCTTGGACCCCCGTGAGGTTAAGCTTTCAAGCTACGCACGGAAAAATATGAGAGAAACAAAAACTCCTTTTTGCCCGATTAGCCACGAAACTTGTTTGACTTTTTTTTAAATAGAGTTTTTTCAAAGTTGGGAATAACAAAAATTTTCTCAACAGGAATCATAGCAAAGTTGGTTTTATTAAGAAAACCGAAATCGAAATCGGTTCAGTCGTTTCCATATCTCGAAAACTGATGGAAAAATTTTCTTAAGATAGGGCCACACAGCCGTATCTCTATCAGAAAAAACCAAACCTGTGGTCTTAGATGTTACCCAGTTTCCAAATAAGCGCGCAAATGACCCCTTAGTTTTGCAAAAGCGGATTTTTTTTCAATTTCAGTTTTTACGTTATATCTCGAAACGGAGGCGTCAAAATGCAAAATTGATAATAACCAAATTGGTGAGACTTACTAAGATTAATTAAACTCAAAAACAAAAATTTAAATCGGTTCAGTACTTTTCGCGTTAATGAGGAAAAACCATCAAAATTTGGCCAAAATTGTAGGGCTATATCTCCAGAACCGATAAAAAAATTTCTTAAGATAGAAGGCCATAGAGTAGTAAGAATCCTATCTCTATCAGAAAAAACCAAACCTGTGGTGTGGACCTCTGTTTTGCAAAACCGGATTTTTTTTCAATTTCAGTTTTTACGTTATATCTCGAAACGGAGGCATCAAAATGCAAAATCAATACAAAAGCAAAAATTTAAATCGGTTCAGTACTTTTCGCGTTAATAAGGAAAAACTATCAAAATTTGGTCAAAAGTGGTGCTACTTTGGAGGGTCATATTATGTCATGTATGTAATTTGGGCGTGCTATCCGGAACTTGGTTGGTTGACCTGATGTAAAAGTATTAGGACGTCAACCTAGGAAGTATGTGGTGCAAACGATTTATGTTTAAGATTGAAACACGTTTGTAATCACATGCTTCTATAAAACCAATCAAGAACGGATAGTCGGGGTTCAGTTCAGTGAGTACGCTAAGTACCTAAGTTCTTAATAGTCAAGTATAGAAACGGTAAATAGATTCTGATCGAGAGCTGAACCCGACCTACAAGTGAATAATATTTGTATCAGAAAACTGGGCCAGACACTAGTGATTAGTGTGTAAGTATCTTTGTACTAGTATTAAATAAACCCTTAAACTATCTCACGATCCTCTTTATTTGTGCGCAACACGTACACAAATAGTCACGACAACCCCCTCGTGACAATATGTTGCGAAGTTTTGGCTTGATCAAGAACAAACTGCCTACGCAGACGCGTTGGTATAGTGCCTATCAACTTAGGTCAATTTTTAGGGTCGCCAATAAATTGCGTCGACAAAAATCGGCAAAAACCTTTAACATGTTAAATTGACTGATTTTACAAATTTTCGCACGAATTCATTTTAATTTAGTTTGTCGGTGTCTATAAGTGTGCCAAATTTTATAACTCCACGATAAGTTTGAATCTCGAAGAAAAGGACTCGATCGCACCGGTTATGTAGTGACGTCACCAAGACAAAATATAAAATTTTTAAAAACTCTTAATATATTAAAAGTATAACCTATTAAGCCGCTTATAGCGATAAAAAAAAGTTGAATAAACTTTTTATATATCAAACCCCCTTCTCCCTTTGGGCCCCCGAAGCCCCCCGCCAAGGTTCTTGATAAGTGTACAAAGTTTAAATTAAATCTGTTATTCTTAGGTTTGGGGGGGCCGGGCTCCGAAACCCCCCCCCTGGGTGCGCCTGTAAAATTATTGTATTGTCACCGGTTCTTGATAAATGTATAAAGTTTAAATTAAATTTGTTGGATTTTGCAGAATTCTTAGGCTTGGGGGGGATCAGGGCCCCAAAGCCCCCCTGGGTGCGCCTGTGAAATCATTGTATTGTCACCGGTTCTTGATAAGTGTACAAACTTTAAATTAAATCTGTTAGATTTTGCAAAATTCTTCAGCTTGGGGGGGATCAGGGCCCCAAAGCCCCCCTGGGTCACCGGTTCTTGATAAGTGTGCAAACTTTAAATTAAATCTGTTTGTTTCTGCAAAATTCTTAGGCTTGGTGTGGCCGGGCTGTTTAAAATTCTCTACATTACTTGATTGGGTGCTTCAAATTCAATTTTGAGCAATTTTAAAAAAGCTGTTTTAAAAAAGTATGCTAAATATTACAAACAAAAAAAATGTATACAGGGTGTCCCAAAAGTCCGAGTTTACCCAAATCTTCTGAACCACTTTGACAGTGATCGATAACATTAAAAGACCTGTTTTATGGAGGAGCGGCACACTCACCACTTCATAAAACAGGTCTCTTGATCCTATCGATCACTGCCAATTATGGAATTATCTTTAATAGTTCAGAAGATTTTTGGGTGGACTCGGACTTTTAGGACACCTTCTATTAATATATTACACCGAACTTAGGGTTAAAGTTTGTCAGAATAGTTGTGATACACTCTGTAAATACACTAATTTTCATTATTACAACTTTCTGTATAAAAATTATTACTCATTACTAATCATTACTTTTCATTACTTGGCATTATTTCTCATTACTTTTCATTATTTGGCATTACTTTTCATTACTTGTCATTACTTTTCATTACTATTCATTATTATTCATTGTTATTCATTACTCGCATTATTTGACATTTTTCATAGTAATGCGCAATACATGTGCAGAAAATGGGTAGTGAATTCCCCCTCGGTTAAAATTTTTGTTCAAAACCCTTCATATTAAAGGAAAACCTTCAAATCTGGCAACACCGGTGTTGTCGCCCGTTCAAATGTCAGCCAGCCCGGTAGGCACAGTATCGACCGCCCGCCTAACCAATCAAATTACGGGATTCACCCAAGGTTGCCAGATTTTTCAAATTAAAAAGCGGGACAAATTAAGTAAATGCGTAAACACAAAAATTTTAAATAGAAACTAAAAATTTACATCGAGTCTAACATAAAGCTGGAGTGTTTTAGGAACCAGATGGAGTGTTTATTTATTTATGTTTCCAAAACTACATTCAATAATTTAATTTTAAAATTTTAATGTTATACCTATTTAAATTTAGTGAGTTTTTTTTAATTAAAGAGGTAAAAAACTTTTAAGTTGCGTTTCAAACTTTCATTGTCTTCATTATATTTCGATGATCGTAATTCCATGCATAATAAAATATATGATCTGTAATTTCTTTTCAAGTGATTTATGAATTTTATTTAAAATAAACAAATATGAAACAACCACCGGCTTGTAGAAGGGGGGGGGGCACTGGGGGTAATTCCCCCCCCCCCCGCAGATTGGTAAAACGTAAGGATTTTTCCACAAAAATTCAAATTTTTTGCCTGCGGCGCATTAAACCTTCTTTATTAGATAGTTTAAGTTGTGCTACGTATTTTTACGTAAGCATGAAATTTGACAGATACGCAAGCGCACTTCGTCACACCGTCGTCAAGGTCACGTTAGAAGCTTACGTATTTACGTTAGCTTACGGCAGTCTGCGGGCACCTTAACGTTACCAAAGAATAGAATTGGTTGATTGACCGATCGAAAAATGAGGCCTAGACGATAATTGCCGCTTCCAGTACAAACGATTCTTTGCAAATATATTCCTACTGTAGTTGAAAAGACAAAAAACAAAATTGTAACATCAAAAAAACACAATGCCGCGTTCCATATTCTCTGCTATTAGTAGACTTGTTATGGTAACGTAAAAACATTCAACTTAAACTCAAATTTAGAACAAAACGTAGAGCGCTTAACGTGCAGTTTTACGTAAAAATACGTAGCACAACTTAAACTATCTATTATTGCCGAATGCGGACCAACCGTTAGTGATATTTGTTTAAAATTAACTAAATGGCCTAAATTTGTAGAGTAACACAGAAAATATGTGCTCCTATTTATCAAGTATGTGTTATTTGACTAAATTACCCCTCCGAAGATCAGGGTCTGGATACGCCACTGGAACCAACACATAAGAAAAGTATGTACAGAAAAGAAATATCCGCCCTAAAATGAGAAAGTAAACGAAAAAGTAAAACATTCCTCTTCTATTGTTTTTTTTTTTAAATAAAATGAATAAGTTATATATGAGAATATACAGACAGGTAAAAAGGACAAAATTAAAAAAAGCGGGAAAGTCGGGACAATTTGCATAAAAAGCCGGACTTTAGTGGGATTAAAAAAAAGCGGGACCGAGCTACAAAAAGTGGGACCGTCGCCCCTACAGCGGGACGTCTGGCAACCCTGGATTCACCTCGTCACGAAACCGCGATTCGAACTATTCGAACTGCGTATCCACTTTAAGTATCTATTAAAACGTAAAACAGGCAACAGTAAATCGCTGGGCCTCTCCCCCACAGAAAAAAAAGCTTCCGTTATTAAGCTATGCTCTCCCCAGCGCTACATGTGTGTGAGGAAAGTTGCTGTAATTTTAAAAAATACACATACTTTTTCTTTTGCCTTTATACTTTTTCTACATAGCTTAATAAAATTCGGCCGACCGAACAGAAGATTTTTTGAAGTGTAAACTTCTTTAGGCGCGTTTAGCAGTTTTTGTGGGTAGTGAATTGAACTGAGCCGTCAGGCTCGGCTATGTAACGCTCATTCAGGTGAAGTCGGTTCGAGTCGACTAACTGTGAGAGGAACATTCAGCGAGCAATATGATGATGCAGATGAAGCTGATGAAGGCGGGTGTTATTAATTTCGCCTTGTTGAAGTTTACACTTCTGCCGTGTGGTCTGAAGTACACACAATTTTTTTTCTGTGTCTTTCTACAAGGAAAGAGCGTAGATGCTGGATGTGATTTGTGATTTGAATAAAAATCACCCCTGTGTTTTGTTCTGCCGATGAAAAGAAATCGACAAGTTGTCAAATCTCCCCGTTTGACGAAACAGCTTTCGTAGAACAAAGCGTGACTAAAGACTCACAGCTGTGACTAACCGGCTTTCAGTGGAGACATCCTTGTGAAGTTTGCCATTTGGCAATTGAAAACGTCAATAAAAGCCTAACCTCAACTTTTTTTTTTCAAAATTAATTTTTTTTGCCATTGCTTTTTGTCAGTAGCAAATTAAGTGACGATTTCCGGTTCTAGTCGTTACCCTACAATTAGTCAGTTCAATTGAAATTATGTTGTGATAGTACATTATTATTAGTCATAGTTTTTGTGGTAATTTTTTTTATAATTTAATTTAACAAAAGTAAAAATGATGTTAATTTCAAGCTCAATTTACTGCTATTTTATTATATTGTTGACTTTAATTTGTGTGAATGAGGTTAACAATGCTTCCATAGGAGGTGCTAAATACAGAAAGTTTGTTGGAGACCAAGGTCTTTATAAAGAGACTGATGATGTAGAGATTTTGGCTGGGGGGAATTTTAGGGATGCGGTTTTTGGAAGTGATCAGGCTTGGCTAGTTGAGGTAAGTTAATTAATTTGAGTACAGGGGATTTAATCAGTCCTAGACAAAAATACATGGGTACTAAAAATCATGGTATTTAAAAATTAAAGATATCCAACAGACTTAGATTATAGTGAGAGTGGACTGCTAGATATTTGCCAGTTTTATTTAAAGTCAACAGTGAGATTTCAAATTAACCTTGCTTTAAAGAAACTATATTAATCATGACCAATGTTTACATGGCTTTATATAATCAAAGGCATGACTTAGGGCCCATCCCACCGACTTAAAATTCCCTTTCTTAACTATGGATTGCTTTAATTTTAAGCATGCTTTATTTTTAAATTTGTTGCACCAAGCAAAAATCTCCTCTCCTTTGTTAAGATGCGGCCACCTTGTGACCCAATCAGGCAACCCCGCTGTTTGAACTAACAACATTTTTAAACCATGAAAAAACAACAACAACACCCAGTACATCCCCAAATACTTTTGTCAAAACCCATCAATTTTATGTGTCAAGTCTCCTTTAAAAATTTATTTACAAAAATGAAAGAAGAATTGGAATTGGAAGAATATTTGAAAGATGATGAAATCGAGATGGTGCTACTTGATTTTTTGGAATTTGGGTGTCGTTGTAGCCTTGTTGGTACAGTTGTGTATTTTTTCCCGGGCTGGTTTACGGTTTCCCATCCAGCCCTGGAAAAAATCTGCGCCCGGCCCAAAAATCTACTGCTCATAAGGCACAGGCCGATAAGGCACCTGCCCATAAGGCTCCTGTCCATAAGGCAGCGGCTCATACGGCTCCGGCCCATAGGGACTGGCCCATAATTCACCGGCTCAAAAAGTACCGGCCCAAAAAGCACCAGCCCACCAGGATTTTTTTTATTTTCCCATATGGTCCCTGGGTACAACCAAAGGATTAAAAATTTAAATAAAATTAGGGTAAAATGTAAAGGCAGAAAGGAAAATTGTCTTGTTATTTCATGCAGTGCAGTTTAATTTAAATGCAAGGGTTTTCTTACACTGGTCAGTCCTATCCTACCCTTACCGCTGTACCCACCAGGCTGTGAACAACAGAACTCAAAAATCGGACGAAAATACTGTAATAAAAATTAGACTCAACTTTATTTAAATTATTTTTCTTCCTTACAAATCTTTTTGTAATCGATACATAGGTACATTTTTTCCAACCAAAATCTAGCCTTTATCTTGTGCAATAAAGTTTTTCAAAATCATTTTTATTTATTTAAAAAAAACATCTTTTTTCCTTTATTTACTTAAAAAACACAAAATTCACTTTTCACAACACTTAGCTCATTTGTAGGTTATTGTCAGTTGCTATGACTATGCCAGACGGGTAACATTATGTGACCCACATCTTATCTTTAAGCAGCTCTTAAGGAACAGTAAAGTCACGAAAAAAGCTGACCTAATTTTAACAACACTAAGGAAGGAATGAGTCTGCCTTTATGTTCGGTGCAATGAAATTTTACGAAATAAGGTATTCTTTAGGCTAAGAAACGAAAAAAAAAGTCGGTGTGATGGGCCCTTAAATACAAAAAATGCTGCATAAGAAAAAATGTCACAAGGCGGACCCCTGCTATAAACAACAACAACAACTATATGTCAGTTTCATATTTATTAGGGTGACCAGGTATACTCTTTGTTAGAGTATTATACTCTTTTGACCTCGGGGGAATTCACTCTTGCAATACATGTATAAAAGTGGTTCGCATTATTTCTCATTACTTTTCATTATTTCGCATTACTTTTCATTATTTGGCATTACTTTTCATTATTTGGCATTACTTTTCATTACTTGACATTTTTCATAGTAATGTGCAATACATGTACAGAAAATGGGTAGTGAATTCCCCGTCGCTTTTGACCCTTGGAAAGCAACAACTTTTGTTTTTCTCGAAATTTAAACAAAATATACTCTTTTGTGACAACCATGTTAAAACCATTATAATTTAACTTGTGAGGAATTAAGACAATAAATTAGTGCTCAAAAATACAATAAAGAACAAAAGCAGCAAGTTCTGTCAATTTTATTATACTATTTGGCTACCTATAACTTGGGTCAAAAAAGGCCTAGAAATAACTACCAATTTTTGCTATGGTGTCTGTCCATTGTCTGGTGGACAATATCTCAAAAGCCAATAAACCCTAGAATAAACCAATCTTAACCAAATGTGGCTAAAAAATTTTGTGGTACATATCTGTATTTTTATAAGACCATAATGTGGGTGAGGGTTGCAATAGAAAGTGGTTGAAATATTTTCAAAAAATCATAATTTGAGACCACAGCAGCTATTGAAACCCAGTTTTTAAATTTAGATTAATAATTACATTTATCGCAAGAATGACACCAGTTAAGGTAATGTAGTTTTTATTACCAAAAATAAAGCTATGTGCCTGGTAACATCAACTTTTAATTTTTCTTAAAAAAACTGTAAAATAAATGTAAGAAAGAAATAAAACTTTGGATACTTCACAGTAATTATAATACAATTAGATAACTAGATATACAGTGCAGACATAAAATTCCCCTCCCCCCCTGTTAAATTTTGAATGGAATTAGATATTAACTTGAAAGAAAAAGTGTGTTAAATGGGATCAACTTTAACTTTACTACTTTCTGACATATTGCTTTGAACCATGGTGTAAGCATACGACCATAAGGTCACTAACAACTTTATATTCTTAAATGAGAAGGGGGGTCGCGTAATACACTGTTTAAAAGGTATTTTAATTTTCTAATCAAAAAAATAAAAAGTTATAAAATCGGTTCAATACTTACGGAGTTATGTGTGTTTATGTTTATAGTGTTTGCAACTCCTCTTAGTCTTCAGCAGTTTCAGATATTGTGAATTGAAGTTAAACCTATAATTAATGGTCACATTGCAGTTACTTTTTAGTGTACTACTCATTACCGTAAAGTTGTCTTTATACCTTAAGGTCACTGACACCTTTAAATGTTAATGAAAAGTAGTACCGAGTTATTAATTTTTCTCAATTATAGTGTGCACAACTCTATTTCATTTTGAGGAGCTTACCTAAGTTTAAATAAAAAATATGTTTACCAATGATACTCTTGCCACTTTTTTACGTGTTTTTAACCACTGTTATATTAATTCAAGATTTATAAGGTCACTAACACATTTTTGAATTTAATTAATTATTATTGTGCGCACTATAATCGAGAATAACTTGGTAAGTATAAAACATTTTTTTTTTAAATTAACAGTATTGAATAGGGAATAAAAATACCTTTTAAACAAGGTATCAGTCGACCGCTTTTCATTAAAAAATTTAGAGGTGTCAGTGACCTCATAGTCTTAAGGCAACATTAAGGTAATGAGAGCTACACTAGAAAGCAACTGCAATGTTACCATTAATTATAGGTTTTACTTCAAATTAATATCTGATACTGCTGAAGACTAACAGGAGTTGCAAACACTATAAACATAAACACACATAACTCTGTGAGTATTGAACCGATTTTATAACTTTTAATTTTTTTGATTAGAGAATGAAAATACCTTTTAAACAATGTATCACACGGCTCCCCTTCTAATTTAAGAATTTAAAGTTCTTAGTGACCTTATGGTCTTACGCTCACAGGGCGGTTCAAAGTCATATGTCAGAAAGTAGTAAAGTTGATATTATACCATTTAACATGCTTTTTCAGTGCAAAGTACAGTTGATCTCGAATTCCATTCAAACGTTAACAAGGGGGGGGGGATTTTTACGTCTGCACTGTATAATTTATCAAAAAAGTTGAGAAGAATTTTAATTTTTTTATTTTTCTGTTTATTTTTCTTTCTTTCTGTATAACCCAGTATTGCAAACCATCCTGTTTTTTATGGGACTGTCCTGTATTCAGATCAAAAGTCCACTATCCTGCCATGGGTTTATAAGGGGCAATAAAAGTCCTGTATTTACACAATAATACATGCAGAGAGTCTTTGAAAATCCTGATCTAATTGAAAGGGCTAAAAGCGAAGCTAAATATTACTTTAAAAATTAAAGTTGTGTTGTTTTTTTTATTCTTGTTGGGTGAATTTCTCTGATTTTGTTTATTTCGTATGTTTTATGACATGTACAGGTTTTATTTTATGACAGAATTTTTTTTTGCTGTGAACCCAACCTCCCCCTCCCCTCACCCAGACAATAACTAAGTCAACTAAATAAAACTTAGGTAATAGGGTGTAATTTAAATGATGCACCAACCTTTAAGGTTGGTGGGGAAGGTCAAAAAGTAGACAAAAAGTTAAAAGTTTTAAGTTTGAATATCCTCAAAATTATAAGCTAAGCTAAGGAGATAAACTGTCAATGTAACATTTGCAATAGGTGTGAATTTGTCAATTTTTAAAACAATTGTTTTAATGAGCTCAATCAAATTTCAAGTCAAATTTATGAAAGAAATTAGATAGATTTTCGTACATTTCTACAGGCCTCTTAATAACAGTCAGTCATTTCAATCCTCTAATGTATCATGTATGACACTTATAACACAAAAATTTGTTAAAGAGGTTTTAATGCAAAATGAAATAGGATTTTGTTTTTATTTTAACCTTTCCTACCATTCCCTAGAGTTTGGTGCAGCATATAAATTACACCCTTCATATGAAAACTAATAACTAACTAAGTATTTTTTTGTATTTTATTCAGCAAGTGACAAACCCAGTGTTGCACTAGGGCACTGTTATATTCTATTGAAACTGCACTGCAGCAATTTTTTGACAGCACAGTGTCAGTGGACCATGCATGATGCATTAAGAGAATTGGCAACCCTGATATAACCTCATGTGATAATAAATTAAGAGAGTGCCCACACAGTACTTTAAGAACAATAATATTGTAGCTCATAGGTTTAAGTTTAAATATGAATTATTCGAGGGGGAAACAAATGATGGCATTACCTCACATTACCCATATAAATTAGCTTGGCATTACATGTACAATTTTCGTGGCATTACTGGCAATACATGTACCAATTTTGGGTCAGTTTTTACCCCCTCTAAATTATATTTTTTATTTATTCATTAGTTTATAGTGCATTAATTTTGTTTTATATATTGCAGTTCTAATATTTATGTGTGATTTCGGTGGGCACAATCACTGTATCAATTTAATAAAGAAAGTGAGACTTGCTACCCTTGTCATGTACAGGGTAATGTTTTATTTTTGCAATTGCAATTTACTTGTAATGTTATTATCATAAGCTGAAAGACAAAACAAAAACTGTATTAAATGATGGATCATCAACCATCAATCTTTTTTTACAGCTGTCACTATGTATTAATTACAACAAATGAATGAAATGAATGCTTAGCTCACATGTATACTATAACTGGTAATGTAAGATACGGTGATTGCGTCAAAAATAAGAAAAAAAATTGCCCCAATTTCAAAAAATTTTATATATCTTTTTGTTTCACATGATTTTGAAACATTTTTCTATCTGTTTGTCTGTATGTAAACAAGGTCTGAAAAGCACAACAAAGTCCACAATAAATCTTGACCCAGAAGATTGCAGCAATTTCTTTGCGGATATCGCCGAAAAACTAATTAGTGCCTTACCACAACCAAATGTATCACCTTTGCTATTCCTACAAAATAGCAATCTGAAAAACCAGATTTCAATTTCACTTTTCAAACCAGTGCTGCCGTGGTCACTCGGATATTGCAGAGCCTGAAGAAGAAGCACAGTAACGACTTTTATGGCTTTAATAGAATTTTATTGCATGCCTTAAACACCAAAATCGATTTTCCCCTTACAATAATTTTTAATAGATTTATCAAATATGGTATTACCCCAAAGTGTTTAAAATAAATAAAACAGTCCCTATTTTTAAAAAAGACCGACCAATCAAACTATAGGCCAATCTATCTGATTTCAGTTTTTTCAAAACTATTTGAAGTTATACCCAAAAATCAACTTTATGATCACTGAGGTAAATAACCTTATAGAGGAATAGTTTGACTTTAGAAAAAACAAGTCGACAACTGGAGCTATACTAGATTTATGTGACTTCATAGTTGAGGGCTTTGAAGAGGGACAGATCGTAGGTTCAAATTACTGTGACCAAGGCGATCAACTCCGTGTCTCATGATATACTCATTGAAAAGCTATTCTTCTATGGTTTTGAGCCTGAAAATCTACTTTTGTTGCTTGGGTATCTCACGGACCGACGGTAGGTTACTGATATTGAGGGAAAAGTTCACAGGAGAGAGTCATGAGACATGGTGGTCCTCTCCTCTTTCGGATCTACATCAATGACTTTGCAGCTGCATTACCTGATAAAGGTAAGGTTGTTGTGTATGCTGACGATAATGGCCTTTCAGTGAAATGCAAAACAGAAGAAACTGCGGTACCGACAGTGCCGCTGATTGGTTTATATCAAATCCAGTGTTAATCCAGACTAAACGGAAAATATTAAAAATTATACTTCATTAAAAAAAAACTAACAGATGTGAAGTAAGTAGTCAATCTTTTAGGAATAACCCTTGCAGTAGCGGTATTAAAATATTACAATTTGACCATTCTTTAACTAATAATTTCCAGGGTGTTTTAAAATTTAATAATATAATTTTTAATGTTAATTTAATTAATCTAAAGAAAAGTGGTCGGCATGGAAGAAGCCTTCCCCGAAAAGTAAACATAAAAGTTGTTAGCTGTCGATGGTAATTGAAAATCTCGATTTGATGTAGGCACCCTACTTGTTACTTCTTGTTGATTAGTTTTTGAGATAGGAAGCAACATATGATACCTATTGAAAGAGCACGTGCGGCACGAATATTTTGAAGTGCAAGAATATACTCCGTGAGAAGGCGGTTCGTGCATAGTTTTGTTGTTTTATAAATGATAAGCGATTAGTGGGTGATAATTCTAAGACTTTAGAGCATTTGCTACATGCGGAAAATCGCACCGAAAACATTTGATTACGCGCATTAGTCACATTATTGTTAGTTGTTAAGGCTGAAAATGGTGATGATGGTTTATTTTGATATTTTGAAAAGATATTACTAGCATTCGTCTGAAAAGTATGTTTGGGTTTAGGCTGATTTCAATGTTGAAGAGATTCCAGGGCTCTACATTTATTTTAAAAAAAATTGTGACTTTTAAGTAGGTATTTTCTCTACGTACGCGTAGGTACAACAAAACAACGACGGCTTGAAAAGGTAGCAACGAATCTGTTTTCCCTTGAGGTTTAATGTTACACAGGCCCTTTGAGGTAAATGAGGTCATTTGATTAAGACCGTGAATTGCTGGCGAATATTGACGTCTCGGTAAATTGCGACAGCGAAGTCATTTTTCACTAATAAAGGAAGTTTGTGATCCTGAATCTATGATAATTCTGACAGGCTGATAATTACCACAACCGTCCAGCATCTTTACTACGTCTGTAGCTAAAAGAAAAGTGCTCGGCATTGAAGAAGCATTTCCCGAAAAGGAAACATGAAAACTGTTAGCTGTCGATCTTGATTTGATGTAGGCCGAAAGCAATATATGATACCTATTGAAAGAAAACGTGCGACATGAATATTTCGAAGTGCAAGAATCTACCCCATGAGAAGGATGAAGCCATTTCGTGAATAGTTTTTGTTGTTGTATAAATGATGAATTTAGAGCATTTGGTAAGCACATGCGAAACACCGCACCGAAAACATTTGATACGCGCATTAGTCACATTTTTGTCAGTGGTGAATGCTGAAAATGGTGTTGATTGTTTATTTTGATATTTTGAAAAGCTATTACTAGCATTCGACTGAAAAGTTGGTTTGGGGTTAGGCTGATTTAAATGTTAAAGAGAATTCAGGGTCCTACATTTATTTTCCAAAAAAATAATTAGTGAATCGTATGTAGGTATTTTCTCTTCATTATGTATCTCAAAACTAGTACGCATATGTACAACAAAAGACCGACTGCTTGAAAAGATAGCAACGGACCTGTTTTCCCTTGAGGTTTAATGTGGCACTGTACTAGGCCCTTTAAGGGCAAAGGAGGTCATTTGATTAAACTCGGCATGAAAAAAGCATTTTCTGAAAAGGAAACATGAAAACTGTTAGCTGTCGATGGTAATTAAAAATCTTAATTTGATGTAGGCACCCTACTTGTTACTTCTTGTTGATTAGTTTTTAGGATATGAAGCAACGTATGATGCCTGTTGAATGAACACATGCGTCACGAATATTTTGAAGGGCAAGAATCTACCCCGTGAGAATGATGAAGGCAGTTCGTGCATAGTTTTTGTTGTTTTATAAATAATAAGCGATCAGTAGGTGATAATTCTAAGAATTCAGAGCATCTGGTAAGCATATACGGAAGACAGCACCGAAAACATTTAAAACGCGCATTAGTCACATTATTGTCAGTCTTTGTTAATGCTGAAAATGGTGTTCATGGTTTATTTTGATATTTTGAAAAGCTATTAGTAGCATTCGACTGTAAAGTAGGTTTGGGTTTAGGATGATTTAAATGTTTAAAAGATTCCAGGGCCCTACATTTATTTTTCAAAAAAATAATTAGTGACTCGTAAGTATGTATTTTCTCTTTATTATGTATCTCAAAACGCGTAGATCCAACAAAACAACGACGGGTTGAAAAGATAGCAATTTGTTTTCCCTTGAGGTTTAATGTGACACAGTAGTACAATGAATGGAGGAGTTTTACCCTACAAAAGGTCCGGTAGTTCTGAATTTTGGATATGTTATTAAGGTCGAAAGGGTAGTTAAAAATCTGAGTTTTCGTCACCCCCACCCCTGTGCTTCCTACGCCATCTTGAAAAAACCATCAAAAATTGGCACTTTTTGTAGTTTTTTGCCTGTAACTTCGTTCCACTACACTAAATCGCAAAAAGAGTTATATGAAATTTTTTAGAGGATATAATTATCTACAATTGGGTGGTACTATGGTTGTTCTGCGAGCAGTAGTAGCGGAGCTAGTTAATTTCCAAAAATGACTAAAATCACGTGCTTGGGCAAATTTTCAGATTTTTTCTAATTTAGACGGCATAAGCTCCGAAATACTTTGTTCTAGGGTAAAAGTTCTAAGAACATATCTTATAGAGAATTTTATCAGCTACAAAATCCATTCTTAAATGTATTTTTAAATATTATAGTGGAGAGGGAGTAACTTTTAACTTAAAGTAAGTATGTTAGAAAATAATAATTTTTTTATATTTAGTGCTTTAAACGGCACGTTTTTTATTTATTTTTATTTTTTTGTGTAAATTTAGTGACGTACAAAAAGGTAAGAGAGCTTAGGGGTGTTAAACGAACCACCTCTTCAAAAACCCCCCCAGACCCCCCAAAATCTAACATATTTAGGTTTTCTCAAATTTTCTCAAAAATACGCTTCTAAGAGAAAAATGTGTAATATACTTTATTGTAGACAATGAAATTTCCTTTTGAAAAAGGTACAACTCGATGGGGGTCAACTATTTATAAACTCTTCAGCGGCGTCCGTTAATTGAAGTAATTTAAAAAAAGTCAAAAAATATCCATGTTTTTTCCATGATTTATTCGATTTTTTTTTAAACCAAGGTTTATAAAACAAAATGTGTTATACACTATTGTAGCAAGTAAAATTTCCTTTAAAATGCTGTATAAGAAAGTCGGATTGGTTTCATGGTTATAAATTCAGAGGCGCCCGTAAATATAACCAATTTTAAAAAATCACAAATTAAAATATTTTTGTTACAAGTTTTATCTAATTTTTTAAAAAACTAAGCCTAATTTTAAAAAATGCTATGATGCACTTTATTCACAGTAAAATTCTCTTTTCGACGGTGTATAACTCGATGGGGTTTAACTTACAACGAACCCGCCAGCGACGTCCGTAAATGGGGGCCATTTAATTAATTTTTTTAAAAATTATGTTTTGCACAGGTTTTATTTGATTTTCTGAAAACCATGCCCTTTATCAAAAAAATGTTTTTTACTTCATTGTAGATAATAAAATTTCCTTTTAAACGATGGGTAACATGATAAAAAATATTTCATATTTACCGCTCCAGTGGTGTGCTTAATTTAAAACAATTTTTTTTAAATCACCAAAAAAATTAATTCTGTTACATATTTTATTCGATTTTCTTAAAAACCAAGCCCTTTATCAAAAAATGTGCTTTATACTTTATTGTAGATAATAAAATTTACTTTTAAATGGTGTATAACAAAGTCGGATTGGTTTCATGGTAATAACTTCACACTTCACTTCAATTTTTTACCAAGTTACACAACGTTTAAAAGGAAATTTTATTATCTACAACGAAGTAAAAAACATTTTTTTTTATAAAGGGTATGGTTTCAGAAAATCAAATAAAACCTGTGCAAAACATAATTTTTAAAAAAATTAATTAAATGGCTCCCATTTACGGACGTCGCTGGCGGGGGAGATTTTGTAGCTGATAAAATTATCTACAAGATATGTTCTTAGAACTTTTACCCTAGAATCTAGAATTTTAGTCATTATTGGAAATTACCTAGCTCCGTTACTACTGCTCGCAGAACAACCATAGTACCACCCAATTGTAGTAATTGCTCTAAAACATTTCATATAACTCTTTTTGCGATTTAGTGTACTGGAACGAAATTAAAGGCAAAAAACTAAAAAAAGTGCCAATTTTTTATGGTTTTTTCAAGATGGCGGAGGGAGCACAGGGGTGGGGGTGACGAAAACTCAGATTTTTAACTACCCTCCTGAGCTTAACAACATATCCAAAATTCAGAACTACCGGACCTTTTGTAGGGTAACCCCCCTATTTTGGCCTCTATTCATTGAACTACAGGCCCTTTGAGGTAAAGGAGGTCATTTGATTAAGACCGTGAATTGCTGCCGAATATTGACGTCTCAGTAAATAGCGGCGGCGAAGTCCTTTTTCACTAATAAAGGAAGTTTGTGATCCTGAATCTATGATAATTCTGACAGGCTGATAATTACCACAACCGTCCAGCATCTTTACTATGTCTGTAGCTGAAAGAAAAGTGCTCGGCATTGAAGAAGTATTTCCCGAAAAGGAAACATGAAAACTGTTAGCTGTCGATCTTGATTTGATGTAGGCACCCTACTTGTTCTTCTTGTTGATTAGTTTTTAAGATATGAAGCAAAGTATGATGCCTATTGGAAGAACACGTGCAACATGAAGATTTTAAACTGCAAGAATCCACCCCGTGAGAAGGATGGAGGCAGTTCGTGCATAGTTTTTGTTGTTTTATAAATGATGAATTTAGAGCATTTGGTAAGCACATGCGAAACACCGCACCGAAAACATTTGATACGCGCATTAGTCACATTTTTGTCAGTTGTGAATGCTGAAAATGGTGTTGATTGTTTATTTTGATATTTTGAAAAGCTATTACTAGCATTCGAAGGAAAAGTAGGTTTGGGTTTAGGCTGATTTAAATGTTAAAGAGATTTCAGGGCCCCACATTTATTTTCCAAAAAAATTGTTACTGAATCGTAAGTAGGTATTTTCTCTTTATTATGTATCTTAGATAGATAGCAACGGATCTGTTTTCCCTTGAGGTTTAATGTGACACTGTGCTAGGCCCTTTGAGGTAAAGGAGGTCATTTGATTAAGACCGTAAATTGCTGCCGAATATTGACGTCTCGGTAAATTGCGGCGGCGAAGCTATTTTTCACTAAGGAAGCTTGTGATACTGAATCTATGATAATTCTGACAAGCTGATAATAATCACAACCGTCCGGCATCTTTACTACGTCTGTAGCTAAAAGAAAAGTGCTCAGCATTGAAGAAGCATTTCCCGAAAAGGAAACATGAAAACTGTTAGCTGTCGATGGTAATTAAAAATCTCGATTTAATGTAGGCACCCTACTTTTTACTTCTTGTTGATTCGTTTTTGATATGAAGCAACATATGATGTCTATTGGAAAAACACGTGCAATACGAATATTTTGATGTGCAAGAATCTACCCCGTGAGAAGGTTGAATGCGGTTCGTGCATAGTTTTTGTTGTTTTATAAATTATAGGTAATCAGCAGGTGATAATTCTAAGAATTTAGAGCATTTGGAGCAAGGACTATAGGTATTTTCTCGTTATTATGTATCTCAATTCTGGTACGCGTAGGTACATCCAATTTTTCAATTAAAATGAAAGAAAGTAAGTAATCCCAACTTTGAACATCGAAAGAAAGCGCCTTTCAAGGATTTTTAAAAAGCTTCGAGTAAATTTCGCAACTCTTTAGCCGAGTCTTTAGTCATTGCTTTTATAATCGCACTGACTGCATTATTTGCAATAAGTCGTTTATTTTGATAACGATTTACCAACTTATTGTAGGCTATTTTATAGTTACTTTGTATTACTGTATGAAAGTAATTGTTGTAATTTTCTGACGTCACTAATATTGGCTTTGTCAATCCTATTATTAAATAAATCGAAAAACTGAGGCCGCATTTGTCTATCGCTTTGAAATGTTGGTTCCTTGGTTCCTTTAACTGAGTGGTTGGATCGTAACGAACATACTGGCCGAAACTCATGTTTGAACTTTCGTATTTTATCTTGAGCTTTATACTCAGTGTCTGAATCCTCAGGAGGTTCCATAATAAGTCGTTATACCTAACCCTGAACTGTTCAATTGCCAGTAAATCCGTTTTTCCTACTTGAGAGTAATGATAGCATTCCGTTATGTTACTGGCAAAAACATCGCGCTTTTTAATAGCCCGTTCTAACTCTGTCATTTTTGAAATTGATAGTTTTTGATAATTATTGAAGAAAATTAATTAATAGTAATAACGTGAACAGTATGATTTGGAATAATTAATAAGGCGATACAATGCACTATTCATTCGTTATTATTTTTTTAAATTTGATTAAAAGTCGATATAAATGGTAAAATCCGTAAGTAGGTAGGTACTTATGTTGAGGCCCGCGCGAATGTTTACGCGGAAAATTTTGGAATAGCCTCTGGCGAAAGGTGGTCAACCTACCGAGCTGCGACGCACAGTGGGGCCGGGACAAATAAAAGTTACCGAAAATTTTATATGCATATAATGTTTATTGAAATTGTCTATAAACGCATTTTTATTCTTAAATTTAATAATTTAATGGAAAATTATTCTCGCACGAGCAGTTAGCCGAGGTGTGCGGTACGCTAACGCAGTACTTACATACAGCAACAAAATTTAATATTAAAACTTAAAGTAATTAAAAAAAAACAACAAACCTTATGTTTCCTGATTGTAATTTCATTATCTAGGTAAAATAACCTTTAATTTGATAGCCCACAACCCATGTTAATAAAATGAATAAATTTAAAAATGATATATTTAAAAAAAGTATATTTAAAGGAATAAAAAAAACAACAAAACAAAACTCACCTACGCTATAATTATCACAATCTGAAGTAGCGGGGAGACGATGGAGATGGATTTTGCCAAATAATTTTTTGGGGTCTTTTGATTGCGGATTCCCGACCACCAATTTTAATGGAACCAGCCAGGTAACGAAAGCAAATTTAAGCAAGGAAATTTACTTCTGTCTTTACTTTACTGATTCCTTGATAAGCCAACTTCTACAAGAACCGAGAGCGCCTCATTTTGTGACAATTGATTGTTAGTCGTTTCTTTTACTACTTTTGTTAAAAAGTTTATGTATTCAGAAGCTCAATCGGGATTTAAAGATAATTATTTTAATAGTTTGGAAGCTTAAATATGTAATATAAACTCCATTTGGGCAGCATATAATATTTCCTCAATTGTGTTTTTTTCCGCAAATGTGCAGTTTTCTGACGTTTACTGTTTTTACTGCATTCTGTAAACTCTGTTAGCAGACGACATACTTTGTATAATAGACAAATTTTGGAAGTTAAATTACTTTCCAACCAATTTCTGTAAACTCTGTTAGCAGACGACATACTTTGTATAATAGACAAATTTTGGAAGTTAAATTACTTTCCAACCAATTTCTGTTTGTTCAAATAAAAGTTGACTCATTTCTAGCAGCTTTTTTCCACTTTTCTTTAAACTATAACATACATTTTGACACTTTTGGTTTGAATTTAAAGACGGACATTCTTTTACTTTTATCGAAATATCATGACGGCTGATTTCAAAATAATCCACACATTATTTTTTTTTATTTAAATAAAAAATTTTCGACCCTAATATTTCTAAATTCTGTCTTTATTAAAATATAACAAACCTATTTTCTCCTGTCATTTTTAGCGCACAATATACCAAACTATAATTAATTATTATCTATAGTGATCCCACTGAAAGCTACAAGAACAAAAAGTGCGATGATTTTACCAAAACTATATATCTTTGCTTTTGTGAAAACTAATTTGAAGCATTTTTGGATTTTGCCTTTTTGTCTGTATGTATGCCTATATGTTTATATAACTGTAACCAAAGCTTATAACTCAAAAAATATGTATTCAATTTTTTTAGGAAATTATTAGTTACGGAAAAAATAAGTACCTACTTATTTTTTATTCCAATTCTGATTTTAATCTTTTAAGCTTAAATGCCCAAGAATTGGCAGAATATGATTCTAAAATGTGTTTAGTCCCTTTTTTAACTAGGCAAAGTTGTTAATAAACCAAAACAGAGTGATATTTTTTTATTAAATTTAAATTATAGTGTGTGGGACATTTACACGCAAATGTGGCTTGTTAAAATGTCACACAATATGCAAATGCTTGAAACTCTGGAAATCGTTTTCTTGAGTTAAACCGCAAAATACGGCAAAAAATGCTTATACCACATTAAAGATGATGTTTTGTAGAAAAGGAAGTAATAAAAGTGTGTGATGGAATCGAATGGATCCTTAACTTTTGAGCCAGCTGAAACTACAGTTTTAAAACAAAACTCAATTTCTGTTACGTTTTGCTTAGAATTTAATTATCTAAATAACATTAAAAAATAAACTAAATAAATTTATACTAAACAAATCTATACTTACCGTAGTTAGTGCTAGCCATTTACTTTTTAGTTCTAAGAAATTCTGTCACAGAGAAAATTACCTTTGAAAGTACCAAATATTTTACTTTAAAGAATGCATATGTAACACAATTAAAATGACGTTACCTTTGACAAGCGCTATCAATTGTTTTGTTGTACGCACTTTTTCATGGATGCCTTAAATAAAGAGAGAGATGCAAGGAGAATAATTTTCAAGCATTTTTTTCACTTAAATTTCATATCCTGAGTTTCATATTTTTGGTAACTTTTATGAGTCCCGACCCCTCTGTGCTACGTTCGAATTATAAATGACGTAAATATCGCGAAGTTGCTTATTGCTAAGAACGCGTTGATGTCCGATCCCCCACGGTCGAAACAATGGATATTGAAAAGGGATCGATGCTAAAAATAGATAAATTGTAATGGCAGCCAAATTTCTAGAAGTTTTTTAATTTTATGGTGGTCGAATGACCATTATGGGTAATTTTTCGATAGCGTCATCGCAAGAAAACTGTACAAAGCTTACCGAAGAAAGCAGGGTACAACTCAATTTAAAGGGAACTTGGTCGCGATTTTAGTCAATTATCCATAGGTTAAGATTCCGGAACACACAAATGCATTTCAAAGAGGTACTAACCTTGGAAACGCCAAATTGTAGTCTCCTGGGGCCTCGGGTGTTCCTCTTGGCTACCACTACAACTAACACACTTATAAGAAACAGTTTATGTTAAAAATGTGACTATGTCCTCCAATTTGTGACCTCAAACAACACACTTGTAAGAAGCAGTTTATGTTTAAAATGTGACTGTGTCCTCCAATTTGTGAAATTTTTAACATAAAAAATGGTTTTTCAAAAAAAAAATGCTTTTTATAAAAAACTAATTTATAAGAAAAAACAAAATATATTTTCACAAATATGTTTACTACACGAGATAAACGAAATTGCGATCCCCGCTAAAAGGCCATAATGACATCTCCCAAATAGGAGAATTAAATTTTTTGACGAAAAACTATGATTAACACACACCATATTCATCTTCCTTAAAAAATTCTGCAAAATTTGTACCCCTCACATGTACCTCTTGGTCATATTCACACAGGTAGAGATTGAATATGTCAATTTTTAATAAAAAATAATGTTTTCCGAAGTCGCAGCGGTAGTAGTTTCTGAAATAAATCTGGCAGGCATCCTTAATGGGACCCCCTGTATAAAGTACTAAGTAAATTATACTAATAATGAAATGTAAGTAATATAAACAAACAATAAATTTTAGTGCGCATGAAAAAAAAAACTTCTTTTTACCAGATTAGCGACGAAAACTTGTTTGATTTTTAAATTCACGGTTACTAAAATTTACGTTTGTTAGTATTTATTTGGCTTAAAAATTCCGCTAATTGACGCTCACATCTTGAAGGTGGGTAAAAACGGTAATCAGCGTCAGATCTGACCTGAAAGACAAAAGTAATGTAGAAGGTCACGGATGGATTCTTTTCTTTTCAATCGATCGATTACTTGCCTGCTCTTGTTCTATTTTCTCTCGTATTTCGGCAGATGGCACTCCTTGCGGAAGTTTTCTTACATAGGATGAGAGACAAAACGGTCTGATTAACTTCGCAAGGGTGTCATTGACGAAGCAGTGTTCTGAGGAGTCCCATAAGGATGAAACAGTTAACTGTCAACACTTATTAGGTGTCCATTAGATCTTGGACCTCCGCGAGGATAAGCTTTTGAGGTACCTACGGAAAAATATGAGAGAAACAAAAACTTCTTTTTACCCGATTAGCCACGAAAACTTATTTGATGATTAAACCAATGATTACACAACGCCTAGATATGCAACCCAACAAACTTAATAACAGCAGCGGACAGATGGCTCTGCCGTATACTCATGTAATTCCAATGATGGCACGGCAGAGCCATCTATCCGCTGCTGTTATTAAGTTTGTTGGGTTGCATATCTACGGGTTATGTAATCATTGATTAAATCTAATATAATTGGTTGCAACTTGTTTGGTTGATAATTAGATGTTTGTTTGCTAGTTTTACAACAGCTACTGTGGCTTCTGTCAGAGGTTTGCTCCACACTGGAAGGCGTTCGCCACTAGTGTTAAACAGTGGAAGGATTTAGTCAAAGTAGCTGCAGTTGATTGTGCTGTTGAAGTTAATACCGGTAAGTCTTAATTAAGGTATCTGCACAACCCATTTTGGCTAAAGCTGCCTTAAAATGCGACAGGCTTCTAACCCAACCCATCTTGTGTCTGCTAGCTTTTCGACGGTATTGTTATTGTGAAATTTGGCCAGGCTCACGGAGATGGCCACCGTATTGTCAGTTTGTTTACCGTCGTTGGCTACCGATGCTTTGGCTAAGTGGCGTATATAGAAAAAAGTTTCGTTGTGGGCATGAGACAGTTTTGGGGGGGGGGGCTGAGACCCCATGAGGCCGTATTTTATGCTGTTTTATGTTTGTATTCATGAAATAGGTGGAAAATATCTAGAGGACCGCCCCCCCCCTATATACGCCACTGCTTTGGCTAGTCTATCCGCCGCCTCATTAAAATTGTATGTTCGAGTTACCGGGACCCCAACAAGTAATCAAATCAAAAGGTCCCAAGAATATTTTATTTTCTTAGTTGAGTTCATCTATCAAATAATTCACATTAAGAAATATGCCTAAAGATTCGGTGAAGTGGGGTAAGTGGGTATCCGAGCTACCTAGGGCAAGTGGAACAGCTATAATGTCAAATATGACAGATGCAACATTATAAATTTTCTTTTAAATTTGTTTAAACACTATCATATGTAAGACAAGTTATTGGTTTAAATATCAGTTTGAAAAGTGTATCAAGTTTTTGACAGACCTATATCGATTTTTTGTACCTTCCTAGCCCGCGCAGCAATGGCTAGAGAAGGTATTATTTTCGACGAAAAAATTTTTTTGAGATAAGGCCGAAAATTTGTTATTTGGGTGTATTTTGACCTATCTTAGCAATATCGTCATGATGTCGGTCTGTGTGTGTGTGTGTGTGTGTGGATCTGTCCGTAACACGATAGCGCCTAAACCGCTGAACCGATTTTCATAAAAGTTGCAGGTAAAATAGTCTTTGACACTGCAACGAGCTGATTTGATTTTGGTTAAAATCCATAAATGCTAATGACAGTTTTTTGACTACTATTAAAATTTTTTAACAATGCTAACTTTTTAACGGAGCATTGCATTAACATGAGGTTTTCGGAATATAGTAGGCCATATTTTTCTCAATAATTTTTGTTTTAACCAAAAACTTCGTAGAAACTTTTGTTTCTGATATATTTATAAAAAAGCTGTTTCCAACGGTGATATATTATGGAGTTCACTTAAGTATGCTAATATGCTAGCTAGGAAGGTATCAGATCTGTCATGGATCCATTTATTTATATTTAAAGCTGTGAGAATTTGATATATGTATGTCGCATCGTTGGACACAGAATGTTCCCAGGAATTCAAAAGATAAATAATGTAATTCCCAGTAAAACCGAAAGTCAGCGGAAGTCACATGACTTGCCAAAAATGCTATCCCTTGTCTATATCCTAAAAAAATCAGAAAAAGGTGTAAGCCACTCTCTTGAATCTCACGATATGTAAATTGAAATTAATACATTTTTCCTTTTTTTTTTAATTAGGTCTCTGCAGAGAGTTTGAAATAATGGGCTACCCCACTCTGCGTTACTTCTATGAAAATTACCAGAATGGCACTTATGGTGAATACATTGACAGAGGCACAAACGAAGATGAGCATAGGAGAGACTTGCTGAACACTATTTTGAAATATCAACTTGAAGGTAAGGAATAAAACCAAAATTGTAAATCAAAATTTTTAATAGTTTATTTTAAGTCCATTTTGCTGTTTTCGGCATCAGCAAACAGTCTATAATTCATCAATGTTTAACCCGTAAACAATTTAGTCACTAACACCAATATTTACTAAAAGGTCTAAAGTCCTTAAAACTCGGTTTAGATTTTGGTTAAAGGTTAAACTAATTTTTTTTTGCCTTGAATGTAATAGTCTTTAATATTTATATAATTTTTCATAAATACCAATATAGGCGACCTTTTTTCGTTGTTACTGTGTCATTATGTCTGCAAAAAACTTAAAAATTAATAAAAAAAAGTATAATATTTTGCCTTAAAAACGGCGGCCATATTTAAACCTCGAAACGTCACTAGGAGATGTCCAATAAAATCGGTGTAAGTCAGTGTCAGCTGTCTGCTGTATTTCACATGTTAACACGTTAACTGTCACAATGTATTGGAAAAATCGTTTTCTTACGGCCGCTACATTTTTATCGTTTTTTTGAGTTTATGTTCTGGTGATTATACACAACTCATAGTAAATTCGGAGATTAGTAGTAGGCAAGAAGCTGGTTTTTTTTGGCTGAGATTCCACTTTGGGTACTCACGGCCTTAATGCATTGAAAAGCGCATATAAGGAATGCTTTTTTGATTCTCACAAAGTATCAAAATAATTTTTGTATGATACGTACTGTTTTGTCTAAAGTAAGCGCTGCTGCTTTTTTTTCTATTTTTTCTGTAAAGGAAGTTCTTTTTAGAAATAAAGTACCATTTTATCGATTTTTTTGTTGAAAATATATTGCTCAAGTTTGTCACGAGAATACTATGCATTCTGGCCGAGTGTACCCATAACTGGTAGAAAACTTAACGGCCAAGCACATACTTTTAGGGTTTTTGTTATCCATAGTAAAATAAATGCACTGAGAACCAAATGTGGCTACTACAGTGTGGGGTCTCACTGCCTCCACTGAAAATATTGAGATGTCGCCACGCTGGGTACACATGGCAGTTAACGTGATAATTATTTAGCGATGATATAACCGATTTTCATTTTTTTTGGTGGATATGTTACTGAAAACAGATTCTAATATATAGTTATTTATGTATTATTTAGCTTTGGCTAATTTTTGTATGTGGTTTTTTTATTGATCATGGATTATTTATATAGTTTTTCGAACTTTAAACCACCCCTTAGGGGTCGTACTACAAATTGAGAATATTTTTAACGGGAATCCTATGACTGCACGGACTAAATTTCCAAAAAATGACAGTTTGTTACAAATTTTTTATTTGGTTTTTCTTCATTTTTAAAGTTAATTTGAATTTTTGTAATTTAAAACTTACTGGGAAATGCTTATTGTGCTACTGCACTCTAGCATAAACCAAATTTTTGCAGTAATTTGACCTGTAGGTATTAAAAAAATACACTTAAACCAGTCGGTATCAAGTTCATGGACTTTAGTACTAGACCTCGTTTTAAGTGCTAAGTTTTAAGATCTTAGTATATACTGCTGTTAAAGTGTTTTCCCCGACTGAACTTACTCGTAAAGCCCACTCTTTGGCCATTATATTGGCCAATATTTAAAAAACCATACCTACCTACAAACGTTTTAAAAAGTCCACCATAGAAAGTAAATTTACCCTATTTAGAGATATGTGACAACCATAATGTCTATTCGACTTGAGAGCCTAGGCTGGATGATGTTTCTACCAGTTTTAGGAACTTAAAATTTAAGTATTTACATATAGGTACGAGGTGAGCTGTTCCTTTCTATTAAACTGTATGCTCGAGAAAATTGGCCAACATAAAAAACCCTTGATTGCATTTTTACAACTGCGGATTCTTCAGACGTCTCTTTCGCAAAGGGAACTCAGTAGTTGTTTACATACGCAAAATATCACAAAATAATTTAAAACTATTTTCTAGCGATAAAGAGGATTTTAACTAGTGATATGGTTCATCCATTGTGCCACAAGGCTTTTTAATTTGGGTTTTTTGGCATCTTGAACGTCGCGTTGTTTTAAAACGCACAAAACATTTAAACCGTAAACGCGGCACAAAAATATAACAATCAAAATGCCCGGTTACGTCAAACATGCCAATTTACGGTAATCATATTGGTAGTAGAGTCCCTGTATGTTTACAAATTTGGATATAAATATGTCAACATACAGGGACTCTAATTGGTAGGAAGGGGATATAGTGTAAGGACACTCATCGTAAAGGCAAGCCTTATAGGAAGCGAAGCTAACGTCAGGCTTTCTATTTTTTGGTTATTATTTTTGACATGTTTTCCTCGGTTTCGCATTGGCGGTTCTGTTTTATTTTGAAGATGTTGTTTTACACAATATGAAGGTACCTAAACTATATATATTTATGTAATTAGAATTAAAAAGTTTTACTGCAAACTATGTTAAAACTGTATAGATATAGATCTTTAGACTGTGTTAAAACCACATTTTTAAAATAACAACGAGCCGCCAATGCGAAACCGAGGAAAACATGTCAAAAATTATAACCAAAAAATAGAAAATCAGAGTTAGGCTTCGCTACCTGTAAAGCTTGCTTGACGATGAGTGACCTTAATTTCATCCTCAATTTATTAGCTAAATAAGTTAGAATTTTTTTGTTTATTTTATTTCGTTTTATTATTTAAATTATAACTATAAAATTACGCCTAATAATATAAGAAACCTTTATTTCCCGCGCCGCGACTTTTATTTAAATTTCTCGTGTATCCAATGAAAGGACTAGAGCGAGCACAGGAAGAGCCCTCTGGTGGCGAAAAAATGCAACGTAAAAACGGCGCAAGAAAGTGCGCATGAAACTAGGACTTGAGAAAAGAATGTCAAGCTAACCGCGCGCGGAGTGAAAATAAAACTTCAACATTCTAAGAAAAACTCCGTCTAAAAAGTGCCAAAACGTTCTCTAAACCCAACCCGCAGTTTGTTCGACTCAGCATATGGACATTACAAGACTGGTAAGTGTGAGCTCTGTCCTCGCTATTTTTTTTCTATAATTAAAACGTTACGCAAATCTAAAATTGATACTTATCAGTTGGTAGTGGACCTATATGCTAGTTCATATTGGTCCTTCGCAGCCATAGATGCTCAAAATTTCTTTTAAAAAAATAAAGGTTTCTGCTAATTAAAAGCATTTTCTTTTACCCTAATTAAAATTATAGTACTATCTTTGTCCCACACATTGCTATAAATTTTTATTTAATTTTTATATTTTCGCCCAAATAAATTCAAGGCCGCGCTCGACGCCGGACAAAAAACATTGTTTGTGGGGAATTCCGAGTTGCAATTTTTTGTGGTATATTCCTATTTCTTAAGGTGTTTCCCAAGGAATTTGTAAACAAACAATCTAAGCTGGGGATTCCGTTTTTGTTTTGATATTTATAAACACTTTTTTATAGGGTGTTTCCCGAACGCTTTTATATACGTTTGTATTGGGTGTTTTAAAAATTAAAAGTCGCTTTTCTAGTTACCTATTTAAGCCGTTAAAATGGCTAACGTAGGAAAAATCAAACAGCATAAAGTCTTACGGACAATGGCCTGTAACCAAATGATAGAACTAAAAGCTCTTGCTGATCGTATTGGTGAAAATGAGCACACAAAAAGGCAGTTTAAGTCCATGTGCATTCATTACGATCAAATTGAATCAGATTTTCGCAAAAATCATCAAAGCCTTTTAACTTTACTCGCGCTTTCAGAGGCTGATGAAGTCTTAACCGAGGAAGAATCAGTACGCACACAGTTTCAATTTAATGCTTCTTATGTACGCGCTATTTTCGAAAATTTGGATGAAAGCCAAACGGGGTCAGAACCTCAAGGGGCGTCTTCTGCATCTCAGAGAAAATCATGCAATGTCAGACTCCCTAAGATTGAGATTCCGACCTTTTCAGGTGATCCAAAAACTTTTAGATATTTTCGAGACGTTTTTAAATCTCTTGTACACGAAAATTCTGATCTCGAAAATATTGAAAAATTTAACCACCTGCTTTCAGCCCTCTCAGGGCCACCTAAAGACCTGGTTCAGTGTACTCCTTTGGAAGCTGACCTATACTCAAACGCTTACCAATCATTAATGGATCGCTATGACGTCCCCAGACTTATAGCATTCGCGCATCTTAAAGCCATTGAAAACGCTCCTTACGTAACCAATTGTAAAGACGCAAAGTCACTTCGCACTCTAATTGATACTTTTTCTGAAAATCTATCTGCGCTAAAAAGCATGAAGTTTCCTGTAAATGAGTGGGACTTCCTTCTATTTTATATGTTATCTAAGCACTTAGATGATGATACTATAACTCGTTTTGAATTCGAAGAAAATAAAAACAGCAAAATTATCCCCAAATTTGATTCTCTAAAGATATTTGTTCTTAATCAATGCAACGCCCTAGACGCCATAGAGTTTTCTACATCAGTCAATTCGAAATCAAATTATTATTCTAACCCGCAATATAGAAAATCCAAACCGCCTGCGCAAGCAGTTCATAATTTCAGTCCAAAACCGCGATCAAATTCTTTCTTTACCGCACCAAGTGCCTCTCGCTCGACTCAAAATAACAATTTTGTTCAGAATCCATGCCCTTGCTGTGGTCATTCTGATCACACAATCTATAGATGCCAAGAATTTCATAATAAGTCTCCTCAAGATAGATTTAATTTTGTACGGCTTAAGGGTTGGTGTACCAACTGTTTGAGTCAAGGTCATCGCTATAAGGGGTGCAACTCTACCCATTTATGTCGTTTCTGCAACGATAAACACCACAGTCTTTTACATCATGACCGCACTAATCAAAATATTGATCACTCTTCGCACTCGCAATCTAGTCCGCCGCAAGCCACACCGCCAAACCAAACCACTCAGCAACCCCCATTTTGTGGAGTAACTTCTATTCCTACCAACAACACCCTCTTATCAACCGCTATAGCTGAAATTTCTGACAAATATGGTAATTATCATAAAGTAAGGCTTCTTTTAGACAGTGGCTCTCAGCTAACATACATTTCTGAAAATTGTGTTAATAGACTCGGATTAAAAAGGTTCGATTGTTCTATGTCTATTTATGGCTTAGGACAAATGAGTCAACACACATCAAAAGGAGGTGTTTCATGCACTCTTAAACCTGTGGCAAAAGATAACCCTACTTTTTCGATAGACGCCATTGTAATGGCTGATCTTTGCCCAATGTTACCGATCGCTTCTTTTCAAAAAACTTCTTGGCCGCATATTTCTCAGCTCAAGTTATCAGATTTAAATTGGCATAAAACATCACCTATTGACCTACTCATAGGTGCGAATCTTTACCCCTATATTCTCCAACAGGGTCGTTTGTCAGGCCAACCTCACGAACCTGTAGCTTTAGAAACTTCATTTGGCTGGGTTCTCTCGGGAAACATTGTGCCGTCCATAAAAAATGTTAGCTTTTCATATTTTACGCACTCTCAAAGTGACCCCTTGTCACTAGAAAGAACTATGCAAAAGTTCTGGGAGCTAGAAGAGTTGCCAAGTATCTCTTGTCTCTCTCCCGATGAAAAATTGTCTGAAGAAATATTCTCTAAAACGCATATTCGCACCGAATCTGGCCGTTACCAGGTTTCCTTACCATTTAAGAATAAGTCAGAACCGCAATTTCAAAGAGATGAATCCCGAATTCCCGCACTTCGTCGATATTTCATGCTAGAAAAAAGATTATTATCAAATCCAGATATCTACAAAAAATATATTGACTTAATTCAAGAATATATAGACTTGGATTATATCGAGGAAGTACCTAGTAATTCAAACCCCTCTACTTCTTACATAATTCCCCATCATTGCGTAACAAAGGGGGACTCTATACGCATAGTTTATGATGCTTCAATGAAAACTACTATTCAACATACATCCCTAAATGATACCTTATTAGTAGGTCAAAAACTCCAACATGACCTCGTAAAAATCTTATTAAATTTCCGTCTCTATCCTGTGGTTTTTACATGTGATATCAAAGGCATGTTTAATCAAATTCTAATCACACCACCTCATAGGGACCTTCAGCGCATATTATGGCGTTTTTCGCCAAACGAGCCACTAAAGGAATACCGCTGGAAAAGAATGATCTTCGGTCTGTCTAGTTCGCCATTTATTGCTAATAGAGTGATTGTTCAATTGGCTGAGGATGAAAAATCTAACTACCCCCGAGCATATGAAGTTCTAAAATCCTCAATTTATATTGACGACTGTGTCACAGGCTGTTTTTCACTTTCTGAAGCTAAGCTGGTCCGTGACGACCTTATAAATTGTCTAAAAACAGGTGGGTTTGACTTAAGAAAATTTAGCAGCAATAAATTATCTTTTTTGTCTGATCTTCCCGAGTCGCATATTCAATCAGGTTCTCTTAATTTTGACGATGATTCTGCTACAATAAAAATTCTGGGCCTTCGATGGCAACCATCTAGTGATGTTTTTCACTATTCTATTCAAACCTCAGATAATAATTTGACTTGCACAAAAAGGGCAATATTAAGCCTTGTCGCACGCATTTTTGATCCAATAGGATTTCTCGCTCCTGTTACTTTATTCGCAAAACTGATTATCCAAACTCTCTGGATGGAGGGTTTAGACTGGGACTCTATCCCCTCTGCTGAAACAGTAGAACGCTGGACAAAATTCAAAGAACAATTACCCGCTTTATCACAAATTGAAATTCCCCGCCAAATGACGCTTATCAGCACAAAAACTCAGTGCGATCTAATAGGTTTTTGTGACGCTTCACAGCGTGCAATTTCTTGCGTTACATATCTCCGATTTTTTGATAAAATTACAGGCATGTTTCAGACATTTTTTGTAATGGGCAAAAGCAAAGTAGCTCCTATTAAAAAACAGTTATCTATACCCAGGTTAGAGCTCGAAGCCGCATTGATGGTGACCCAACTTATTTCTTATGTCACTGAACTTTTTAAAGACAAGCTTCAAATTGAAAATATATATGTTTTTTCTGATTCAACCATTACCTTATATTGGATAAAAAGTCCTCCCTATAAATTTAAAACATTTGTTGCAAATCGAGTCTCCCGAATTCAAGAAATTCTCCCTCCTTCCATTTTTTATCATGTAGTATCAGAATCGAATCCCGCCGACTGTGCTTCGAGATCCCTTCTTCCGAATGAAATTTTAAACTGCAGTTTGTGGTTTAAGGGACCCCAATGGTTAAAAGGGTCTAAAGACGACTGGCCAAAATCTATAGATATTAAATTAGACAAGGAGCTAATCTCCTGTGAAGAAAAAAACTATCTCTCCTTCGCCGCCTTTGCGGAAGACCCTAATTGCTTCGAAAATTTAATAAACAAATTTTCTTCACTGACAAAAATTTTAAGAATCGTTACTTATATACTACGTTTTATCAAACTTTTACGCCGTAAGAAAAATCCATCAGACTCTAACTTACCTAAAATTATTACTCTTCAAGAGTTAGATAATTCTTTGTTCATGCTCATAAAATTCATCCAACACAAATCGTTTTCTGAAGATATTGCAAATCTTACCGCTAAAAGGCTGCCTGTTAAAAATCTTCGAAAACTAGGTGCTTTTCTGGATGAAAATGGTATCCTTCGCGTCGGCGGGCGCCTAGTCAATTCTAAATTACATTATGACCAAAAACATCCCGCTATTTTGCCGCGAGATCATCGCCTAACCACTCTTGTTATTGAATATTACCACAAGGTCTATCTGCATCAGGAAAACACACCCTCCATTTTCTTCTTTTACAGCGTTTCTGGATTTTGTCTGCGCGACGCGCAATAAACTCAGTAGTTGCAAACTGCAGAAATTGTTGGATTCTTAAACCCAGGCCCTATGAGCCTGGTCCCATGGGTAACTTACCTACTCTTCGCGTATCTCAAATCAAACCTTTCAGTGTCGTGGGTATAGACTACGCAGGCTTTTTTACGACAGCTCTATCAAAAACCCGCAATCCCAAGACTTCAAAGTCTTATGTCTGCATTTTTAAATGTTTTGCAACCACTGCAACTCACCTAGAAATAGTCTCGGATCTTACTTGTGAAGCTTTCTTGGCAGCACTACGAAGATTCACTTCGCGTCGTGGTAAAATTTGCAAAATATTCTCCGATAATGCAACTTGCTTTACGGCTGCGGAAAAACAGCTGCGAGATATGTTCAAAACCTCAGTCGAATCCCAACATATCGAATGGCATTTCCAGCCACCTTCTGCACCCCATTTTTCAGGCTTGGCAGAAGCAGGGGTAAAATCTTTTAAGACCCATCTCCATAGGATTATCGGCGAACAAATTTTAACATTTGAGGAGCTTTATACTGTCATTGTGCAGATTGAGGCTCTTCTGAACAGTAGACCGCTTTGTCAAGTCTCTACAGACCCTCACGATTTTTCAGTGCTTACGCCTGGGCACTTCTTGACCCTCGAACCTCTTTCTGCTTTACCCGATCATGATTTAACGCATCTTAAATTAAACCGCTTAGATAGGTGGCAGATGTTGCAGCGAATGCACCAGGACTTTTGGTCAAGGTGGAAAAACGAGTACCTGAACACATTACAACAAAAGGGCAAGTGGTTAGAACCTTCCTCTCCTTTACCCGAAGTTGGAACTCTAGTGCTAATTAAAGCAGATAATATTCGACCTTCTAACTGGCCATTAGGCCGAATTTCCGCGTTACATCCTGGCAAGGATAACATTTGTCGTGTAGCGACTGTGGTAACTAGTCTAGGGACTTTTAAGAGACCCCTAGTAAAATTATGCCCGCTACCCTTTGCAAAATCTGAATGAAAGAAATTACTTTCTTTGGGGGTGGAGCATGTTCGGATTTCATCCTCAATTTATTAGCTAAATAAGTTAGAATTTTTTTGTTTATTTTATTTCGTTTTATTATTTAAATTATAACTATAAAATTACGCCTAATAATATAAGAAACCTTTATTTCCCGCGCCGCGACTTTTATTTAAATTTCTCGTGTATCCAATGAAAGGACTAGAGCGAGCACAGGAAGAGCCCTCTGGTGGCGAAAAAATGCAACGTAAAAACGGCGCAAGAAAGTGCGCATGAAACTAGGACTTGAGAAAAGAATGTCAAGCTAACCGCGCGCGGAGTGAAAATAAAACTTCAACATTCTAAGAAAAACTCCGTCTAAAAAGTGCCAAAACGTTCTCTAAACCCAACCCGCAGTTTGTTCGACTCAGCATATGGACATTACAAGACTGGTAAGTGTGAGCTCTGTCCTCGCTATTTTTTTTCTATAATTAAAACGTTACGCAAATCTAAAATTGATACTTATCAGTTGGTAGTGGACCTATATGCTAGTTCATATTGCTCCACCCCCAAAGAAGCATATAGGTCCACTACCAACTGATAAGTATCAATTTTAGATTTGCGTAACGTTTTAATTATAGAAAAAAATAGCGAGGACAGAGCTCACACTTACCAGTTTTGTAATGTCCATATGCTGAGTCGAACAAACTGCGGGTTGGGTTTAGAGAACGTTTTGGCACTTTTTAGACGGAGTTTTCTTGGAATGTTGAAGTTTTATTTTCACTCCGCGCGCGGTTAGCTTGACATTCTTTTCTCTAGTCCTAGTTTCATGCGCACTTTCTTGCGCCGTTTTTACGTTGCATTTTTTCGCCACCAGAGGGCTCTTCCTGTGCTCGCTCTAGTCCTTTCATTGGATACACGAGAAATTTAAATAAAAGTCGCGGCGCGGGAAATAAAGGTTTCTTATATTATTAGGCGTAATTTTATAGTTATAATTTAAATAATAAAACGAAATAAAATAAACAAAAAATTCTAACTTATTTAGCTAATAAATTGAGGATGAAATCCGACATGCTCCACCCCCAAAGAAAGTAATTTCTTTCATTCAGATTTTGCAAAGGGTAGCGGGCATAATTTTACTAGGGGTCTCTTAAAAGTCCCTAGACTAGTTACCACAGTCGCTACACGACAAATGTTATCCTTGCCAGGATGTAACGCGGAAATTCGGCCTAATGGCCAGTTAGAAGGTCGAATATTATCTGCTTTAATTAGCACTAGAGTTCCAACTTCGGGTAAAGGAGAGGAAGGTTCTAACCACTTGCCCTTTTGTTGTAATGTGTTCAGGTACTCGTTTTTCCACCTTGACCAAAAGTCCTGGTGCATTCGCTGCAACATCTGCCACCTATCTAAGCGATTTAATTTAAGATGCGTTAAATCATGATCGGGTAAAGCAGAAAGAGGTTCGAGGGTCAAGAAGTGCCCAGGCGTAAGCACTGAAAAGTCGTGAGGGTCTGTAGAGACTTGACAAAGCGGTCTACTGTTCAGAAGAGCCTCAATCTGCACAATGACAGTATAAAGCTCCTCAAATGTTAAAATTTGTTCGCCGATAATCCTATGGAGATGGGTCTTAAAAGATTTTACCCCTGCTTCTGCCAAGCCTGAAAAATGGGGTGCAGAAGGTGGCTGGAAATGCCATTCGATATGTTGGGATTCGACTGAGGTTTTGAACATATCTCGCAGCTGTTTTTCCGCAGCCGTAAAGCAAGTTGCATTATCGGAGAATATTTTGCAAATTTTACCACGACGCGAAGTGAATCTTCGTAGTGCTGCCAAGAAAGCTTCACAAGTAAGATCCGAGACTATTTCTAGGTGAGTTGCAGTGGTTGCAAAACATTTAAAAATGCAGACATAAGACTTTGAAGTCTTGGGATTGCGGGTTTTTGATAGAGCTGTCGTAAAAAAGCCTGCGTAGTCTATACCCACGACACTGAAAGGTTTGATTTGAGATACGCGAAGAGTAGGTAAGTTACCCATGGGACCAGGCTCATAGGGCCTGGGTTTAAGAATCCAACAATTTCTGCAGTTTGCAACTACTGAGTTTATTGCGCGTCGCGCAGACAAAATCCAGAAACGCTGTAAAAGAAGAAAATGGAGGGTGTGTTTTCCTGGATGCAGATGGACCTTGTGGTAATATTCAATAACAAGAGTGGTTAGGCGATGATCTCGCGGCAAAATAGCGGGATGTTTTTGGTCATAATGTAATTTAGAATTGACTAGGCGCCCGCCGACGCGAAGGATACCATTTTCATCCAGAAAAGCACCTAGTTTTCGAAGATTTTTAACAGGCAGCCTTTTAGCGGTAAGATTTGCAATATCTTCAGAAAACGATTTGTGTTGGATGAATTTTATGAGCATGAACAAAGAATTATCTAACTCTTGAAGAGTAATAATTTTAGGTAAGTTAGAGTCTGATGGATTTTTCTTACGGCGTAAAAGTTTGATAAAACGTAGTATATAAGTAACGATTCTTAAAATTTTTGTCAGTGAAGAAAATTTGTTTATTAAATTTTCGAAGCAATTAGGGTCTTCCGCAAAGGCGGCGAAGGAGAGATAGTTTTTTTCTTCACAGGAGATTAGCTCCTTATCTAATTTAATATCTATAGATTTTGGCCAGTCGTCTTTAGACCCTTTTAACCATTGGGGTCCCTTAAACCACAAACTGCAGTTTAAAATTTCATTCGGAAGAAGGGATCTCGAAGCACAGTCGGCGGGATTCGATTCTGATACTACATGATAAAAAATGGAAGGAGGGAGAATTTCTTGAATTCGGGAGACTCGATTTGCAACAAATGTTTTAAATTTATAGGGAGGACTTTTTATCCAATATAAGGTAATGGTTGAATCAGAAAAAACATATATATTTTCAATTGGAAGCTTGTCTTTAAAAAGTTCAGTGACATAAGAAATAAGTTGGGTCACCATCAATGCGGCTTCGAGCTCTAACCTGGGTATAGATAACTGTTTTTTAATAGGAGCTACTTTGCTTTTGCCCATTACAAAAAATGTCTGAAACATGCCTGTAATTTTATCAAAAAATCGGAGATATGTAACGCAAGAAATTGCACGCTGTGAAGCGTCACAAAAACCTATTAGATCGCACTGAGTTTTTGTGCTGATAAGCGTCATTTGGCGGGGAATTTCAATTTGTGATAAAGCGGGTAATTGTTCTTTGAATTTTGTCCAGCGTTCTACTGTTTCAGCAGAGGGGATAGAGTCCCAGTCTAAACCCTCCATCCAGAGAGTTTGGATAATCAGTTTTGCGAATAAAGTAACAGGAGCGAGAAATCCTATTGGATCAAAAATGCGTGCGACAAGGCTTAATATTGCCCTTTTTGTGCAAGTCAAATTATTATCTGAGGTTTGAATAGAATAGTGAAAAACATCACTAGATGGTTGCCATCGAAGGCCCAGAATTTTTATTGTAGCAGAATCATCGTCAAAATTAAGAGAACCTGATTGAATATGCGACTCGGGAAGATCAGACAAAAAAGATAATTTATTGCTGCTAAATTTTCTTAAGTCAAACCCACCTGTTTTTAGACAATTTATAAGGTCGTCACGGACCAGCTTAGCTTCAGAAAGTGAAAAACAGCCTGTGACACAGTCGTCAATATAAATTGAGGATTTTAGAACTTCATATGCTCGGGGGTAGTTAGATTTTTCATCCTCAGCCAATTGAACAATCACTCTATTAGCAATAAATGGCGAACTAGACAGACCGAAGATCATTCTTTTCCAGCGGTATTCCTTTAGTGGCTCGTTTGGCGAAAAACGCCATAATATGCGCTGAAAGTCCCTATGAGGTGGTGTGATTAGAATTTGATTAAACATGCCTTTGATATCACATGTAAAAACCACAGGATAGAGACGGAAATTTAATAAGATTTTTACGAGGTCATGTTGGAGTTTTTGACCTACTAATAAGGTATCATTTAGGGATGTATGTTGAATAGTAGTTTTCATTGAAGCATCATAAACTATGCGTATAGAGTCCCCCTTTGTTACGCAATGATGGGGAATTATGTAAGAAGTAGAGGGGTTTGAATTACTAGGTACTTCCTCGATATAATCCAAGTCTATATATTCTTGAATTAAGTCAATATATTTTTTGTAGATATCTGGATTTGATAATAATCTTTTTTCTAGCATGAAATATCGACGAAGTGCGGGAATTCGGGATTCATCTCTTTGAAATTGCGGTTCTGACTTATTCTTAAATGGTAAGGAAACCTGGTAACGGCCAGATTCGGTGCGAATATGCGTTTTAGAGAATATTTCTTCAGACAATTTTTCATCGGGAGACAAGAGATACTTGGCAACTCTTCTAGCTCCCAGAACTTTTGCATAGTTCTTTCTAGTGACAAGGGGTCACTTTGAGAGTGCGTAAAATATGAAAAGCTAACATTTTTTATGGACGGCACAATGTTTCCCGAGAGAACCCAGCCAAATGAAGTTTCTAAAGCTACAGGTTCGTGAGGTTGGCCTGACAAACGACCCTGTTGGAGAATATAGGGGTAAAGATTCGCACCTATGAGTAGGTCAATAGGTGATGTTTTATGCCAATTTAAATCTGATAACTTGAGCTGAGAAATATGCGGCCAAGAAGTTTTTTGAAAAGAAGCGATCGGTAACATTGGGCAAAGATCAGCCATTACAATGGCGTCTATCGAAAAAGTAGGGTTATCTTTTGCCACAGGTTTAAGAGTGCATGAAACACCTCCTTTTGATGTGTGTTGACTCATTTGTCCTAAGCCATAAATAGACATAGAACAATCGAACCTTTTTAATCCGAGTCTATTAACACAATTTTCAGAAATGTATGTTAGCTGAGAGCCACTGTCTAAAAGAAGCCTTACTTTATGATAATTACCATATTTGTCAGAAATTTCAGCTATAGCGGTTGATAAGAGGGTGTTGTTGGTAGGAATAGAACTTACTCCACAAAATGGGGGTTGCTGAGTGGTTTGGTTTGGCGGTGTGGCTTGCGGCGGACTAGATTGCGAGTGCGAAGAGTGATCAATATTTTGATTAGTGCGGTCATGATGTAAAAGACTGTGGTGTTTATCGTTGCAGAAACGACATAAATGGGTAGAGTTGCACCCCTTATAGCGATGACCTTGACTCAAACAGTTGGCACACCAACCCTTAAGCCGTACAAAATTAAATCTATCTTGAGGAGACTTATTATGAAATTCTTGGCATCTATAGATTGTGTGATCAGAATGACCACGGCAAGGGCATGGATTCTGAACAAAATTGTTATTTTGAGTCGAGCGAGAGGCACTTGGTGCGGTAAAGAAAGAATTTGATCGCGGTTTTGGACTGAAATTATGAACTGCTTGCGCAGGCGGTTTGGATTTTCTATATTGCGGGTTAGAATAATAATTTGATTTCGAATTGACTGATGTAGAAAACTCTATGGCGTCTAGGGCGTTGCATTGATTAAGAACAAATATCTTTAGAGAATCAAATTTGGGGATAATTTTGCTGTTTTTATTTTCTTCGAATTCAAAACGAGTTATAGTATCATCATCTAAGTGCTTAGATAACATATAAAATAGAAGGAAGTCCCACTCATTTACAGGAAACTTCATGCTTTTTAGCGCAGATAGATTTTCAGAAAAAGTATCAATTAGAGTGCGAAGTGACTTTGCGTCTTTACAATTGGTTACGTAAGGAGCGTTTTCAATGGCTTTAAGATGCGCGAATGCTATAAGTCTGGGGACGTCATAGCGATCCATTAATGATTGGTAAGCGTTTGAGTATAGGTCAGCTTCCAAAGGAGTACACTGAACCAGGTCTTTAGGTGGCCCTGAGAGGGCTGAAAGCAGGTGGTTAAATTTTTCAATATTTTCGAGATCAGAATTTTCGTGTACAAGAGATTTAAAAACGTCTCGAAAATATCTAAAAGTTTTTGGATCACCTGAAAAGGTCGGAATCTCAATCTTAGGGAGTCTGACATTGCATGATTTTCTCTGAGATGCAGAAGACGCCCCTTGAGGTTCTGACCCCGTTTGGCTTCCATCCAAATTTTCGAAAATAGCGCGTACATAAGAAGCATTAAATTGAAACTGTGTGCGTACTGATTCTTCCTCGGTTAAGACTTCATCAACCTCTGAAAGCGCGAGTAAAGTTAAAAGGCTTTGATGATTTTTGCGAAAATCTGATTCAATTTGATCGTAATGAATGCACATGGACTTAAACTGCCTTTTTGTGTGCTCATTTTCACCAATACGATCAGCAAGAGCTTTTAGTTCTATCATTTGGTTACAGGCCATTGTCCGTAAGACTTTATGCTGTTTGATTTTTCCTACGTTAGCCATTTTAACGGCTTAAATAGGTAACTAGAAAAGCGACTTTTAATTTTTAAAACACCCAATACAAACGTATATAAAAGCGTTCGGGAAACACCCTATAAAAAAGTGTTTATAAATATCAAAACAAAAACGGAATCCCCAGCTTAGATTGTTTGTTTACAAATTCCTTGGGAAACACCTTAAGAAATAGGAATATACCACAAAAAATTGCAACTCGGAATTCCCCACAAAAAATGTTTTTTGTCCGGCGTCGAGCGCGGCCTTGAATTTATTTGGGCGAAAATATAAAAATTAAATAAAAATTTATAGCAATGTGTGGGACAAAGATAGTACTATAATTTTTATTAGGGTAAAAGAAAATGCTTTTAATTAGCAGAAACCTTTATTTTTTTAAAAGAAATTTTGAGCATCCGGCTCGAAGGACCAATATGAACTAGCATATAGGTCCACTACCAACTGATAAGTATCAATTTTAGATTTGCGTAACGTTTTAATTATAGAAAAAAATAGCGAGGACAGAGCTCACACTTACCAGTTTTGTAATGTCCATATGCTGAGTCGAACAAACTGCGGGTTGGGTTTAGAGAACGTTTTGGCACTTTTTAGACGGAGTTTTCTTAGAATGTTGAAGTTTTATTTTCACTCCGCGCGCGGTTAGCTTGACATTCTTTTCTCTAGTCCTAGTTTCATGCGCACTTTCTTGCGCCGTTTTTACGTTGCATTTTTTCGCCACCAGAGGGCTCTTCCTGTGCTCGCTCTAGTCCTTTCATTGGATACACGAGAAATTTAAATAAAAGTCGCGGCGCGGGAAATAAAGGTTTCTTATATTATTAGGCGTAATTTTATAGTTATAATTTAAATAATAAAACGAAATAAAATAAACAAAAAATTCTAACTTATTTAGCTAATAAATTGAGGATGAAATCCGAACAGTGGGCCTATATGACATTTTTCCTGGCTGAAACAGATCAATCTAGTTGGCTGCGCCCAGTGCAACTTCTGTATTTGGGCAATCGCTAGTCTTTTCGTAAATTGACATGTTTGTTGGATCCTGCCAGTTTGTTATGTAGTAACATTTTCCAATTTTATGGAACATTCAGTTTAAGAGGAAGTGGCATATCCCATCTACCTATATGACTATTTATCCCTTAGACCAATGCTTATAGTGTTTGAAATTCAGCACTCGTTTTTATCTCTACGCACGGTTCAAATACAGGCAATAGGTTTCACAATTAAATAGTAAACCTGTTGGTCGAATGTGCAATATGTTATTTTTTGCAATTAAATTATAAAAATTTTATGCGTGATCACAAACTTAAATTAGTTATTACCTTAATAATAATAAATAAATTTTTTGTTCAGCTAGCCTTTGTTTGAATTTCACATTGTTTCTGCCAGGTACTTTTATAAGATTTCATGATTTTGCTGCCTCACAAAGATTATTTTCAACAATACCTACTTGACTAATATAAAATTGCAAATCCATTCGTTGGTTCAAAGATTAATTTGTATAAAACAAAAAATGTTGTGTGTAAATTTTGTAATTTTGTTTATCCGACCAAGTCATGATTAAGCAAGTTTTTGCTAAACCAAATGTTTTTTCAGATTAGCAACCTACCGTGATAGTGGGGACAAAAAAATGAGTAGATTGTTGAGTTTGTCACTCGCTCATGACGTAGCAAACAAATTCACGTGCCTGGAAACCGATTACAGAGATTCTTGAACATATGTACTGTATTTTACGAGTATGTTAAAGAATTAGTTAATATGTATAGAACATATTAAATTGCTTCTTTTTCGTCTTTCTGACTCCTATTCTTGTTTAGAAATTTTACTTTCCTTAGCAGATATAGGCAAACAATGTTGCCAGTAATCGTAAATTTAATTAATAATCTCAAATTTATTTCCTATAATTCTATACTAACATATCGGTTAGTATAGAATTATAGGAAGTAAATTTATCTAACTCGAGACAGGTTTTTATTGCAAAGCGCGCGCAAACGCCGATCTGGGCCAAAATCTAAGGGGGGTCATGATCGACGGAACCACTTTTTATTTCATAATTTTTTTAGGGGGTAATTATGCGGTTAGCCCGATTTTTACTAACTAAAGGTCCATATATTTTTTTTTCTAAGGGTAAGTACGACGAAGGGGGTAATTCCCCTCAAATCCGCGACGGCGCTGGCGCAGCGGCGTTTATGTATAATGGCGGCGCTTCACTTCGCGTAGCGTATTCGCATATTTGCTTTATTTGCCCAACTACGACAAACAGCGCTAAGACATGCGTTTCCGTCGAATTGTCGGTTTTTAATCAACATCAAAGGAGGCAAATAAGGCAAATATTTGCGTTTACTGTCCACACTTGGCTTTTTCAGTTAACACGCTTACTTACAGCGGCCGTCTTCAACATGTTGCTTTGAAAGTAAAAATTGATTTTCGTTGACAAATTGGACTGGACAAACACAAACTAATATAACCATCCTGTAGATTATTTTGCGATTAAGCAAACTTATTTGGCATGTTTAAGTTTTTTGCTGAATCCCTTCTTATACAGGGTGTTTCAAAATTAAATAACATAAATTTAATGTTAAATTTCTTGAGTGATTTCAAGACAAACTTCATATAAACATACAGTTGAGTCCACGGATTAAGTTCGGGTAAGGTATAAATGACAAAAAAAATTCGATTTAGATTCTGATTTTCTGAGAATCGCTTCTGCTTGGTCTCAAACGAAGATGTTACAAACATGAGCCAAATCAATTAATATACAGGGTGGTTTAGCAGGCTGATTTGATAAAAAGTATTAAAAGTAAAATACCTTTGTTTTAAAAGATATCGGAAAATGTTATTAAGAAGAGTTGTTTAGATACGAAGTGACGGTAAATTCTCAGTTCTATTTCTTGTTTTAAAATTTACCAGGGGCTTACAACAAAAAAAAACGGGGAAAAGGATGACATTATCTCTGAAAAAGTATTAATCTGAAGATTTTTATCGTCATTTGGCAAGTCTGATAGAGTAGTGTCTTTAACTAAACATACATGTCAAATTTGAACTAAATACCTGAAAAACTCTAATAGCTATAAACAAAAAACTTTCAAAAAAATGACTGTGTAACACCCTATACAGGGTCTCCCAAATAAAAGCAACTACACGGGGATTTCGGAAACGGTAAGAGATACGAGTTTGTTATCGACAAGGGTTTTTAAAATATTGAGCAAAAATTAAAATTTGTGTTTTTTTGAAATATTTAAATATCGCCGCTATCTTGCAAACAAATTTAATGAAATTTGGTAGTTTTCTATAAGCAACTACGACCAATTGAATGACGTTAACAATTTAACAAGTATTTCTTATGACCGCCATATTGGATTTATACTTAAAAAAATAGAACATAAAAGTAGCTTTTCAATAATAAGCCTATCTTTGGATGACGGAAAATGTGAATTTATTTAAAAAATAGTTTTTTACTTAGTTGGCTGTGCTGGTGACTACCTTTCAAAACTTTTCCATTTATTTGATTTATATGCAAATCTGTAAAGCCCTTATTTTTAAATTTTTCTCTGACTAAGAAAAAATACAATTTCTTAAAATCTATCTTTTATTTCTGAAACAAAAGTTTGCATTTATTATTTTATTTAAAATCAAACTAAAAACCGATAACAAAGCATTGAATTAAATCGGCAAATGTTCGAAAATTCCACCGTTGTTATTCATGCAAATCCTGCATCGATGAATTAGAGAGATGCATGCATCTTTAACCATTTCTTTAGGAATTTCTTATATGGCTTGAACAACGGCTGCCTCAAGTTCTTCTATCGTATTATGAGTAGTACAATAAACTTTATCCTTTAAGTATCCCCAAATACAAAAATCAAGAGGCGTAACGTCCGGCGAACGTGCTGGTTTACCCTAGTTTTGCTTATTTAAAATGTTTAAACTATTCGTGTGTGTGTGCTTTCTAACTTTTGCTCTTTTCGAGCATGATGCCTAACGCAATGGTGCAGAGTTGCCGCTTAGTATGGAGCAAACCTATTATTGACCCCTCGTAATAAAACGGGTGTGTGAAATAAACCGTAACGGAAAAAAGCAGCCCTACACTTTTGCATCCTTATCATTATCAATAGATAGTTTTTAGTCATGCCAAAAACGGCCTACGACTAACGCTCTTTGACACTGTTGACATTTGAACGTCATATGTCGTTAACGGCTTCCATGGAAGGCCGCAAACTGACGGGCAAATAACAAAAGAATTTTGACGTACGTAGAACATCCGCAATTGTGTTTTAGCGAGCTTCTTAAAGAGCGGATCCCATTTATTTTACATAGGGGCAGATGAGGGCATAAGAAACAGTGGTAATAGGAAATATTATTTTGTCTTCTTGCCATTTCTGCAGCTTTACATAAGTCACTTTAGTCAAATTTGAAGGTAACATCACTATTCAAATCAATATGCACAATATGCAACAACAAAAAACATATCTTATTGCCCCATTACGATGTTTCCTATTGCCCCTCAATAGTAAAAACGAAGGGGTAATAAGAAACATTTCCATTCTAAACTACAAATTTAAAAACAATACATAGAAAGACTTTTGACCACAAACAAAGTATTAAAATTGCAAATAAAGTGTTTTCTTCAGACAAAAAAATATTTCTCCATCTTCCCCTATTCACTAAACGCCTATCTCTTTCTGTCTCGATTTTAATAATCTTGCACACCAAACGACAAATACCCGCACCGTCGGCGTCGACTAAAACCGTTACCAAGAAGGCTATTTCGAACTGTCAAATATTGTTAAAGTTGTCGGCGAAGTTAACGGGCCTAAATTTGGCACGACCAAAAACTATCTATTATTAAAGTCTAATACGTTATTAGGTAAAAAAAGTTAAAAAGTAAAGGTATAAACGTTACGGATCAAAGACCGATAACCAACCGTCCAAAGTAAAAATACCTGCAAAAAAAAAAAAAATTAAGTTATTAGCATTCGAACCTACTAAATACTACTACACTTGAGAATATAGATTCAGCGGAGGTAGAGAAAACACCGCCTGTCTTGGCGAAGTTTAAGCAACAGCGAAGTAGGCAAAGCTGATAGTCAATACAACACTATGGTTCGGAAGTCACGTTAAGCCCAGTTACCACCTACATCTTTCTCGTGGGTGCCCGCTCACGCGTCACATGATCTCAATATGCAATGTTATGACAGTCATGTGACGCGTGCGGGTTTAAAGCGGATGGTCCCGTTTTAAATAAATGGGGAAACACACGTGAGCTCGATAAAGAGTTTCAGGCAAAATTATTCCTCCTTGGGAAAACATACCGTGGTCGTGCTTGGCGGGCCGGGCCGGTCCGCTGGGTCTTCATGTAGTATAAAGGTGAAAGTGAATAACTTGTGACTGTCCTGGGCACCAAGTGACTTCGAGTAAGATTATCTTGATGTCCACCGAACTGAGCTGGTATATTGTCTGCCATAAGTAAAAACGAAAACAAACGAATGTCTTTAAGAGGTTCTAATGTCCTTCCAAAAATGAACACTTTTGAAAACCCCTCCTTAGCTGGAGAATGGCTTGATGAATTCTGTAGAAGTCAAATTGGTATCAATTTGGCTAATAATGCGGAGGCTTTATAAAGCGTGTTTAAAATGTATTAGATAATCATATTTTTTTAAAATTATTTTAAGGTCGAAGCAAGCAGTTCCCTACATTATCGCCTTACAACCACTCAGATACTAGCAAAATTTTCGATAATGTTCAGCCTCCCAGAGACGATGTTAAATATGGCGTTTTGGTTCTTCAAGAGCCCAATTCCCAAATCGGTATGGAGGTTACAATGGACCTCCATCGGTTGCCAGAGATTGTGGTTCGGTAGGTGATTTTTAAAGAACATTTAATTGATTTTTTTTCTTTCCTTACCTATATGTCTATTCTTGTGATTCTTTGATTCATTCAACACAAAAATTTTAAGAAATTTGAAGAATAAAATATTTTGGTGGCATTCCTACTTAAACCTCGCCATTTTAAATGCTTGCTATATTTTATTTGTTTATTATTTGCCAAGTTGCCGTTGCCGCGCCGTTTTTTAATTATTATTCGGGAGAGTGTTACTAAAATAGGATTCCAATATAGTCTGCGTTACGTAACACGGTTATGCATCTACCGAAATAATTTTGCATTTGTTATTTATTATTTGACTTTGAAATATTTTGCCTACAAGTTTTTTTACTACCCCTGAGGAGTGTTTCCAAAATTTGAGACATTTGTAGTGTGAATCATATGACTGCATGGTCTACATTTTTAAATGATATCATATAGTTTTAAAATTTTTATTTAATTTTCTTTATTTTTAGAAGATAGTTTAGGTTTACATACTTTGGATCAATTGTTTATAAAATCCATTATTACATTCATGCCAAAAACATCACGGCATTGTTGAAATATCTTAAAAATTTGAATCACAATCCAAACACTAGATATGCTATACTACCTAAGGACACTCATCGTAAAGGCAAGCCTTATAGTAAGCGAAGCCAACGTCAGGCTTTCTATTTTTTGGTTATTATTTTTGACATGTTTTCTTCGGTTCGCATTGGCGGTTCGGTTTTATTTTAAAGATGTTGTTTTACACGGTATGAAGTTACCTAAACTATATATATTTATGTAATTAGAATTAAAAAGTTATGCGGCAAACTATCTTGAAACTGTATCAGTATTAAACAGATCTTTAGACTGTGTTAAAACCACATTTTTAAAATAACAACGAGCCGTCAATGCGAAACCGAGGAAAACATGTCAAAAATTATAACCCAAAAATAGAAAATGAAAGTCAGGCTTCGCTACCTGTAAAGCTTGCTTTACGATGAGTGACCTTAATTGTACCACAAATTTAATTAATATATGAACCCATGTTTTTTCTATATAATTTTATCATGTGGGTTCAACTTAAGGGTGTGATTTTTAATTTTTTTATATTTGAATATAATAATTACCTCATAACATGTGACTTCAAAGTAGCAAGTTTTTTGGTAAACCGCTTGATCCATGTAGTCCACGGATTGAGTGCAGGTAAGTAAATGACAACAAATTTTTTAGGTTCTGATTTTCTGGGAATCGCTCCTGCTTGGTCTTAAACTAACATGTTAAGAAAATAAGTCAAATCAATCAATATTCGATAAAAAGTGTTAAAAGTAAAGTACTTACCTGATTAAGAAAAGTTGTTTAGAATTAAAAGTTACAGCTGATTTTCAATTTTTAGAAAAATAGTCTAAAGAAAAATTTTAATAATTGACTTTCAGGAGAAATTTCAAGAAAATTAGAATTTAAATCGAAATTTTTTTGTCGTCTTCTACCTTACATCATTAAATCAGCCTACTAAACCACCCTGTATAATAATTGATTTGGCTCATTTTCTTAACATCTTAGTTTGAGTATACGGAGTGCGGCACCCAAACATACCTTAATGCTTTTGAACACCGTGCAAAAACGAGCTATCAAGCTGATCAATGACCCCGCACTTACCCGTAGCTTGGATAGTCTCGAACATCGAAGAACTGTGGGCGATCTATCTCTCTTCTACAGGTATTATCACGGAAAATGCTCTGAAGAGTTGGCACGTATGATCCCCCCGAGAGTAGCCCCTACTAGGCGAACACGTCAAACAGACGGTAACCATCAATTTATTGTCAAAATAGAGGCACCAAAAACCTCATTATATCAGAATTCATATCTCTGAAGAACAGCATCGCTGTGGAATAAACTCCCTGCGACAGTTTTCCCTGAAGGTTACAACCTAAACCGTTTCAAAACCAACACACACCAACATTTCCGCGCACTTGCCGCTTCTCGAGCGTGATGGGGATCTCCTTGCGAGTGCGCATACCCGTAAAAAAAAAGCAGGATCGATTTCCAAAAAATCAGAATCTAAATCGATTTTTTTTGTCATTTGTACCTTACCGGCACTGAATCCCTGGACACTGTAGATCTCGGTAAGGCATACCAAATGCTGTTATTAGATCTTTTGCACGTCAACATCAATTTCTCTATTCCGAGGCTGGTTGAGAAATTTGAGTTGTTCCGATAGAAATAGAATGAGTTGAATTATGTTACGTTACCAGAAGAAAAAAAATACAATTATTTTCGTAGACAGTGGCGTCCGCAGGGAGCTTCGAATCCTATGCCTGCCTCTACGCATTTAATCAAAAAACATCAGCGAAGTAGGCAAAGCTGATATTATACAAGTTTCAGACAAAATTAAATTTTCCATTGGAAAAAGAAAATAACCTACTAGGGGGTGCTTATAGCCTCCAATTTTATTATCTTTAATAAATCCAAAATGAAAGCCTTTTTCTTGTTTTTTCACAAACTTTGGCTTATAATTTTTTAAGTTAGTTTTACAGAAAAACTGTTAGTACGTTTTTTTTTGCAGTAGAACACCAAGTAAGTTTAATAATAAATAAATCTTAAATACTAACAAAGATATATATTTTTTTTAATTACTAAAAAATAGCAACTTTTTTTTCACCCATTAAAAGAAAATTGAGGAAGAAAGTTTTAGACCACCCGAATTCGATTGATTATTATGGATCACTACATAAAAAATTGCCTTGTGTTTGCCTCTAACTACTAACAAAGATATATATTTTTTTAATTACTAAAAAATAGCAACTTTTTTTTCACCCATTAAAAGAAAATTGAGGAAGAAAGTTTTAGACCACCCAAATTCGATTGATTATTATGGATCACTACATAAAAAATTGCCTTGTGTTTGCCTCAAGTTTAAGCAAGAGCGCCTGTGTGACTTCATAAATCCAAGATTGCTATTTTTTCCATGTTTTTTCACAAACTTTTGCTTTTAACTTTGCCATATCAACTTTACAGAAAAAATTGTATAGGTTGTGATTTGTTTGTAATAGAACAATAATTGAATTATCGTTTTAGTAAGCGTTATATCTCAAGAACTATAAAGGATTGTTATTTTTTTAAATATCAAAAAAAATTTTTAAATTTAAGATTGAGCAAAAAAGTTAAGACTACCCTCGATCACTGTAAATAAGGTTTTTGTTTGCAAGAGAACAGTTATGAAGATTAGAAATTAGCTTTATATCTTATGAACTAAAAAATATATTAATTTTTTTTAAATAATAAAAAAACTTTTTTTAAATAATAAAAAAACATTTTTTTTAATAATAAAAAAAACATTTTTTAGCGAAAAAAAAATTCATTTTAACATATAAAGCTAAATTCTTTAACATTAATTAATGCTTTAATCTAATTTAGCGAAATTTATAAGCCAGTTTGTGAAAAATATAAAAAAGCCGCCATCTTGGATTTATGACGTCACACAGGCTCTCTTACTCAAGTTGGAGGCAAACACCCAGCGACTTAACATTAAGTGATCCATCACCAATCGATCGAGGGTAGTCTATAACTCTTGCTCAATCTAGAATTTTCTTAAATTTTTAAATATTTAAAAAAATAACAATAACTTTTTTAGTTCTTGAGATATAAAGCTTGTAAGAACGACAAATACATTAACGTTCTATTGCGAACAAATAATCCAAACAATTTTTCTCTAAAGTTGATGTGGCAAGGCAAAAAAAACAAAATCGCAATCTTGGATTTATGAGGCGCTCTTGCTCAAATTTGAGACAAAATCCGGCGGCTTAACATTAAGTGAACCAAGTCTTAAACTACCTTCTTCAATTTTTTTTTGTAAAAAAAAGTTACTATTTTTTAGAAATTAATACCTTGTAATATGTTAGTTTTTAAGATATCAAGCTAATTTCTTTACTTTTTTAATTGGTGTTCTCTTGCAAACAACAAACGTATTGGCAGTTTTTTGTGAAACTAATTTACCGAAAGTTTTAATCCAAAATTTGTGAAAAAACATTTTAAAAAGCCGCCATCTTGGATTTATGACGTCACACAGGCCCTCACACTCAAATTGGAAGTAAACACCCGGTGACTTATAATTGTGTGATCTATTACCAATCTATTTAAGGCGGTTTTAAAAACCTTCCACAACTATCCCACGGGACACGATTTTTGGCGATAATCCTCTCGACTATTAGTGGGCCGGGAAACAGCCTTTATGTGGTATAAATGTGACAGTGAATAAGTGGGGATTTTCACATATTGAATCAAATATAAAAATATAGTCAGTGGCTAGTTATAGCCATTGTAGCTGAGGTCAATAATTTGCAGCGAAAAAAAATCCATGCAGTCAAAAACTTGTGTATTTAAAAGCATTTCTTACTTGCTACGGCCATTTTTTAATAAATATTTACGGCGGTTTTTTAATAAAACTTTTTGTGCCTTTTTATAACGTCTAAAAAAAGCTTAAAAAACCTTTTTCTGAGTGATATTAGGATAATTTGGTTAATACCATTAGTAAGAAGGGTAAACATTTTCTCCTAAAAATTATATAACAATTGGATAAATAGTGGTATAGATATAAGAGAAGTAAGTATTTTTGCTAAATTTAAATTTTTTGTCTGTTCTATCCTTAGTCCAATTGTTATGATATTTTCAGTATAAAATTTTCCTGTTTTGGACAATGATGATCGTTCCCATCACATGCTTTGGCTAATGGCAAGCTTTAAATTAGCTCCATTGCGCAAGCTTCTCCTACGATCAGACCGAGAATCGTTCAGTCGATACGGGGCAGGAGAACATATTTCACTTCAAACGCGTAAAATTCACTAACTGTGAACATCAGGCGACTATGCCAGTGGTCGAGACAAGTCATTTCGCACAACACGCAACAACTCAGAGTTTGCTATTTGCAAAAGCGTGTGATGTAGACGATAACATCGTTTAAGTACGAGAATAGCCTCAGTAGGACAGTAACTATACGCGTTTTAATGTAAACAATGCTTTGGTTGTCATCTACGATATTTCCACGCATCAGCTGATCTATTTTTAACTTCATCCCAAAATGTTCAATTAATATGTTTGTAAGTTGTATTTCGACTAAAATTAATTTTTTGCAGATACGCCTATTCGAATGATACTAAACTTATGATCAGCCTCGGTGCTAAAAATTTTCCAACATCGTTTATTATAAGGAAACACGAAGCCGTTGTAACAAAACGGGAGACAGAAAAAATCCCCACTCAGAAAGACCGAACTGGCCTAGTGGCGTCTATTGTTGATGAGCTTAAGTTGTATGGTAAATACTATGACACGCTTGGAGTAGATGATAAGTCAAAAATAAATAAATCCAAAATTCCCTCTGAAGCTTCAGTTCATGATGAATTGCTTGAAAAAGTTAAGAAAATGGGCGATGTAGTGTTTCAAATGGATCTAGAAACCGCTTTAAGATACTCCCTGAAACGAGAAGTAGGAGGCACAAAGCAAATAGAGGGTGAAAAACTAGCAGCTTTAATAAAATACTTAGATCTTTTGCAAAAATATTTTCCATTTGGCAGAGATGGAAAAGCCCTTTTACGAGACTTATTTCAATATGTACAAACCGCAAACCCTGTCGAAGGGAAAGTGATTTTTGACAAGGTCAAAGAAGCTGAACAAGATGGAAAATTGGTGTTTTCAACAATGCAAAACTGGTTGGGATGCAGAGGAAGCACACCGCAATTCCGAGGATATTCTTGTGGATTGTGGAAGATGTTCCATTACTTGGTTACGAACGCGGCTGATGGTGACATCGGGTTAAAGGGAAGCAACCCTAAAGTAAGTTTTTTATTATAAAATAAACTTTACTTAAATAGAATACAGTGAATATATCCTTCTCCTTCTACAAGTGGCATTAGGTTGATTTTTGCTGGTACGATTCTTCGCCCCCTTCTTTTTCCCATATTTTTGGTGTCATCTTCGGCATCGTATGTTCACTTTTTTGTGGCCTCTCAAGAGGGGGGGGGGGGTAAGAACTCTCCTTTCTGCAGGTCTTCATTATTTTTCTTGGTGTTGCTGTATCCCCCACTTTCTGTACTGTGTCTCATTATATTTTTTCCCATCCTTTTAGACCATTAATAATTCATATAGGAATATACAACAAATTGTGTTTACTATTACTACTTTATTACTATTTTAGTATTTATCAAAACTGCGACATATGGGGTATTTTTGGAAAGTATATTCTAAGCCTAATCTATTAATTAAATAATATAAGGAGCATCCAATTTACAAAAACTATAAATTTGAGCGCCTGTCAAATACGATAAGTATCAGGAATAAAGTCAAGATGCAATTTAAAAGTAAAAATTTCGCGAATTCGAGCACCATTTCTTTTATATTTCTACATCAATTATTAATGGTCTAAAAGGGTGGGAAAAAATATAATGAGACACCCTGTACATGTCCCAACTAAGCTAATGTTCTGCTTTTGATGAATCTGATAATGTTTGCACCATCTATTAGCTGTTCTATTTTATTATTCATGATAGATAGTATTAAGTATATTATTAAACCATAAAACCGAGAAGTGCAAGACACAAAAAAATTGACAGGGGACAATTTAAAACGGAGCCACCTGGATTTTCTCGAAAATTATCAAGAAATTAAAAAAACGCCGAAATACGTGGATTTTGTTTGCATGGGGGACACTTTTTGGCTATCTTGAAATTTTTGTAGTACGAACCCCCTTCGAGCTATACCTTAGCCCTATATTTTGAATAGGCAAAGTAGGTCTAGTGATACCTTGTTTTGAAGGCCTTTTGAATGTCCTTACAACCGTGTAAAAATTTCAAAAATCTATCCATTAGCTTTTAAACTTTCAAATTTAACATGGACTAATAAAATAAAAATTTTATTAGAATTTTATATTTTTCAGGTTTAATTTTTATTTTATCATTCCATGCTAAATTTGGTAATTTGAAAGCAAATATCTCAAAAACTAATCGATGGATTTTCGAAATTTTTACACGGTTGTAAATATATTCAAGAGAGCTTTAAAACAAGGTATTACTAGACCCACTTTCCTTATTCAAATATAGGGGTAAAGTATACCCCTCGAAGGGGGTTCGTGCTACAAAAATTTCAAGATAGCCAAAAAGTGTTCCCCTTGCAAACAAAATTGACGTGTTTCGGCGTTCTTTTAATTTCTTGATAATTTTCGAGAAAATCTAGGTGGATCCTTTTTAAATTGTCACCTTGTGTAGAGCGAAACTCTTCGTGGTGATCTGGTTACTTACTATTGGACTTTGACCTCAAGAAAAAAGACCATATGGCCTGATCAAATACGTTACAGCATAAATACTGGTTTAAAATATCGAAAAGTAAAGCAATCATAGCTTGCTTTGGAAACAATGACACACAGCTTCTGTGTGATGGACGTCATATTTGTTGTTTATTTACATTTTGCGGTGTTTGGCGTTTGTCATGTTAAATAATGTTTTTTTTTTCTGTGAAAAATGGGAAATAATTGACGTAAAGTTATTGGAAAACAAATTTTATTACACCAATTTTCAAATCTGGTAGCAAGAATGAAGCGATCAACTATTGCCCATTATCATTTGTAAGCGAAATTTTGAAATCAAAAACTATCTCTCTTCATTAGTCTTCACTGATGCTTAGTTTGGCTTTCGTTGAGGAAAGCCGACTGAGCTTAATCTGCTTAATTATGTAAACTTTGTGTCGGACTCCTTCGAGAGTGGGTGTCAGGTTGCCACCATTTACACCGACTTCTCCAAGGCGTTCAACAGGGTTAATCATTAAATACTTAGTAAAAAGCTTCATTCTTTTGGAGTGGATGGTCTGTTGCGCAAACTACTCTTTGATTACTCATGGGGTCGAACCCAAACAGTTTGAGTCAACAACCTACTTGTCACAAACCATGCAAGTGTCATCGGGGGTTGCTCAAGGATCACATCTTGTTCCTCTCCTATTTAATGTATTTATGAACGATGTACTTTGCCTACTTTTCACTGATGATCAAAAGCTGTCTTTTAAAATTAAAGAGTTGCATGATTTAAACATTAACAAATGGCAAGTTATGTGATTTTGCCGCACAAAAACTTCAATTATCTACAACTCCAACCTATACTATATTTCACATATAGAAAACATACAAAATGATTTTTAAAATGGACAACAAAAGATTTTACAGATATAAATTCAATCAAACTTTTATACACTTCTCTAGTCCGCCCCACATTAGAATACTGCTTCACAGTTCGTCACCTTACCAATTCACAAATAAAAAATAGATTCTGTTTAACACGAATTTCTCAGGTATATTTTGCATATTATAAATTACAAATTCCTGCAGATGAAATTAATAATTAGCTCTTAGCATTCATACCCTTGAAGCGAGACGTAAGCAGAAAGATCTTACAGTTTTATTTAATTTAGTTAATTGCAGATCTCAAAACCCCACACTTTTGGAACAAAAAAAAAGCCTTTACTTTCTTCTGTACCCTTCATAGGACCAGCTATGCTGCCAATACCAGACTTGCTCGAATATTAAACATTGGCAATGAATGTGGAAATATTCTAAATTACTTTGACTTTTCTTATAATAGCTTCGTTAGTCAAGCAAAAAGACATGTTATGTAGACATTGTATTTAGTAACTAAAAGCGGTCAATTTTTTGTTCAGACCACAACCAAAAAATCGATCGAATTAGTTGAATAAAAATGGCGCCAAGGACAGTAATACGTGTTAATGTTATTAGTTGTTTACTAATTCAGGAACTAAGAAATATTATTATGTTGAGAGGGAATAGACAACATAAAAAAACGGCGTTTCTGGATACGCAACTGGATTAAAAAGAGAAATGAATATAGAGTTTCAGAGACTCTTTTAAAAGAACTTGCTTTGGAGGATAAAAACGGATATAAAATTCACTTGAGAATGTCTGAAGAAAAGTTTAATTATTCCAAAGACAGTCATTAGTATGGTATAGTTCTATAAATTTAAACGTAACACCCATTGGCCACTTTAAACTCATTTTGTTTTACTTTGAATCGTACAATAATAATAAATTATTTTTTATTATATTATTATTACTCTACAAAACTGCTGAAAGCGAAGAGCTGCCGAGTGCAAAATGCAACAAAATACAGTGACTCAAGTCGACCAACAAACGTTCACACGCTTCAAATAAGATTCGACTCGTCTGAAAAATATTGATGACTCATAATTTGAACGATAAAGTTTGAATGGGTCAAACTTTTGTGAAATCGACAAAAGTTGACCGATTAAAGTTGAAACATATGTTCCCACAGTTCTTTTTATTTGATTATAGTTGATCAACCAAAATTGATCAACTAAAATCGATCCGTGAGAACGCGCCTTTAGTTCGATTCGATCGCCCATACAGGTACATTCAATTGCGACGTAGCACCTCCGAAAACTATCCCTTACCTCATCCATATTTGTTACACTAGGGTGTTTTGGGTCAGGCTTTTTGCCAGTCCATTACCGTTATCTTTAAACTACACGGGCGCAGTAGCGCTCTGTCACGCGATTAATTTTATTAAATATAACTGAAGGCGCTATTTAACGCTAGATAACGGTTACCTTTACCAATAAATTTATAGGTTAGTTGTTCGCGAGTGCACAAGAACAACAAACGTCAATAAAACCACATAAAACGGTATGGTTATGTTTAACGCCAAACTTAATTTTGATGTACGGTCTAAAGCTCTTTTTTAATGACTTAAAGTTGCGAAATTCGCGAATAAATGGTCTGACCAAAAACCCTAATGTGTTTTATTTGTAGGTGGCGCTAGAAGCTATGCACGGTTACGTCAAAAACTTCTTCGGATGCACCGACTGTAGCCAACACTTTCAGGCAATGGCCAAACGAAGAGAGATGGAGAAAGTGTCTTCATTCGAAGATAGTATTCTGTGGTTATGGATGGCACACAATGAAGTCAATGACAGATTGCAGGGAGAAATCACCGAAGACCCCGAATTTCCTAAAATCCAGTTTCCTTCCAAGGAGAGGTGTAAAAGGTGTTACAAGCCCGACGATACTTGGAACTCAACCGAGGTTATGCAGTATATAAAGCATATGTACAGTAGCATCAACATTAATTACCTTGGCGCGGATACCAGGGTGATCCACCTCGGTTTAGGAGTAGGCGTCGGAACCGCAACAAAATCGGGTGGGTTTTTTAAAACGATTGATGCCAGCCTATGTGTGCTGCTATACGTGGGCTCGTTCGTTTTATTGCTGATATTTATACAAATATTTTTGAAGCGGGGCTACCGGCGCAAGATGTACAAATACAAGCACGATTTACTAGGAAAAGTGTAGCCATAATGTCAAAATGCTTTAGTGTTCATTAAAAGTCAGTAGCGGTGTCCTTTAATAGTTACCCCCTCGTGTACCCCACTTCACCTTATAAAAATAATTTTTGCTTTAATCGCATGGTACTTCATCTACTCTGTCGTCCCTAAGAAGAAAGCCGCAGGTAGAAATTTGATGTTTTGAGAAAAACGAGTTTTGTACTTCTTTATATTGCCTTATAGTTTTAAAATAAAAAGTGACCCGGTTTTATTTTAACTTTTTTAAATTTTACTTCAAAGAGGTAAGGAAATCTAATTTAATCAAGTTATTTTATTCCAAATGTGTATTTTGACTGAACACAGAGAGAGTATAGAGAAATAAAAGAGACAAACATATATTTTGGGCGGTGTCTTGAAATATTTAGTTTAAGAACCGTATTCGTGCTGGTAGTGGGAAAGTAAGGGAATACATCGTGACATCTCGTCTTCACGAATTTTTTCGTCATTTCGTCGTGTGCAGCAAAACAGGTGAGAAGTTGATATTTGTTTTTCACGCAAATTCTATTTCAATCCATGCCGCGTATTACATTTAGCGTACAGGAAAAAGTACAGATGGCTTAATGGTATTTCAGGGGAAATAGTTGTCAAGATGTGGCAAATTTATTTGATTTATTGATAGTCCAAGTCGCAGCAGGGTCCAAAAGTGACCCATTTCCAATGAACAGGATGTGTCCATTTCTGCCACAAATGCAGTGTAGAGAGGCACCTCCTGTTCGCGAAATGGGAGAGATAAGGAAGCAGCGCGAAACTATGATTTGTGCCGCAGCAGCTGCTTTGCCTCCCTAGTCCAGTAAGGCACTTGCCAATGATGTGGGCGATAATATTTCACCCTTAACCGTCTGAAACATTTTTGAAATGACATTGGCACCGGAGTTTTAAAGTAAAGAAAACGCAATAAACTTTTGCAGTTGGTCAGTTTCGAAGAATGGAGTTTTGTGAAAAAAAGCGAATCAGAATGAAAATGTTATTAAAAATATTTATTTTACAGACGAAAGTTCGTTTTCAATTCATGGCCGTCACAATTCTTCCGTTGTTCGTTACTGGTGCAAAACGGACCCAGTATCATCAAAAACTTAATGTCTGGACTGGATGTATATTTTTTTGTATAGGTTTTTGTCCGAAAAATCGAGATGCGGCTTTCTTCTTAGGGACTGCGGGCATAAGAAAAGCGATATATATTGCGGTAAAAAAGGCCACTTGATTTTGAACGAAATAGTCCACAAGTTTGGCTCATAGAGTAGTGCTGATACCTTTTAAAAAGGCAAATATTGGAACAAAAAATAATATTTAGGGTTAGTTTGTTAAATATAAAAGTTGATAGGTGATCTACAACTACAACTTTTGTTTGAAGCTAAAATTTTTGGAGAAATATCGCAATAACTGGTTTTTTGTAATTTTTATCTGCTATAATTTTTTTTTGTTTTTTACGAAATTTAGTAAAAACTTATCTTTTTAATATTTTTTTTTCAATCATGATAATATTGACTTAATCTTTCTAAACATACCTTTGAACACTCTGAATCCTTTGCAGAAAATCCTGGAAGATCAGCTTGGTTTCTGTTAAAAAGTTCGTTTTAAATCCGCACATTAATTGAACTTACACTACTAAAAAATTCCTGTGACTTGAGTTTTCCGAAGAGTAAACCCTAAAAGGCCTTCTGAAGACTGCCTTCTTGAAAATGAGGATGCATGAGGCGGGGTTTTATCCATGTTTAAATAAGAACAATAGTTTTAAATTATTGTTTGGAAGAAAATATCGTAAAAAATAAGAAAACATGTCCAATCATCTGTTCTGTCAGTAGGGTCACTATTTAAAGCCAATTTCACAATTTAATTGAAAAGTTACATACACATTATTAATACTAAAAGTTTTATCTATTAAGACTATCAACAAATTCATTTACTCAGAGTAAAAAGCTATAGATGCAAGAAGGAATTAAATTTGTCTTTCTTTTAAAGCTTTTATAGGACACATAATATGGATTTTTTTGAAAGAATAAAAGAGTATGTGTTGACCTAATTTCGTAAAAAATTTAAATAAATGTGGAAGATCAAAAGCAAAAAGGAAAAAACTGGTTTTTTGATTTTTCTCGGAAAATTTTAGCTTATGTAAAAAAAGGTTAAAAAAAAGTTGTAGATCTTTTCATTACCTATAATTTTTATATTTAACGATAGAAGGTCTAGTTTCGCTAAAAACCGTGAAAAATCATTAATCACCCCTAAAAGTTCACCCCATTTCACCCTAATGACTCAGATCGAGTCTAATTTATTTTTCCTGTTAGCTGGTTTTTTTTCCATTTTCGGTAGTTATGTTGTTAGTAATTTTTTCCTTCCAAAAGATATTTGCTACGACAATTTGATTTTTATAAAATAAAATAAGTACTCTTTTAAAAGGGTAACTACATAACGCATGTATATAAAGACTTAATTATTTGTTAAGTAAAATGTAAAGGACATCGAGATTTGAAAATGTTTCTAACCTCGTTTCTAAAGAATTTTGGTTTAGGTGAGAAAAAATAGAGGTTATAGTTCAGAAGTTATAACAAAAAAAATTTGTCCCTTTTTTTTTTGACCCACCCGACACATATATTTTTATATTTTCATGTTGACAAGGTTTGAAATATAAATATTTTTTCCTCGTAGGTGAACTAAAAGGGCCCCCATAGTTTATCATAAGGACAAATAAAAAATCGTCTAAGATCATATGGGAAAATATCATAATAGTCCTATATTAAAAACGGAATTATTTACGGACATTCTCAAAAACGTCATTCTTCAAAACAAGACAAGAGCAAATTCGAAGTTATGTATAACGTCTTTTATCAAAACCGGACAAAATCAAAAAGGACAAAATCATAAAAAGGGGTAGGACCTAGCTTGTGACGTTCATCTAAAGAAGAGCGGTTCTAGTATTGCTATGCAATTGAAACGTCCTTCACTGCAATTTCTTTACTGCCATGCCTAATGAAAAAGCCGTATCTATACAGGGATTTACAATTAATTGACCAAGAGGTTGGGTTCGGTTTAGTTAAGAAGTGATTGCGACCTCTCAAAAAAAGGACAGGGGACTTGTTTATTTTTTTATGCATTTTTGGGTCTAAAAACAACAATATTATTTGTTCCCGATTTAAATTTGCCGTCAAACTTCCATGAGATCGATTTGTATGAGAGGAAGAAAGACGGAACCAGTCTAAATGAAAAGAAAGGAGGTAGTTGCTCATGCTAGGCCCGGCCCCTTTTTATGATTTTGTCCATTTTGATTTTGTCTGGTTTTGATAAAAGAGTCTACACTAAACTTCGATTTTGCTCTTGTCTTGATTTGATGAATGACGTTTTTGTATAATCTCCGGTTATTAAGAATTCCGTTTTTGCCATTGGACTGTTTTACCATTTTCATTTAAGATCTTGGACGATTTTGTTTTGGCCATTTACGACGATGGAACTAAAAATATATAAATTATATAATATTTTTTATTCCTAAATCAAGAATCGATGCGTTGACTTGTATATATTAAAGGGCACAATTCTTTCTGTTTATAGAAAGAGACGCAATGCTTGACGGGACCGAAAAAGTCTATTCGTCTGGATCTGCCATTTCGGCCAGGATCGTAAAAGATAAGGAACTCACGCTTTTTATTTTGTTGGCAATTTGTGGTAACAAGGTGTTAATATTTTTGCATGGGTTTGGATATTAACTTACACAATGCGGCATGAGATGACCAGAGAATTATTATATAGGTTGTTATGGAAATAATGTATATATATACAGGGTGTCCCAGATAAAGGTAACTTCATGGATATTTCGGAAAGGGTAAGAGATACAATTATGATTAAATTCAAAATGAAAAATGGCTACAGGGGTGTTCAAAATATCGAGCAAAATCTTTCTTTTTCGAAAAAATGAAATAATTTCGCCATTTTGTTTACAAATTTCATAAAATTTAGTAGTTTTTTTGAAACTATAACCATGTATAACAATAACAAGCCGCCTACCTTATTAGACAATAGTTTTACGCTTAGCGGGCTGTGAGACAAATGTCGTAATTGTGTTTGTTGTTTTACATACATTCGTAAGTATCTGTAAAAACTTAGCCACCTTTACTTTGGCACAAAAGTAATTTCTTAAAATTTATTTATAATCTTAAGAACTGAAACAATATTTATGATTACACTTAAAAAAAGACCGAATACTAAACACTGTCATCTCAAACCAAGCATAGGTAGCAATCGCTAAAAGCGCATAAATATATTGAGCTCCTTTAGCCTTCTAATAGCACAAAATAAAATGCTTATACATGCCCAATTTTTCCGAATTTGGAAACCTTTCTATATTAAATTTAATTGGCATTGTAACTCAAAAAATAATGAGAAACTCTTAACATTTGCATATAGCAAAAAATTGGCAAAGTTTTGACAGAAAGTTGCATAGGTATGATAACAAACACAATTACGGCATTTTTTTCATAGCCAACTAAATACTGTTTTCTTAATAAATTTAGATTTAATATTAATATTTTTAGATGTTATCTAAAGATAGGATTTATATACATCATTGAAAATAAATTTCAAAGTTGGCAATGGTTTTTAAGAAACTAGAAGGTCGAGAACATTCGATTGTTCGTAGTCGCTAATACACAACCATCAAATTTCATCAAATTTGTATACAAGATTGCGACGATATTTCAATTTTTCGAAAAACACAATTTTTAGTTTTTGCTTGATTGATGTAAATTTCTAACGTTGCCGAAACCCCCATGTAGTTACATTTTATCTGGGACACCCTGTATATCTATATGGTTGATAGGGAAAGGCATAAAAATCTAAGATACCAAATAGAAGCAAATTCTTCTCCACAACCCCTTCCGATTCTTGCTCCACCTGCCATGCCGCGACTCTCGCCAACTTTGGTGTTTAATTTCTCCTCCGTTGTTCCCCCTCTTCTTTTAACAATTAGTTCACAAGCCAACGGGATTTGCTGAGATCGGGGTGGTAAATCCTTATGTTTATTTTCATATCTCAAAACCTGCTAAATTAGTTTTTATTTTCTAAGCAGACTTCCCTATAGCCAATATAGCTTTTTCCTCCTATATAGTATAATAAATAACATTCCTAACAACTTATATAATATTATTTTCACTTATTTCATATTACTTTATTCTGTCTAATATTCCAAAAACTGCATGATTTTTCTTTTTTTGTCTTTTTATCGTTGGATAAAAGATAAAATAAATTGACTAATGTATGTATATTATGACCAAGTAAGTAGACCTATAACAAATTGTGTTAACTCTAGATTATAAGACTGACTAACCCCTTCTAGTAGTTTTAAAATGTCTGATTAACTTCAGGATGATTTGACAATTTTAATTTTTATTAGTTTCCTAGTCTTTACGTTATTTTTTTTTATTTTATATATATTTTTAGAGTTTGGGGCAATAATGAAGCTACAAACATATTTTTTACTTCAATTTAACGTTACATAAGTCCCAAAATTGTTGCATAATTATTGATTTTAGGAGTAGTTCATATTAGGGTCACTGATAATGAATATACTTTTTAAGAAGACCAGTGCCCCTAGTTTGTGTATACAATGTGTCCTAGGATAAGTAAACTGAAAAGTGTAAATCAAAGAAAAATATATATAATTTGTGGTCTTGCCTTGCTAAGCTCGAAAATAATAATGATCTTGATTCGAGATCATTTTTATTTTAGATTTTATCTTCTGTGTACGCAAAGTGTCTCTTCTTCAGAATTTTCTTTTAAATCAATATTTTGATTAAAAAAAATCTACTAATCTAATGTCCACAGATTGAGTGTGGATGAGGTTCGGTTCGGTTCGGTATAAACGACAAGAAAAATTCTATTTAGATTCTGATTTTCTGGGAATTGCTCCTGCTTGGTTCGGTTCAGGTTGGTTTAGTAGGCTGATTTAAAAAAGTGTTAAGCGTTAAGTCTATTTTAAAAGATATCGCAAAGAGTTATTAAGAAAAGTTGTTTAGAATTGAAAGTTACGGCATATCATCAACAACTTTTTCCGATATCTTTTAAATAAGAAACTTTACCCTTAACACCAACACGTTTTATGAAATGAGTCTGCTAAATCACCCTGTATATTAATTGATTCGATTCATTTTCTTTCTTAATTTTAGACCAAGCAGGAGCAATTCCCACAAAATCAGAATCTAAATCACATTACAGCACGCCATGTGGTAAGTTCAATTACCGCACGTTGCCCTTCGAAACGATAGCATTTGTCGCGTTTCTTGATAAATTGATTTAAGCAACTTGTCACTCAGTTGAATTAGGGTCACTGAGTAATCAGTATAAAACTTTGAAAAAAAATAACCACACATTTGTAGATAAAATACTGTATCTAATCCGTATGGTACATGGTTCTTACCGCCCTCGAGTAACTACAAAACTCGGTTTGCAAATTTAGTTTTGCATAATAAGCTACCATACCTCAACATATACATACGTTAATTGCACATTTTGATCCTAAAAAGCAGATTGTTCTTTCTGTTGATTCTTCTAAGTCAGCTTACTACTTCAAGAAAATAAGCCTGTAGCTTATTCTTCCAAGACTCAAATTGAAGAAAAGCTATATTTGGTTATATAAAATTTCATCAATTTTTATATGGTCATGTGATAAATGTACAAACTGATCACAAACCATTAGTTACTTTATTTAACAAATCACTAGCTGATATTCCTACTAGACTTCATAGAATAATGCTTTCATTACAATCTTACAGTTTCAAAGTAAAATTTGTTCCTGCTAAAGTTCTAATAATAGCTGATACACTTTCTAGAGCTGGACTTCCTGAAAACTGAAATTTTTGAAAAGGAATAAGATATTCAGTTTCATGTTAATTTACTATATGCTAATTCGCAGCAACAGAAAAGAAAAATTAAATATCGATAGCTAGTAACTGACAAGAGTTGTCAATTATTAAAAAAATTTATGAGCAAGGAAAATTTGGTTTCACAATGTTTTGCTTCTGCCAAACTTCAACAAAATAATTGTCCAGAACCTCTTGAATCTTTTACTGTATTAAATTTTCCATGGAAGATAGTTGCAATAGATTTTTTACAATTTAAATTTGATAAGTATTTGATCGTTGTTGATTGTTATTCAAAATATATAGAATTTGCTAAGTTATCAGATTGCCTAATATAATACAAAGATTCAAATATAAAATACTTAGCCTGTAAAATTTTTCTGAATCTAACAATTGCACACCCTTCATATTATATAATATTAGCAGAAAACTTATAATATGCTCCAAGGTGCGATTGCATATGTGATTTTTATTAACAAAATTTGTATTTGGATAATATGATCAACATAAAGTACAAGCCAAACGAAACACAGATACAAAAAAAAATTAATAAAAATGCTCATCAAACGACAAAATATTAATATCCAACCTAATGCCTAATACGGATTATAGAACATTGACGGATTGGATTTGACCAATCTAAAAGCAGCAAATCAAAAATGGCCGATGTCCTCAAGACGCTAGCCCTACCAAGTCCACTTTGAATCCTTGACTTCGCATGGGCAGATCTACCAATATTTTTACCTCATGTATTAGAATAGATGAACAGGGTGATTTTCACTTGAATGATTCTAACCACGTGAAAATAGAAAATTTCAAAAACCTAACCTAACGAAACCTAATCAAATCTAACCGAACCGAACCAAAGCAAACTAAATCAATAATTAAAAAAAAAAAAACTTTCCTGACTTCCTACCCGGGATCCTAGAGGATGTGAATCCGGACCGTACCGAACCGAACCTATCCAAACCTAACCATACCCAACTAAACCTAGCAGTGTTGTTGTGTTTGGTTAGGTTAGGTTTGGTTCGGTTTAGTTAGGTTCGGTTCGGTTCGGTTTGGTTCGGATTCACATCCTCTAGGATCCCGGGTAGGAAGGCAGGAAAGCTTTTTTTTTTTTAATTATTGGTTCAGTTTGGTTCGGTTCGGATTCACATCCTCTAGGATCCCGGGTAGGAAGTCAGGAAAGTTTTTTTTTGAAGAAAATTATTGGTTCAGTTTGCTTTGGTTCGGTTCGGTTAGATTTGATTAGGTTTCGTAAGGTTAGGTTTTTGAAACTTTCTATTTTCATGTGGTTAGAATCATTCAAGTGAAAATCACCCTGTATTCATCTATTCTAATACATGAGGTAAATAATATTGGTAGATCTGCGCATGCGAAGTCAAGGAATCAAAGTGGACTTGGTAGGGCTAGCGTCTTGTCCGATGTCCCGGTCTTTCTAACCATTGACATTTCGTTCTCTCGTTAGAAATGGGCGAGTTTGTAAATTAATCTAATTTTGCATCGGTTTTTTGACATATGACGTTCATCTGACATCTTTGTTCGGTGAGTCCGATGACCATCAAAACATAAAAAAGAGCGAAAATAAGATTTCTTAACCACGTTTTTTTCGATTTTTATTTTTGTCTAAAAGAGTCTCTGCACAAGCAAAATACCAATACCAAGATTAACTCTAGAGTTAATCTTGGTATTTTGCTTGTGCAGAGACTCTTTTAGACAAAAATAAAAATCGAAAAAAACGTGGTTAAGAAATCTTATTTTCGCTCTTTTTTATGTTTTGATGGTCATCGGACTCACCGAACAAAGATGTCAGATGAACGTCATACGTCATATGTCAAAAAACCGATGCAAAATTAGATTAATTTACAAACTCGCCCATTTCTAACGAGAGAACGAAATGTCAATGGTTAGAAAGACCGGGACATCGGACAAGACGCTAGCCCTACCAAGTCCACTTTGATTCCTTGACTTCGCATGCGCATATATATATATATATATATATATATATATATATATATATATATATATATATATATATATATATATATATATATATATTTCTTTAATTAATCAGTGCAATTCGTTGAAATTCATCGGATTCACCAATTGATGGCATTAATGCTCACCGACTTAGATGCTTTACGGTGTTGTAAGCAAAGTTGCGATGAACTTCTTGGAAGATATATATATATATATATATATATATATATATGTATATAACAAAAAATAAACAACAAAAAAATTTAAACACCACCCAGCCGAACAAAAACAAACACAGCTGATTTTGACATAACTGACATTCATCGAAGTTTGCTCACCGACCCCCAGAGTCGGTGAGCATTAATGCCATCAATTGGTGAATCCGATGAATTTCAACGAATTGCACTGATTAATTAAAGAACTTATGTTCCAAGATGTTCATCGCAACTTTGCTTATAACACCGTAAAGCATTTAACAAAAAATAAACAACAAACAAATTTAAACACCACCCAGCCGAACAAAAACAAACACAGCTGATTTTGACATAACTGACATTAATGCCATCAATCCGATGAATTTCAACGAATTGCACTGATTAATTAAAGAACTTAAGTGTTTTCATCGATGAGCTCATCGATGACTTTACGAACTCGCCCAATGTGAAGTGCTCAACCGCTGTTCTAATATCTCTGCTGCCTAATGGTCATGTTTTTTTTTAATTACACTTTTAAGTCGTCTTTCCTGAGACTGTAGATTGAGCTTGAACAAACCTTTTCAAAAGAATCAAATTAAACCGCATTTACTTAAGAGAATACACACTGCATCAAAATCGGTGCATGGGTTTGAGATAGGTAAACTAATATCTACTTACTTTTATTTTATTTTTAGCAGTCACAAAAAGGAGTCCCTTGTCTTTTATGTATTTCTAGCTCAATTTTTAAACCAATTTGTGTTACCTCAAAATATTTTATTGTAAATATGTTGTTTAAAATAGAAAGTTTTATATTGTACAGAACGAAGAGGTGTAAAAATTTTTGTGATTTGAAGGTTGTTTTTCAATTTTTTGTACATTAGCTGTTACATATTATGACAATTACATTTATTTATACACAATTTTAGATATTTAATAAAATATTAACCAAATAAAGTTTAGTGTTTAGTCAAAAGTTACACACTCCCTGGGTAGCTATCACATACTTTGGCCAATGGGAAGCTTTAAATTAGCTCCGAGCCGTCACGTGCTATGCGAAAAAAGCTCCATTGGGCAAGCTTCTCCTACGATCCGACCATGAAACGTTCAGTCGGTACGAGGCAGGCGAACAGATTTCACTTCAAACACGTAAAATTCACTAACTCTAAAGAGCGACTATGCCATTGGTCGAGACAAGTCATTTCGCACAACACGCGACCGCTCAGAGTTTGCTATTGGTCAAAGCGTGTGATGTGGATGGTCACATCGTTCAAGACCCAGAATAGCTACCCTGAAAGTAAAATTAGTTGTCGCTATGTCAACGCAAATTGCGGTGTTTTTGCGATCGCATCGTATACATGTCACCAGCCGAGTTAAATATATTACAAACATAGTATTAACAACAGTAAATTTGGTTCAGGTTTTGAGGAATTTTATAATTTTTAATGAGTGATAAAGCAAAATAAGAAAAAGAGTTTTGTATAACTTGGTGGTCAACACACCCCGTTTTTAAGATATATAAAATATTTGCATTTTTAAAGTTTGATAAGTGGGAAAAAAAGGGTTTTACAAAAAAATGTCAAGTTAAGGATATCTAAGCTATCACAATGAGAAAAAATAATAATTTTTTTAAACATTTTATTTTTCGTTACTTAAATATATGATATTATTAAGTATACCAATAAACTAGTTTCTAATAGCAAAAAACATCAACAAAAATCTTTTTTTAAAACTTGTAGACAACTATAAAGTAGAAACAAAATTTCTGACTTCTTTTTTCTTTATTTATTTCAAACACGACGTTTGCACCGACCCAGTCACCCCTTTATTGCAGCGATAGAGACCGTTAGTCTACCTTAACCTGAAGAGTAACGCCATGAAATAAGAACAACCTTAGACAGAAAGAAGCAACATAAGGCAATCATCACCAGTCAAGAATAACAGGCAATAAAGAACACACCTTTCCGGATTTATGGAAAAAAGCAACCATTATACCGATATTGAAAGAAGGCAAAGCCAGAGCTGACCCGGAATCATATAGACCCATATCCCTAACCTGTGTAATGTGCAAGCTCTGGGAAAAAATAATAAATAAAATGCTGATTCCGCCAGAATAGGTCGACCCAAGACAATCTTGTAGAACATACATTTCTGAAAGCGAACGACACAATATGAAGGCATAAAATATTAAAACAAATCAAAGAATGTGGTATTTATTTTATTTATTTATTGGTATTGATGGTCACATGGCCTATTTTATAAAAAACTTGTTGCACGACAAGAAAGTTTCAAGCACACTTTCAGAAGAAACTATAAAGAAGAACGGCACACGACAAGATTTGTTATCAGTGTAAAGCGCCCGCGAGACGATCAATTAAATTGACAAGCGCGATTGATGGGGCTTCAATGAAAACTTGAATGTTTTATCAATCGTCAGTTCAGTGAATCTCTCGAGTCGTTTATTGTTTGTAAACGGTATGGTTTCCAATGTCGATTTGGGCTTTTTGGCCTTAACTTTGACGGTATACAGCCAAAAAAAAAGCCAAGGCAAAAGAAAAGAGGAGGAGACGCTGGTCGAAAAAGTGTTATAAACTTAAAAGCCGCTTTACCCATGAACATTTACTAAAAGTTCTGCGAGATACTAAACCAGATGATTACAAAAATTTTCTTAGAATGGATTATAACAGTTTTGATATATTATTAGCATTAGTATGCCCGAAGTTTTCGGAGTCCACGGGGCTTACCGAGGTATCTATTATCGTGCCCAGCAAGCAACTGGCTGAACGATTGTCAATCGCTCGATTTGACGATCAATTGCGAGCGTGAATCAGACCCCTCAATGTGCTTCAATCAAAAATCCTTCAATCGTCGTCAATCCATTGATCAATCGCATCAATCGTTTTCGCCACCGTTAAATTGTCAATCGCGATTGTCAATTTAATTGATCGTCACGGGGGCACTTAACACTCTTTTTGATCGCCATAAAAGATATCCTTAAAGACGTAAAAGCTCCAGTTAAAGGTCTACTTTTTGCCGATGACTTGATAGTAAAGATAAATTTGAAAATGCAATAAATCAATGCAATAAAATTAATACTATAAACACATTTAAAAAAACTTTAGGAGTGGTCCAACAATACAGGATTTACGTTCCCAGCCGAGAAAACAATATTTTCACGAAAGCGAGACATAGAATATCCAAGACTTCGTTTATATAATACAGACCTTAAATGCGTGGATTCACCCAAATGTTTGGTTATGATATTAGATCGAAAATTAAATTGGAATCTACACATAAAAGATCTTGTAGTTAGATGCCACAAAACTATAAATCTACTTAAAGTTTTATCAAATAAGGCATGGGGAGCAGACACGAAAATTTTAATGACAATTTATAGAACTTTAATATGTCTAGACTCGACTACGGTTGTATAGCGTATAACTCTTGTAACGTGTCATTTTTACGTTTAAGGCAAACGTTACATATTTATTTTATTTATGTAAATAACCAAAACTACTCGATTCGGTTTTCTGTACACACAATTACCTTTTGTTTGATATCACACATGCCATATTTTCACTTAAACTCTAATTTTTAAAATATACCCCCACCCTTTTTTTTTAAATAAATTAAAATGTATTTTGTTTAACTGCAGACTCAATTACCTTTCGTTTGATATCACACACGCCATATTTTCACATAAACTCTAATTTTTGAAATCTACCCCCACCCTTTTATTTGGTTTGTGTTCGGTGGATTTTGTTCATTTTTAAATGGGACCATCTCGACGCAAGACCCAGCCTAGGTACCAAATTTCATTAAAATCGGCCAAGCGGTTTTTGAGTTATGCGCGTTGGTCGTTACAGACAGAGATACAGACAGACAGACGGCACAACAAAAAAGTTTCAAAATCATCTGAAACGCAAAGATATATAAAAATTTTTGAAATCGGAGCAACTTTTTTTTTCTCCAAAAAATTAGCATCACCATAGCTCACACTACTATAGTATAGTATATGTGTGAGCTAAAAATAATATTAAATGTATCTTTTAATATACAGGCCGTTTCAACAAAAACTTAACAGAGGCCTTTTGGGGCACTTCAAAAATCCACGAACATGTAGATTTTGTTGGCAAGGGGACCCGTTTTGGCTATCATGCATTCCCTCCGAGGGGTATGCTTTACTAATATATTTGGGATATGAAAAGTGGGTCTAATGATACCTTGTTTTGGTTTGAATATCTCTACAACCATGTAAAAATTTTGAAAAGATTTTGATTTTATATTTTTTGGATTTAATATGAATAAATATGAAAATTTGAAGGCAAATATGTCAAAAACTAATCAATAGATTTTAAAATTTTTACATTGTTGTAAAGATATTTAAGAAACCTTCAAAATAAGGTATCACTAGGAGCAAAGCATACCCCGTAAAGGACATGCATGCTACAAAAATTTCAAGAAAGCTAAAAAGTGTCCCCTTTGGAAACAATATCGACGGTTCCAAGGGTTTTTTCAAATTCTATCAAGAAATATCTGAAAAGGTCTTTTTGTTGAAACACCCTGTATATGGTTACATGGAGGGTTAACTAAAAGCAGATATTCCTTTCTAATGGGGAGGATTTTGACTTTGCAGAGCTAGGTGTAATAGTATGTCAACTCGATTTTTTGCAAGAAGAACTAAGTTTGTTAGGGTCTAATAATGTCAAAAATATAATTTAGATAAAATTTATAAATGTTCTAAAAACTCACACAAGCATAGATAACAAAGCAAAATTATCATTCCAGCTTCCCTTATTTTTGTCTACTCTCTTTGTTCCTTCAGTATAAAGATGAAAATCCAATGTAACATAGCAATGTTCATCCCCAACTGGATTTTTCCTAAAATAAGAAAACATAATAATTTTACTACATTTTTATGCAACTTACAATGGTTTCTAGTTTTTAGTTTGATAGCTATTGTTTTAATTTAAAGGTTTTTTTTATTCTTAATAGCTTTAAATATATTTTTGTTTCTAAAACTTATTAAAAGGTCACATCAAAAGATATGTATGCTTTGGATTTATAAATAACAGGTCATTTCATACCAAATTAACCAGCCTCCAGTATTGATCAACTCCGATTTTAATGATTTTTGGTACAGCTTCAAATCCTCTCTTTTAGTTTTGTAGATGTTTCTCTTCCCATTTGATAACTTTGTAGTTATGTTGTGTTTCTTCTTAATGCTTTTCAGTGTTTCTTGCTTGTTTTGTATATGTGTATATCTATTTCACTGCAAATTTTTAAACTGGGATTGGTAGTGGGTTTTAAAAATGTTAAAAAAACAATCAAAACTGTTTAAAAACATCAAAATTTTTTTAAAAATTGACATAACCTGTCTAATGAAACAAGGCCAACAAAAAAATAATCAATGGCTAAATACTAACGCTGCCCGTGTTATTTTTTTTTCGTTGTCCACACTATGAATCGAAATTTTGTCGCTAGATGACGCCCATCGAACAATAACAGTAGGGTCACTGCATCACGAAGACGTAGTGTCTTCTTTGGGTAGCGACACGACAGCTAAATATTTTTGGTTATATGACGAATCTGACACTGTCAGGAGCGTAGCTTTTTTTGTATTTAAAAAAATAATATGCTTTACAAATGTTACGTAAATAACTGTCCGTCACACTCGGTATATATATACATATTTAGACTGTCCAAATAAACAAACCATTCAAATAATGCTTTTCAGATTGTCGAATAAAACCGATGTTTTTTATGATTTCAATATTTATCCACACACCGCAAGAAACCAAAAATTATTTGAAATGTTTTGGATTGTTGGATTTATTCTGGGGCATAAAAGTGTACGTTTAATCCCTTTTTTTATGGACTTAAAGTAATTTCTTTAAAACTATAAAGGAAAAATTATAGGTTTTTTGGATCATTTTATTTTATTAATATACAAAAAACAAAAAGCTATCATGATACACGATAACGGTAATTCTGTTGCTTCCAGCTTGGCAGAAGTTTACTGTACTTTGCTGATAACTTGGTTGGTTTCGATTATTATTGTGTCCTTTGGCATAGCCTTCATATAAAGGAAGCATTTAACTTTCTAGACTTCTCCAGGATAAAAAACAGGAATACCTTTTCGGTGAAATTTTTGACATTCTTTTAATTGCATCATTTTCGGTACTCTGAAAGCTGCTTTCTTTGGCGGCCTTTTTAATGTCCATCTCAAAGTAGGAATTATTCTTTGGTCCCTTGTTTGTTCCATCTTTAAGAAATTTAATTCAAACTTGTTCTTATTTAGTTTGTTATGAAATAAATATTATTTTTTGCACATTTTGTTAGCGTCTGACTGACTTTTGTTTAATATCTACCATAGCAATGCGCCCAAAGCTCACCAAAAAAATGAAAACTATCACTGCCCGCTGTATTATTATATACCGGGGGTTGACATGCTAAAACTAGAGTACCGGAGTAAGTGGTTTAATATTTATTTATTTTATGATTATTATTATTTTTAGTATATAAGTAAACAATGGCATTAAAGTCCCTTTTAATCACTTAACAAATTATAGTCGTCCTTCCGGTCGGGCTTAAAAAACTTAAAAAATATAATATAAAACTTAAAATATAAGTATGGTCTTTAATTTTTTTTTAAATATTTTAGATACTGTAGGTACTCTAAAAATTATGAGATCACTTTACAAACTTCTACAAAAATTGTAGGTACTCTAAAAATTCCGAGGTTAATTTACAATATTGTATAAAAATTGCGTGTAGGTACTCTAATTATTCCGAGGTAAATTGACGAGTCGCCAATGGAAATTCCGAGGCAGGTCACGTGGGCTTGTCGCTACCCATGGAGACGCCAGGCTTCCAGGATGCATTGACCCTAAATAACAGACTAAATTGATGGGGGAATATTTGAGAGAGACAATTTTTAAAGTCGGTAAAGGACAAAAACTATTATAGGCAACCAAGGCAGGGGAATCTCATTATCCCTCCGTTAATTTTTTGGCTGTTCCAAAATTTCCTTAGATTGGGACGCTGGCCTTAAGGGTAATAGGGCTGTCTAACAAAACATATGATCAAATCCAAGATGTCTTCCATGGGACAAACAAACCGATTTCCCATAAGCCGTAATGTTAACAAAAACGTAAATTTTACAAAAACGACAAGAGCTTTAGTCTCAAAAATTAATCAGTTTTAAGAATAGATCCTTTGTGCATATGAGAAAAATGCGTTTTTCTTAAAAATATTAAACTAAAGCGAGAAAATCTGAAATAAAAGGGACCATGTTTTCTTCAAAAAAGTAGGTTATGTTTTTGTTTATTTTGTTTTTTTTTAAACTTTTTTTCTAGTTTTTTCACTTATTTTGAATTATTACATGGGCGCACCAAGGGGGCGGGGGGCTAGGGGCCGGACCCCCCAAACCACATATTTTTTTAGATATTTTCCATATATTTCATGAGTAAACAGAAAAAATAGCATAAAGTACATCATGAGACCTCTGGGGCCCCCCAAAGGTTTTTGAAGTTTTTTGACCAATGAATCAATGAACTATCAGCCCAAGGTAGGGGAAAGTAGTTCTATTCAAAGAGCTCACTTCAAGGCTCACTTAACAGAGACGAAATTGAAATAGACTAAACTTTTCTCATCAGATTCAGGTTTTCTATTAGGATCTTTTGTTGTACTTGACTAAACCTTTTGCTAAGTAATAGGCCTTCTATAGCATTAAACTGTGAAAAATATTTCACTATGATTTTTAGGTTTAGACAAAGTTTAATCACGGATCATCTTAACAAAGGTGATCCGTGGTTTAATTGTTTTAACCCTCCAGTAGTAAAATGAAAAAGAGGCACAACTTATAGGTAGGTCAGTCCAACAGATCAATATGCACATATAAGATAAGTTCCAACCAAGGTTGGTCAAGCAAACTTCTAATAAGTACTTTACAAAATATGTTTATTTAAAAAAATATAAGTAAACATTATATAAAAAAAAAACTTGCAAAATTAAAATACAGTTTTTTCTTGTCATTGGCCTCACACACCGTACATCACCATATGATTTTCCATGAACTATAATACATAGGGCTTAAGTACGGTCAAATTCATCAGCTAACAACAGTAAGTACTGTTCAAATTTTACAACAGTACAATATTCGCTGTTGTATTACTACTGTTACTATTACTTTTATTACTGTTTTTTTGTAACAATATTTGCTCAATTATGTATCTAAAAGTTTATGCAAATAAACATATACTCTACTCTACAATTGGGCGTAACAGCATATGACCCATTAGGAGTATTAGAACCCAAATTTTTTTGAGAGAAATTGAAAAAAATATCTGAGAGAACTTATTTGTTTTTCTTGTGGTCATCAAAGTCAACAAAGATTACTTTTTTATCCATCTATTATTAATGATGGCAAAAAAATTTTTTTTGCTAATAAGCTCAGTACAGTACCGGAGAAATTTCACAACAGGACTTGTAGTAGGTCCAGTCAGATACTATACAAATTTTACGGTGTACAAGTTTTAGGTGTCAAAAAGCATGGAAATAAAGGAAAATTTGCACCAAAATAGTTTAAGATAAAAAGAGGTTTGAGTTAGGGAGACTGTCAAACTCACCAGTTTATTCTAAACTGTTTTGAGGTCTGTAAAATAAATATTTATTAAAGAAAAAGAAACTTTGATGATACAGGACTTCACTCGACACTATACAGGACGCTACACTACCAAAAGTTTATTTAAGGTTCTGTAGGATGGTGTACAAATTTGGTTCAGCTCATTATTCACACTTTAACCTCATATTGTTTTCCTTTTCTTTCTTCTCGGGACCCTTTTTTCAACCATCATTTTTAAAATTTTTCAACCGTTTTGAAACAATGGATGAATGGATATTCAGGAGAGACCCAGTCATGATCATTGCTGTATTGTATTGCCTAGAATGGTAAAAAAATTATAGTGAAATATTTCTTAGAGTTTAACACAATTCTATGTTACACTTCTGCAAAAGGTCCACTCAAGCACAAAAAAAGATCCCAATAGAAAATGTTGCCAAAATGGCAGTTGCACATTTATCCAAAACAAACCTGACAAAAAACTTTCGAATATTTCAATTTATCCTCTGTTAAGTCAGGTAATAGAGCACTTATCCACTTTCTTTTCCCTTCTTTGAGCTGATACCTAGTTCATTTAAATCAAGATGATTTTTTAAGGTCAAAATACTTGGCATTCCATCAAAACTAACATTATCAAGCTCTCCCCAGCTGCCACAATTCATAACAGCACAGAAACTAATAATAATGATTCAAACTGAGTAAAAAACTGGAAAAAAAGTAAAAAAAAAACAAAAGTAAATAAAAACATAACCTGACTTTTGAACAAAACATGGTCCCTTTTATTTGAGATTTACTGGCTTCAATTGATTTTTTTTAAGAAAAACGCATTTTTCCCATGTGTACAAAGGTTCAATACTTAAAACAGCATCTTTGTTGTAAGTTAAATCGTTTCACTTTTTTTAAAAATTACGTTTTTGTTAACATTGCGGCTTATGGGAAAACGCTTTGTTTGTCCCATGGCGACCATCTTGGATCGAAAAACAGCTGATCGTGACAGTTCGTTAGACAAGCTAATTTATAGAGCTAGGTTTTGAGGTTATATATTGTCCAGAAATTTACCTTATGGAGGAGGCATTCCATCGTGTTATTGTAACCACTGCGCACGTCGCATTATTTAGGCATCGTAATTGGAATTTGAGATCACAGATTTCGGGAAAAATCACATAAAAACTTTCGATTGTTTTGTTTATCTGTAAAATTTCGTAATTTTCTTTGACGTTCATGAATATAAACAGCTGTTCTGCTGGGGCATGGCGGCGTTGCCACATCACAAATGGTTTCATTAGCAGCGAGAACACATGTCTGTGGATGTTCGATTATTTTTATTTTCTAAGATGTTAGGACAATGATTTCTCTTCCGAACCTCTTTTTCTTCACGGATTAGCTAGTTTTTGTAGCGCATAAACATATTTAGGTCCACGGTTTGACCAGGAACAACCGAGGCTCCGCCCACTTTGATATTTTTATTACTTTGATGGGGGCAATATAGAATGAATACGAGTTGTGCACTTTTGTAAATTGGAGATAAACGAGAGATAAAACAAAGACTAAAAGAATAAACAAAATCGTATTTTTATATTATATAAATTAATATATAATAATACTTGAATAAAGTTGATATCTATCTCAGTTAGTCGGATTGAAGGGTTATGTAGGGCTAGCTAGTGGTGAGCAAACTTAACATCTGAACACTCTTGTGCCGAGTTTAAGCAGTAGTTCAGTGTGTATTTTTAGGTTCAAGTTCAGAAACAACTTTATTAATGTAAAAATGTTTTACAAAAATGGCGTCAAACCATAGGAATCTTAGAGAAAGCATATATAAAGCGCGAAGGAAACTTTTGACTGAAACTATATCTAAAGTACAACTAAATTCTACACTTAGTATGGCTTTACTCATATGGGAGTTGGTTGAGTGTTCGAATATTCCTCCAGTAATTGATTTTACAGTTGATGGTTTCAATGCTGAGCTTCTTATAGTCTGGCTGGTTATTTTCCTCCTACTTGCTATGTTGGCAGGGGTCCGGTTGACAAATGTTTCGGTCTGTATACGTGTATCTCGAAAATCCTCGATTATAAAAATGATCCGTAGAAGGACGCATTTTCGATATTCCCTTGGTTAATGCTGGCCCTATAGACCGGGATCGAAGTGTTAGTGTATTTCATCATTGGTTAGTTTGAAAACCGTGGTTTCTTTTTCCAGGCTCGCAAACCGGGGCTAGGGATTTTTTGGCGAGAGTGCTTTTTTATAAATGGGTTTGCATCCTTATTTGAATTTAACCGGGAAAATTAGGTTGATACTATCCCCACCAAATTTAGGAACGATTTCCGGCAACTTCATTTTTTTTGTGTTCTTGACAAAGTGTCTTTTCTCTTTCCTAAAGAATTTTGGCTGGGCTGGTGGCTGTCTGTTGGTGTCGCCATTGTTTTTGTGGTTATTGGCACTTATTGGCACTGCAGTAGTTGCAGATTATACCAAAGACGGTATAGCTGTGAGCCGTCGTTGTTTAGGCGAATCTTAGTGACGCTCACATCCTCTGAGGAGGGATTTAAGGCGGCCTACGCCATTTCTACGGGAAAGAAGCGTGCCCGTCCATTCCATCGACGGGACAGTTGTGCTGGACGCTGGTGTGAAGCAGGGTGTAGCATTGTAACCCTGGGAAAGGGTTTTACGCTCGGGCAAGGATCCAACATCTTGAGACCATGTGCTGCCCTAGCGTGATGTGCTAAGCGGGCACTAGGGAAGGCGCGAACAAAACAGGACCCGGAGTAGCAGGAGGAATGTCGGAGAGCAACACTTCAGGTTTAATATAACACCAACAACTCATAAAATAATCAAGGACCAAGGTAGGAGTTTTCTTCAATTTCATACAAGCAACCATTTTTTTAGATATAATTTTTTTTCATAAATTTTAAATATAATTTTAACACTTCTTGTGAACGCAAGATAAAGGTATGACGTCATGACCCCAATTTTGCGGTATAATTAAGCTAAATTTTATTGTGAAATTGCTATTGCGGTTATTTTGGCGCTGACTTGCTTGTTTCCACCAATTTCATTGATTCCAGTATTATTCTCAGGTTTCAATATTGTTTTTGATCAATTTCATTTTCATCCTCCTCATCCTACATATTGGTTTTTGAAAATAAACAAGATGAACTAAATTTTTGTGTTATTTGTACAATCCAATGAACCAACTTTGCAGAGACAAAAAAGAGATGAGGTTATATTTTTTTAGCGGTTTCCTTACATTGTTTTACTTCATGGGGTAGATCTCGGACTGGGTTGCTGTCCGTCTCATTCTACCCAACGTAGAATGATGACAGCAGATATTTGGTCCAGATCTCCCTATGACGGAATGATTTTGAAAGTATATATATATATTTTTTTTAACAATCATTTATATAATGGAGTCTCACACTACTGACTCAAATGTAGGTACACTGTGACCTGTTGGAAATGTGCATCTACCTATAAAGAACTTTCTATTTGTGTCAATTTGATTCATTTAGGAATCTTTTAAAATTTTATTTTGTCAATGAGTCGATTTCTTTTTTGGGTTTTTTAATTACACAAGTACTCTGTAAGCCTCGGAAGTAGATACGAGTTTCATTGTTTGGCTACAACGTTAGAGTTGAACTGTATTTTAATTAAGATCTTTGTAAAACACTGATATTAAAACACTGTCGCGCTTAAAATTTTCTTATCTCTGAACCCCCCCCTTCTCCACTGTATAAAAGTTACCGGGCATATCAATGTTTTACCTAGCTGGAAAATACAGTTCTGCTTCCAGATATTTGTTTAATTACTCAGCAATTTTTTTTTGGTGTCAAAAATTGGCACAGAGTTATTGTTCTATTTAGTTTGCCACAAATGTCACCCAACGCATTTTAATTGGCCACACTCTGCCCCAAAATCCATACTAAAACTACTAAACACGACCCAAAATTCTTAATAATAATAATGCTTTAATTGTCAACAACAAAAAATTAACAAAATACACTTCTAATAACTTAAACTAAAATTGAAGTTGACAAAAGGCAGAGTTCGCACTTTCGAGCTCATAAAGCTGAAAGCAGCGCTCTTCCACTCAACCCTAAAGAAGAAAAAAAAATAATTCTATAAAAGTTCCCATCAAATGCCCTAAGGGCTACTGAATAGCTTATAATAATATAATGATAATATAAAGTTGTGCAGCACCAATGTTTACACGACTCTATCGTGTAAACATTGGCAGCACAGAGAATCAATGTACAACGGGTACTGCTAAACTTTTGACAAAACGGACAGGCCATAATGCTAATATTTTGCTTATTTATTTTTTTTAGTTTTAGCTGCCTTGAAAAAGCAATTTTTAACAGTAACGCGAAACATACTTCGTTTTAGTTTTTTGTGATCAGCAGAGATTTCGTTATAGACTTTAAAAATATGATATGAGAAGGACCCTTGGAATGCACTTGTTTTATGCCTGGGTACTGATATTAGATCTTTTTGTCTCAGGTTTCTATTATGTAATTGGGTGCGCAGCTGAATTTTGTTAAATAAGAAAGAAGGAATACGCGTGTTTAAAATGTTATGATAAAATATTCTTCCATCAGAGCAACGCTAGGAGGATATAGAACAAGCCCCATAGAAAGTTTCCTTTGCGAGGCAGACGAACCCCCACTTTACCTTCGAAGAATGCAACTTAGCTTTACCTATGCCTCTACAGTAATGCAAAACCAAACGCATGAAGTTAAAGAAAACCTTATATCATCAATCCAGTACTAGATTTGTACAAAAACCTAATAGGACCCCTTCATTCTATGAAAGAACCAGGATGATACCTAGCTGAAACAGGCGAATCATTTCCTCAGGTTTTTGATAAACCTACAACTATGCCTCCTTGGACAATAAATATGCCCGAATATATCATGAACATGATCCAATTTGACAAAGGCAACACAAATCTGGAATTTATCCAAAATGAATTTAAAAATATTGCGCAGATCTTACAAGATTACATTAAAATTTACACTGATTCATGCCTCTAAATCCCCAAAGAGGTTAGGAACGGCCATTGTCGTTGAAAACGCCGACATTTATAAATTCCACCTGCCTAAGTATACCAGCGTTTACTCGGCGGAGCTTTATGCCATCTACCAAGCTCTAAGATATATAAGAAGCCAGAAACTTAAGCTACCAGCAGTGATCTCTGACTCACTAAGCACTGTAGCCTCAGTTTTAATAATCTATCCAAAACATCCAATTGTTTCACTCATAAAAAATGAACTCCATGAAATCCAACAATTATCACTTAATGTAGTCCTGCTTCTTTGGCTACCATCACATGTGGACATTCCAGGCAACGAGTTGGCAGATAAATCAATTAGTGACAGCGCGAAACTGCGATCCGCTAAAACTTCCATAAAACAGTGACCATATTTATCCAAATCACGAAAAACCCAATTAATTTTATCAAGACTCAGAATAAGACACACCAAATTAACACATAAACATGTTTTAAAAAAATTAATCCCTCCTCAGTGAAACATATTTTGTCTGACTGTCCAGCTCTAGAAAACTCTAGAAGCCGACATGGAATATAAATAAACTTTAATAGATTGCTAAACAACGATGTGAATAGCACAGACAACCTATATCGTTTCTAAAAGATATTAACTTAATTAATTTAATATATTTAGAACAAAATGCAATGTAAATTGCGCTAATGACCCACAGCGGTCGATGCGTCTTTCTCTTGTCAAACAAATAAATAAAATAAGACAAATAAGAAACAAAGTCCCTGCAAAGTGTTCCTTCGGTAAAACAAGCCGGCGTTTATAGATTTTTTAAATTTTATCTAAGAAATGTACATAAAAACGTTTTTATCGCTCTATGGTAACTTTGGAGGCAAATATCTCAAAAACCAATTATTAAGTTAATAAAGTTCCCTATTGAAAATTGAGGTAAAGTTTACTCGTCGAAGGAGGTGTGCGCTACAAGTTAGTCAAATAGTGTCCTCCTCGCAAACAAAATTGTTGTGTCCGAGGGTTTTTCCAAATTTCATCAAGAAATACACGATAAAAGCCCTGTTTATTCTTTCGTTGAAACACACTGTATAGTCGGCAGATATCTGTTATTACTAACGATATTACCTGCTTGGTTATTACCATTTTATAAACCCTTGCTCAATGTGGATAAACTTTTTATAAAATTGTATTTAATATCTTTATAAAGGTTTTAGAATCAGAAATTTAAAAAAAATTGTAAGGAAGCATGAAGGACCTCGTCAATTCCTGCCTGGTAAAACCTGTAAGTTTTCGTTTTTAAAATAAGATGGTAAAATTTCTTGAATGCCATCCTTATAAAGCATTCGGTTTAAAAACACACAAGTTTTATAACATGGCCTTTTCAGGGGCTTATTTTGTGGTGTTTTATGGGAATTTACAATTATATTTTTAGAACGTTTATCTTTAAGTAAAGGGTTGGCATAACCTTTACAAATCTTAAAGTAAAATAATATACAGGGTCCCAATTCAATCCTTTATGAAAGTATATGAAGATATATGATCCAAGGTGCAAGGCGGAGAAACCTAACCAAAGAGTAGGAGACTGGCAATCCTTTTCATGTACTTTTAAATTGTATACCTTAACTCTCACACTCGCGACATCTCGATGAAAGAATTGAAGTGGGAGACGGAGTATGTGTGAAAGCAATGTTTTTAAAAATGTATCGGCAAACAAAATAATTAAAATTTTGTAGTGTAACTGAGAGAATAAAGTTTAAAAAGTTTTCAATTTTACTTAGATAAATAATACCTTTTCGTTATAAAGAAGTCTTAAAAGCCTTTATAAAATTTTGAAATTTGAATAGTTGTATAAATGTCGCGAGTTACAACTTAAAAAACCTTTGGATTTTAATTTTTGCTATTATAGTTTGCCGTAACCTTTTAAAAACAGAAATTTTACTTGGCCACTGATTCGCCAATAGCGAAAATTCATGGTTCTGTCGACATTATCTTTGTAAATTTCACAAATTGCATGAAATTTCCTGGGGCTTTATTCTCCTAATCGAACGATGTGATCATTTCCATAAGATGCTTTGGCCAATAACAAGCTTTAAATAATCTCCGAGCCGTTACATGTTATGCGAATAGACCTCTATTGCGCAAGCTTTTCATGCGAGCCGACCGATGTAAGTTCAGCTGGTACGGGGCAGTAGATGAGATTGCTTCAAATGCGTACAATTCACTGCGACTGCTATTGGTCAAGGCAAGTCATTTCGTATAACACGCGACCACTCAGAGATTATTCAATTATTATTTGCTATTGGCCAAAGCATGTGATTTAATAGAGCCCTGATAGTTTTTGTTGAATGGCTAAACCTGGCTTATGCAGTATTAAAAAAACAGTAAACATTTTGATAAAATTCATATCTTTATTACACAAAGATTATTCAAAAATATAATAAGAATATTTTTCTGGTAGAGTGACAGGTTTCTTTATAACATTTACTTATATTATTATAAATTTTTGGTTAAAGATTAAAAATGCACATATACATGCGTGATTAAAAACTTATCTACAATATCAGAGACAATAAAGCAACAAATATATTATTTAAAATAAACTACACTGTCGTGCTCTAATTTTATTTTAGACAAAGACAGTAGTTTCTTTTAAGTATCCGACATCTCTAAAGAAATAAAGTACTTTTCAAAAAAAATATTAGTTTCTGGATTAATATTTTCATCTGAAAAATTAAAAATAAAACCCTTTAGATAGTATACTTGGAATGACACCACATGAAAAACTATTTTATTATTAATTCTAATAATAAACTAGCTGTCAAAAATTTTCAGTGATTTACCAGATATGTCGTCAAAAAATATGAAATTTGCTTATTTTTGACAATATCAAAAATTGTTATTAAAATAGTTGTTTTTTTGCAAAAGTGATGATAAAATATTTTTATGGTGTCATTCGAAATAGACATATAACTTTTCTAGGATTTTTAATTTCCTTAGCAGATTTATAAAACACATTGTCAATTTTTTTGGAAATACATTATTAGGCAATTCTGGAATTAAATTAAATTAAAAGATAAAAGCTAATTGAGAATTTGGAATAAGTTTTATATCACGCTACCTTAACTAAATTATTGCACCTAAAACTAATAAAAAAATAAGTAAGTATAAATAAAATTTTTAGCTAATAAAACAAAAAATACTACAATGGGTATCGAAAACCATCAGGCTCCATTAAAGGTACATCACATCACCTCTTTGAACCTTATGTATTGCGTTACGTGTAAAAATTGTAACTGTCAATTTTTAAAACGTAGAAACTAGTTTTAACATCAGAGGATTTGGGTGGTCTACCGTTAATCGAAGAACATTTATAAAGACATTTTGAAACGCTTCTTTGGAATTTTGTTATTGGTACGCTTGTTACTGAGGCTGCGCAGTAGCAACTTGCAATTCCTTTATCCTTATTAAACATAACAAAGTTGGAACATTTACTTAACACTTCGTTGTAGTTGTGGTAATGAATGCGTCTGCGCACTAGCTAAATGCCATTCCGTTGGTTTGCATGCCTACCTTTCGTTAAAGTAGTGGTAATTTTTATTATTTAATTTTATACATTTTTATGCGTCTTTTATTAAAGATGAAAACAGAGGTTAGGTTTTAATATTTTGCCATTACAAGTGGCAATCAAAAAAGTTTTCGTGGCTAATCGGGTAAAAAGAAGTTTTTGTTTTTCTCAAATTTTTCCGTTGGACTAAAATTTACGTTTGTTAGTATTATTTGGCTTAAAAATTCCGCTGATTGACGCTCACGTCTGAAGGTGGTTAAAAACGCTAATCAGCGTTGACCTGGCCTGAAAGACAAAAGTGCGGTCACGGATGGTTTATTTTTCTTTGAAATCGATCTTTTCATCGATCGATATACAGTACGAACCTAAATAAACCCCCCTTCTAACTTTTGAACATTGATTGAAGATATTGATTTTTGGTAAAAAGTAATTTTATTGGGACTTTTTTTGAGGATATTTGAGCAGTGACAGTTATCTCAAACTAACCTAATGTCAAAAATTTGACATAACATCAATATTTTTAAATTGGAAGGGGGAGGCATGTAATACCTCCTTCGAAAGGCTCTATACAACACATACAAATACAATACAAATTTTTAAAATCAGTTTAGTTTCCTAGGAGATATGTTTATTTTCCTTCGCGGTCGACTGAAAAAAGTTAATTTTTTATCAAGCAAAAAAAAATATTTAAATTGTTTTATTTTATCATAAACTAAGTTTTATGCTTCTAAGTTATATCAGAACCTAAAAATAAGTTAAAAAATTTTAATAGGAAAACGTGCTGTGTGATCATGTTTTCAAAACTTTTTTGTTTATTTGAAATTATTTTGGAATAGTTATTACACATCATGCTTTCCTATTAAAATTTTTAAACTTATTTTTAGGTTTTGTCTTACGTAAAAAGCAAAAAAAACTAAATTTATTATAAAACAAATCATTAAAAAAAAATTTGTTTGATAAAATGTTTAATAACGATATCTGCTATGAAAATTAACCAATTTAAAAATGTTAAATTGTCCTGTATAGACAATCAAAATACCTTTCGAAAGCGGTATAAGATGCACATCCTTTCAATTTAAAATTTTTATTGATATGTCAAATATTTGACATTACGTTATTTTGACATGGCTGTCACTTAGCTCAAATATCCTAAAAAAAAATCCCATTAAAAAGACTTTTTACTAGAAATAAATATCTCTGTCTGTTCAAAAGTTAGAAGGGGGGGGGTCTATTTAGGTCCGCATTGTATATAGCAGTTTATGCCTGTTCTTTTCTAGTTTCTCTCGTATCTCCGTAGATAGCGGGTCACTGCATCCTGGAAGCCTGACGCCTGGCTTCCAGGATGCAGTGACCCTAGCGTGCTCTCAATATAGACGTAGGATGAGAGACAAAACGATCTGATTAACTTCGCAAGGGTGTCACATTGATCAAGCAGTGCTTTTTGGAGTCATATAAGGCCGAAACAGTTAACTGCCAATACTTATTAGGTGTCCACTAGATCTTGGACTCCCGTGAAGTTAAGCTTTCGAGTTACAAACGAAAATATAAGAGAAACAAAAACTACTTTTTACTCAATTAGTCACGAAAACTTGTTTGATTTTTTAATTCACGGGTACTAAAATTTTACGTTTATTTGAAGTGACAGTTCTAAATGAGTTCCAAAAACTCTAAGGAGAGCGGCCAGTGGTAGTGGTTGTAAAACACTACTACAATGGATGTCCAAGTCGTCAACCTTTTTAGCGTTTCAAAATGTTATAAATCAATAATAATAGTTATCACATCTAAAGAATAAAACAAAAATATCGACTTTCTTCTATAAATAAAAACTCTTTAAAATGTATTTTCACTTCTTAACAAATAACGAAGACTATGGCTTAAGATGGTTGAACTAAAAGTTGTACAAAACAAGTGCCAAGTTACTAAACACACACGTAACATATTTTTAAAACACGAAGAAAAATTAAGTGGCTGTTCTGCTGCACTTTAAAAAACCCAGAGGGCGTGACCAGTTTAATAATTGGGTCTTTCCTGAAAGCCTTCTTTACGGCTTAGGAATCTACAGCTATTTAAATCGTGAACAAACGTTTTATTTTTCTACATATTTTTTTACTAGAAATACGCCTTATAGAGGCAATGCATTTGTAATTAGATTTTCTAAATTACACCTGATGTAAGTGACAGCAGAATAGACACTTTCATTAAAATATACTGGTTATAAAAAGTTGTAATTTGATAGGATATGATCTGGCAGTGTCGAAATTTTATTTATTATCCTACACCAGCCTATATGCAATAGTTTAAATTTTTTTTAATTTAAAAAATTAAATTGAAGAAAGAACAGGGTCCAGGATATAAAAAAAATTGGCCCTTAATTGCGGCCCTCAATTTTCAAGAGTGTCTTAAAGGGAAAAACTGCATCTTGGTATAGCAGGCTGTAAGTGGGTTTTCGAAAATCTGCATTTTGGGAGGTGATCAATAACTATTTTATTTATGAAAATCTCATTTTGCCGTAAATTGCTTTTTTATACACAATACACAATCCAACTGTCAAACTGATTTTGGTCTGTAACTTTTACTCTTTAGGATATTAAACAAAATGACGTCGCACAAATTACATGGGCGTTGGGCTTCGGTGGAATACTTTTAGACTCACGTATGTTATACAGGAGATCCTCCCATACAACTGTTAACTGGGACAAATCTTCCGATCTCCAGAAATTTTGGAATTTCCATCCAAAGTTTGCAATGTTGTGATATCAAAAACAAACCAATATGTCAAATCAATTTTACGGTAGTTAATTTTGGCTAAAACCAACACACATACTGTATAAAGGTCTACATTTAAGGTTGCTAATAGTAAAGCAGTTTTCGAATGTGTGTGAAATTGTGGCCTTTATTCGGTATGTTACGGCAGTTACGGGTCATTGTATTGCAAATTGCCAAACTATTTTTATTATGAAAACATTTTCAAATTGCAATCTTTGTGTAAAAATTCCAAAGTTTCTGGAGCCCATTGGAAGATTTGTTGAATTTAAACGTTGTATGGGAGGATCTCGTCTATAACATACGTAAGTCTTAAAGCATTCCACCGAAGCCCAACGACCATGTTATTTGTGCGACGTAATTTTTTTTATTCCTTTTTTATTTTTAAATTGGCTATTTATTTTTTTTAACTAACCTAACAAAATAAAATATTAAAAATAATAATCAAAAAGGTTAGTTTTAGCGCCCTAGAAATAAATTATACAACCATACCACAGAAAGAAAGAAAAAACTACCAACTTTATATAAAACAGATAAAAATTAGTTTGACAGTTGGATTCTTTATAGACAAGCTATATAAAAAAGCAATTTACACCAAAATGAAACTTCCAAAAACTAAAAATTTACAGACTCTCTCTGAAAATGCATACTTTTCAAAAAACTTCTGTGGCTTAAATACAGCTTGCCATATCAGGATGCGGTTTGCATTAATCAAAAATAAATTCTAGTAAGTTTAGTTAGGGTTAATAGATTTTGTTGCAGTTTTGGGAACACTTTTAGTCATAACTCTATATCATCTTTTTCTCTCTAAAGGATAGACAAAGATGTGATGAGCTTAATAAAAAAAACTGTAAGAAATCATTGAGTCAACTGAGTTTTAAATAACTATTTCATAACCAGTAGTATTATGCATACAGTATACTAACGTTGCTCTCACAAAAAAGTGAAATATATGTTGCTGAACAATACAGAATATAAACTTATGTTTTTGATTGTGCTACAGTGTAGGAATGTCTCCCAAACTATTATTTATAAAAAAGTTTCTAAATTGTTTTGAGGTTCGAAAAATTGCAATGGAAGCAAAGCATTTGTAACCCATCATAGATGCACGGAGATTTTTTGTAATTCAGTTTCCATTTTTTGTTTTCAAAAAACCGTGTTTGCTCCGACTGTAGCGAGAATCATGCCTTAAATTGATGCTTGCTCCGATTTCGTTAATTCTAAGAGCAAATATTTGGAAAACCAAGTAAACATTCAAATATCAGGTCCGCATTTTTATCATCATATGATTTGATTTAACGACTCTTCTGTTGTGTTTATTTTAATTTGGTGTTTTGCGAATATTTGAAAAAAAAATCTTTTGCAGAAGGAACTATGGCTACGAAATCTAAGAAAAGTGAGGAGCACGTGGAGAAACAGGTAGAGCGGCACATGGCGACCTTAAGGATTATCCCAGGGATGGAAAACAAAACCAGGGCGCTTGTGAAGGATATGATTCAACATCCTGCCTTTAACACTCCTGAATACAAATGGTCTTTAGAAGATTTCGAAATTGGAAAAAGACTGGGAAGAGGAAAGTTTGGCAGAGTATATATGGCTAGAGAGAAGCGCACGGGTTTTTTGGTAGCCCTTAAAACCTTGTTAAAAAAGGAGATCGTCAGGGGCAGAGTGGAACGTGGAATTCTAAGAGAAATAGAAATTCAGAGCCATTTAAAGCATCCCAATGTTTTGCAACTATTAGCATGGTTCCATGATAGTCACAGAATTTACCTTATTTTGGAGTATGCTGGAAAGGGAAAGCTTTACTACCATCTAAAAAATTCACCAGGGTCGCGGTTTTCTGAGCCTACAGCGGCTAAATACATCTACCAAGTTGCAGACGCGCTACATTACTGTCATCAGAATCAAGTAATTCACAGGGATATTAAACCAGAAAACTTATTGCTGACTATTACCAATGACATTAAGGTCGCCGATTTCGGATGGTCGGTACATTCACCTTCACTTAGAAGGGATACAATGTGTGGTACCCTGGACTACTTGCCGCCAGAAATGGTTGATATCAAAAACTACAGGCATACAGTGGACAACTGGTGTTTAGGTATTTTATGTTACGAGTTTCTGCATGATGTGCCGCCATTCGAGTGAAGTAGTCAAGAAAAAACATATAAAAAAATCAAAGCCAGAAACATCGTCTATGGCAGCCATGTTTCTAAAATAGCTATAGATTTGATTGAGCGCCTGGTCGTACTAAAAGGTGAACAAAGACTACCACTGTCGGACGTCATGAGACACCCATGGGTGGTGCAAAATAAGGCCAGTGCTAAGTGATTACTTATTTTAAAACAATATGATCATATCTACTTTAGTTTACAAAATATAGACAAAAATAAAAATGTTAAAACATGGAAAAATTAAAAAAAAAAAATCAAATCTAATGTATAGTCTAAATTATACGCATTTGTAATGACGTCACCAGGTTTCGCCAATCCATATTTGTTATTATGTTTTTGATTGACAGTGACGGATACTTCACATAACCAATTACCTACCTATTTAAATCATAGATACTAGTTTTTTTTTAAAGTTTATTGCACCGCTGTTTATAATATACTAAACAAAGATAAACAAAAATGACGTCATTACAAATGCGTATAATTTGGACTATATTACATGTAATTTTGTATGTACATCCCTACCTGATTTTGCCATCTTACCACAGTAATCATGTTTTATATCTCTGTAACCTGAGGTAAACAAAGAAGTAAAACCATTCATCCTGATACAAACAACAATTTATTGACTAAGGGTATAGTCAAAATCACTTTCTTATTAACCTTATTTAATAAAAACTCATGATTTATAAAGTATTTTCCATAAAAATAATGTTTTAAGAAGTACCAAAAAATTCCATTTTTAAAGCCTATTTTGAAAAGGTAGGATAAATCATGCGACCTAGATTTTTTTGCATAATAATTTACGCTACAGTTGAATGCAATATAGTAATGTCTTAGTACGGCTCCTTATTAGAGGTAGCAATAGAACAGATATAGTCGGTTTTTTTATAGTGGCAGGTCGTCATTGGCATTTTATCATTAAAACTAATGAAAACATGTCAAGACGTAACCGACAAAATAAAAAAAAAACTATATCACCTTCTACTAATAATACTACTAAAATCTCCTTGCACATGGGTGCAAGAGTATCATCAATATTTTTTAATAATTGAACGAAGAGAGTAAATATTAAAGTCCAGAGACCCAACATCAATAACATTGACAAAATTTTGTGATCTTTAAAAACCAATTAAATATCGAATTTACGATTTTTAATGGTTTTGAATAATTGAGGAAAAGTAAACATCAACCTTGGTGATAAATATTTATAAATAACCTTTCAACAAAGGCAGAATTGTTAAAAAGCTCCTGTAAAAAAGTATCCAGTAGTGTTTTGATACCCTGCACGTGATAAGAAAAATTTTGGTAAAGTCCACGAATTAAGGTTACTTATTTTCGCCAAAATACTCAAAATTTTAATTTTTACTTTATTCGTTCGTAGTTCTTTTAACCTGAAAAATCTTGAGTTTGGGATTCATTTTTAAAAAATATGTTAAAAGGAAATTCGCTACATAAAAGGTATTTTTGTTTATTTTTAATAAACTAGTATTTGTACCTAGAGATTCCCAAACCCCAAGACCCTTAAGGTTTTTCAAATTAAAAATCAACAAATAATAATTAGAAAACAATTACATACTATTTAAAAGCACACAATATTGCAAAATGCACAAGTTATATTATAGGTGTAGTTTAAAAAAAATTACTATATATTGTATACTATAGGCGACAGATTCAACGGTTGGGAGTAAACCATAAAATATTCATTTGAGGCAGAATTGCATGCATCGCTGCGAAACCAAACGAATGCCTCGTTCGCATTCAAGCTCAAGTGAATACGCGCTTTGAGACGAACAATATTCAACTGAATGCCCGTTTGAAATTCCCATTCTGATTGGATGACGCGGGTCCATGCGAGGTGCTGTTGGTTACGCCTTCAAGGTACGTACACATACGTATGCGCGTTCGGCCTCGCAGCGACGCATGCGAATTCTGCCTCAAATGAATACGCGTCTTAAGTCTGCGCCTTTTAGTTCAGTTTGAGTTTTCTAGATGGCACTAGGTGCAATCAGTTTGCAGTTTTTTGCAAAAAATATTAGCCTATTTGGTACGACGGCCCATTCGACAATTTTTTTAAATTCTATAATCTTTGGTCTATTATAATTTTGTATCTTAGTATATTTTTGTAAACTGCACCCATATTTTGATTAACATCTAATTTTGTTTCATATGGCAGTTAAATATACTCGCAAGTTTTGGTACTTGCGGCAGGTTTGCGCATTTCCACCTACATGGCATGCACCGACTAAAAAACAAAAGAAAAACAGTTAAATACTAAAGTCATTGCAAAATAATAAAAGTCTACTAACAAAATAAAATGTTTGCATAGCATCCCTGAAATAACCGTAACTACTAAATAAATAAAGATTTACATCAACATAGTAAAAATAAATTAATTCGCGGAATACCAATTTCTCGTATTTAAAGTACTTAAAATCGATCTTTGCTGACATTACAATCAGAGGAAAGTAACCAAAGATGGGACAGTTTCACATGATACACATTTTTTTTAACTGACCTTACCCACTTTGCGTAACCTTTGGCATGCTATTAAAAGAATTTTATACAAGCTTTATTGAAATAATAGGCAGCACTTCTACGGCGGAAGCCACGTTGTCTATGAGGTGGTATGTTTTGGGTTTTTTCGTATTTTATTAAAATATACTTGACCGAGTATATACACATAAAAGACCACAAATTTTTATAAAAGAAGTTAAATATAAAATTCTCAAGAAACTTTTGTTCGCATTTTTAGTTGCTATTTAAGACAAAGAAACAAAATCTAACGAAAAATTGACAAGGAGGCGTGAAATTTCCAAAATGACCGTCTTAACTCTGAAAAACTATCAAAATATCTAAACAAGTCGATAAAATTTGCTAGGCGTAAAACTTATCACCCTACATAGACGTATGTCACATTAGAGCGTATTAGTACAGCCTAATTAAAGGCATCATCACAAATAAATTTACTTTCTGTTAAAAACCATAACCTATTAGTAAAACAGGTTGAAACATAGAAAACTAAACAACTGATAAGATGATCTAACGGATACCAACCCTGTGCAATTTTACATTACTCTTATTTTACTTGTACCAACTTAACAATCCGGCCTCGCAAAATTAAACGTATCGTGTTTTTAATAAAAATATTAATTTTTAGTTCTAGTAACAAAACTTATTTATTTATAGTATGTAAATTAAAATTAAATCGCATTGTTTAAGTTTATTTTGTTTAAAAAAACGTCCTGTCTTCTTCCTAAAGTTTAGTTGGCCACGTTGCCGAAACTTTTCCTTATTTTGAAAAATGAACCAAATAGAAGTAAAAAAATACCAAATTTAAAAAAAAACAATTTTATACATCCGCATCCATGCAAAAACAAGTTTTGAAACATGTCTCCCTTCTGCCGCTAAAGATAGTAGCAGTTTCCGTTGTATGTTTAAACAAAATCAAGTAAATAAAATTGTGTAAAATGCAGTAAATTAAATACCTATAAATTAAATATTATTTATTTAAATTAAAATTATTAATTGGTAGGATTCTTCATTAGTATTACACAGGATTATATTGTTACATTATGTTTTATTCAATACCGACTTGACTGAACCATCCATCCGGTAAATAATAATTTAAGAATAAATGATTGTACATTTAGGTTTAAACCTAAAATTATTTTTACGATTTTGTTACAGCTAGACACTCGTGATATTAGGAAAACCAAATCAAACCGCTCATACCTCCTTTCTCCTAAAAACTATGAAAAAAGTGACCAATAAATAAGAAGCGAAATCCCAACAAGGAAACCGCTTCACAAAAGACAATTCGCTTACCAGGCAGGCAAATCCACTATAAGTGCGCTGCACTGCTTGGTAAAAGACATTGAAAAGGCTATACGCAACAAAGAATTTGCCTTAACAGCCTTCATCGACCTAGAGGATGCCTTTGACAACACCTCACGCCAGTTCATCAAAAGAGCACTAGAAGAATGGTGTAATAAAGCGGTGCTCAAATACAGAACAATAACTGCCGAACTAGACGGAGTTACATCTACCATCACCACAGCAACAGGCTGCTCCCAAGGAGAGGTCCTTCGCCTCTGACATGGACACTGGTGGTAGACAGAATCCTAACCAGACTCAGTAGAGAAGGAATTACCGTTCTAGGCTACGCTGATGATCTGGTGGTACTAATCAGAGGCAAGCATAAAGGCACAATATCAAGCCGAATGCAAACCGCCTTAAACATAAAAAACTAGAGAGTGAGGTCTTTCACTCAATCCCAACAAAATAATATTAATTCCGTTCACAAGAAGAAGAAAGCTGAATCTACTAGCTGAACGGAACACAACTTTCCTTTCCCTAGACTGCAAACCAACGTGGAACAACCACCTGAAAAGTTGCAGGTAACTCCTGGGCAAAACGTGGGGGCTAAAATCAAAAAAGGTATTTCGAATATACCGAACGGTGATTAAACCCATGATCACTTATGCGTCACAAGTATGGTGACCAAAAGTCGAACAAAAAACTGCTCAGATCAAACTAAGCAAAATTAGCAGACTAATCTGCTTAAGAATTACAGGAGCAATGTCAACTTACCCGACTTCAACCTTAGAGGCGATGTTAAATCTGCCTCCACTACACATAAGTGTCAAAGCAGAGGCATTAACACACGCCTATAGGCTTCTCCAAACAAAAAAACTGAAGCCTGGTAACCTCAGCATACTAGAGGTGGTAAAGCTGGACAGCATTAACAAACCAACGGACCATATGACAGTCTTGTTGGACACAGACATTTCATTCGAAGTGGTAATAAAGGACCGCCAACACCGATTAACATATGCGGACAAGAGTGCCTAAATATGAGCTTCAATTGGAAGCATATCTTCATACTTTCGGACAGTCAATCGGCTATAAGGGCCATAAAGGCTCTTAAGTGTGTGTCAAAGGTCTGGGAGTGTAAAGAGACCTTAAAACTACTAGCTCAAAACAACAAAATTACACTGAGAAACCAGACATCCTTTTAAAGAAAGGGGCGGCAACACCCTACTGCGGACAAAAGCCCTTCTGTGGACTAATGAAAAGCCACTACATAAAAGAACTGAATGATTGAAAAATCAACCAGTTGGTGTCTTACTGGGGACAGACTCCGAGAAACAGACATTGAAAACGGTTTATAACCATATCAGCAAAGAAATCTAAACAGCTTCTTGAAGTGAACAGGAACGACTTAAGACTAGTAGTCAGACTGCTTGCTGGACACTGCCTAGTGAAATATCACTTAAAGGGAATAGGTAAGGTCAACGAACTACAACTTGTGCAGTAGCGCATTAGAAACACACAGAACATCTGCTCTGTGATTGATCTGCCCTACTTCCTAAAAGGCTCCAGTACCTCGAAGGAGGTACCCTATCGCCTCAAGAAGTGAGCCAACTAACTCCCAAGAAAATAGCTTCCTTTGGTAGAAGCTTGCAAATCTTGAAGACAAAATGAGATGCAGTCACGCACAAAATATCTTGGAGGTATAGGTGCTGAGCGCCTTGGAAGCCGATATGACTGCTTGTGGAATCTACAATCTATACATTCAGGGCCTCTAGTACTTGCTTACTTCATAAACAAACAAAAACGTAAAAATTTCAAAATACACACATATATGCAAACTTGTCTCTCAGTACCATTCACCATTATGTTAACAGCTTTTGGATCTTCTACCAATATTGCAGAATGGTCATTTAATATGACTCAAAACTAAAAACATGCATGCATGGTCGTGGGTAATAGTAGTTTATAGAACAAGCATGTTATGATATTTGTTTGAGACGCAAGCCGAAGGCGAGTGTGTTAATTCAACTGAGCGTGTAATGATCATGACATGCGAGTTAGTGTACTATACTTTACCTACAACCAATAAAAATTTCATTATAAATATCAAAAATACATACTTTGTATTATTTATGCCATAATGTTTCAAACAAAAATGGGACATTTTCAAAAATTTCAAATTATGTCAAGTCAAGTCTTTAAATATTTTCTTCTACGATGCAAATTTTGTGGTCCTTTTGGAGCCGAATTTCGGAAATAGAAATGAAATTTGAGTAATGTTCCGTTAACAGTAGTCGTGTTAGGTCGCTTGTTAAACTGGTAATATTAATTGGTCGTAGGTAAAGTAAATTATTATATTATAATTATCTATGTTGTTATTTACATGGTCCACTAGAAATCAAGGTTGTTTCCGATTACCTTAGACACGTCGACTCCCGTCATATTCTTGACCAACTCGGGCACTCGGCTGACAATGTCGAGCACCTCGCCTGTTAACTTGGCAGCACCAATTTCGCCGTTTCCTGTCGATACCATGGTGATTTTCTTGGCTTGCGAGAGTGGCGCTGCTACCTCTGCCGCCACCTGGAAAAAAATTGTTGTTCAACCAATAAAAAGGACGTTGTTGTACGCTTGCTCAAATAAGAAATTGTTTGTTTCAGCTGTTTTCCAGGCCAAATTCATAACATTTCAAATCTGTTCCATCAATTGTTTGGCTTGAAGCAAATCAGCCATACACACCGACCAAACCCGCCATACACACGCATGCGTATCATACGTTTTACTGTACAAGAAAAAGGGTGACATACATGAGTTTCTATGGGGGCCTCTATAAAAAACGAATGTGTTACATATTAGCCAGGATCTTTTTACAAATTTGTTTTTAATTTATTTAAATTTTGACAAAACCAACCAAGTTTTAACTGTGTATAGGCCGCTGTCTACTCCCCGTAACTGCTAAAATCTTCTACCACTTACTATAATTAACCAATTTTTACATTTGAAAGATTGAAAATGTGTTGGAACTTCCAGGCAAAAATTAGCGTATTACGTTTGGAAATTAGTAAATTACCACCACACAATATTCGCATTTCTATTTATGCTAAAAGTTAATATTACACCCATCCATAATCATAAAAACAACAATTATGGCCGGTGTAGGTATCATCTAGTAGTCAACCGCTACTGCGGAAACCGTATAAGCATTTTACTTAGAAACACAGTCCCGCTTTTTACTGTTTCACCGTTTGTCAATACGCAGCAAAAAAAGTAGTACAAACCTTGGGTAAGACGTCCAAGAACATATCGATCATTGCAGCTTCTTTGTATTCTTTCCACGCATCTGCCTTTTTCGCCATTTGTTCCGCCTCTGCTTTCGCCTTAGCTTCGATAGCGTATGCTTCGGCTTCTCCTGCAATCAAATTATAACAGTTATGTAGCGTCAGCTTCCATGAAACATAAACATATTTTAGAATCTTAGCTGCGTGGTATATTCCAAATTATACGCATTTGTAATGACATCATTTTTGTTTATCTTTCTCTAGTATATTATAAACAGCGGTGACAATAAACTTTTTAAAAAAAGTAGTGTCTATGATTAATTCATTTTTAGCTCACACATATACTATACTATAGTAGTGTGAGCTATGGTGATCCTAATTTTTTCGAGAAAAAAAAAGTTGCTCCGATTTCAAAATTTTTTATATATCTTTGCGTTTCAGATGATTTTGAAACATTTTTGTTGCGCCGTCTGTCTGTCTGTCTGTCTGTCTGTATGTCTGTCTGTCTGTATGTCTGTAACGACCAACGCGCATAACTCAAAAACCGCTTGGCCGATTTTAATGAAATTTGGTATCTAGGCTGGGTCTTGAGTCGAGATGGTCCCGTTTAAAAATGAACAAAATCCACCGAACAGAAATCAAATAAAAGGGTGGGGGTAGATTTCAAAAATTAGAGTTTATGTGAAAATATGGCGTGTGTGATATCAAACGAAAGGTAATTGAGTCTGCAGTTAAACTAAATACATTTTAATTTATTTAAAAAAAAGGGTGGGGGTATATTTTAAAAATTAGAGTTTAAATGAAAATATGGCGTGTGTGATATCAAACGAAAGGTAATTGAGTCCGGAGTTTAACAAAATACATTTTAGTTTTTTGTTTTTTTTTAAGGATGGGGGTAGATTTCAAAAATTTGAGTTTAAGTCAAAACATGGCTTGTGTGGTATCAAACAAAAGGTAATTTAGTCTGGAGTTAAATAAAATATATTTCAGTTTTTAGTTATATTAGCTCACACGTACACTATAACTATAGTACCTAGTGTGAGCTTAGGGGCCCATATATTGGCAGAGTATTTAAATAGGTAGGTAATTGATTATGTAAAGTATCCGTCACTGTGAATCAAAAACATGAGTTTGTCAACTTGTCGGAAACTATTTTAAAAAGTTGTAAAATGCCCAGAAACAAATATAATAGGTATAATGAACAATCGCAGCTGATAATAAATATATTGGCTTTTTTTCAACTGGAAAGGGAACAAGTCCAAAATGGAATCGCACTTCAATTTGAGAATCTGATACAGCGAGCCGCAGATGCAACAAAATTGGGCCCAAAAACGATAGTAAATATAAAAAAGAATCTACGCCATACGTTTTTTTCTCACCTGGTGACTTCATTACAAATGCTTATAATTTAGACTATAGTAATCTTTTAAGTTGGTGATGTCGCATTATTTTTCAAAATGTAAAATTTAGAAACGAGCTGTAATCAAGTTTATTACTTAATACGTTGGCTATATTCGGGGGGTATGGGCCGCCGAAAACCAATGCTACAAATTTTTGCGGTTTGGAGGTACATTTTCTTAAATTCTTTCTGTTGAGTGCCCTCCCAAAACTAGACCCAAATAAACAGTATTTTTAATTGATTTATTCAAAAAAAGTTAAATCTTCTCTTACGACATGATTGTCTAGTCCTTTTTATTATCTGTGGTTAACAGCAAGCTATTAATTGAAGTTTTTTAGCGTAAATAATGACAAGCCGGCAGCGCCGCGCGTGGCAAGGTTTCAATTTCACCCGTTTTTTAGCAAGGTATGGGTGGATATTCTCGAGCGGGGGCGGGAGGAACGTTTATTTTAGTAGAAGTCGGCCATCAACATCGTGCGAAATACATCTGTTGCCCTTGCTACGAAGCCGGTTTTATCCTTCGTGAAGACGTACCAGTTTGTTTTGATCGCGTGTCATTATTTGTTTTTGTTATCGTTTGTTTATAAAATGGAAATAAATACCGTCGATTACATAATTAACTGTACAAATTTAAACACGTTGACATATGAACTCCGATTACAAATTAGGGCCACATAGACCGGACCTAAAAATTAACCAAAATTTTAGTGCAACTAATGCCGAGGGGTGCTCCAAAAAAACTTATAATAGAAAATTTAATAAAAAATTATACGAAGCTGAAAACTGGTTGTGCGGGTGTAAAAAAAGAAATGCTTTTTTTTGCTTTATTTGTCTTGAATGAACAATCCACGAAGTGATCCTGCGTGGGTGACAAAGGGAATGTGTGATATCAAGCACTTTAGTGAAAAGTTAAAAAGACACAAAGTAGGTGGTATTCATTTAAATAATCACATAGAATTTTCTATGCTAGGCAAGGCTGATATTAGCTCCCAATTAAATAGTGCCTATAGGCAAAACATTACCGAACATAATGAAAATGTGACAAAAATTAGACATACTTAGTAGGTTAATAGACTGTTTAAAATTCTGTGGGATTTTTGAGGTTGCTCTACGGAGCCATAAAAAAGAAACGCGAATGGACTTTATCTATAAACAAATAAACTAGAAACTACACCAAGTAGCTGCTTGTTTGGAAAATACTAAAATAAAATTGTTTCCGTAAGTTTATTCTATTTCATTTTTTATGCAATTTAAATTTCTGCCCCCAACCAATTTATAGCGTCACCAGCCGGCCACTGGATACATCGTTTGAAATTATTGTTAACATTTCCTCTGAAATGCTCGGTTTTTAAAAAAATTAGATAAAACTTAATAATGTCCGTTTATTTTGTATATAATGTGGAAATACATAGGAAATGATTTATCAACTTTTGTGCTACTATACATTTCCTCAAAATAAATAGCCACAAAAAATAACTTTAGAGAATGCTGTTTTCCGGTAGTTTTTAATATGACATCAAGTTATACAAAACCGGACGCGAGATTATCGTAAAAAATATATTTTCATGAACCGAACCTTCGATATTTCAAGAAGCATAAAGGTCAGCATACAAGACTTTTTGTTACTTCATAAGAACATCAACACGAAGGTCTCTGCAAAAATTCAGATTGTTAGGTCTCATTCCGCAGGAGCCTTTTTTTACCTAATTTTCCTGGGCTTAAAACCTTATTAAGCGAAACAAGTTGAAATTTGGTGAGCTGATTCTTTCAACCTCCAATTTTTTGAAAATATCTCTTGTTAATTGGTATTTCCTTAAATGAAAACATTTCCTTAATTAAACATACCAATTAACAAGAGATGTCTTCCAAAAATTCAAATAAATGGATCCATGATAGATCTGATACCTTCCTAGCGCATTAGCACACTCTAAGTGAACTAACTTCACGCTATATCAGACCTAAAAACAGGTTTTGTAAATATCTCAGGAACGGAAGCTTCTTCGAAGTTTTTAGTAATAACATAAATTATTGAGAAAAACGTGTTCTACTATATTACGAAAACGGCATATTTGCTGCGTTAAAAAGTTAGGATATTTTCAGTTTTTGAATTGTCAAAAAACTGTTATTAGCCACAATGGATTTTGACCAAAATCTAATCAGCTCTTTACAGAACTGTACACTATTTTTAAACGGTTTAGGAACTATCGTGTTACGGACAGACATATACACACACAAGCGGACAGACGTTACGACGATATCTCTAGCCATTGCTGCGCGGGCTAGGAAGGTAAAAATTGAAGGAAGAAAGGATCAGCTCACCAAAGTTAAATTTGTTTCGCTTAAATACAATTTTATGAAATAATCCAAGATGTTTTATTTGTTATTCTTTTTTTGCTAGATTGCGATGCAAAAACAATCGGGTAAATTCCATGTTTAAAGTATTGAATAGTGCATTAGTCAGGAAGATTTTATTCAATATAATAAAAACTTAAAAACGGCACATATTAACAAACTAAGCTCATCTTTCGTTCTGAAGAAAATATTTGTCCCTTTAACTTGAGAAAGTTAAGACACTTCTGACATCGTTCAAAAGAAAATATGGAAAAATTATGCAACTTTAGTATTTTATGTTTTTTTATAACCTACATTAACTCCTGTTAAAGGCCACGCAAATATAACCAATGAGTCTGTACATAGAAAATGCTATGGCTAATTTTGATAGTCTAAGGGTTTTACTTTAATGAGCTGGCTGATACGACCTTAGCACCCTTGAAAATTTGGAGATATAATACGTTGGAGATGTGATAAGTGATAAACTTGTTTTGCAAATATAAAATTGACACTTTTAAATTAAAAGTCCGGGCCATTTCCCGGTTAGGAACATTGGTAAAATGGTTCCGCTTGGGCTCAGCAATATTGGATTTTTTTTTATTTTATAATTAAAGATCAATGAAAAATCTATCAAACAAGATATCTTCGAGCTAAATCTCGAAAAATGCTAAAATTATGTCTTAACAACTTTTTTCTTGGATTCCCCCCAGTCTTGATTACGTCATTAGTGAAGAAACGGCCGATTTTTCCAATTATCTGCTAGACTAAAATTGATTTCTTTTTGACATTTAACCCAGTCAATGTTATCTTTGGATAGTTTATTGCGATACTATTTTGTTATTATTTATACTCAACGCCAAACAAGATCATTATTAACAAAAAATACTGTGATGCAGATATTAGTGTATATCTTCAAGAACTTTAAAATCATAAGACGTAGAAAGTGTGAAAAGCTAATATGAATAGTAAAGGCTTTATTGCTTTTGTAATATTTGTGTATCTTGTAACACAATTTCATGAATCGGAATCCATACTGTTCCCATTGGTATTATACAGATACATTAAAAAAGCTTACCTTTCCCGTAAGTATAAGTAACATAGTAAATTCAAATCTAAAATACTGTTGTCCCTAAGAAAAAAGCCGCATTTGAAATTTTCCGTTTTGAGAAAAATAGGTTAAAGTTTGATATTTTTTTATTGTCTTATAATTTTTAAATAAAAAATGGTTTTATTTTTTTCATTTTTATTTCAAAACTATAAGACGATAAACAACTATAAAAATCAAACCCGTTTTCCTCAAAATACTAATCCTATCTTAATCATACAACTAAACATTAATCATACCAAAAAAACAAAGATTTTTTTTTGTAAACTTTTACATTTATCTTAAATAATTTTAGAACATCATTCATATCCAATTAACTTTATGTAAACTTATTGAATTTCGCTATTATAAAAATTATATTTTTTAGCCCCTAATGAAGGCCGAACAACATCTCAACCTTCGATTAATTATAAGAATTACTTGATAAAACCTCCAAGCTTGATGCACAAATCATTAGCTAAAACCACAAGACCCATAGAAATCGTTTCTTCTACGTCTAAGATTTATTTAGAAAAAATTGATGAACCAAAACCTGTAGAGTGGTACGAAAGTTCTGTTGAATATTCTCCAAAAACTGTTTATAATCCTTGTGGATATGGTTCTTTACCGGCGTTTGATCCAAGTCAAGAAATAATTGATAAACATTGGATAGATCCAAATATATCTGATAAAAAACGTTATGTTTATTCTTACAAAGACGTTGGAAATACTTCTCTGGGTAGATTTTTGCTAAAGTCGTTGCAAAATATAAAAAAACCAGTGTTTTATTCAAAAAAAGTATTTTTTGTTAATGGAATTCCAAAATACAATCATTATAAAACTCACAGTTTCAACTATAACTCAGAAAATATTCCAAAACAAGCTCAGATAGAAGCTAAACATATAATTGAATGCACTCCTGATAGTATTTTGCTGTGTCCAATTTTTACTATGGTTATTTGTACTAGCAATGGAGCAATAATCTGTGCGACCAATTATACATCAACTGTGCCTTGCAGGTCACAAGATTTAAAAGATGTCAAATGTGTAAAAGCAATGATAGTAGAGGATGCTGATGAACTGCTTACAGGAGAAATACCGTGTCTCTCCCAAGCAACAATTGTGGGGTCTGTAACTTTTAATAAAAATATTATTGCTTTTAATAAAGAAAAAGAAAATGCTGTAATTAGTGAGTATTGTGTAAGTATTATAGCTTTACCAGGAAGAAAAAGAAAAGAACGAGTTACAAAAAGTATTGTATAAACTAGGATATAATGTCACTAGACTACCTAGACCTGTGTTTCTCACATTTAAACTTTATTTTAAGGGTCTAAGATCGATTCGAAGTTAAGAAATAATTTATAAAAATTGGATTATTCCAAATATATGTTAGAAAAAACATAATGTTTATTCATACAAAGATGTCGGAAATACTTCTCTAGGTAGATGTTTGCTAAAGTCGTTGCAAAAATAAATATAAAAAATGAACTGTTTTATTTTAAAAAAGGGTTTTTTGTGAATTGAATTCAAAAATACAATCACTACAAAACTCATTAGAAAATATCCCAAAACAAGCTCAGATAGAAGCTAAACATATAATCGAATATACTCCTGATAGTATTTGGCTGAGCCCAGTTTTCACCATGGTTATTTGTACTAGCAATCGAGCAGTTCATAAGATTTAAAAGACGTCAAATGTGTAAAAGCAATGATAGCAGATGCTGATAAACGGCTACTAGCAACAATTGTGGGGCCTGTATATTTCAATAAAAATGTAATTGCTTTCAACAAAGAAAAGAAAAATGTTGACCCTAGTGAGTATTATATAAGTATCATAGCTTTACCAGGAAGAAAAAGAAGAGAATGAGTAACCAAAAGTATTGTATAAACTGGGACAAAATACGAGGTGTGGTTATTAAATTACGAGAGTGGTGATATAAAACATTTTATTTTGATATTTTCACGTTAAATATATACCCCTCCTCTATCCCTACATCGCTCCATGCGAATCTTCCATTGTTCGAAACAGTGCTGGAAGTCTTTTTCTGTTAGTTCCTTCAGGACGCGCGCCGCTTTTTCTTTCACAGCTTCAACAGACTCAAATCTTGTCTCTTTTGATGCAAATTTCACCTTAGGGAAAAAATACGGAGGCAAGATTCGGAAAATAAGGTGTGTGGTCTAACACTGGGATGTTGTACTTGGCTAAAAACCTCTTGACAGGCAGTGCAAAGCAGCACTCTTTCATGGACATCAGTAAGAACATAAAGATAATAATGTTGGTTAACAGTTTTACTTTCAGGAACCCAGTGAGGGTATACAATTGCATAAATATCGAAAAAAACAATTATCATTGCTTTGAATTTCGATTTGCTCATTCTCGCTTTTTTGACTCTTGGCGAAGTTGGACTCTTCCAGTGCATGGATTGGCCTTTTGTTTCAGGATCATAGTTAAAAAACCAAGATTCGTCACATGTTATTACCCTTTCTAATCAGTTTGAGTGATTTTCAATCGCATTCATAGTTAATACAAATATTTTTGCGAGCTTTTTGTTGTTCAAATGTGAGGATTTATGCACCAGTTTTGCACTTTTGCATGTTAAATTTGCCGCACACATTCTTTGTCAATTCCTATAGATTCAGCAATCGCACGAATACTGCCTACAGAAGAAATAATACTTTGTCTTTCACAGACAAGGAATTTTTTAATTCAAAAGTTTACGCTAGAAAAATAAACACACAAGAAAACATATATTTGTCTATGACAATTTTTCGAAAGTAAAAACATACAAAAAATAATATTTATTTCACGAAAAAAAGAGAAAAATAAAACAGAAAACGTTTTGTTAGGTAAAACCAATTTTTACTACGCAAGCTTTAAAAATGTTTTTATAAGTTTTGCAAAAAAAAAAAATAATGTTTAGTGATTGATATTTAATAAATGATAGCAAATTAGATATAGTTGTGTTGGTTAATCTAACCGCTTTGCCATTTTCTTCTAATGATCACGGAAAATATGACTTGCAGCAAAAAGAACTAACCTTTCAGTCTCAAGGATTCTGCCTCAGCTTCAGCTTCAAGTAGAACCCGCTTTCGATTGGCTTCGGCAATTTTTTCCAATCGATATTTTTCAGCTTCCGCAGGTCGTCTTACAGTCGCTTCCAATTCGCGTTCTCTTCTTGACATTTCCTGTTCTTGAACAGCTATCTGTTGGGTTCTTTCTACAACCTATGGATGTTAAACATATTTTATAAGATTTAAAGAATGGAGAAGAAACTTTACATTTGAAAAGTTCAGTTGAGTTAGTTCTACATTTTTACGGTTGATATTTAAAGCGAACGTTTTTAGAATGACTAGTACCAATAAACACAGAATACTTTCGATGCGGGTCGGTATATAAGTTTGCTGTATTTTAGTGTAATTTGGTACTCGATTAATACAAAAAAATTATAAAACCACAATAAACAACATAAAACGGTATTGGTACGATTAACTATAGAAAACTACATTATTCATAAAAATAAAATTAGGTTAAGAAATATACCAAAGATGTCTTTGTTAAAAATAAAATACCAACAAATTTCGTGATAGCATAGAAAATTAAGTATCAAACTTCTTTTTCATTTTTCATAAAAATCACATAAACCCTTTTGAATTAACATGAATACAGCAGTATTGCAAGCGTTGGTTCTGTCTCGATTTTCAAGTTTAGGCAGAAATTCATGACATTATTGGTGAAAGCGTCTATACATATTAGAATGTAGGAAAAGAAAATCTGGTGGGTGGCCTACGCTGAACTTATAAGCGATCCCCCTTAAATACTCTAAAAATGCTTGCTTACCATAATCTGCATTTCCTCCTCCTTAATCTTTTGTTTTGTCTTGGCAGCTTGCAATTCATAAGCTAGCTCTGCCTCAGCGTTTTTAGTTTGTACCTAAACAATAAAAAAATGAGTAAAAAGATTTAAAAAAAATACGCATAAATATATTAATCTCATTTAATGACAAATTTTCAGACAAAATTTAAAAAAAAAATTGTTTAATTTAAACAAAATTATTCTTTTTTTCTTAGAGGCTTTCTTAAGACTTACATAAAACAGTTATTGGCAGTGCCTACAAGTTCTTTTCAATTTTTTAAGCTTTTGACAACTGACCTGTTTTTATGCTCAAATTGGAAACCGAAGTAATTAATTAAATATAATAAAATAGATTGGTTGAAAATCCAATTTATATGAGCGATATCAACCAAAATATAACACCAGTTTATATTTTTTTGCTAAGAAACTTGTAATTTTCTGCTATTTATTGACTTGCGTCCTGACTAATTTTATTAGATTTTTTAACCACCTAACCTACAAATAAAACATTAAATATTAAAAAAAAAGAACGCAGCGCTATCTAAATCTTTTAGTTCAAGAAAAACATTATTTTCTCTGGTGTGTCGCGTTAAACAAATAAACACCCTCTCAGTTCGCCTAAACTGCTGTTAAATATCAAGCGCCACCTAATTGAATATGCGTAAAAACATCCAGGTAGCAATAACAATTTCAAACTCGATACGGCCTTAATTTTTTAAATAACGTTTGACAAATATTAGGGATTTTGAGTCGCGTATTTCACACTTCGCTACCGTTATTGTTATTACTAAGTCTGCACATTAGCAACTTATTCCCCTTTTATTGTTATTTACGATAATGTGTTTCTCAGTTGCGTTTAGTTACAAATTCTACCCAAAAGGAACTATTTTTAGCAAAACAAGTGGTTTCAACTTGGCAACCTCGACAATGTATGGTTCGAATTTGATGCCAAATAGATTTCTAAACACAAAACCAGATAAATATGAAAGTAAAAAACAAATTGGCTGTTCTATAACAATAGAAACAAATTATAATCCTCTAAAAATTATTAATAAAGCAAGTTTTAAAAGTACAAGGACCAAAGTATACAACCCCATACAAGATGGTATGTGCAATAGCACTCAGAATGATCTATGCACGAAAATACACTCAGAAACAGACGGCAGAAGGAAGGAATGTCTACAGTGCATAGATTGAGTTCCGGTAAGGTATAAATGACAAAAAAAAAATCGATTTAGATTCTGTTTTTCTGGGAATTGCTCCTTCTTGGTCTTAAACTAAGATGTTAAAAAAATGAGCCAAATCAATTAATATACAGGGTGGCTAAGTAGGCTGATTTGATGATGTAAGGTATAAATGACAAAAATGTTCGATTTAGATTTTGATTTTACGGATATTGATCCTGTTTGGTCTGAAACTAAGATGTTAAAAAAATTAATCAAATCAATTAATCTACAGGGTGGTTAAGTCGGCTGATTTGTTAAAAAGTGTTAAGAGTAGAATACCTTTGTTTTAAATGTTATCGGAAAATGTTATTAAGAAGAGTTGTTTAGATTCAAAAGTTACGGCTAATTCCTAATTTTCAGAAAAATCAGCCATTTTATAAGTCGATTATGAAAATTTTGTTTAGACGATTTTAAGCTAATTTTTCTGAAAATTAAGAATCACTCGGAACTTTTAATTCTAAACCACTTTTCTTCATAACTTTTTACGATCTCTCAAAACAAAGGTACTTAATACTTTTTTATCAAATCAACCTACTAAACCACCCTGTATATTAATTGATTGGACTCATTTTCTTAACATTAATTAGTTTAAGACTAAGCAGTAGCGATTCCTAGAAAATCAGAATCTAAATTGATTTTTTTTTGTCATTTATACCTTACCGTAACTCAATCCGTGGACACACTTTATATAAGTTAAAACCATATGAAAAACTTTTTGACTACAAATCAAATCATAAAAAATTCTGCATATTTTAATTTGTAAAATACCGCTTGGTATACCAATGGTTGAAATTGCATATTTGAATGTGGTTTTTAGTTCTTATCAACTATAAAAGGACTTTAATAGTGGGAAAAAATCATATTTCTTGACAAACCTCGTATACGCCAAAAAAAAATTAATATCTGATGATCGTATTTAAAATTATTTTGGAAAATGCAGAACTTTTTATGAAGAATAAGGTTTTTTCCTAAAATAAAAAAGTTTTCCATATAGTTCCAGTTTGCAGACATTCTGTATAAGCAAGGTAACAACCAGATAAAAAGAAGTCATTTCGAATAAGAAAAGTTAAATTTCTCTAGTAGGTACTCACCTCCATGTCATAAACTGCTTTCTTCAGCTCGAAATCCCTTCGGGCCTTTGCGATTTCCGTATCGTTGAGGAATACCGAAGCCATTCGCTGTTCTTCGGCGATGGCCTCCTTGATGGTGGCTTCTGCTCGAGCCTCGGCTTCTCCAATACGAGCGTCTCGTTTCACTTCGGCTGTTCGAGCCATTCCGAGTGATTTCAGGTAACCCTGCATAAATATATGTTTTTATATTATAATTTATTTACAGAACGTTTATTGATGTCAGGTTTAAGCAATTCTTTCTTGTGATATAGAAAAAATGTTTGGGAAGTATTTTCCGGGAGAAATTTCCTGAAATAACAAACTTGCGATGTGAAACAAAATCAAACGAAACAACAAAAACCAAAACAACACAGCGGTATTTACTAAAGGGATTTAAGTCTAAGTTTGAGACCTAGTACTACCTTTTGTTTCGAGGTTTAACTAAACAATTTTTACCATTGACGTATATACCTCTACGGGCTAGGGATGAGAGAAAAAAATCTGAAACGAGATCTAATCTTCCGTGTTTCGAAATACGACCGACGAAGATAGAAACACGACCCACAAGAAATAATATAAAGCGAAGGAAGTCCTAATCAATGATAAAGAAGACATGAAGTATATGATGAGAAAGTTAACGGAAGAATATCAAAAGTGGGGGTTAACAGTGAACGTGGACAAGACTACTACTTATGTAATTGAAACGAATAAAGTGAGTTAGAATTAGACAATGGACAAACCATATCTCCATGCAATGAGTATGTATACTTGGGTGTCAAATTTGATAAGACAGGAACAGACTGTAAAGAACTGGAAAAAAGAATAGTAAAAGCAAAAAAGGTTACTGGATGTCTTAACAGTATTTTATGGAGCAGAGAGATAAAAAAGAATGTAAAATTTAAACATATATGGAACGGTGAAAAACATGCTGTTGTATGGAATAGAGACTTGTCGCGTAACAGAAAACTACAAAACAAAAATGGAAAGTGTCGAAATGGATGCAATAAGAAGATCAATGAGAGTATTAGACCATAAGAAATGAGATCATAGATCACAATAGATTACAGAAAAAGAGGGCGTTCTAAACTGGAATGGCAACATTCAATCCAAAAATCAATGAGTCAAAAAAACCTGAGAGAAGATGATTGTCAGGATCGACGGGGGTGTAGAATAGGCGTCGGACAACGTAGAAAAACGTTCTAAACCGACATAATAGCAGTATAATAGAAAGTCCTATATTTCTTTTACAATATATCATCATAAAACGTTGTGACAGCTAGCATCTCTGCCAAACCCTCCCGTTTCGAAGGTGAAAGAGATACATTCAATTAAATGCGGCAAGAACCTTCGCATACACTGAATATTAAAATGTAGGAAATTGAGTTTTTCAGTTAGTACTAGGTCTATGAACTAAAATTAAAACCCATTCGTTAGCACGACGTCTTTTAAATCTAAAGTAAATACTGGTGTAAAAAGTGTGGTATAAAAAGTCAAATATCTACTTAAGTATTAAATATTTACATGGGGTGTAAACGGTATGACTCACAACATTTTAATGAGTGAGAGAGGAGGCCAAAATTAGAAAAAAGTTTATATAACATAGGGTCAACACCCCCCTGTGTTCAAGATATAGATTTTTTGAATGACAAGTTGAGAAGATATAGTCTGCCAAAGTTACCTCCAAAAATGAGTACAACATTTAAAAAAAATTAAAACTTTGCTTTTAAAAAAATGTCAATGATACACAACTTTTTTATTTTTAAACCGTTTGTTTCCAAATTTATTTTATTTTATTTAGATTTAAGTTTTTTTTTTTTTTTTTATTTGTCAAACACACTGTGTTTTTTTTTTTATTACAATCTAGTCAGTAAGACTAATTAGCAATTTTGTTTTAACTTAATTTACTAGAAAAGTCAGATTTAAACTTAGGGTTCACTCAACAGTTCTCCCCGCTTTGTTTAGTCTGTAACTCACAATTGTGTTGTGTTTATAGCATTATTTTGTTTTATGTGTATTTCACTTAGTTTACTAGCTCAAACGGCTTCACTCTTTTTAGTCGTCGAACTAGCATAGTATTGTCTAGAAGCTGAATTGCTTCCACATTCACATGCCGATGGAGTCTATCTTCATGGCTTTTTGCGTACTTTTTTATAGTCTCTGCTACAGTTTCGATTTTTAGATCTCGATGAAGGTCACTATTTCGAACGTACCAAGGTGCATTCACAATGTTTCTTAATACTTTATTTTGAAATCTCTGTACAACTAGAATGTTACTCTCTTTAGCACAACCCCATAGTTGAATACCATATGTCCATACTGGTTTCAGTATTTGTCTATAAAGCAGTAACTTATTATGAATTGTTAAATTGGACTTCCTTCCAATTAGCCAGTTCATTTTTCTATACCTTATCTCAAGTTCTTCTTTTTTTTTCTTAACATGTGCTTTCCAGCGCAATTTGGTATCAAGTGTCATACCTAGATATTTTGCCTGATTCGAATATGGTACTGGAATGTTGTTAATTGTTATTTGTATGTGATTTATATTTTTGTTTGTAAAATCAACATGAATTGATTTGGTTTCATTTAATTTTATTCGCCACTTTGTGGTCCAACTGTGAATTTGGGTGACTGCATCCTGAAGTTTCTCTATGCATTTTTCAATAGATTTTTCTACCGTCAATAAACCAGTATCATCGGCAAATGTTGCTAAGTGACAATTTTCTGGCTTTGGGATATCACAAGTGAATAATAAGTATAGATAAGGGCCTAGTACGCTACCCTGGGGCACGCCTGCTTGAATTTATCTTAAATTTGAGTATGAGTCTTCCTGTTTTACTCTAAAATGTCTATCAGATATGTATGATTCCAAAATATCCGAAAATTGTATTGGCAGAAACCGTTTTAGTTTAAAATTAAGGCCTTCATGCCACACTTTGTGAAATGCTTGTGCTACATCTAGAAAAACTGCTGAACAAACTTTTCCGTCTTCTAGTGCTTTTTCTATTATATTAGTAATTCTGTGTACTTGATCTATCGTGGAATGCTTGTCTCGAAAACCAAATTGATGAGATGGAATAATTTCTTGTCTTTCTATGATGGGTTTTATTCTTTTAAGCAATAATTTTTCATAGAGCTTGGATATAATTGGCAGCAAAGATATTGGCCTGTAAGATGACACGTCATGGAGTGGTTTTCCCGGTTTTGGAATCATGATAACTTCTGCAACTTTCCACAGTTTAGGTACGTACCTAAGCCTAAAAGACGCATTAATTAGGTTGCATAGTTTTACGATAGCTTTTCTGGGGAGTTGTTTTATGACTACCCCGTTAATAAGATCATACCCTGGGGCTTTTTTCGAATTAATATTTTTGATTTCTGTTAATATTTCTTTTGGTGATGTAAGCTTAATATGGTCCTCGATTTGATGGGGTTCATTTAAATGAAAGTGTTCATCTGGTGCTTCGTGGGGCTGAAATGTTTTTTCTAAATGACTTGCAAAAATATCTGCTTTTTCTTCGTTACTCCTTGCCCACTGGTTGTTAGGTTTTCGTATGGGTGGAATTTGGATAATTGGTCTTTTAAAATCTTTGGTTGCTTTCCAAAGGGAATAGTCGGTATTTTTATCATCTGTAAGCTCATTAAGAAAATGGTTAATAGATTCATTTTTTATTACTAGAATTTCTCGCCTAATGCGCTGCGTCATGTTGTTGAGATTTGTTTTGTCCCGAGGATCACGGCTTTGTTGCCACTTTCTTCTTAGTTTCCTTTTTTCCAATATAAGGTCTCTAATTTCCTTTGGATAGTTTTTTCCCTTAAAAATTCTCTTTGGTTTTGGACTGTTTTCCCAAGCTGCTTGTTGAATATTTGTAACAAAATAATCAACTTCTTTATCGATTTGTTCTGGCGTTTGCAATGGTACTGATAGGTTTATTTTTTCTGACAGACTTTGTTTAAAACTAATCCAGTCAGTCAGTTTATTAACTAGTGAGATATTTGCTTCTTTCTTTATTATGTTTTTACTAAGAGTTAGAATAATAGGTGAATGATCTGAGTGTAAATCAAAACTTTCTTCTATATCTACAAAACTTAAAGATATATTTTTTACTATAAAAAAATCAATTAGATCTGGAATTTTTCCTGGATCTGTTGGATAGTATGTGGGCTTACCAGTTGATATCGGCTCACATTGATATTCACTAATAGCTTGCAAAAGTTCTTTTCCTTTAGAGTTCGTCAGTCTAGATCCCCAGTAGGTATTTTTTGCATTAAAGTCACCTCCAATTATAAAACGGTTTCCTAATTTTCTGAGAAAATTAAGATATTGATTTTTCTTTAGTAAGTGCCTTGGTGGTATATAGACAGCACTTATGACTAATGTATATGTTTTGGTTTTTACACTTACTAATGTAGCTTGAATCTCTATGGTTTTATATCCCATCTCCTCATAGTGTGATATATTTTCTTTAATTATTACAGCACTTCCCCCATGTGCAGTATTGCTAGGGTGAGTTGTATGATACACTTTATAACCTTTAAATTTAATGTGAGACTGGTTAGTGAAATGCGTTTCTGACACAAGACAGACGTCAATTTTTTCTATGTCTAGAATAACTTGCAAGTCTTGCTGATGTTGCAAGAGACCATTGGCATTCCAAGCTAGGATTCTAAGATTACTGACCATTTTGAGGCATATTGGTAGCTCCGTTATTGCTACTTTCTAGTTTAGTTAATCGCTCATCAAGTTTGTTCAATTTCTCCAAAATTAATTGTAGTGTTTGTTCCATAGTATTTTGACTACTGATATTAATATCAGGTATAGTAGCTGTTGCTGCTACTTGGCTGTATGTCCTTGTCACAGAGTTTTGTGTGACTGTGTTTCTTGTCTGTTGGTTTTGTCTATTTGTACTCACGTTTGGTATGAGATTCGGTTTCTTAGGTTTATTTTTCAATTTTTGTATTTCCTTAGCAACAAGGCATCCTCTGTAGTTAGCAGGATGCTTGCCTCCACAGTGGATGCATTTTGGCTCAGATTCTTTTGGTTTGGGGCATTCTACAGTAAGATGTTTCCCCGTGCATTTTACGCAACGTGGTTCTTTAGCGCAATATTTTTGCGTGTGTCCATAAGATTGGCATCTTTTGCATTGAGGGACTAACTTTGAGGTTTTTAGTGCTTTTATTTCCACTTCAATCCCAAGGATACTGGAAATTTCAAAAATTTTGTTGATATCTTCATCGTGGCTGAATGTGAGCATAAACATGTTAAGAGGTTGTCTTGTTCTCCATTTAAGTTTGTTGCTGGCCTCCAGTGCCTTAAAACCTTTTTTTTGTAGATCAGCTACAATTTTTTGTGGGTCACATGAGAAGTGTAGCCTATTCGCTATTACTCTAATTGGCCTTATTTGTTTGTTTTCGTATGAGTGCCATTGATGCTTTATTTCATTAAGCATTTTAGTAACCAGCCGATAGCTGTCTGCGTCTTGTACATTTATTTTAATATTTTCGTTATTTAAAACTTTTATTTTAACTCCTTGTATGATATTTAACTTTTCATAAATATCATTAAAATTATTTACGCCATTTACCATAATCGGTGGAGGTAATGGAGCTTTTTTAACCTTAGTTGGGGGTTCTTCATTTTGTGTTTTATTGGAGGGCTCTCCAGTGCCCGAGCTTTGTTGTGGTGGTGAGAGTGAAGTATCCATTCGACGTTTTTTCCAACCTTTTCCTTTTTGTCTGATCCACTCAGTTTCTCTTGCCAGATCGTCCTCATCAGTAATGTAGTCCATGTCAGACTCTTCTTTTTTAGTGACTTTTGTCTCTAAATCTGCAAATTTTCTTTGCATACTTTCCAGTTGACTTCGGAGATAATCCACTTGTACACTAAGTGAATTTTTTTCGTTTTGGGATTTTTTCCATTCGCTATATAAAACTTCTTCATTTTGTGTTCTAGCATGGCTATCCTGAAATAATTCGGCATTATCCATTTTTTCTTGATTTTGTTTGGGCTTTTCGCTAATTTTTAAAACAAGTTTCACACTTTTTTTGCTTTTAAACATGATATATTATTTATAATACACATTGTATATAGATTCTCAACACAGGTATCTCGCGCGCGATGTTTTTTGTAAACTCCGACTTTGACCTCGTTAGCACTATCATGCAGGTACGATGCAATATAACCGTACGGAACTGCGATCGATTGAATACACCAATTAAATGATTTTAGATTTAAGTGCACTTTTAAAAAACTATATTACTTGCATTTTTAATGTTTCTGTGTCTCAAAAAAAATATATTCCTCAACATCATGTTTCCAAAAAAATCCCAAGATACAAAAAAGATGTGCATTGACAAATTATATCCATAATGGGTTTAATTTTTACCATAAGTTAAAGAGTTTTTAAGTTATCCTCAAAAAACTACAAAATTGGCCAGAGGATACACCTAGACACCAAAATTTTTCTTTTTCATGAGTTTCAAACGTGGAACAAATGCTTCATAAACTAAAAGGCTCTACAATTCTAAATAACGTGAGCTAATTTTTTATTTTTTATGACTGACCCACGATTTTGCACCAATGTTTTCCTGACTATTTTTATGCTTTAGGGCAACCTCTAGGAACCTAAAAGGTACATCAATGGAAAGGCAATTTAAAGCTCTACCAAAAACTACTGAACCATTTTCCTCTTAAAGCTACAGCTTTCGTAAAAAATCTAGGTATACAAAATAGTTGGGAAAACATTTGTGCAATATCGTAAGTCAAACATATCTAAACCATCATATTTGACAGAATAGAGACTAAAAACAACAAAAAATTAGCTTATGTTATTTAGAATGGTACTTTTGAAACTTTCATAAAAAGGTAACATTTTTTGGTGTCTAGGGCTACCCTCAGGCCAATTTCGTAGTTTTTTGAGCATAACTCGTAAACTTTTTAACCTATGGTAACTATGGATACAACTTATCAATACACATCTGCATCAGCAATTTTTAATAATTAATTAAAAATGCAATAGTATAATCCAAATAAATCACAATTAGATTGAAAAAAATCATAGTCAATCAAAATTCTTGTTTTTCAATTTTGAGCCGCCATATTGTGTTTGGCATGAGTTTGACAGATGTCCAATACGTGGAAATGTGTTCCCACAGGTTAGTGCTTTCACCCCTGCCAACTTTGCATTAACACAAAAAATGCATGAAGGCCTCTAAGCGAATAGAGTATTACTGTTATGTCAACATAGAGACTTGTTTCTAATAACATAAAACATCAACATACAAAATATTGCCTTTAATATGGCATTTATAGGCTTATAACAAGTTTTTCTTTAAAAAAAATTGCGCCTATAACTTTTTATCATTTTGATACACGATTTTAGCAAATAACATATTGTTGCTGCGTTTTTAAAAAAAGTTATAACCAAAAAAGGTTAAAAAATCGTCATTTAAGCCGAACTGGTTTTCTTATTTTGACCAACTCTATCACAATATTGTGAGTCATTGTGTAGAATAAACGCGGAATAATCATGGTTAGGTAGACGTTCCACGAAGGTAAAACAATAAAAACATCATAGAAATGAAAGTGTAACTAGAAAACACCTAAAAAATGCGCAAATTGAAAAAAATCAAATTAGACATTTTTACTTAGGCCAGTTTTTTTTAATAATGTGCTGTGATTATACTTAATGCCTCTTTACCCATTTTTTAAGTAAAAATTTAGTTTAAATCTTGTATGTGTATTCTCCTCCTTTTTTTTACTCATTATGAAAACAAAGACATATTTAAAATCACTAAATTTGTGCTTAAAAGATGGATAAATGAGGCATACGGCTCCTACTCATTGCGGTGTGGCTTAAGTGCCAAAATTGGTTTGATGTTAAATTTTAAAAGAATATGTCGTAAGAACAAACGATCAGAGTATTTATTCTGGGTCTTGAACCATGTGACCATCCACATCACACGCTTTGACCAATAGCAAGCTTTAAATTAGCTCCGAGACGTCACGTTTTATGCGAAAAGAGCTGCATTGCGTAAGCCTCTCCTATGATCCGACCGAGAAACGTTCAGTCGGTACCGGGCAGGAGAACAAGTCATTTCGCACAACACGCGACCGCTCAGAGTTTGCTATTGGTCAAAGCATGTGAAATGAATGGTCACATCGTTCAAGACACAGAACAGATACCCAGGCAATTTCGCGGAAAAAAATGACTACTCTATATTTTCCGCTGCACTAACATGTTTTATAAAACATATTAACTGCAAATTTTGTTAGATAAAATAGGAATAAGTAACAAGAGAAGACATAAAAAAATCCATGCTCAGCCAAATAACGCAAAAAACAAAGCAGTTTCTAACACATACCTTAGCACCCTTAAGTTGGCAAAGAAACAGAATAAAAATACAAATAGATATAAAAATTACGGTTACGAAAAATGTATTTAGAGTTTTAGTTCTAACCACGTACTTATGTACTGGGAAAAGGCCTATAAAAATGACTGCTATAAGCGTGCCGGCATGTTGGATGAACCACAACGTATGTCTTGGATAAATTAAGGCTACTGATAGTAAAAGTTGCGCTATTGGCACCATCTCTTTTCTAAAAATGCAAAGTAAGCGGCTACGTCAACTAAAGATAATGGTTTTGTCTTTGACAGTTCCAAAATCCAAAGAACTTTCATAAATTTAAATCAAAAATAAAAATTAACCTCAATTTTGACAACGTCAAATCACCGCATTGAAAAATTGTCAACGACATTTAAAAGCAGTTCCTTTAATATTTTATTAAAACCGTATACTTCTTTAAATCCAAGTCATACGTACCTAAGAGTTCATAGAAAAGCTTTCGTCACGTACGTCTTAAATATCTCAGTACTGGAAAAGAGCCTCTAGAAATAAGATTTCAAATAAACCCAAACGTATGGCTTGGATAAATTCAGGCTACTGAGAATGGGAGCCGCGCACTCAGCGCCATCTTTTTTCTAAGCTTAAAAACACCCATGATGAGTTAATTAAAATACCTTGTAATTTAAAAAAAAAATGCTAAGTAAGCGGCTAAGTCAACTCAATATATTGGCTTTGTCTGACTTTAGAATTTTCTTAAATTTAAATCGTGATAAAATTTAACTTTGACAACGTCAAATCAACGTATTGACAAATTGTCAACGTCATTTGAAAGCAGTCCCTTTCAAATTTTATTAAAAGCGTCTACTTTTTTAATCCAAGCCATACGTTTGGGTCCAATTGAATCCAATATGGCGGAACGCTTGTAGCAGTCATTTTCATAATGGTTTTAACACGCTTTAGCAGTACAGATATATTTACTAAGTACGTGGCTATAGTAGTACATCAGGGTAGGGAGCAATTCGCCGCGGCCGATTTGCCGAGAGTCAATTCACCGCGGGGACAATTTGCCGTGAGAATTTTTGTTTAATGTTTATTTTAATCTAACTTAACTTATTTTTTCTTAAACTCCACTGTCCTCTTGGGAGATGAAAATCTGTGTTAAGCCTAACCGTGGTTAATCGATTAAAAACATATTCTAACCGGTGTCAAGACAACCAACATGTGCAAAAAAAAATATTAAAAAAAATGCTTTCTTAAAAAGCAGTTTTTCCAAAAACTAATTTATAAAATAAAACTAAAATAAACATGTTTTAAATTTTTTTTTACATAATCTTTTTTCAAAAAGCAGTTTTTCCAAAAATTATAAAAAAAAATTTTTTAGAAAAAATTTTGTTTTTTAATATTTTTTCAAAAATATGTTCACTACACGACATAAACAAAATTGCAATCTTAAACCTCGTCGGCGGTGAATTGTCCCCGCAGCGAATCGACCAGTAGCAAATCGGCCGCGGCGAAATGTCAAATCTTAGTACGCCAATATAAGTACGTGGTTCTAACCCATTTCAAATTCAAAAAATGTGTTTCGCGTTTATGACGTCTTAAATAAAATAATTCTTAAGGATTCAAAGATCTTTAGTATGCAAAAATATTAATTTTTTTAACTTGTACCTATAGGATAATTTTTTTTTATAAACTCACCTCCCTGTTTTAATTTCTATTGTAGAAAGACAAAACTTACAGGGAAACTTATATAAAAACACATTGGTTTTTTTTACTAAATTTACATTTTTATTTATACTCTGTATACGAGGAATGAGTTATGTATGTATTTTGAATTCTTAAAATTAAAACGTATTTTTTTTCTTATTCACTATCTTTGTTTACCGGTGACTAAAAATAATAACAAGATAGTTTTAGTACCAAAAAACTCGCTGGAATATCATAAAATACTCATCATTTTATCTTTCTACAATAAATATTAAAAAATCTAGATGAGGATGTGCAATTACAAACCTTGTATTAAATAAAATTAAAGTCTTTAACCCAAAAATTCGTTTAATAAGCTTGTAGTTAAACAAAGCAAAAAGCTCCAACAAAGTGAGACAACCAGACAATAAGGAATCTTTAAATTACCATATTTTGAAAACCTCTGCCTCTTTGTTTGTACTAAATAATAAAAAAATAAAATAACATAACCAAAATAAAAATAATTTTATCAACTCAGATATTTGTAATTGTAATTTATATTAATTTATAAATACTATAAAGTAAAAAAAAATGCTATACTTCTACTGCACATGTTTTTCGTTTTTTATAGGTAGGATTTCAAATTGATTGTGATTGTTTAAATTCAAGAATTACTTAGAGGAATTATAAAAAACACATGTTTTTCATAGTTGTTCTACCTCCAAAATATATACTGCTTGCCAAAAAAAAATAGAACACAAAAATAAAACACATAACAATTTGTTGTGAACCCGTCACAGAGTGGCGCTAGACTGACGCGGACACGCTCAGTGTTATAACCAAAGATTAAAACACAAAACACAGGAATACAACGGTTGTCTTTTATATTTTGCATATAGCAACATAGAGGGCGACACTGATCGAATGTCGTTACTAAAACCTAACCTCAATGTTTAGCTAACCTAAATTTAAAACGTTAGTGCGAAACATATAGTTTTATAAATACAGTGAATTTTTTAAGTTAACAAATCAGTCGAAAAATGGATCTAAACCGATAACATTTTTCGGCTATAATTTGGCTCGAGAAGAGGTACAAAATCCACATCCCAGACAGGGAAGCGTGGCAGAGAGACGAAATGATGTTTGAGGAGAGCGCTTTAGTTTGCTACACTGATGAATCCAAACTATCAGAGAGGCAAACCACAGGAGCGGGAGTATACGTGGAAAAACTAGAAGTTCAGAAGAGCTACTCGCTCGGTGAGCAGGCTACTGTTTTTCAAGCAGAAGTCTACGCCATAATAATGGCGGCAACCCTAGAAGAGGTTCGGAACAGTGAAGAGGAGCTTATATATATATATATATATATATATATATATATATATATATGCTCTGACAGTCAAGCCACCCTGAAGGCGCTAAACGCACCCAAGATTGCTGACGGCTTGGTGGAAGAATGCGCAGAGGCGCTGGAGACCCTAAGCGATGGCAAACGGGTGACGCTGGTTTGGGTTCCGGGACATACGGGGGTACCAGGCAACGAGAAGGCGGACGAACTCGCACGACTCGGGGCAGGAACCGCCTATGTAGGACCGGAGCCACTTTTGGGCGTGACAAAAAGACAAGTGCAAAGCGGACTCAACAAATGGGCCCAGGACGCGCTATTAAACTCCTGGGAAACAGGAACGGGTTGCAGACAGACCAGAGAATTCGTAGACCGTCCAAAAGCGACCAGAATTAGATGGATGCTGGGACGAACACGAAAAGACCTCGGACTGCTGATAGGTACTCTAACCGGACATAACCGATTGAGGAAGCACATGACACGCATAGGAGTCGAGAATGACCCTACCTGCCCAGCCTGTGGACAGGAAGAAGAGACATCAAGACACCTCGTGGCAGAATGCGAGGCCTACGCAAGGATGAGACAACAGGCACTCGGAGCGCCAACTCTGAGCGAGGAAGAACTGCACATGCTCAAATGGGCAGACTTACTGGACTTTGTAAAGAGAACAGGAAGGCCCAATGAGTTACCCGACCATCAAAGGGAAGTGCAGAGAGTGGGTTAAGGGACAGACTTGGGGCATGGCAAAAAGGGCCTACTCTGGCCTACTTGTCAGACCTGCGGGTCAACCACCCCCCCCCACTACTACTACTACTACTGGCCTTCGAAGGAAATTATCTCAACAAGAATGCCTTGCCGAGTTGATTTCTGTTCTCGGTAATGAAGCACCACATCAGTCGACGGATTAGCCTTAGCGACGGACGATCCAAGGCCAGGTGCACCAAAAACTGCTGTCACCCAGGAAAACATCGATGTTGTGCGCATGCTCATCTCGGAAGATCGACATGGGACATATCGTGAGATTAAGGCTTCATTGGGGATTTCAAAGACGTCACCAAAAAATTTTGCATGAAGAACTAATTAGGCATAAGAAAATTAGTTTCCCGCTGGATCTATTAACCGAAGAACAGAAAGAAGCTAGGGTCAATTGGTGTCCAAAAACTCTAGACCGCTTTGTATAAGGAAACTCGAAAAACGTGTACAGAATTGTCAGTGGTGATGAATCGTGGATTTACTAATATGAACCCGAAAATAAACGTCAGTCGTCTGTTTGGCTATTCCAAGATGAAGAAAAGTCTACAAAAGTCATCCGTTTTCAAAGTGTATCCAAGAAGATGGTCGCGACATTTGTCTCAAAAGTAGGTCATGTAGCAACAATTCCTCTGGAAGGTCAAAGGACTGTTACTGCATTGGTACATCACCATTTGTTTGCCGAAAGTCATCGCTTTTTAAAACGAACCCCGAACGACGAATCATCTTCCATAGCTCGCACAAAAAACCATTGAATTTTTAACCCAAGAAAACGTCGAATTGTTGTAACATCCTTGATATAGTGCCGACCTAAGTCCCAACGATTTCTATACTTTCCCGAAAATCAAGAATGGACTGCGTAGTCGACGACTTCAATAATGCAACAGTACCAACAAACGAGTGCAATTACAGCATTGATATCTGGTTTGAGCGCATGCAAAAGTGCATTAATCTTCGTAGAGAATACTTTGAAACACAATAAAGCCTTTAAAAGTTATCTGCTGTTTTATTCCAGCTGTATATGTATATACGACAACCATCGTATTTTTAACGTGGAAAAGGTTGATAAATTTTAATGAAAATTTAAAAACATTGCTAATAGTAGGGGTGGCCGAAAAGATTATGGGAACCTATTTCCTTATTCATGTGTATATACGACAACCATCGTATTTTTAACGTGGAAAAGGTTGATAAATTTTAATGAAAATTTAAAAACATTGCTAATAGTAGGGGTGGCCGAAAAGATTATGGGAACCTATTTTCTTATTCAGCATACATCGATAAAACCGTTCCTTGATTAATTCTAAGCAAAATTTGTTATATGAAAAAAGCTATAAATTTGAGGAACTTTTTTTCTTAGTATTGCATTTTATTCGTAAAAGCTATACTTAAACTAAGTATAAAAAATAGTATCACTAATCTCTAAGTATAACAAATATCCCTGGTAAAATTGTCAAAAATTGAAATATTCACTTTTTGACAATTTTGCCAGAGATATTTCCTATATTTAGAGATAAGTCATACTATTTTTTATACTTAGCTTAAGTATAGCTTTCACTAATAAACAAAAATTCAAAACTTTCTGAGATATTCAAGTTTTTAGGCTAAACGCGATATCTAGAAAACCACTAAACCGATATAAATTTGGTTTTCGTTTTTTAATAGGATGGGCTTTCCTATGACTATAGTAAAAAAGGAAGGTGGAAGGCAAGGTGGAAGGTAACCTAAGAACTCAATTAAAACAATATATAGTATTAGTAAAATATATCGACTGTTCAAAGCTGACATCATTCTTTTTACAATTATTACTTGGTTTTGGTACAAATCATTTTTGTGGGCCCATTCAAAATGTTTGCAGTGGTAGAAAAAAATGCACGGGGTGCGGCATATTTCCCGTCTTGCTTTAGGCGGCCACTAGTCTAGCGACGGTTCTGCTTCCAGATTTATCTCAGAAAATACTAATGTTGCGACTTCGGGAAAAACTTTTATAATAAAATTCGGCCTGTCACAGCCCTGATTCTTCATGTAGTTATTTAGGTTTGGTTAATTTTTCAAGCCGAATCAAAAGAAACCCACCAATAAAAATCGCAAAACAGGCTGCAAAACCAATAGTAGAAAAATTATATCTTACCTCCTCATCTCGAATATCCTTGATGGTGTAACTCACGACAGTAATGCCCATGTTTATCAAGTCGGAAGAAGCGACTTCAAAAACTTGTTTGCTAAATTTCTTTCGGTCCTTGTAAATTTCTTCGACTGTCATTGAACCCATCATGGCTCGCTAAAGATTTTACATGGTCATTAAAAAAAAAGTCATTTTATTTGTCTTCTCAGAAACACTGTACCATTTATAGGGCAGATAACGGTAATAAATAAACCGATATTTTGTTTCTAAATCAATTATTTAAACACTTGAGAGGTAAGTTTATTTAAAAAATGACTTATTTTTCATAAATAAAACACCCAACTGCTAAATCTACTAGTCGCAATTGGGTTCAAAATTGATAGGTATACCAATAATGTACGACATGCTTCAACTTTCAGTTTTAATGCTCAAAGCGTACTTACGAAATTATACAGTTTTGTATTTTCATGAATAAGGTTATTGGGTAATGTGGGTATAAGTAGATTTAGCAGTTGGGTGTTGCATTTACCATTCATTTAGCGTTACCCGGAAAGTACGTGTAGATTTTCTACGGACGCGAATCTAATTTTTTGCTTCTCTTTTGTTTTTTGGGAGGGAGGAACTAGTAAAATGGTGTTTAAAAAAATCTTAAAGCATAGGCAGAAAGAATTTTTAAAATAGCTTTATATTTATAAAAGTTGTAGCTTCAACTATTATTAATAAGGAGGGCGGTGAGGACAGACGGCGAGGGAGGCAGAAACTAATAAAATATTGTTGGAAAAAAATCTTAAAGCGTGTGCAGAACGAATTTTTTAAGTCCCTATATATGATAAAATTATTTGAATATGGTTTTTGAAGAGGGTGGGGAGGAATGACAGGAGAGGAGCTGGGTGAGAGCAGGGAAGACTCCAAAGTAATTAGAACAAATTGGAGGACATTTGCAATGGGTGATCAAAGGATTAAAATCGCCTGAAATGTAGGTAATTTGTATGCCTTAAAGCCTACACCATGTGACAAAATGGCGTCTGATGACCGCCATGTTGATTCCTGTTTAAAAAAAAATATAGCCTATAGCACCGTCGCGATCAGTAGCAATTCAACGACACATTTTTTGTCAAAATTGGTTCAGCCGTTTAGCTTCTAGCGAGACACAAACATACATACATATCTCAAGCGAAAAACATTACCCTTCCTTTCGCCGTGCTGCAGTTGGGTAAAAAAACTTTTCCACATAATTTTCTTCTGCTGGCCGATAAATTAACCCGTATCCACACATGCAAAACAAAAATCGGTTAATTACTGTGCGACAAAATATAATGAAAACATTATATCCGGGATTTTTCGGCCAAAAAGTGTTCAGTCCCTAATTCCACGACCGAGAGCATTTATCAAAGTTAGCTCGTATAACCAAGATATGGAATTTTAAAAATAAGAAGTGTCACAGCAACCAAAAATTTTACGACAAAACGTGTAGAAACATGTTTGGAAGAGAATTAAATTATCTTTCAAATAAGATATCACCCTTGTAATTCGGTTAACAAATTAATGATGCTTTTGCCCAACAATTTAAAGAATACACAGAAGTGCTTGAAAAATAATTGCTTATCATTTCACATATATTCTGTTTCTTGACCAAATTCATCGCAAGATTACTTTATTTTGACGACAATTTTATTGGCTTCAAATAAGCTCTCCACACATTTTTTTGAGAAAAGCTTACTTTACTAGTTATACGGGACAAACAGGGTAGGACGCTCTTCTATCTTCACTTCCGAATATCTCAGAAACAAGAGCTAACCTAGCTGAATCCCTTGGTCGTGAGTTTTGGGGGTCAAGTGAATTATATTTCCGGTGCCACTTCCCCGGATATTTTTTTGTGTTGCGCAGTGTTATAAACCAGTTTTTTTACAATTTAGACTTCTGGAACAGTCAGAGAGAATCCTGGAGTCTGAAAAAGTCTGGAAATCATCTGAAAAAACTTGGAAAAGTTTAGGACAGCTCTGAATATAATCAGATATGGAAATGTTCAGGAAAAGTCTGGAAATTTCCTGAAAAGATCATCAAATGTCCTGGAAAAGTCTTAAAATGTACTATCGATTATTATTATTATAACTTTAGTTTGGGTCGAGGAATGAAACCCTATAAAGTTCGGGAAAGGTACGCAATATTTGATCAGCCATAAGCCGTGATTGAACAAAAGTGAACACATTTTTGAGGTTAGGTTAAAAGAAGTCTAAATAATATCCTAGCCGTAAGCAGTCCTATGATGTATGACTGGTGGTCTCATGTTGTATGTGTAATCTATGTACATTTTGTTGCGTTGTAGCCCCCCTGTGAAGCTACCTGTCAAGCGCAGGACAACAAGGAAACTAAACATTAAAAGAGGATGATCGACGATATATCACATTGTATGGTAATTGACCATTTCGTTTAGGATCAAATTTATTTTAAAAATTTCCAAAAAAATTAGGTTGGGCGGAAAATGTCTACAGATTTCTACACACAAATATTTACCTGATGTCCTTCCAAAGTAACTAATGCAATATGCTCGATTTCATGCTCAGTTTTTCCTAAAAATTGTTCGCATGCTGACAAAAGCATTTCTTCGTTTTGTCCTTGGATTTTTACCTAAGAAAAAACAGAATTAAACATCATAGCGATTGAAATTTTATTACATTCATATAAATCAGTCTATATATAACGCTCTTCGCCGTCTTCTGACTTCCAGTCTCCATTGGTCTCGGTTGGTCCAGATATTTTACTCCTCTTTCTCTTATGTCTCTGGCTATTCCTTCCCTCAGTCTGGGTCTTCCTCTCTTTCTTCTTTCCTGTGGTGTCCAATTTAGTATTTTCTTTGGGATTCTTTCTTCCGCCATTCTTTGTACGTGTCCATATCATCTAAGTTGGCTAATTTGTATGTTTTCCGTTATATTTATCCGTTAAATATATTATTTTGTGTTCAACATTTCTCGAATTCTCTTATTTCTCACTATTTCCAGTTTTGATTTTCCGGCAGCGCGTCTCCAATCTCCATCCACGAGACTTGCGAGCTTTTTTTTTCAGGGGCCATACTTCACTACCATAACTGATTATTTATGTGTCTGGTTTCTTCATCTAAACTACCGTCATTAGTGATTCCCAGTACTTTTTGCATTGTTTTATCTGTACTTTTTGCATTGTTTTATCTGTTGTTGTTCCTCCAAGATAAGGTCCTGTTATTCCCCACCAATTCAAATATATTCCGCTTTCTAAAGATTTACCTCCAGCCCAACTTATCTTATTCTTCAATTAATTTAGGGGTCACATATTCTAAATTATCGTAATCTTGAGCCAGGACTATTTGATCATCAGCGAAGCAGAGAGTATACAGAACATAATCGTTCAGTGGTATTCCCATCTCTTCGCACTTTATTTTCCATGTTTTCAGGGCTTAAGAGATTTTAAACAATATTGGTAATAACCAACAACCCTGCTAAAGCAAGGGTCTTTTGATGTTAAACCCCTTTGATAATTCTGCCCTTTCTTTATTTTGCTTGTGTTGTCTTTATAGAATTCTTGAACAGCCTTTATTTATGTTATGCTGATGCCTCCCAAAGGTTTAGCTGTGGTACACTGTCGTACGCTTTCTTGAGATATACGTGGAGGAGGTGTATTTCTTAATTACTTACCATCTTTTTCTTTATTATCTGTGTGCTACTTAATTGTCTATATAGCTTTTCTGTGTTGTGTTTAAGTACTTCTGGAGGGATGTTACCGGGGCCTGCTGCTGTGCGTATTTGAATTTCGTATTGTGGCTGTTGTTGTTGTTGTTGATATTCTGTCCGTTGTTCAGTCAGCAGTTTCGAGAAGTAATTATCCCACTCTCCCAAAGTTATTGGTGAGATGGTATCTTTTGTCCTTTCTTAACATTTTCAAGCTTTCGGTATTGAGTCTTGTGCAGTTTCTTTCCCAGCTTTCGTTCTTCTTTTTCGTTATAGCTGTGCGTACCATTCTTTGGGCTGCCCTGTATTCGTTTTTGTCCTGATCTGACTTTGTTTTTATCATATCTTCTATTTCTTCATCCCACACGGCATTCTTCGATTGGGCTTTTCGTATTATCCCAGAGCTTTAAGAGCGGCGTTTTTTAACCAGCTTTTAAGAAACTTGTATCGGTCTTCTGTGCCTTCAAAGTTTTCTTGTATGAGTTTTTCGTTAAGTCTTGTTTTGTATAATTCCTCTATGCTTTCTTGGTTCGGTTCGGTTCGGTTCATAAGAAGAGCTTTTAAGAAACTTGTATTGGTCTTCTGTGCCTTCACAAAGTTTTCTTGTATGAGTTTTTCGTTAAGTCTTTTTTTGTATAATTCCTCTATGCTTTCTTGGTTGAGGCTATCTAGGTTGTGGCTGATATTTGTAGCTTTTTGTTCTCTTTTATCACCTTCTTTATTCTTTGTTGTTCTAAAGGGTAGTATTTTGGATTTGACAAGATGGTGGCACTTCCACATACCGCTCCTCTAGAGGCTCTAACGTCTGGTATGTTTAGTGTTGTAGCTTGCTGGACAATAACATAATCTATGATGGATTTTAAAATTCTAGAGTGTTGCACCCAGGTATACATATGTATTTCCCGATGTTGAAAAACGCCGTTTAGAATTCGGAGGTTGTTTGGGTCGCACATATTGATAAGTCTATTTCCATTGTCATTAACAGTGTCTTCTCCAAATTGCCCTACTATTTAATCTTGTTATTTCTTTCCCGTTCTAGAGTTTAGGTCTCCTATCAGTATTGTATCTCTGGATGTTCCAATTTTTGAGATTTCATAGATAGTTGCTCGAAGAATTCACCTTTATCTTTGACTAAGACATCATCATGAATCGCGTACACTCCTATAATTGGGATTTTATTAACTGTTCCAAATAATTGATTTGTATACCAAACCAGCATTTTAGCTTCTTGAACATAATGTACAGGGCGTCTGGAATTGAATGTTTTTAGAGGGTTTTAGGTATTTTTAGAGAAGATAGAAAAAAAAAACCTGGCCCCCCACTTGCATCGATCTTCAGGAGATGATTAGAGGTAAAAACCGGAACTTAATATAGCAAGCCGTTTTTAAGCTATGAGGGGTTTTTTAAAAGTCAGCATTTCAGGAGTAGGGTATTAATTTGCTATTTATGAAAATTTTGGTTTGGTTTAAATTACTTTTTTATATTTTTTAGCTCACACTACTACTATACTATAGTAGTGTGAGCTATGGTAATCCTAATTTTTTCGAGAAAAAAAAGTTGTTCAGATTTCAAAAATTTTTATATATCTTTGCGTTTTAGATGATTTTGAAACTTTTTTGTTGCGCCGTCTGTCTGTCTGTAACGACCAACCCGCATAACTCAAAAACCGCTTGTCCGATTTAAATGAAATTTGGTACCTAGGCTGGGTCTTGGGCCGTGATGGTTCCATTTAAAAATGAACAAAATCCACTGAACGCAAGCCAAATATAAGGGTGGGGGTAGATTTCAAAAATTAGAGTTTATGTGAAAATATGGCGTGTGTGATATCAAACGAAAGGTAATTAAGTCTGGAGTTAAACAAAATGAATTTTAGTTTATTTTAAAAAAAGGGTGGGGGTAGATTTTAAAAAACAGAGTTTATGTGAAAATATGGCGTGTGTGATATCAAACGAAAGGTAATTGAGTCTGGAGTTAAACAAAATACATTTTAGTTTTTAAAAAAAGGGTAGGGGTAGATTTTGAAAATTAGAGTTTAAGTCAAAACATGGCTTGTAATTGAGGCTGAAGTTGAATAAAATATATTTCAGTTTTTAGTTATATTAGCTCACATGTACACTATAACTATAGTACCTAGTGTGAGCTTATGTGCCCATAGATTGGCAGAGTATTTAATAAATAATCCAACTGTCAAATTAAATTTTAAATCAGTGTGTAATTTCCTTTAAAACGACTTGTCAAACTAAATATTAACAATTTTTAGTGGTTTTTTATATTTTTTGATTACCTCTTTATTTATAATTAATTTTTTAATTTGATCATTTTTAAATATTTTAAATCCAGTAAGAAAATTATAACATAAAAACAAACAATACAAACAAAAGAAAAAGAATATCAATAAATAAAAGGGTCATTGTGACAGATGAAATTCAATTTCACAATTGGATTCTTTATAACAAAATCTTAAAAAAAGCAATTTACACCAAAATAAAATTTTCATAATTAAAATACTTAAAGATCCCCTCGTAGCTTAAAAATGGCTTGTTTATCAAAATGTGGTTTTTACCTTTAAGCTTCTCTTGAGAATCGAGCCTCGCAAGTGAAGATTTTTTTCTGTCTCCTCTAGAAACACCTGAAAACCCACTAAAAACGTCGAATTTGAGACACCAAATTAGAATCCCTTCCATCGTCGTCAATGACAAAAACAAAAACGTTTAAGATCATAAATGAAAATGATATAACAGTCCAATGGCAAATGGAATTCTTAATAGACGGAGATTATACAAAAACGTCATTCATCAAAACAAGACAAGACCAAAATCGAAGTTTTGTATAAAGTATTTTATCAAAACCGGACAAAATCAAAAAGGACAAAATCATAAAAAGGGGACGGGTATAGCATGAGCAACTATCTCCATTCTTTTCATGTATACTGGTTCCGTCTCTCTTCCTCTCATATAAATAGATCTCGTGGAAGTTTGGCGGTAAATTTAAATCGGGACTTAATAATATTGTTGGTTTTGGACCCAAAAATATATTTAAAAAAATGTCTATTTTTACCTTCCTAGCCCGCGTAGCAATGGCTAAGTGAGTTATTTGGATGTATTTTCATCGGCTCTGTAACAAAATAGCGCGTATCAAAATAGCGCGTATCAAAATAAAGCGCTCATTTGAGCGCGTGTTTAAAATAGCGCGTATCATAACGGCGCGTGATCAAAATAGCGCGTATTCAAAATAGCGCGTATCAAAATAGCGCGTGTTTAAAATAGCGTGTTCAAAATAGCGCGTGTAAAAATACCGCGTTTTGAAAGATCGCCATTACAAACGTCGCTGTTACAAAATAGTTCGAGTATGGGGTCTCTTTCTAACATATTTTTTCAAAAAAAAACTTTCCTGACTTTTTTCCCGGGATCCTAAAGGGTGTAACCAAACCAAACCGAACCGATTCAAACCGCACCGAACTGAAATGAACCAAACCAAACCGAAACATTTTTTCAAAAAATTATTTCCCTTATTTTGCTAGGTTTCTATTCTAACCTGTGACTTGGTGACATTTTTTTGGTGGAAAAAGGTCAGGGAGTTACTGGAAAAAATGTTTGGGTTCGGTTCGGTTTGGTTACACACCCTCTAGGAAAAGAAGCCAGGGAAGTTTTTTTTTTGAAAAAAATGTTAGAAAGACACCCCTTAGTCGAACAATATGAGTTGTGTTAAGTATAGCAAGCCATCGGTTTATTTAACGGTTAAGTAAGTATAACTTATCTGACCTTGCTCAAACTGTTTAGGTGAATATACCTAAGCAGACCTGATACGCGCTATTTTGTACACGCGCTATTTTAATACGCGCTATTTTGATACGCGCTATTTTGATACGCGTTATTTTAAACACGCGGTATTTTGAACACGCGCTATAATGAACACGCGCTATTTTGATACGCGCTATTTTGAACACGCGCTATTATGATATGCGCTATTTTGAACACGCGCTATTCTGAACACGCGCTGTTTTGATACACGCTATTTTGATACGCGCTGTTTGGATACGCGCTATTTTGATACGCGCTATTTCGTTACAGAGCCATTTTCGGCTATCCTAGCAATATCGCTGTGATGTCTGTCTGTGCGCCTGTGTGCGTGTATATTATTTCTGTCCGTAACACGATAGCTCCTAAACCGCTAAACCGATTTTCATAAAATGTTCAGGTCAAAGTGTTAGACACTCTTCCGCGCTGATTAGATTTTGGTCAAAATCCATTAATGCTAACAGTTTTTTGACAATTAAAAACTTTAAAAAATGCTAACTTTTTAACGGAGAATCGTATCAATACACTGTATTCGGAATATAGTAGAATATATTTTGCTCAATAATTCCTGTTATAACCAAAAACTTTGTAGGAGCTTTAGTTTCTGAATTATTTACAAAAAACTGTTTTTAAGACTAATATATTATCATGGCTTCACTTGAAGTGTGATAATAGGCTAGCTAGGAAGATGTCAGATCCGTCATGGATCCATTTATTTTCCTTTAATTAGCTCCCCTGTTCTTTTTTTGAGAGGTCGAAATCGGTGTTAACCGAACCGAACCACTTGGTCAATTAATTGCAAATTAATCCTAACCTAGGGTCCAACAGCTGACATTTTTTAAGGATGGGCCTTGCTGAATGAAAATGCCGTATGTGCTATAGCAATCCCTATGTAGATACGTGTGTTTATTGGGTATGGCAGTAAAAAAATTATTGCAGTGAAGGACACTTTAATTGCATAGCAATATCAGAACCGCTCTTCTTTAGATGAACGTCACAAGCTAGGCCCGACCCCTTTTTATGATTTTGTCCGGTTTTGATAAAAGCCGCTATACAGAATTTCGATTTTGCTCCTGTCTTGTTTTAAAAAATGACGTTTTTGATAATGTCCGGTTATTAATAATTTCGTTTTTAACATAGGACTGTTATGACATTTTTTATTTGGCCTTTATGATAAACTATGGGGGCCCCCAAATTACCCCCACACGGTTCGCCAATAAATACGAATTGATGAAAAAATTGTTCAACTAAATTTTTTGTAAATATATTCTTTGTACAAAAACAAACAAAAATTTACAAAAAAACTTTTCTTTTATATTATATAATATTTTGGATTTCTCTGATCTACAGTGCATAGCTTTCGCCATTAATATTTATCACACATTACAGCTTAAATGGGCATAGTTGTAGAGTTTTTCAAAAATCGTCATAATATGATGCTAAAAATTACATATGTCAATCCTTGGTCAAATTTTTGATGTGTTTTAATTTTTTGAATGAAAAACTTTCAATTTGTTGACATTTTTAGATTTATTTTCCTTTCTTATTTAAAAATTATAGAATAGGACTGGATGACATAACGTGTTTACACTTGTCAATATTCAATGGGTTTATCCATAGAAGTTCTCGAAGCAAAAAACAGAATTAAAAGGATAAGCCTGGCAATAAAAATAAGAAGCACTGCTGCTGCGGTGTTAGGTACAGGTACTTTAGTTTATATGTAGGACCCAGATCTGGTGAAATAAAGCAATTCTTTGTGCGTAATAACTTTTAGGTTTTTCGTTTATTTTGTAGCTGAAAAGATGAATAAATTGAATTTATTAAAATTAAAATACCGTGGGTTTTTAGTACAAATGTTATATTATTTTAAACAAAACACAAAATAAATATTAGTAAAACAGGATCCTAATGGATGAATAATGCGTTAGACCTAGACTTCATTCTATATTTTTTAAATAAGAAAAGAAGAGTAATTCAATATGTAAATAAGCATAGTGTTTGCTCTAAAAAATTAAACAGATTGACAATTTGAAATATGTCACTTATTTAATAATTATTAAGGAAAAACCTCGGGAAAAGCCCTAGAACATTGCCCTTTAAAACTTAGTCTGCAAATAATATAATAAATAACACAAAAAATGAATTTGAAAAATCTACTACCAATCTACCCCTCACAAATCAGTACATAACTAACAAAACTAAAGTTTACCTGCGCAATGCCAGTTACAGATATAGGCACTCCTTGGCTGGTGTAGACAGTAGGACTGTCTACAATAAGGGTCATAGTGTTGAGGGATATTCTAAAAAGAAACATTGTTTAAACAGATACATTCTAAGCCTACTAACAAAATTTTATGTCGTTAAGTTAGCAGCGTAAAGCGAGCAGAGTTGGATAAAGCCTAATATAAAATGCTCAACCCCCAAATCAGCCTTTAATGTTAGTATCTTCAAAAACAATTAAGATATGGGAAATTTGCACTTTTTAAAAATGGTTCCAAAAACTAATTGCACATTTTGAATATGGACTCTTTCCTGACTTCAGAGCGATATTCATATAAATCCTAGCTGATCCTCTTCTCGAAATTTTATCACTTTTTTGCCATTTTTCTAGTTAGTCTAGGCGCTGGCTCCTGTCACGGGTGACCTAATATGTGCGCTCAGTTTGACTGCGGGGCATTGTTAAGCACCCATAGGTGTATAAAAAAAGTTTGGTCACGTGGTCGAGCTCATGGTCGTTTGGCCGCCATCTTCGAAAATGTCCGCCAAATTGATAGATTTTTTTGTTCAAGCGTATCTCCCTACCAGCAGCGAAACGATGCATCCTAGCGAAAAACGTTAAGAATATTTTTTACAGTACTTTTAATTCCGATTCTTCGGATCATCGTCATATCTTTTACAATTTTTCAGAAAAAAATCGGTTTTGGAGCGAAAACATGGAATTTTTACAAAATTGTATATTTTAGTTGGCTTGTACAGCTAACTATCAAAGCTAGGATGCTAAGCGATACTTCAGAAGGAGCGAAATTAAAATTACAATAAAAAATTAATTTTGAACAGTTTCAGAAACCCCCTCTTTAAGGCAGTCTTTAGGGATACCATCCAACGAACTTTAAAAACATATAGTCAATATCCTCTTCTGTGAAGGGTTTAAAGCCTTTAAAAACAAAAAATAATGTCAATAATATAGTAGCTACAATAAAATGAGCATGGGTATTATTTTAACTCTTTTGCGAGTGGAAATACTAATAATCTTGGTATATCTCAAAAACTACCTAATTTATCACAAAATGTGTTATGACAAAATTTGTTTGACTTTCAAAAAGGAGTAAAACAAGCTTTAAAAAATTAAAATAGGATTACTGAGTAGGGAGGTACGCTTAAACAAAAAAACTTTTAATTTGGCGGTCATTTTCAAAGATGGCGGCCAAACGACCATGAGTTCGACTACATGACCAAATTTTTTTTATACTGCTGTGGGTGCTTAACAAAACCCCGTAGTCAAACTGAGCGCACATATTAGGTCACATGTGACAGGAGCCAGCGCCTGGACTAACTAAAAAAAGGCAAAAATTTCGAGAAGAGGATTAGCTAGGAATTATATGAATATGGCTCCGAAGTCAGGAAAGAGTCCATATTCAAAATGTGCAATTAGTTTTTGGAACCATTTTTATGTAACCTATACTTTATTCAGGCACACTGTGCCAATCATTCATTTCCATGTTGACTCTGCACTATGTTGTACCTTTGAATTCTTTGTATCCCAGGCCATATAAAAGCTCGTCCACCAGGCACTAAGTGGGGTCTGCCATAGCAACATCCTGTAAAAAGAAATTTTTATAATTTTAGGTTTAATTTTACTTGCGCATGTTCATATTTACTTTAAAAAATAATAATTGCTAAATAATGCCATTAGCACAGATCACTATGCTGCCGTCCTAAGCCTAACCCCCGTATTTGAAAAAAATCCAAAAATGCGATTGTTAAGACAAATTATAATAATATACTCTATTTTTTATACTAATGTAACAAATCGAAAAACTACAAAAAGTATTTAAAAAGTCACTTAAAATTTAGTTTTTTCCATAAGGCACTATGTATTTTCAAACATTCAAACGCGATTTACTCTATTTCATATAAAATTCAAATACGGGGGTTACGCTTAGGACGGCAGTATGGTGATTGTGCCATTAGGGTCCTTTAACACATAAAAGTTATACTAGTTAAGGCAATATTTCTGAAAATCGACTTTCTAAATTTTTTATATTATGTTGACATATTATATGTCAACATGCAGGAAGTAGTGTAGTTTTTTTAAGTTTACCTACACCATTTTTAAAGTAAATATGACAACAACATTTGATACAAAATTTTGCAAAGTATTACCCATAGTCATTTTATTAGCTCACATGTATACTATAACAGCTATGGTGATCATGTCAAAAAGAGGAAAAACAAAGTTGCTCCGATTTCAAATTTTTTACATATCTTTGCATTTCAGATGATTTTGAAACTTTTTTGTCGCGCCGTCTGTCTGTAATGAATAACGCGCATAACTCAAAAACTACTTGCCCGATTTTAATGAAATTTCGTACTTAGGTTGGGTTTTGGCTCTATGTAGATGGTTAGAAAAGGGGGTTATTATTGACTGGCATTAATAATAATCTGGCCTGGTAAGCACATAATATCTCTGTGAGAGTATCTATGGGATTAATCTACTTGTTTGTATAAGACACTTTAAAAGAGACAAAGACAAGACTATTTAAATAATTATTGTCAGAATTATTGCTTTTTATAACATGAAATTCTAAAAATACTTAATTAAGAATTAAAAAAACATTTTTTTTTATTCAACCTTGAAATTCAGTTAATTTAAGATGACCAGTAATTGATCCTTAATTTGACCCAAATTGATCTAGGAGTGGTTTATTTATATTCTTTTTTGTAGTAGAAATAGGTAGATGTTTACAAGGAGAGGTTAAATTGGCATATGACTGACATAAAGAGTATAAAGGTGACATCATTTTAAATTAAGGGTTACTTGTTCCCTAGTCAATTTGTAAGCCTAATTGTTTGGCTAAACCATACTATATATTATATTTTATTATAGTCTCCATATTAGTTTTTGGTGTGTTTTAGTATAGTATCAAAAGAGATAATTATTAACTTTTGTCATAGAGAAATATGGTAGAAATCGGTAGAAATGTTTGTGGGCTAGGATTAAAAACATTTTACAGTACAGTGTAAGCACCTGATATAACTGTGTGCTCCTAGATTATTCTTTTAGTAGGTAGGCATAGTTAGTTTTGTTAGGAATGAAAAATTAATGCTTGTTTGTCTTTTTTGTATTATGTCTAAAATAAATAAGCAAAAGTTTATAAATATACCTACATAACAATAAGTAAATAGTTATTAATATTAGAAGTTTGGAATTGTTATGTTATAGAAATAGTGGTGTGTATATGTTAACACTAACATTTAAATGTTGTATTTTTTATATCTGAGGGCACCATACCATCTTTTCTTGAAACATTTCAGCCCATATTTGACCTATCAAAAAGTTTACTTCGGAATGAGCTATGAATCTCAAACTTAGCACAGTCATAGATCTTCATAGTTAACAACCCCTCCAGTTTCATGGACTGTCATAAAGGAGTTAAGTAGTTACGAAATTTCAAAAAACGTCGAAATTGCCACTCACTAACTCACTCACTCATTTATAGATCATCAAAATTCTACTGTACAGCGTGTCCCATTTTCGATGGGATTAAATGGGAAACTCGGTTATTATTAAAGATATCGAATTTCTGATTGCACCTTACCGAGCTCTTTTTTGGAGCCCTTAAAAATGGTGTAATCAGATTTTTGCTACACCCCGTGGTTTCGCTAATACAGGGAGTTTTTGAAAAAATTGCATTTTAATTAATTCCTTGTATCTCGCTTATTTTGCAAGGTATTTTTATTCTGTAAAAACCTTTCAATGGCAACTTTTTTAGAGCAAAATAATGACGTTGTCAATTTTTTAAAATATTGTTTAGTTTTTGAGATATGGTATTTATCATAAAAAAATTAAATACGGACCTGGATTTTTTTATTACTATTTTGATTGGTTCCATGCTATTATTACCTTAAAATGATAAAACTTTAATATTTTTTTGATTTAAGGTTAAAAAAAACTATTTAATATTTGAAAAAAAATTAAAAATTGTAAGACACACTAGTTGAACGATTTTTAGTTTATCTGTTTTGAAATGATAATTAAATAATTTATAAATAAAGTCAAAAACGTTAAAAAGTTGCAAAAATAATATCATACTAATTATTTGATGGTAGCACAGCAGGTGGTGAAATTTACAAAACAAAAACGAGCAATTGACATTGTCATTTTGCTTGTCATTTTTGTGAATGGCTTACAATTATTTTAAACTGGCTAGAAATCGACCATATACAGATTTTGAAAAATGTGATATGTTTTATATAATTTAAATATTTATTGTAGTAGTAATATTTAAATAGCAGAAATATTTTTATGCAAAATGCGTTAAGAAAAATTACTCAAAAATGCCAACAATGTCTTACATAATGGTAATCAAAAAAACTAGTTATTTTTTGTAATTTGTTTTTTTTTGTATTTTTCGTAGACTTTGTTTAATAAATCTGTAAATTAACGTAAAACCATTTTAATATGCTAAGTATCAAAACAGTTAAACTAAAAATTGTTTAACTAGCAATTTTTTATTTATATTTATGTTGGAAATATCCAGGTTCGGACTAATTGTTTTTTTAAAAATATTAAATATTTTTTTTTACCTTAAAATATTTTTTTTTAAATTTTTATTATGTTGTGATAATACTAGCATGAAACCAATCAAAATAGTAATAAAAAAAATCCAGGTCCGTATTTAATTTTTTTATGATAAATACCATATCTCAAAAACTAAACAATATTGTAAAAAGCTGACAACGTCATTATTTTCTTCTAAAAAAGTTCCCATGAAAAGGTTTTTACAGAATAAAAATATCTAGCAAAATAAGCGAGATATAAGGAATTATTAAAAATACAATTTTTTCAAAAACTCCCTGTATTAGCGAAACTACGGGGTATAGCAAAAATCTGATTACACCATTTTTAAGGGCTCAAAAAAAGAGCACGGTAAGGTGCAATCAGAATATCTATATCTTTATTAATAACCGAGTTTCCCATTTAATCCCATCGAAAATGGGACATGCTGTACTTCCAGACATGCTACAAAGCTGAAATTTGGCAGCCTGACAGAAATTATGACCAAACCCCTGGAAAAATCAAAAAACCCCAAAATTCTAATTTACTTCCCTCCCCTATATATTTAAAGTTATGTAAAAGTAACATTGCCCATTTCCAGACATGCTAGAGAGCTGAGCTTTGGAAGGCCAATAGTAACTATGATAAAACTATAAAAAAAATTTAAAACACCTCAAAATTCTAATTTACTTCCCTCCCCTATAAAGTAAAGTTATGTAAAAGTAACATTGTCCACTTTCAGAAATGCTAGAGAGCTGAGCTTTGGAAGGCTGATAGGAACAATGATAAAACCATAGAAAAACATTAAAAAACCTCAAAATTTTAAGTAAAGCATTGCAAAAGTTTTGAACAATATTCAGCATATTTTACTACTTTAAAAATTAAATATTATCCAATTCCTTTAAAAAAGAAGTGAAATCATAACAAAAACTTTTCATGTAAAAAAAGCCAAGTACCCCAAAATGGCATCCCATAAAAAGAATTGAGATAAAAGTAAAGCCAAGTTCTCCAATACAAATTTCAAAATGAAAATGTCTTACCAGTTTGGAAATGTTTTTCTAAACTTGGCTATTACAGCTGTAAATAACTCTTAGGCACAGTCGAGGGCACAGTGCTAAATTGAACATAAAGAAGTTTGGCTCTAATAGCAAAGTTTAAAAAAACATTTCCAAACTGGTAAGAACCTTTCATTTTCAAATTTGTATTGGAGATCTTGGCTTTACTTTTATCTCAATTCTTTTTACGGAATACCATTTTTTGAACAGCTAACCCAAAATGTGTACACTGATTGTGAAAATCCACAATCTTTTGGTAAGATTGTGGAAAGATTGTGAGGGATTGTGGAAAGATTGTGAGGGACTGTGGGAAGATTGTGAGGGATTGTGAAGGATTGTGGTAAGATTGTGAAGGATTGTGAGTCATCATGTCTATAGTTTCCTTGGCTGCCCTTTTAATTTACCGTTACCGGCCCTGCTACTTAATAACTGAGGGGTGACCAGCTAACCCCAAAATGTGTACGCCGATTGTGAAAATCCACAATCTTTTGCTAAGATTGTGAGGGATTGTGTAAAGATTGTGAGGGATTGTGGTAAGATTGTGATAAGATTGTGAAGGATTGTGAGAGATTGTGACAGATTGTGGATGATTGGGAGGGATTGTGTAAAGATTGTGAAGGATTGTGAACAGATTCTGAGAAATGTGTACACCGATTGTGAGAGCTGTTCACCCCTCGGATTAATGTTTATAATTTAAAATAGCACAAATTTTGTGTTAATTTTATATGCATATCTTTTTATTTTCTTGGAGTACAAGGGAGACACATACAAAATTAACACTTAAATTTGTGCTCAAAGAATGAAAATGAAGCATCTCATCATATATCTGTCCCACTTTTTTTTGTAAAATAACAGTAACTTATAAAAGTGTTTGAGGTTAAGAATAGAAGTTCACAAGTTGAAGACAAACCTATTGAAACATGTATTTGTATTTATAAAGTGGGGTCTACACATACACATAACATTTTGCCTGAACTAAACAGGACGAAGACGGACCTGATTGGCAGAGGTTTTTTTCCAGTAAAACATCAGTTTTAGCGGCATTTCTTGTGGTAGTGCATACAATTTTAGTTCCAGGTAGGTATACAAAATATCCAACATTAGATAATGGTTAAGAGAATTTTTTACACAATTTCTTAAATAATTCCATGTTTGTGGAATGTAAAAAAAATTAAATGTATATGGATCATGATAAAAACAATCAGGCATATGATTGTGGCTGACATATAATGTTACTTAAGAACACTTTTTTTGGTTTCCTGAATTTTATTAGACAAACTGATTTAATCACTAAGGGGAGTGCTTCTTCGATATTGAATTACAAAAGTTACTGAAGAGTGAACCACAAAAATTTGACAATGGTGTAAACACTGGTTTGCCATCAGCATTACCTGACCATTTTGCCTGACAAGTAAAATGTCAGGCAAAATGTTACTTTTAGACCTGCCTTAAAGAAAGGTTCACTTTTATATTGGAAGTCTGTGAGGTTAGCATCTATCCAATCAAAATTTGTACTATTATAGGCTACAAATGGACCTCAACTGCCTTTATGAATTCATAATAAGAATATGAATTAAGACAAACTGCGAATTAAATAACGATTACGATGGGTATGAACAAAGCATAAAAGTAATTTTTCAGTCCTTAAAATTCACGACTCACCTGAAATAACAAGAGCCTCGTTAGGGCCACAAGTAACGAAGCCCCAAGCCATATTTTAGCCCGTAGATTTTGTACTAAGTAGTACCCGATAATTTATTAAATTTACCTAACAGGTCACGAACAGGCACAATTAAATTTACAACAAAATATAATTGAAAAACCAAGGAAAACACCACAAAACTTCTCTGAAAAAATCGACTGTAAACAATCAACTGTCAGATCTGACAGACCTAACCCTAATTTCCATAGGCGGATGTACGGCATGGCCAAAAACCACACACATTAAAACCCTGACTGTCTTAACAGAGCAAAAATAAAAAAACATTTTTGTAACTAGCGAAATTCGAAAATCTTTAAAACAGATGTAATTAATTTAGCAAAAAAAAAAGATATTTTTATGGTTTTCAATAAAATTAAAAATAAAAAAATTACTTTTTGCGTCCCGCCACTGGAGAAAAATTCCCCAAATGACGTCATGATTATTGATTCGTGGAGAGGGATGTATGTTTGGTGGCCTACCCTCACTAGAAACACAGAAGACCACGGTTCGGTCCGCTTAAACCACGGATATTAGAATTGTTCTAATATCCGTGGCTTAAACGAGTCAATATGTTATGACTAGAAACGAGTATAATTTAATACTAGTTTCGGATACAAGGAATGACATTTAATTTATCCTTATAAATTTTGTTTCTGTTAATAATATTCTTACATATTCTGTGTTCGTTAAAATTTTCTTAAAATAAAAAACAAATGTCATCACTTTTTTTTGCGTTATTTTAATCTGCGCTACTTTGTCCTTCGCTATTTTGTCCTGCGCTATTTTATGTTGAGCCATTTTGTTCTACGCTATATTGTACCAGAACCCGAAAAACAATTTCCAAAATGTTTTAGACTGATAAGCAATTAAGAACCTTGTTAGACTGTACAAATTACTTTGAATAAATACTTTTAAAGTATTTAAATAAGCAAATACATGTCTAGATACTTATTAGAACAGAATTATTTTATCAAAAAGACTCGTCGAAGTTTGAAGATCATTGTGATTTGAGCTTAGAAATCACTATGGTGCTTTAAGGATACTTTATTCATTCAAGTTCTCTATTATTGTTTGGGCTTGGGCGATATCTTGGCCATACTAATAAACTCAGGGTTGCAGAAAAAAATCAACCTTGAGCTTGTACACAGAAAATCTAGTTTAGTTTTTCTGTAATACGCATGAGGTATAGGTACTGTTTAAAATAAATGGATCCATAATGGATCTGATACCTTTTTAGCTAGCCTATTAGTTTTCTGTAAATATTGCAGAAACGAAAGGTCCTACGAAGTTTTTGGTTATAATTCAAATTAATTAGCGAAATGTATTCTACTATATTCCGAAAATCGCATGTTGATGCAGTGCTCCGTTAAAAAGTTAGCATTTTAAAAAAAATTTAATTGTCAAAAAACTCTCATTAGCATTAATGGATTTTAACTAAAATCTAATCAGCTCGTTACAGTGTCGAACACTATTTTACCTAAAAATTTTAAGAAAATTGGTTTAGCGGTTTAGAAGCTATCGTGTTACGGACAGACATACACAGACACAGCCAGACAGACAGTCGCCGCTTGGTGTGGTGGTAGGAATGTTTGTTTCCCACACCGGCGGTCCGGGTTCGATTCCTGGTTAGGTACATGGTGTTTTTTTAAAAATGCTTTAACTTTGCTAAAACTTTGCGAAACTGGGCGATTGAGCCTGAAAGTCCCAGTATAAATAAAAAAAAAGACATCACGACGATATTGCTAAGATAGGTTAAAATCCACACAAATAAAACATTTTTGGCGTTATCTGAAAAAAAAAATTTTTTGTCGAAAATAATACTTTCTCTAGCCAGAAGGTAAAAATGTGTTTTAAAATGCCCCGACGATCCCGGTAAAAATAAAAAGCGCTTGTTTTTCCGGTTCATATACGGTCATTTCGGGAACGTTCTCGGATATGGCGAATGTATTTTAGCCTTATTTTATCCCAAGCGGTTATTTAACTTTACTTGTACGTTTATAATAAATATAGGAATTCAATTTTGTCAAATTTCTACGTATCGGATCAACTTCAAAAAAAAAAAAATACATATACAGTCGAACCTCTATAACTCGAACCTGAAGGGACAACCAAAACAGTTCGAGTTATGGAGAGTTCGAGTTATAGAAACTCGAGTTACATGGGTTAAAATACATGTAAAAAGCGCAGGGACCGCTTAAAAGGTTCGAGTAATAGAGAGGTTCGAGTTATAGAGGTTCGAGTTAGAGAGGTTCGACTGTAGTAATTTATAAAAATATCATAAAATTTTTGAAATTTTTCCGAATTTTAAAAATTTTTAAAATATTTGTGTAAGTGTATTTTCTTTTTTAATTTTTGATTTATTTGTGAATTTTTGAAAATGTCAATATATTTTTTGAATTTTAAATTTAGATTTTTTTTAGAATTTTTGAAAATTTTTAATTTTATTTATAATTAAAAAAAAAATTCTTTTAAATTTTTGAAAATTTAATTTTTTTTAAATTTTTTTAAAATGTTTTTGGTAAGTTGATTTGATTTAGAAAGATGTCTTATTAAAAAATAAAAGTGTAAGATAATCACTGTATTATTTTGGACACAAAATAATCATTTAGGTAACGCGTTAATAATATATACGGTTAAAAAACATATTGCACATTTTGGATTTTATATAAACATTGATATGATGTATCATTAAAGCCAAATATATAAATAAATAAAATATAAATAGATTGAAACTTAAAAACTTAAAAAATAATAAAATATAAATTAAAAAAATATCTTAAATTTTTGAGACAAAAATAAAGTGTATAGCGCAAAATAATCACTTTTATTATTTTGGACACAATCATTTAGGTAACGCGGTAATAATATACGGTTAAAAAACACATATGCAATGTGTTTTGGATTTTATATAAACATTGAAATAATGTGTCATTAAAGCCAAATATATAAATAAATAAAATATAATTAGATTGAAACTTCAAAACCTAAAAAATAATAAAATATAATATAAAATATAAATAAAAAAAATATCTTAAAATTTTGAGTAAAAAATAAAGTGTTTTTAAATATAGCAACAAACCTTTACCCCAAAAATTACATCTAAACACACTGGGTAATTTCTCTCACTAATTATTACAATCTCAGAGTAAGAAAAAATTTTATTACTCTAAGATTACAATCCATATCAAGTTTTACTAAATTAATGAAATTAAAGTACTTTTAAAGAAAGTTTAGTGTTTTTTTTAGTGTTAAAAAATTACGTTTTTTTGAGCGTAGTTTATTATTTTTGTCGATACTTTGAAAAATGTACCGTTCTATCCCCTGCCCGGTTATAAATTAATAAATGAGGAGTTGACCCAACATTTAGGCGTAAAAAATCTTTTGTAAAACAATGTCAAACTTTTAGTAATTTAAAACATTTTCCACATCGATGATTTTAACTCTTATGTATAAAACTCGTCTAAATTTATTTTTGATCCCTCAAAAAATTGCAGCTTTTGCTACGTTCGTGCTACAAAGTTTTCCCCTCCGGGTAAATACCCACCTAGCACAAAACTCACATCAACGTTAAATTAACTTGAACAAAAATAATAAAGTTATTTTTTACTAGAAAACACCCTCATACCATGTAATTTGTTTTGCTTATAATCTACATGCTTAAAGATAACTTAAGAACAAGGAGAAATCAAGCTATAAAAAATGTAATTTTTGCTGAAGTTTCTGGTGCTGTGTATATAACGTCTTTTTTACCCTCGTTATTGTCGTGCCAAATTCACACTTGAAAAGTCCTTAACAACCTGTTCTAAAACGCCATTAGAAAGACTTCTCAAACCTACGAACTTTTTGCGTATTATTTTGTCACGTTTTTTTTCTATATGTTTTTTAATTAAAGAAAAACGCGAAAGCCTGTTCTAAAAGCCCTGTAGATAAATACTTGTTAAAGGTAATAACTGTCTGCGCGTTTTTTGTCACGTTTTTTTTGTAACTTAAGAGTGACACGAAAGGAAGTTCTAAAAGTTCACTAGTTTAAGACTAAAAGATGGCGCTCAAGGCAAGACAAAATCTCTATACATATATTATGTTTTCTTTAAAAGCTAAACAAGATTTTTCAAAAGTAAACACTTTCGTGTCTTTATCAGGTTAATAACTGACGCGTCGTGATCGTGAAGGATCAGTTCTCAATTCATTCACGGTGTTCAGAGGCCAAAACATGGTGGGTATTCTGGGTCTTGAACGATGTGATAGTTCCCATTACAGGCTTGGACGAATGGCAAGCATTAAATTACCTCCGAGCCGTCACGTGCTATGCGAAAAGACCTCCATTGCGCAAGCTTCTCCTACGATCCGACCGAGAAATATTCAGTCGGTCCGGGGCAGGAGAACAGAACGCTTAAAATTCACTAACTCTGAAGAGCCGGCGATTATCCTATTGGTCGAGACAAGTCATTTCGCGCAAACGCGACCGTTCAGAGTTTGCTATAGGTCAGAGCGATAGAGTTCAAGACCCAGAATAGTTGCATCGGAGAGATTTCGTCGAAATGAAAAATGTAGCCAATAGATGGCGCTGCTTCTAGTAAAATCTCAAAAATATTTGGTAGAAAAGCCATGCAAGTCGCGTTTTAAAATTCGTGTCGAAAAGGCGTGAACCTAATGTGATTTTGACATTGATAAAAAGCTACTAAGAATTCACTTGAAAATAACGTAAAAACAGCATTGTTCATAAGATACTTAAGGATAATTTGTATATCATATTGAATCAGTGGCGTATATAGAAGAAAGTTTCGGGGGGGGGGGGTCGAGACAGTTTAGACAGTGTCGGGGGGGGGGGGGGGGCAATACCTCATGAGGCCGTATTTTATGCTTGTATTCATGAAATATGTGGAAAATATCTAAAAAAATCTTAGCTTCGGCTTAGCTTAGCCATCTAGATATTTTCCACATATTTCATGAATATAAACATAAAATAGCATAAAATATGGCCTCATGAGGTCTCGCCCCCCCCCCCCCCCCGAAACTGTCTCGGGCCCCCGAAACTTTTTTCTATATACGCCACTGATTCAATATGATATACAAATTATCCTTAAGTATCTTATGAACAATGAGTACTATTTATAAAAAACAAAATCATAAAAAATATAAAAAAATATAAAAGGAGAAAAAAGTTTAAAAATTAAAAACTACAATGGAAAACACAAAGGTACTAAAATAAACTTGATTAAATTTTAATAATCGCCTAATCCAAACCAAAAGAACCACATATATCCAATCATAACGAATAACGCTCGATTTAAATTTTATGGTACGTCTCTTCATAGAAATCAAGAACAATACGTAGTTAATCTCTTCAGTCAGTAGGTGGCGCCAACTTCAAAGCCAATATAAAATCACTGCATCCTACGCCAGGCTTCCAGGATGCAGTGACCCTAAGCTAATATACTTTTTAGGTCCCTTAGGGGGCCTAACTTTTGCATACCTGTAAAGTACGTTTTTAAAAAATTCCACAAAATACGTTTTAAAAACGTGCTGGTCAGGACGTTTTTAAAAAAAAATCTTTTTAGGTTTTTTAGAGCCCTAACTTTTCCGGACTTAAAAAGTACGTTTTATAACGTCTCAAAAAAGACGTTTTATACTTATAAATTCTTGAAAAGTAGCTTTTTAAAACATCCCGAAAAGGACTTGTTAAAAACGAGCTAGTCAGGACGTTTTTAAAATACCCTGAAGTTCGCATATAGCGAACCCGTTTATAATGAACACTAGCTGATAGCAAACCCCGTTCAAAATAGGCAAAAAATTTTTTTCTTAGTTATACAATAAGGTCTTCTTATAGTAAACCTCAGATATAGCGAACCAGTTTCCGTGCAATCTTCGAGCTCACTATATTCGGACTTACTGTGTATACTTTTTAGATCTCTTAGGGCCCTAACTTATCTAAAAAGTACGTTTTTGAAAAGTCCGGAAAAGGACGTTTTAAAAAGCACTAGGCAGGGCGTTTTTAAAATGTACTTTTTAGATCTCTTCGGGGCCTAACTTTGGGGTACCTAAAACGTTTAAAAAACGTTTCGAAAATTACGTTTTTAAAACGACCCAAAAAGTACGTTTTTAAAACGTCTCGAAAAGGACGTTTTAGAAACGCGGTAGGCAGGACGTTTTTAAAATGGACTTTTAGGGTCTTGTTATGTACTTTTAGGCTGATCAGATCAAACTTTTCTACTAGTTTCAGAGTCAAGTTTTAAGAGGGCCCAATATGAAAGAGCCAATACCAAAAGGCCCGAGAACTAGACTTTCTGTAGGGCTTCTGAAACGTTATTAAAACGTCCCTGGAACGTTTTTAAAACGTCTCTGGAACGTTTTTAAAACGTCCCTTGAACGTTATTAAAACGTCCCTGGAGCGTTTTTAAAACGTCCCTGAAACCTTTTTTAAACGTCCCCTGAAAGGTTTTTTTGGCGTCCCCTAAAACGTTTTTTAAACGTAACCTGAACGTTTTTTAAACCTGCCCTAAAACGGTTTTTAAACGTCCCCTAAAACGTTTTGTAGACGTCCGTAATACGTTTTTTGTACGTCCTCGAAACGCTTTGGAACGTTTCCGAACGTCACTAAAACGTTTATTAAACGTCTCGAAAGTTTGCGAAAGGTATAAAAAATTAAATTTGACGAACGTCCGAAAAATGATTTAAAAACGTTCAGTGGGGACGTTTTAAAAACGAAAAAAAGAGCCACAAAAATGTTTCAAGGACCTCTATCGAACCCAGAGGAACCTAGGCGTACGTTTTTAAAACGTTCCCTAGGTCCGAAATGGACGTTTTAAAAACCCAGCCCATTATCTTATTTTCTCCCAGTTTCATTTATAACTGCTTTTATTTCTGGGTTCAAACAAGAATCCAATATCTTAGGGCAATTTTCTGGCACCAAGTATTTCGACATAATATTTTTATGCCTCTCTTCTTGCTGGCCACTTTTTAGTATCATTGTGCACTGACCTGCCAACATTTCATTCAAGGGCTCATCCAGCCCCGATTGTAGTGGATCAGCAACCTCACTGTTAATCACAGAGTTGCCTAAAGGAATAACAGTTATTGTAGTAAAATTTTCTGCAAGTCAGAAAATTCACAAACATCTCTATAATCTAGAAATATAGTCCTGTAACCCAGGACGTAATTTTTTTCTGTAACCCAGAAAAAATGCACCACTAAGGATGCGAGCCATTACTGTGTCAGATAAATTCCAACAATGGAAAATAGGCACTTAAAATCATCAAAAGTGTTGTCTCTTCTAGCATCATGCAGGTCCTTTGTCATTTCTTGATCTGGGTTAGACGATGTGGAAGTACAAGACGATGCTGACATTTGAGGACGAAGCCTCTTCTTAGAATCTCCAGACGAAGAACGCGATCTGCGATGCTCGTTGCAGTCTCTTAATTTTACGCCGAATATAGTCTTCCTCACTAGAAGAACTGGAAACACTTCTGGACCGTTTTTTTTTGCCCATTTTCACAAAAAATTACTGTTTTTGTTGCGTTCATTTCATTTTGTTTTTACTTATTGGCCTGTCCGCTTATTGCAGACAATTTGCCAGCTCAATTGGATGGACACAATATAATCTGACTCGAAGTCACTTGGTGCCCAGGACAAACACAACTCATTTACTTACACATTCATACTACATGAAGACCCAGCAGGCCGGCCTGCTAATTATTCCCCGGTAGGCAATTTTCTTTTCTCAAGGAGGATTTTAATTTTGCCTGATACCTTTCATCGGACACAGGGGTCTTTATGAACACGGGACCACCGGCTTAACATGACGTCCGAACCACGGCCTTATAATTGATCATGAACTGTGCCTACTTTGTTGATGCCCAAACGTCGCCCAAGATAGGCTTAACCCCTACTTCCGGTAAATCTGTATTTACAAACGAATCATAACAAAAACATTTCATGTAAAAAAAAGCCAAGTAGGCGAAAATGGCATTCCGTAAAAAGAATTGAGATAAAAGTAAAGCCAAGTTCTCCAATACAAATTTCAAAATGAAAGGCTCTTACTAGTTTGGAAATGTTTTTTTATACTTTGTTATTACAACCAAACTTTTTTATGTTTAATTTAGCACTGTGCCTAAGAGTCATTTACAGCCGTAATAGCCAAGTTTAGAAAAATATTTCCAAACTAGTAAGAACCTTTCATTTTGAAATTTGTATTGGAGAACTTGGCTTTACTTTTATCTCAATTCTTTTAACGGAATGCCATTTTCGCGTACTTGGTCTTTTTTTACATAAAATGTTTTTGTTATGATTTCACTTATTTTTTAAAGGAATTGGATAATACTTAATTTTTAAAGTAGTAAAATATGCGGAATATTGTTCAAAACTTTTGCAATGCCTTACTTAAATTTTTGAGGATTTCTAATTTTTTTCCATGATTTTATCGTAGTTCCTATCAGCCTTCCAAAGCTCAGCTCTCTTTCTGAAAGTGCACAATGTTACTTTTACATAACTTTACATGTACAGGGGAGGGAAATAAATTAAAATTGTCGTGTTTTTAAATTTTGTCCTATAGTTTTATCATAGTTCCTATCAGTCTTCCAATGCTCAGCTCGCTAGCATTTCTGGAAGTGGGTAATGTTACATTTACATAACTTTACATTTATAGGGGAGGAGAGTAAATGAAAATATTGGACTTTTTAAATTTTTTCCCATGGTTTTATCATAATTTCTATCAGAATAATGCTCAGCTCTCTAGCGTTTCTGGATGTGGGCAATGTTAGTTTTATATAAATTTACATTTATAGGAGAGGGAACTAAATTAAAATGTTAGTGTTTTTTAATTTTTTCATATAGTTTTATCATATTTTCTTTTAGTCTTAAAAAGTTCAGCTCTCTAGCGTTTTTGGAAGAGGGCAGTGTTACTTTTACATAACTTTACATTTATAGGGGAAGGAAGTAAATTAGAATTTTGGGGTGTTTTTTTTTCTATAACTTTATCATAATTACTATCGGTCTTCCAAAGCTCAGCTCTCTAGCATGTCTGGAAGTAGGCAATGTTACTTTTACTTAACTTTACATTTATAGGGGAGGGGAGTAAATTAAAATTTTGGGGTTTTTTGATTTTTTCCTATAGTTTTATCATAGTTCCTATCAGTCTGCCAAAGCTCAACTCTCTAGCATTTCTGGAAGTGGGCGATGCTACTTTAACTTAACTTTAAGTGTATAGGGGAGGGGAGTAAATTAAAATTTTGGGATTTTTTGATTTTTTCAGGGGTTTGGTCATAATTTCTATCAGTCTGCCAAATTTCAGCTTTGTAGCATGTCGGGAAGTACAGTAGAATATTGATGATCTATACATGAGTGAGTGAGTGAGTGAGTGAGTGGCAATTTCGACGTTTTTTGAAATTTCGTTACTACTTTACTACTTTATGGAATTCCATGAAACTTTGAGGGGTTGTTAACTCCATGGAGATCTACGACTGTGCAAGTTTGAGATTCGTAGCTCATTCCGAAGTAGAGTTTTAGGTAGGTCAAATATCGGCTGAAATGTTTCAAGAAAAGATGGTTCACACACAATCTGATTGCAAAGTGAACGCACGCCCACTGAACCAATCAGGGCCACTAAAAGCCTTTTTCCTCACAGTAACTACAAGTTACCAGGTAACCTGGTTACTCGTTTTCTGTTTTTCTTCGCTGAGTAACACTAACTATGACGTCACGAGTAACCACACAGTATAACCAGCCTAGCAGACGTGGTTACTGAAATATTTTGAGGTTAAGATCGTTTTGTTTTGTTTTTTTTTCAAAATGTTTGATTTTAATCATTGACTTCTATACCCTACAGGGCGTTATACAACTCAATGATTTTAATATATATATTACCAACGAATTATGTTTGGTAACGGTAGAAAATGAAGCACATCCCTTGAAGTTGGTCCTATATCAATTCAACTGCAACTAGTCTTAAAATGTACTGCATTTGGTGTTCTGTGGTACTGCGGCCTTACCACACAATACCAAAGGAGCACCCTGTTTCCACCCCAATTCAAAAAACGCATCAGGTAACGCTACATTTAAAACTGGTGTAAATCCATATCCCGTGATACGTTTTTTGAATCGGGGTAGGCATGCATTGGTGGAAAGAATGAATTATTTTCTGCATTTCGGAAGCTCCTGGTAAAAACAAAAACAAACAATTCGAAATGTCATCCACAGCTGACTGTCTGACGTCATACAGCGGTTACTCCGAGTAACCGTGACGTCATTTCGAGTAACTTAAATGAGTGACTAGTAACCTCGAGGAAAAAGGTTTTAAATTGTTGTTGTTGCAAATATTAATTACAAACGTCACTAAACGGGCCAAGAAAAAGAATAAGGTTAGATCGCGTGATTGGCGGATGACAGACAGTATGGAGAAAATACTAAAGATTGATCTTGATTTCGTAGAAGAGGCGTAAATAAAATATTAAATTTATTTGAACAACCTCGAACAACGTATGAACTCCTCATATAATCCAAGCAGGTAAATCGAAAACTTTCATAACTGGACCGGTAGGTAATACCCCTTTTTACCTTACAGTACAGTAATTTAAAAAAAACGTGAGATTATTAAAGTGGGGTCGATATTTGACCCATATCTCCCTCCTTCACAGGGAGCGAATGTCTCTGCTGTGACCTGACCTAGGAACTGGCCCCGTTTTTAGAGTGTACGTGCTCACAGAAATAGAAGAGTATTAGAAATCATGACCTTCACATGATAGGAGGTCGAATCAGTTCAAGTTAGGAAAATGATTTTAGGAAAACAACTTGGAAAAAAGGTTCAAGGGCGGACTGGAAACCGCGCTAGCTCACCTGAGAGCTTTTTCCAAGGCCGTACCCAAAGGGGATTAAGGGGTCAAGGCCCCTCCCCCCGAAACAAGAATTCCCAGCAACACCAATGAGATAAAAAATATACATAATGCGCCAATTTTGATGAGCTATACATTACCGATTTTACTAGGACAAATCGCAGTTTGCAAAGAATTGATCAAGCATTCGAGCAAATATGTTTTTGTCCACCATCGTAGAAATTTGTAGAAAAGTTCTGTTTCCGCCACGTACCATAAGTTAGATACCAAAGGGACATTCCTAAATTATGTAATGCAAAAATTCAGGATTATTGAATCGCCCTCCCCCCTTCGTAACGCATTTTGAAGAAGAGATACAAAAAAACATCAATAGATAGTTTAAGTTGTGCTACGTATTTTTACGTAAGCATGAGATTTGACAGATACGCAAGCGCACTTCGTCACACCGTCGTCAAGGTCACGTTAGAAGCTTACGTATTTACGTTAGCTTACGGCAGGCTGCGGGCACCTTAACTTTACATAAGAATAGAATTGGTTGATTGACCGATCGAAAAATGAGGCCTAGACGATAATTTCCGCTTCCAGTACAAATGATTCTTGGCAAATATATTCCTACTGTAGTTGAAAAGACAAAAAACAAAATTGTAACATCAAAAAAACACAGTGCCGCATTCCATATTCTCTGCTATTAGTAGACTTATGGTAACGTAAAAACATTCAACTTAAACTCAAATTTGGAACAAAACGTAGAGCGCTTAACGTGCAGTTTTACGTAAAAATACGTAGCACAACTTAAACTATCTATTGAGAGTAACGCAAGCCGCCTAACTGGTAAAAGATATGTGTTGTTCGACAACAGTGTTCTTCAACTAACCAAAAGTCATTAATGTTCTGTGAAATGTGTAAAAAAAAGTACAAAGACCTAAACCTATATTTTCGTGGCGGTTTTTAACTGGTATTGGTAATTCAGTTTTTCCCTAGTTGTTTTTGGAACTTTTTTATTAATTTTGCCTACAGAACACAAAACCAGGATTTTGACAAAAGTACAACAAAAATAATGCAAATAAAAATTGTGTCTGCAAAAGGTAAAAATTGGAGTTCTAAATATCAGGTAACATCTGTCGTTTAATGTCACATTAGTAAGGGATAAAGTTAGCTAAAGGGTTGCCTGCCAAAGGTCCCTAATATGTACGAATGTAGATTCATACTTAAGTTTAGAAATCGAAAAATGTGTTATTCAATGTCCCGATTTGTAAAAATCTGATACATAACTTTTTCGCACTTTATTTGGGATAAAAAGTGCTCTTTTTTTCTTACGGATAAAGGTATCACTTTCTATCATCGGGATCAAAAGTGACATACCAGAATAAAAAGTAAAAATATTGGGTGAAAAGTGGCGAACCAGAGAAAAGGTAAAAAACCCTAAAAAAGACCCTCCTTCAAACCCCCAAAAAAAAAACTCGGAACAAAATTTTAAACGTGCGAAAACTGGCGTATAAAAGTCCGGGTAAATGGTGACAATTTTAACTCTTGGCTTGGTTTGCAGCATAATACACTATTTTAAGAGCTTAAAAAAGATGGTAGTAACTAAGTTTAGAAAAAGTGAAATTATTAAAGTAAAGTCGATATTTGACCTTTATATGCGCTTTGACCTAGGAAATGACCCCGTTTTTGCGGTGTGTATGCTCACAGAAATAGAAGTTACCTAAACTCCATATCATAATTTTTGAGATAACTTTTTGACAGTTATCAGCTGTTTACCATAACAAATAGCATAGGCCAACGAAAAAAAGTTGTAAAAAGTTGTCTTAAAAATAATGATATGAACCAGGGCTATCAAAATGGACCGGCCACGATCCTCCACTTTGTTGACGTCACATCCGGGGCTGATTTTTTTTTGATGGTCACGTCACGTGATTGTCTTTAAAATATTGAAGTTGGAATGACGGTTCATGAATATTTGATTTTTTTTTAAATGAAGCTGTTTTTGAGATTGTTTTTACTTTATTCTGGCAGAACAATTTTTTTTTAATGTATAGTAAGCCCTAATTTTTTATAGCCGCTTCATTAGCTCACACAAAAATTAAGTTTAAAGCAGAAGCGAATGTGACAATCACATATGACAAAGTCAAATACATGTCAAATATAACAGTTGGCATGTGGTACATGGCGGGTAATTTGAATTCAAAATAAGGAATGGTAAATCTTGAAGATTTTAACCTTTTAATCATGTTGCTTCCTTACAAACCTTTGGTGGAATATCGGGATGGTGTCTGAGAATATTTCACTGAAATTTTGCGGAAATCTGTAGTGCCATTTTGAAAATATCATAAAAAAACGTCTGACCTCCCATAAGACCCAATGTAAAATTCAGCCCCGGGAGAACAGCTGATTTTTTCAGGGTCGTGGCCTCTATTTTTGTGTTGGCCTTGTATGAACTTGTACACTGTGGTATAAATTAGTTCACTAAATCACAGTTAGGAACTGGACCATAAATCCTCAAGGGCACACGGAAAAGTAAAATGCGTACCTATGCTTTATACTTTTCTTTCTACATTTTGCAAGTTGAGTTAAACAAAGAACACTTTTTTTATAAGTTTACGGGCCCATGCTTGTTTTCGTATCCAATAGCATTTGTCAAGTCAAGAATAATTAATATACAGTGAAACCTCCTATAAGCGGACACTCACGGTTTCGTCGATTTTGTCCGCTTATTGGAGGTGTCCGCTTATGAGAGAGAACTGCGAAATTTTAATATATATTAATTAACAATTTCCGCTGCTTGAGTTTTTCCAATATAAAATTTTTCAGCGATCTTTCGTGCTGATAGATGTTCCTTCTTCGAAACGTTACCAGCTTCCATTTTTTCACGTAAACTAAGAAGTTTTTTACTAGGCGCCATTTCAAAGAGATCTAATACTACCCAACTGAACAATAAAAATAAAACATAGCAGTCCCGCCGAATAAAATAAATTGTAAATATGACAGAAGGATTTAGTATCCGCATTAAAACGGAAAGAGGTAATTCCCCATCTGCAGAGTGCGTTGTTGCCAATATACTACATAATATATATGCCCATGTCGTGCACCGTTGTCAGAGGTTTGCGTCCGGTTAAGGAAGGTTTCAGAATTTTTTAACCAAAAAAAATTGTCCGCGTCCGGTTATTAGAGTGCCTGCTTATAGGAGTGAATTTTACATGTAAAGAAATAGGGAAAACTTTGGTTCCAGCAAATTTGTCCGCCTAAAGGGAGTGTCCGCTTAATAGAGGTGTCCGCAAGGAGAGGTTTTACTGTACTGTGTACTGTGTAGTTGCATAATTCTGCGGCCATGTGGAAAATTTTTGGCAGACATTCGATAAATTGAAGCAGAAAATGGAAACAAAATTACTTTCCGTAATAGTCAAATGATAGGTAAAGTAAGTATTGGTAGGAATATCCAGAAATTGAGTGTGGAAATACTTGTTTTTCTACGAGCGTACGGAAAGTGTTACTTTTCCGCAGGCATTTTAGTTTAGAAGGTGGTGTTTTTGGCACGGCGTTCGGAATTAGTTATTTACCTAAGTGTGGAAAATGGTACTTTTCCGCACGTGGTGTCAGTTGACCGAACGACGCGTAGGTAAACTGAGTTTACACTTCAAAACGGTTAGAGATACTTACTAACCGAAACGTCGTTCTGTCGACTTAATCATGATCTACAACTTTTAAACAAAAAGATTTAAATAGTTGTCAAATACCTCCCATGTCGAGGCATTGTCAAAGCTTTAATGCTTTATCCGCATAGCAACAATCTGGTAAAAAAGGTGTCCAGAAATAAGTATCTCGATGTAGTGTGGATGTTTAAACATATAAAACCTAACATTGAATAATCGCTTTTTTATAATTTTTGTTTTTGTTTGTGATTTTCGCAAGCTCGAAGAAAAAATTGTGTTTTCTTTTCCGCACTTGCTTGCTGGTCGAACTCCGATATGCATTAAACGGCCAACTGGAATCGCATTTTGCGGACTTGTTAGGAATTAGACTATTATCTAACAGGCGAGCTCTTTGACAAGTGTACAAAAACAAATGGCCAAGGATTGAATGTTGCAAGCAACCAATTTGTGCAACAATTTAAATGACTGATCAAAATATTAAAAGTTATTTTTAATTTATTATTTATTACGATCTCGAAAGGGATTTGGCGGTTCTTGGAGGAAGTACTACTACAAGTGTTTTTCTCGATTATATAAGTAATGTAAGAAAATCGTACATACCAGTTCAATTTTCTTTTAAACTTCACATATTTACTTCTTTATCTTTGACTTCAATGTTGAAACTATTAAATTTTCATATTCTAATATTCAAACTCTCTAAACTATTAGGTTTTAGCAACCTTTCTATGTTTGTTGCAAATATACACGGTGTTTCACGAACACCGAAACAGAGACCTTTTTGGGTATTTAGAGTGCGAATTTGGAGAAACGCTCGGACGACGTCGATTTTGTTTGCGAGGGGGACACTTATTGGCTATCTTGAAATTTTTGTAGCTCGAACCCCCTTCGAGGGGTATACATTACCTCTATATTTTTTGAATCTCTCTTGAATATCTTTACAACCGTGTAAAAATTTCGAAAATCCATCGATCAGTTTTTGAGATTTTGCTTTCAAATTTTCAAATTTAACATGGGGAATGATATAATAAAAATTAAATCCGAAAAATAATAAAATTTTAACTACATTTTTATTTTATCAGTCCATGTTAAATTTGAAAGTTTGAAGGCAATTGTCTCAAAAACTTATTGATAGATTTTTAAAATTTTTACATGGTTGTAAGGACATTTAAAGGGTCTTCAAAACAAGGTATCAGGATATAGGTGGTTTGAACTCCATAAACTAACTAATCTTTCTACAGAATTTCGGCAGTGATTTTGTGTGATTTCTCGGGCAAAGGGCTGACTCTTTTTTTAAGACATTTTAGGGCATGCTTAGACATATATTAGGTTAATATTTTTGAGGTTTTGAATAATGGTGATTCCAAACTACAATCTTTTTAAAAAAACTCAGTTTTGCCAACAGAAATTTTCATGGGCAACCTCTTTTTAGCAATGATTCCTTGCCTAAAGGCTATTCATTTTTTAAGCCACCAGCGAGAATAACTGAGAAAAACTAGACGGATAGGTATTACCCATATTACATCCGCGAAACTATCTGCCTAAATTTATGAAAAATGGGTGGCTTAAAGAAATTTTCTTCCCCTTCTAACATTTTGTCACGTTGAATTAGAACTCGCCCCCTCCCTTAATTGAAGTAAAGCAAATTTCAAAGCAATGCGTGCTTCACCCTGCCCTACTTCTGAAGTTACGTGAAATGACTGCAAACAAAATTTAGTTTATTTTCTCGTCCACATAATGGAAAGAGGGCCATTAGCAAACAAAAGTTCGTTTTAACTACATTGTTAATTTCCCTCTGTTTAGATTAGAATGTGTCCCGCCGCGCCACACAATATTAAAGCTTTTACTCGCAATTTCCATATTCAATTACTCCACTGTATAACAAAATGGACTAAACTGAAACGTGTCTGATCCAAAGATTTCAAATTGGATTTCACAACAAACCTAAATAAAAAAGTGAGTACAACATACGCCAGGGCTATCAAAACGCACGGTGCCTAAAATGGACCGGTGTCCGAACACCGGTCTATTCTAGCCACTATGATCAAAACGGCCGGCCACGACCCTCCACTTTGTTGACGTCACATCGGGGGCTGATTTTTTTTTTGATGGTCACGTCACGACACAGCTGATTGTCTTTAAAATATTGAAGTTGGAATCACGGTTCATGAATATTTGATTTTTTCTTGAATAAAGCCGGTTTTGAGATTGTTCTACTATATTATATTATATTACTATATTCTTGCAGATTTTTTTTTTAAACGTATAGTAATCCTTAATTTTTCAGAGCCGCTCCATTACCTCACATTAAATATAAATTTAAAGCGGAAGCGAATGTGACAATCACAGATGGCAAAGTCAAATATATGTCAAATATAACAGTTGACATGCGGTACATGGCGGGTAATTTGAATTCAAAATCAGGAATGCTAAATTTTGATTTTAACCTTTTAATCATCTTGTATCCTTACAAAAGTTTGGCGGAATATCAGGATGATATCTGAGAATATTGCACTGAAATTTCGCGGAAATCTGTAGTGCCATTTTGAAAATATCATAAAAAAAGTCTGACCTCCCTAAAGACCCAATGTAAAAGTCAGCCCCCCGAGAACAGCTGATTTTTTCAGGGTCGTCGCCTGTATTTTTTTGTTGGCCTTGCATACGCTTGACATTACTATTAAAAAAGCTGAAATAGAAGGCCACTCGTAGGCAACCCGTTAGGTAACGTCATCAAACTTACTATACCTAACTCGATTCGCGGCCTGTTCAAAATGGCGAAGATTGTCAGTTGTTGTTATTTTTGTAATGTTTTCGTTGAATAAGAAATACATTCTCGAACTTTCCCAACGATAACGGAAAAAGTAAAGTTTTAAGACCCTGAACAGTTTCAGACAAAGTCTATCCCAAATTTAATAAAAAAATTGGCAAAGACACAAATAAACAATAAGCTGTTTACAATCACTTGACAATTGTAAACCAGAGAACGAAATGCCCAGCCAAAAAACACAGCCGGGCGTTGGCCATTTTAGATTTGCCACTTTAACTTTTGTCATATCTCATATCCAATCCGTTTTTGTTTAACAATCTTTGGTTTGATTCCTTTTTTTATACCTTTGATTTCCAATAAACGAAGTCCATTTTCCGGAATTGGCTCTATTTTTTAAGATAATTAGCTTATTGCATGTGTTTATTCAGTTTAGCCCTTATTATTTGTTCTACTTCCCAAGCAACACTTTTGATTAAAATTGGGTAAACTTAAAATAAAAAACAGAGAAAAACAGGCCAAATTTAAAATATTTTATTTTTTGTTTTAATAATTTGATGTAGTTTGAGTTAAGATGATGTGGCGTTTGCAAGAAGGACAGCTTCGAAACTTTGTTTAAGCCCTTATGATTATGGCCGCAAAGACCGAAACGCGTCAGTTCTGGTATATTTATCCAGTATTGTTGAAAGCTATTCTCCATCCATTTTAATATGGTTGATTTAGCAGCATTGTATAATATCCCCAGGGCTGTCTCGGGGCCGAAAAATTCGGCAGATGTTGCTTCTCTCGCTGCTAAGTCTGCGGCCTCATTTCCCTCGTACCCAGAATGCCCTGGTATCCATACTAATGACACATTGTTAGCGCATTTAGCGAATCCTTACAGCTCCTCACGGTTCTCGATGCAAGAATCCCTATCCATCGTCATAAATAAAAAAAGATTACAAATGAAAATGAAATAACTGTCCAATGGCAAAAACGAAATAATTAATAACCGGACATTATACAAAAACGTTATTCATTAAAACAACACAAGAGCAAAACCGAAGTTTAGTATAACGTCTTTTATCAAAACCGGACAAACTCAAAAACGACAAAATCCGTTCCGTCTCTCTTCCTCTCATACAAATCGGTATCATGGAAGTTTGGCCGCAAATTTAAATCGGGAAAAAATAATATTGTTGTGCAATTTAATTACATTAAAAAAAATGTCTGTTTTTTTCCTTTAATTAGCTCCCCTGTCCTCCTTTTGAGAGGTCGAAATCGGTGTTAACCGAACCGAACCGAACCTCTTGGTCAATTAATTATTATTATTATTATTATTATTTGCAGTTAGACGGTAATCCGATTTACTGCTTTTCTTTAGTTCCGGTTGCAATTGTCACTTTTTTTCAAATTTTTTCAAATTTTTTTTATTTTTATCTCACTAATTGTGGCCAATATTGATCTAGTCTATTCTTAAAAGTGTTTGTAGTTGGAGCATTGATAATGTCCTCTGGAAGTCTATTCCAATCGTTAACGACTCTATTGTAGAGAAAGTTTTTGCGAGAGAGTCTTCTCCAGCTCTTTGTATTCAGTTTTAGAGAGTTTCCTCGCAAGTTTGTATTGCGGTTTCTGGAGAAAAAATCAATGTCACAGTTGTAATGACCTTTTAAAATCTTAAATGTTTCAATTAAATCGCCTCTTCTCCTTCTTTCTGCTAGTGTGGTAAGGCCCAATTTAGCTAATCTTTCTTCATACGTTTTTTCTTTTAATGTTGAGGGAAGTTTAGTGAATCTACGTTGAACTCTTTCTAGCAGATCGGAATCTTTTTCAAAGTATGGGTTCCATACCACCACAGCATGCTCGAGAATAGGTCTTATATGGGTTTTATATATTAGAATGCACATCTTTTCAGTGATTTCGGTAAATGCTCTTCTGATAAGATAAATCATAGAGTTCGCTTTTTTTACTATTTTGACAATGTGAGCTTCCCATTTTAAGTGCTGGCTAATTGCAAATGAATCCTAACCTAGGGCTCAACAACTGACCTTTTTTAAGGATGGGTCTTGCTTAATAAAAATGCAGTATGTGCTATAGCAATCCATATGTAGAGGAAAGTCGCCTAATATCGGGTACTTTTTTTAATACACCATAAAATAAAAACGTAATGAGTTATAGGCGCTATTTTTTAAATTTAGCTTTTTTAGGCTATTTTGAAGCATTTAGTAAAAAGAAATGGGCTAAACATAAATATGCAGCATTAAAAAAAACGTTACCTACCCCATATTAGGACCATACGGTATCCTAATATGGGGTACTGATGATTCGTAATATGGGGTATCATTTACAATGTAAAATTTTAATTAACTATTTTGGGCTTTTTTTGGATTAAAAGTGTTAATTTATAAAAATTTCATTTAAAAAAATACATCTATCTAAAAGGTACTTTTTTCATTATGAATTTAGAAACTTAGGGCTGATTGACCAGCAGCGTAATGCACAATGGACAAACTTCATGCTTAAGTTTGTTATCTTGGTCTTTTTTCCGCTTGTTTGGCATGGAAAGATAAGGATATAAAATAAAGCGCTACATTTGTCCATTGTGCATTATATTGCTGGGTAAAACAGACATAACTCATTTAAAAATAACAGGTACCGCATATTAGGAACACACTAGTCTTTTGGGAGGGGCGATTTGTTTGCAAAACAATTTTTCTTTAAAAAAACAAAACTATATTTATAAAGAACGCAAAATTCTGTATGAAATATTATTCAAACTAAACTCAATTTTAAGTCTTTCCTTACCACTCAAAATGATTTCTACCTCAAACGTTAAAACAAAGAAAGAGTTTTTGCCAAAAAGAGAATTGTGACTTCCTGGCAAGTCGGTGGTTGGTAAGTAATACATACAATCGATAACGTAATCGGTACTTGCGGGAAATCGACCTACCCCATATTAGGCACTATCCCGATATTAGGCGACTTTCCTCTAGATACGGCGTGTTTAGTAGGCATGGCAGTAAAGAAATTGCAGTGAAGGACGCTTTAATTGCATAGCAATATCAGAACCGCTCTTCTTTAGGTGAACGTTACAAGCTAGGCTTGGCCCCGTTATACAGAGCTTCGATCTTGCTCTTGCCTTGTTTTAAAGAATGACGTCTTTTATAATGTCCGGTTATTAATAATTCCGTTTTTAAGATAGGACTATTATGCAATTTTCCTTTATGATCTTAGACGATTTTTTATTTTACCTTTATAATAATCTATGGGGTTTTGGTCACGTACAGGACTATTAATAAAAAGTAAAATTTACTGATGAATTTACAAAATAGCAGTGAAAATCTTTTAAGCGATCTAAATATTTATTTTAACTAATCGGAATCAATAAAACACGTTATAATTTAAACAAATATTTATTTATTTTAAATATATATTTTTAAATGGAAGTATAACAAATTGTTAGGTTAGGCTTTTTTTTTAAACAAATATTTGTTTTTCCAGTATATTTATTTAGATAAAATATATATTTTGTTAATCCAACAATTTTTTCTGTATTTCCAAGTATTTTTGCAAACGTTTCCAATAACATTCAAAAAAGCCAGACACCCCTTTTCCTTTGAATCCTAAAAATATCCACATGGATAAACCTGCAGACTATTCATGGAAAGCGAAAGAATTTCGTTCCATTTGACTTTATCGACTAAATAGAATTTCTTTTTTGGGTGCGTCCTTTAGTAAGTTTGCAAAGTAATCATGGAAATTTTTATTTACCTCTAGCAAACTTACATTAGTATGTAAGTATTGCTGATATCTCATGCAATCAATAATCACATCACACACTTGCTTTGGTTTATAGCACTGCTTTTGAACTAATTATTATTGGTGCAATCAGAACAGTATTAAAACTCTTTAATTGCACGATATGATCATTAAGATTGCAACTAGACTCCCTGTGCAACTAACCCTCGTGCCAAAATATGTCTAAATATCGGCATTTCTTTCTATTGGTCCGAGCAAAAAAATCTGAAGACTCTCCGTTTCGGTCTAGAAGCATTTTACAGTGGTGACTCGATAATTCGTAGTGCGAATAGTCTCGGAAGCCCATGGAGGTATTCGGTAATCCGGATTTTACTTCAATTATCCGGACTCACGTTCTTTAAATTATAATAATAATTAACATAATAATGCAGGTTTTAAACTGTGATTTGGTTGGAATGAAGAGGGTGAACTTAATCCAGAAGAAGCCGGCCAAAAAAGTTATTGTATGTCTTACATTAACGGCTAATGATATCTTGAGAGCACTAAATTTAACGTATATGAAACAATAGTGAACAATCGCATGCTGTTGTATGGAATAGAGAAATGTGGCGTAACAGAAAAATACAAAACAAAAATGAAAAGGGTCAAAATGGATGCAATAAGAAGATCAATGAAAATATCTAGAACAGATCATATAAGAAATGAGACCATAAAAGAAATAATTGAAATCGAGGGAAGCATAACGGAAGACATCACTAAAAGACAACTGATATAGTACAGCCATACAATGGATGAACGATGAAAGATTTCCAAAGCAGGTCCTAGAATGGCAACCAATAGGGCGCAGAAAAAGAGGGCGTCCTAAACTAGACTGGCAACAGTCAACTCAAAGATCAATGAGTTAAAATACCTGACAGAATATGATTGTCATGATCAAAGGAGGTGGAGAAAGAATAGGCCTTGGCAAACGTAGAAAAACGTTCCAAACCGACAAAAACCGATGAAAATTAATTAGTCTAGAGTAAAAAAAAAAATTTTTGTTAAGTAAAGGATTTCCTTTTTTTATGATTTTGTGTTCATTTATGTATTCTATTAATTCACGCTTTTTAGTTATATTTATACATTTTTTGTTATTAAAAAAAATGTCCTCGATAATTCGGATCGGGCCGGTTTTAATTGATCCGGATTATCGAGTCACCACATATTACTTTATGGCAACCGACCATTTCCCCCTAATTCGACCCCGCTGAATCCGAATATGCCGGTTGCCAATTTAAAGTATCGACAGGAGCGGAGAAAATCCTCCCAAATCCCCAAAAAGTCAGTTTTATTAAATTTTCTCGAAAACTAACCTTTTTATTGAAAATTGCGAGAAAACGTTTCTTGTGGAGAACAAAATTCCCTTTCCAATAATGTATTGGTCGATAAGGTTCGGAAAAGAAAGTAGATCTTCAGTGGCGTCCGTAAATTGGAAATATAATTAGAAAAAAACATGTTTATTACAGGTTCCATAAAATTTTCTTAAAAACTACCCTTTTTGGGAAAAAATTTATAGTATACTTTATTGTAGACAATAAACATAGACAATATGAATATTTCCTAAAATTAATAAAATTTTTGTTAAAAAAATTAAGCTTTCTTAGGAAAAAAATTACTTTTTAATTTTAGGAAATAGTCCATATTATGGTGGAGTTGTTGAATAGGAAATCAAACAGGTTATTGTCTTCCTCCACTAATTTTTAATTTGTTTTAAACAAATAGTCCTGACATGTTTCGTAAGCAGAAACTTACATCTTCAGGGGACATTACCAGCGGCGTAGCGTGGTTGAAAGGGCGGAAGGGGCAGATGATTAAAATGGCGCCAATTTTTTTTTACGTAGAAATAAGTATCAAATTAAAATAGATTCCCACTTTTTTATTATTATTAATTAAATTGCTTATATTATTATGGTGTCGAATTTAAATGGCACGCTACCGATACCCTAGCCGGTTAATATTTTGTTTTTTGGAAAAAACAAACAAAAACACTTTACACCTAGTATTTTTTGGAAAAAATCGAACCGAAGAAATTTTTTAAAGATATAGGTGCAAAATTTTTGAAAAATCAAGTACTTTTTGGAAAAAATGGTGCCAAAGAAGAAAATTTTTAATAAGAACGAAAACAAACATTTTAGAAAACTAAAATTATTGAACAAAATAAGGCGCCAAAAAATGGGACCAAATACAATAGTTAGTTTCAAAGGTATCTAAGCGCCGCAGTTAGTTAGTTCCGTAGCTAGGTATTTTTGTGTAGGCAAACAATAAATTTGGCGCCCCCTTACCTAAACCCTTACTCCACGAAAATTAAAAATAATAATACTTTGCGGAAAAAACGGCTAAACTAAAAAAAAACCACTGAACAATTTAAAAAAAATTGCGTTGTAGGCGAAAATTAAAAAAAAATTAAATCAACACAGAAACAGTTTCTATAAGTTGCGCCGCAGGCGAAAATTTTAAAAAAATTAAGTAACGGAACAAAAATGGCACCGCAATAGAAAACTTGGAGATTTAACGAAAAAAAGGGCGTTTTAGAAACATTATCTTTTTTGGAAAAAATGGCGCCAGAAAAAATTTGTTGGTAAGAACCAAGAAAAATTACAAGCGAAAATTTTTGAGGCTTGTTTATTTTTAATTCTTCATTTGGGCGCCCCCGGGCGCTTGGCGCCCTAGGTAGGTGTTACGGGACTGTGTTATCTAGTATTAAGAATTACAGGTGCACTGAGTTTGTTTGGTTTTGTCTTTCTTTCCTCGATGCATGATGCGGCTTTGAACGGCAAACTTTATTTTTCTCGTAGCAAGCAAAAAGGTCCTCCGATTTTACGAACGGGGGCGCCGGCAAAATTGTATAATTTCCACACTGCCTGAAAAGATGCGTAATATTGCTTAACTATCTAAATACTAAGTTGCTCAAGGTATTATTTTTTTACGGTTGTACCATCTTTTAGTTTTTACTATTTAATAAAGCTTAGAGTGCCCATGGGGCGCCAGGATCCTTGAGGCGGGGGGTCGAGGAACCCCCGCGCTCCCCCACGCTACGCCGCTGGACATTACCAAACTAAATTAACACAACATTTTGAAAAACTGGTTAAAAAACTATGTTTAGCTACTGCTTTACGGTTAAGTCATAGACATTTTAAAAAACATTATGTTTAAATATAAAAACAGATTTGGTATCCAACATTGGATTATTCCTATCTAGAATAATTTAATTACAATTAGATTAAAAAGCACAATACACAAACATATTACATCTAAATAGAAAAAATTAAAAAATAAAACAAACAAAAAAAACAAGTCAAAGACTCAGCCTTGCTCAAAATACTCCTCCATTGAGTAAAATGGACGCTCCAAAAGATATATTTTATTTCTAGTTTTAAATATTTGTAGGTTAGGCGATTCTCAGACTTGTTTTGGTAATTTAGTATATACTTTTGTACCCATAGATAGTGGCAATTTCTTTCCTATATGAAGGCACGGCAGTGCCTATTCAAGTTCGCGCAACTGCTGTACCATCTTTTCTTGAAACATTTCAGCCCATACTTGACCTATCTAAAACTCTACTTCGGAATGAGCTACGAATCTCAAACGCTGCACAGTCATAGATCTTCATAGAGTTAACAACCCCTCCAGTTTCAAAAAAACATTTACAAACTAGTAAGAACCTTTCATTTTGAAATTTGTATTGGAGAACTTGGCTTAACTTTTATCTCAATTATTTTTACGAAATACCATTTTCGCGTACTTGGCTTTTTTACATGAAATGTTTTTGTTATGATATTATATTTGTGAAATGGAACCCTGTTCTAGATTTTTGATCTCGTGTTGTAACTATGTACATCTTAATTCTTAAGTAGTTTTTCTTAATTATATTATATAGTGAATAGAAGGAAAGTATATTTAGATCAACAAACAGTTGCCTACAAGATTCCATTTGACCCACGCCCAACATAGTTCGGACTATTCTCTTCTGCTTTACAAAAACAGACCCAGCTCCAGATGAACAACCCCACAATACTATACCATATCGTATTCATGATTCGACATAAGCGGGATATATTGTTGTGAGCTGTTGAACTGTCAAAACGCATTTTAGATCTTTAATCGGGTAGCATTAAGATCCCTCCTTTCATTGTAAATGTTGATCAACTAATACTCCCAAAAAATCCGCATGTGTTTCTCTTTCAATATTAGTGTTGTGGACTTTCTTTTCTATCTGTAAGAGCCTTTTTCGGCTCTGGAACGAAATAGCGATGTACAAAATAGCGACGTTCAAAATAGCGAGTAATGAAATAGCGACTATCAAAATAGCGATGTAATGAAAGAGCGACTATCAAAATAGCGATGTATCAAAATAGCGTTTGTAACAAAACAGCGACATATCAAAATAGCGATGTATCAAAATAGCGACAATCAAAATAGCGATATATCAAAATAGCGACAACCAAAATAGAGACAATCAAAATAGCGATGTATCAAAATAGCGATGTATCAAAATAGCGATGTATCAAAATAGCGATGTATCAAAATAGCGATGTATGAAAATGGCGATGTATCATAATACCGAATCAAACCAAACCGAATCGAATCAAATTAATCCAAACCGAAAAGAACCGAAATGCGCCATTATAATTTTGACTATACCAGCTTATTAAAAAAAAAAACTTTTCTGATTCTTTTCCGGGATCCTAGACCGAATTCGGTTCGGTTCGGATTCATACTCTCTAGGATTCCGGAAAAGAAGTCTGGAGAGTTTTTTTTGAAAAATATGCTGGTTCGGTTCGGTTCGGTTCAGTTTGGGTCGGTTCGGTTCGGTTCGGATTCACACCCTTTAGGATCCCGGGAAAGAAGTCAGGAAAGTTTTTTTTTTGGAAACATTTCTTAGAAAGAAACCCTTTAGTCGAGCTATATGCCAAAACGGAACCGAAATATCGCTATTTTGATAGTCGCTATTTTATTACGTCGCTGTTTTGATAGTCGCTATTTTGTTACATCGCTATTTCGTTACAATCGCTATTTTGTTACATCGCTATTTTATTACATCGCTATTTTGATAGTCGCCTTTTCATTACATCGCTATTTTGATTGTCGCTATTTCGATACCGCTATTTTAATAGTCGCTATTTTGTACATCGCTATTTCGTTCCAGAGCCTCTTTTTTCTGAAGTTTAATAATAAAGAATTCTGTCCAAACCAATCAACCATGTTTTCTTCTGACGTGCACTTACAATCAAGGCCAACACAAAAATAGAGGCCACGACCCTGAAAAAATCAGCTGTTCTCCCGGGGCTGAATTTTACATTGGGTCTTATGGGAGGTCAGACGTTTTTTTTATGATATTTTCAAAATGGCACTACATATTTCCGCGAAATTTCAGTGAAATATTCTTAGACACCATCCCGATATTCCATCAAAGTTTTGTAAGGAAGCAACATGATTAAATGGTTAAAATCTTCAAGATTTAGCATTTCTTATTTTTAATTCAAATTACCCGCCATGTACCAAATGCCAACTGTTATATTTGACATGTATTTGACTTTGTCATCTGTGTTTGTCACATTCGCTTCTTTTTTAAACTTAATTTTTGTGTGAGCTAATGAAGCGGCTCTGAAAAATTTAGGATTACTATAGTTAAAAAAAAAATGTCCTGAAAGAATATAGTAAAAACAATCTCAAAACCGGCTTTATTTAATAAAAATATCAAATATTCATGAACCGTCATTCCAACTTCAATATTTTAAAGACAATCAGCTGTGTCGCAACGTGACAATCAAAAAAAAATCAGCCCCGGATGTGACGTCAACAAAGTGGAGGATCGTGGCCCGTCCGTTTTGATAGCCCTGTTACAATTTAAGTGTTCTTGATCTTTTTCTCTATTTTTCACAGGGTAGAATCATCACAGTAGAACGTCAGTTTGTCAGTATCAGTTGTCATATTTAGATCATCCATGTACAAAACAAAAAAGATAGGCCATAAAATTGAACCTTGAGGCACACCACACTGAACATTCAACTGAGTGGAATTAGTTATTTTTTGCTCTCGTTCATCCCCAATATACTCTACATCTACTATCTCAACATATTGTTTCCGTTTCGAAAATTCGTATACCCACTTGTTCTCAACACCTCTTACCCCAATCCATACCATCTAAAAGTGAACTTCAGGGAAAGCCCTGCACATGGGATCTTTTGCTATAAGAAGGACTATTCGATTGACCAGTAATAATAATTATACGAATTTCATGGCGGAAAATTATAATTGAAGACTACTGCGAATCAAGTAAAAAAATGCAATTTGAGATGCGCATGTAAATAAATCGTTCCGTTTACGCATCGGTGGTAGATTCGAATTTTTGTGAGATATCAAGCGATAAATATGGTTCGTACTTCAGTAGTCAGTAGTAAGAATAAATGGAACAATTTATATATTTTTTGGTTAAATAACCTCATTCAATACCCAATAGGTAACAAAAGTGATATCATACAGTTAATATCTTTACCGTGTAAGTATTTCCTTGTTTGAAATATTTAAAACTCTCGAAAGTGGTATCACCTTTTAGGGCCGATATAGTCCGATTTTTAGGCCGATAAGCCCAGTTACCCTGGGTAAATATCGCCTTATAAATTTTCGAACGCATGTTGATTTTTAACTCATGATTTGGATTTTTTTAATTTGATTTAGTTTAAGAATTTTAACTTTTTCAAGAAGTATTTTTACTTGTGAAATATAACACAAAATAAAAAAAAACAATAAACACTTTAAATTATGCGCTAGTGCGCAATCGCGGGTGAATCTCGTCTCGTTCCTGACCGCGGTGAATTAGGCGCTCCCCGGGTGCGTATTTACGTTTCCGTGCTGATTTCACGGCAGCGCTGTTTAGAAATAGACACGGAAATGTTGCAACATATTTGGTTACAAATGCGTGTTGATTTTAAGGCGCCGAGGCTCGAACAAGGCACGGATTTGTATTGAATTACGCAGCGCAGGGGTTTACTTATAAGTGCACATTTGAAACTTAAATTGGATTCACGTTGTTTATTAGTTTGATTTTGAGGTTATATGTTTGTTAATATCAAAATTATGGAGCGGTTTAAAAGTATTTTTACTAATATTACTCAAGATTTTGAAATTCTTTGAAGTTTGAAAAACACTAAATTTTAAATTGCCGCTGTAAAGCCCAAATTTACACACATTCAAAATATATATTTATATAACACCATGGAAAAACCTCCAAAAACTCTCCAACATCCGAAAGTATGGGGTTCTTTCCAAGTTTCTTAAAAACTAAGCTTCTATAATATACTTTATTGTAGACAATAAAATTCCCTTGTTAGTAAGATAGAATTCATTTAAATTAAACTGATAACAAACTCTCCAGCGGCGTCCGTTAATTGAAGTAATTTAGAAAAGTTCAAAAAATACCTATGTGTTTCCCAAGATTTATTCAATTTTTTTTAAAACTAATTTTCTTTAAAATAATGTATAACGTGATCGGATTGGTTTTTTAATTACAAGCTCTTTATCAAAAAATGCATTTTATACTTCGTCATAGACAATAAAATTTTCTTTCGAGCAATGTACAACAAAGTAAAAGTTATTTTAAAGTTACCGCTTCCGTGGTGTCCTTAATTTAAAGTATTTATTTAAAGTCACCAAACTAATCAATTTTTGTACAGGTTTTATCCAATTTTCTTAAAAACCAAGCTTCTTACGACAAACAAACTTTTTAGTGGATAAAGAAATGTTCTTTTAAACGATGTATAACAAAATGTGATAGAAAATAAGGCTGATTCTCCATGGATGTCCGTATATAAGGATCACTCTCAAAAATTATCAAAGAAATATTTTTGTAAAAAAAAAATACAAACGAAGGTCCATTGGAAAGAATAAGTTAGCAAGTAATTTTTTTCCAAAGAAGCTTATTTTTCTTTGAAAATACAAAAAATATGTAACAAAAATTGATTACTTTAGTTATTTTTGAAAAATTATTTTAATAAGTACGCCCCTGGAGACTTTACTGTGACATAATATTACAGCTTTTAAATTAAAATTATATTTTCTACAATAAAGTTTACTACATATTTTTTCCCAAGAAGTGTAGTATTTGGGAAAATTTTATAAAACCTATAATCAACATGTTTTTTCGAAATACAGTGTACTCCGGTTATAACGTACCTGAGTTATAACGTACATTCGGTTATTACGTACATATTTCATTGTTCCGGCCAAAATACTCTTGTTTTTTCACCGTATATTACGTACCTTTTATACCTTCTACTTTGGTTATAACGTACCATATTTGGACTAATTCCGTTATAATATACAGGGTGTCCCAGAACTAATCATTGAGGAGGCGGCCGATAAGTCACCAGGGCGCCTCTCCCCCCTATGGGGCGCCACTACACTCTGGGCGGGGGGGGGCGACGAACCCCCGCGCCCCCCCACGCTACGCCGCTGGATACAGAGTGTTAAACTTTATTTTATCAATTTGATTTTCTTTAATAACTTTTTTACTAATTAATATTTTTGCAAAAAATAACCAGCGTGTAAATTTTTTTGAAATTGTCAAGACGATTCCGTTGAAAATTTTGATGTACAATGTACAGGGTGTTTCTTGGACCACTACCATTGCATTAAAATCATTGTATTTTTTTTGTGCCTCAGTGTATACCAGTTTTTATGTAAAATAATGGTTTTTCCATCCTTTTTATGTAAAAAAGTTATACTGTTTTAAAGTCGCTCAGAGCAACGATTTTTGAGATTATTGCATTTAAAGTTTTTATTGCATGTGAGTGAAATGCCTAATTTATGTATGATATTTTCTTCAATTCTTTCTACTAATTAATATTTTTGCAAAAACTAACCAGCAAGTAGGTTTTTCTGAAATTTGCAAGACGATTCCGTTGAAAAAGTTAATGTACAATGTACAGGATGCTCTTTGGACCACTACCATTGCATTAAAATCATCAGTGTATTTTTTTTGTGCCTCGGTGTATACTTAAGCAGGTTTTTAAACAGGATATGATTTTAATTATTAAGTAATTTTACAAACAGTTCTGTAGTTGTGAGAAAGTTTGACAGAATAGACGCCGACAGCAACATTATTGGATTTTATTGTTTTTTATTTTCAAAGCCTACTATAATAAACAATTTTAAGGTTGATTTACTATTTGTCAATTTTAAAATTTTAACTTTGTTGCTAAGAGCGCCATGCTTAAAAAATTTTATATTTTTTTAAAAAAATAATAAAATATTAATTTTATTAATAATTATAATTTTCTTTCAAAACAATAAAAAAATAGTTGCATTTATAAAGTATACGTACTTACCATTTTTAAAAACACTAATACGAAGAAGTTTTTGTTCCTCATTAAAAACATCGCCCTACACAGTTGCAATAACGGACAATAACTTACAATTGTTTTAACAACAATCTTAAAATGCTATAAAAAATTATTGATTATAGCTAATATGTATGAAGTAGGTAAGAATTTAATCAAAAATCTGTTACGCATACAATAAAAACTTATAATTTAAATATCTTAAAAACCGTTGCTCTAAGGGACATCTAAACACTATAACTTTTTCACTTAAAAAAAAATAAAAAAAATAAATATTTTTTTATAGAATCTTGTATACACCGAGGAACAAAAAAGTTAGACCTATTTTAATGTAACGGTACCGAGCCAGAGAACACCCTGTATAATATATTTTTTTTTACCAAAATTAAATTGTCCATGCACAAAAATCACCAAACCCAATTTTTTGTGCAAAATTATTAATAAGTAGAAAGAATTGAAGAAAGTATCATACATAAATTAGGCAGATCACTCACATGCTATAAAAACTTTAAATGTAAAAAACTCAAAAACCGTTGCTCTGAGCGACTTTCAAACAGTATAACTTTTTTACATAAAAAGGATGGGAAAATCATTATTTTACATAAAAACTGGTATACACTGAGGCACAAAAAAATATACTGATTTTTATGCAATGGTAGTGGTCCAAAGAACACCCTGTACACTGTACATCAAAGTTTTCAACGCAATCGTCTTGCCAATTTTAAAAAACTCACACGCTGGTTAGGTTTAGTTAAAATTTTATTCCAAATAAGAAATGTATGTTCTAACATAACTTTTTAATTGTGTTTTTTTATAACGTACGTCCGCTTATAAAGGACATATTTTCTGGTCCCTTGAGAGTGCGTTATAACCGGAGTACACTGTATTCCCAATTTACGCACGTCACTAAAGAGCTACTTGCTTTTCCTAACCTTATCGACTCATACATCGTTGAAAAGGGAATCATGTTCTTCGCAAACAACTGTTTTTAGCAATTTTCGATAAAAAGGTTAGTTTTCGAGAAAATTGAATAACAGGGATTTTTCCCGTCAACAACAAGTAAAATTAAAGAAAGAAAAATCAGAAAAAAGTTGTCCTTGGCGGGGACTCGAACCGTCCCTGTCGATATTTCGAGTTGGCAACAGGGATATTCGGATTCATTGGAGTCGAATTAGGGGGAAATGGTCTGTTGCCAAAAAGTAGTATGATTTGCCTCTAGACCGAAAATGGAGAGCTATTTCAAATTTTTTGCTCTAACTATTGGTAAAACGACAGGTGGACTGGGCATACTCAAATAAAGGCAAACACTTATCAAAAGGCACAGGTGACACAGACAAGGCCACAACTGAGAGTAGTTTTGTGTCACCAGCGTAAGCGGCATACAGATGTAAGCGCTTTTGCATATTTTGCTTGATTCAACATCACTAACAGTAGTGAACTGTAACATGTTGATGATAGTTGCTTATTGCAAGAAATTGCGACAACGATAAGTATGATAAGTAAAAAAGTGGGTATCGGTATCGAAATAGGGAAATAGAATGAAGACCTACTACTACTACTATTATGTCGGTTTAGAACGTTTTTCTACGTTGTCCGACGTCTATTCTCCACCTCCTTTGATCCCGACAATCATCTTCTGTCAGGTTTTTTTGACTCATTGGTCTTTGGATTGACTGTTCCCATTCTAGTTTAGGACGCCCTCTTTTTCTGCGCCCTATTAGTTGCCATTTTACGACCTGCTTTGGTATGGCTGTACCATATCAGTTGTCTTTTGGTGATGTCATCCGTTATGCTTCCCTCGATTCACATTCTTTCTTTTATGATCTCATTTCTTATGTGATCTGTTCCAGATATTCCCATTGATCTTCTTATTGCATCCATTTCGACACTTTCCATTTTTGTTTTGTATTTTTTTGTTACGCGACAAGTTTCTATGCCATACAACAGCGTGCTTTTCACCATTGTTTCATATATGTTAAATTTTACATTATTTTTTATCTCTATGCTCCATAAAATACTGTTAAGACATCCAATAACCTTTTTTGCTTTTACTATTCTTTTTTCCAGTTCTTTTAGGTCTGTTCCTGTTTTTTCAAATATGACATCCAAGTATACATAATAGTTGCATGGAGATATTGTTTGTCCATTGTCTACATTCACTGTTGATCCTCACTTTTGATATTTTTCCATTTCCTTTCTCATCATATACTCCATGTCTTCTTTATCATTAGCTACAATTAGTTGGTCGTCAGCAAACTGTAGTGTGTATATGGTAAATCGGTCGTTAAGTTGTATTCCCATGCCGTGTACTTTACGCTTCCAGTTTTTTAGAGCTACTGCGATATTGTTTTAAAAAGAGTTGGAGAGATGTCTTAAGCCTTTGGTTACCAGGAATTCTTTTGAAAGTCGATTTACAATTTGCATTTTAGATTTTGACCCTTTGTATAGTTCTTTTATCGCTCTTTTTCTGCGCCCTATTGGTTGTCATTTTAGGACCTGCTTTGGTATGGCTGTACCATATCAGTTGTCTTTTGGTGATGTCATCCGTTATGCTTCCCTCGATTCCCATTCTTTCTTTTATGATCTCATTTCTTATGTGATCTGTTCCAGATATTCTCATTGATCTTCTTATTGCATCCATTTCGAAACAACATTTTTGTTTTGTATTTTTCTGTTACGCGACAAGTCTCTATGCCATACAACAGCGTGCTTTTCACCATTGTTTCATATATGTTAAATTTTAGATTCATTTTTATCTCTATGCTCCATAAAATACTGTTAAGGCATCCAATAACCTTTTTTGCTTTTACTATTCTTTTTTCCAGTTCTTTTAGGTCTGTTCCTGTCTTATCAAATATGACATCCAAGTATACATACTCATTGCATGAAAATATTGTTTGTCCATTATTTACATTTACTGTTGATCCCCACTTTTGGTATTTTTCCATTTACTTTCTCATCATATACTCCATGTCTTCTTTATCATTAGCTACAATTAGTTGGTCATCAGCAAACTGTAATGTATATATGGTAAATCGGTTGTTAAGTTGTATTCCCATGCCGTGTACTTTACGCTTCTAGTTTTTTAGAGCTACTGAAGAATTCTTTGAAAGTCGATTTCCAATTTTAATTTTAGATTTTTGACCCTTTGTAAAGTTCTTTTATCGCTTTTATGTATGTATGATTGATATTAGTATGCTCTAACACTATCCATAATTTTTCTGTCATTATCTGTCGGGTCTTTAACTTTGTGTGAAGGACCACTCAACTATTGTTGAGGCAATAAAAAATAAAAATAACAGTGAACTTGTATGTCCATAACTTTACTTTATTTCAAAAACGAAAATCGAACAGGTAACAACAAATTTACTATTAGGTATTGCGTCGTGTGCTTGTGGCACTTCTCATATCGAACTCTTTTTCGGGCGGGCTTTGCATTGGATTTTTCTTCACATTGTTTATTGTCACTATCGGAATGAATGAGACGAACTTATTACTTACAAAGTGTGATGACTCCCTGTGGGGGTTGTTTGGTGCTTGACGCGTTTGTTTCCATTCTGGATTGCCATATTGACTACTTCTTACTTGATCTTGCTGTGTTTTATTTCTAAAATCATCATCATGCAAAAAAGTACTATGTCTCAAATTACATTTTCGGCAATTTCCTGATTGGCAATGTGTAAAATATGTCCTGGACGTAAACAATTTAAACACAATCTATGCTTTTTTAGTTATTCATATCTTTGATCTAGTGACATATCCAAAAACTTTGAACAATTAAATATAAAATGGTGACCTTGACATATTTCACATGGAGTATTTTCCAAAAAAGAGTAAACATATGAAATTACTATTTTGTGCCATATTTATTTGCATACGATTTATTGCAGGATTTATTGGTTGTTTTTGATTTAAACTTGATTGACCTTTTAATGAATTTTCTGCTGAATATAAACTTTCCAAAGTAAAGCATTTTTTGTTCAAAAAAAATAAAAATTATTGCGTATGAAAAATTGTCATAATCGAGTGTACCTTCCCAGTCGCGCTTTGTTTTATCATCTAATTTATGAACAACTAATGGTATTAATAATGCATCCCAATGTTCAACAGGCATATTTAATTTTTCCAAAGCTTTAGTTTGTTGTGAAACTGTATCAACTAAATTTCTTAATGGATTTGCGTTTTCTTTTGTCACATCAGGTAATTTAATTAAAAGTGTCTTAACATGCTGATTTACGATCACTCTTTTATGTTCAAATCTTTCTTTTAGCAAGTTTACCGCTACAGCATAATTTTCATCAGTAGTTTGCAAATTTTCTAAAATCTTTTCCGCTTCTCCTTTACACGTGTTTTTAAGATACAATAGCTTTAAAGAATCGGAATAATCTTTTATGTTGTGTACCATGTGTGCTTTATAAATATCCCAGAAACTAAACCAGTATTATATGCTTTTTGTAGGTCCACAAAGGTAACATGAGTCTCTATATTTCTGGCACTCTTTATCTCAATTACTTGTTTAAGACAAAAAAACATCACTACAAGAAGACGACAGGTGGACTGGGCAAAGACAAACGCTTATCAAAAGACACAGGTGACACAGACAAGGGCACAAGTGAGAGTAGTGTCGTGTCACCTGCGGTTTCCCTACTGCACGTCCAGCGTGAGCAGCTTACAAGTGTAAGCGCCTGTGAATGTTTTTAGTATAGCAGGCACACGGTGCGATCGCAGTGCGCCAGTTTTGTGTTGCCTTCATTGGGCTCGATCGCGCTTGAGACTCCGCGAAATTCGACTTATTGAGCGCGTTTATATTTACGCGAGAAATTGTGTCAAATTTTTGTTTTGGATTTTTTTGTGACCTCCGCAAGGTCGCGAACTTTTATGTTTTTGTGTTGTTTATTTATGTTGTCTTCTTTAATGTGAGTGGCACTATTGGATTTTTTGGAGGTCTTCAATTTTTTTAAGGTAATTTTTTCTCAACATTCTTACTTATTAAAAGTTGATATATAATTTTTTTTTAAATAAATAAGAAATAAATTATTTTTTTTACATAAATATGGGTATTGTCAAATTAATTTATTTTCTCTCTCTCCAGTATATGAACCGACCAGCTGACTACACCAGGTTAGTGATAATATGGTTTTGGTTTTTAAAATACCTTTCGAATGATGTATTAGATATTGTGATATTTACAAAAAATATATATTTCTTTATTATTTAAATTTTGTGTTAATTGTGAATTAATTGATCCAAATTTATATAATTAGGCTTATTACTATTGACTTGAGATTTCGCATATTTGATAATTGATATGAAAACATCAGATGTTTGACCAATAAATATTTAAATGAAATACTTAAATTCTTATAATTTATATTATATAGGTACTTGCAATGCGTCTGTATAACTGTTAAAGTCTATAAGTTTGCAGCACAGCAGCGTGATTTTTAAAAACTATTATGTGTAGTCAATTTTATAAATGGTTAATATCAGACATGTACTATATAATTGGTTTTAATATATTTGCATTCGATGCAATTATTTCCTCATCAATTTCTCAGTGCAAATTTTTCTAACGGTTTTTTTGTTTTTATACCTTTAACCGAGCTTAAAGGAAATTACAAAGTTCGCAAAGTCTACAAATTATAAAAGAAATGTGTACATTTGCATTTGCCCCAGAAAAAAACCTGCAGTTCAGGATGTAGGTCAAAAACGCGCTTTTCTTGCAGAAATATAAAATGAATTTAATGAACTATAAGTTGCCGACCAAAAAGTGTAAAAAACACTGTTGGCCCATGCTTCCGGCATTTAACAATGATTTTTTACTTCCAAACTAAAATATAATTTAACTTGAAAATAAGAATATTTACACCTAATTAATTAGTGAACGGCGAAATTCCTAAATTACCTAGCGATTTCTGATTTTGTCACCTGAAAGCTAGCTATCTTAAAATATCTATTAGTTTTAAAAAGTTTGAAAATATTTTAAATCATTTCTTGAGAACAAAAGTAACCATGCTGATCTTTTAAAGTCAAAGAAGCTTCAAAATGTTAGCCTAGGTCTTGTGTTACTTTACTTGATTAATACTTCATTCAAAAATTGTCGATTTAAGCCTAGGTCTTGTGTTACTTTACTTGATTAATACTTCATTCAAAAATTGTCGATTTACAAAGTTGCTCAAAACAAGCAGAGATGTTCCAATTTCCAAAATATATAAATATTTTGGGGATATTTGCCAGCAATTGAAAAGGTTATTGAAGTAGCGGCACATACCTTACAAATTGTAACCAAGTTATAGAGGATGGTCAATACGTTTTCGTAATTTTGTTAGAGTTTGAGCGAGCTTTTGAAACCATTGATAAGAAAATTTCGTTAAAAAACTTGAGGATAGGAGAAATTGTAGAGTTGTAGATCGTGGGTTACAGTAACTAATAATTCCATATCACCAATAAAGTCTAACAACTTGGATATTCCATTGGAACCACTGTTTTTATAACATATGTAAATGATATTGCATTAAAACTTAAATGTGATAACGATCTAAATTCAGCTGTATGTAGAATAAATAATTAATAAAATAATTTCTAAAATAAACTAAATGGAATGGTTCTATGTAAGCATTGTTTATATCGGAAAATTGATTTTAACCAAGTAAAAATATAACATTCTAACCCTGAGGACGACGCGGAAGGCGTCGAAACGTTGGCTGTTAAATTAGTCATTTAAAATAAAAGTCCAAAAAAGCTGAAAACTACCTTTTATTATAAATATTTGGAACATTTTGAATATGTTTATAAAAAAATTCCAAAAATATATTTTCTTTCACGTGTATCGAGAGACTCAACTGATATGACAGTATTCTATAAAACTATAGGTGAAATGTACTTTAATTACTGAGCCAGTACTTCAAACCAGGGCTATCAAAACGGACGGGCCACGATCCTCCACTTTGTTGACGTCACAACCGGGGCTGATTTTGTTTTTGATGGTCACGTTACGACACAGCTGATTGTCTTTAAAATATTGACGTTGGAATGACGGTTCACGAATATTTGATTTTTTTTAAATAAAGCCGATTTTCAGCTTGTTTTTGCTATATTCTTGCAGAACAATTTTTTTAAAATGTATAGTGATACTTAGTTTTTCAGAGCCACTTCATTAGCTCACACCAAAATGAAATTTAAAGCAGAAGCAAATGTGACAAACACAGATGACAAAGTCAAATACATGTCAAATATAACAGTTAGCATGCGGTACATGTAAGGTCACTCATCGTCAAGCAAGCGTTACAGGTAGCGAAGCATACCTCTGATTTTCTATTTTTTGGTTATAATTTTTGACATGTTTTCCTCGGTTTCGCATTGGGTTCTTATTTTAAAAATTTGGTTTTAACACAGTCTAAAGATCTATTTAATAATGATACAGATACATAAATATATATAGTTTACCTACCTTCATACTGTGTAAAACGACATCTTCAAAATAAAACAGAACCGCCAATGCAAAACCGAGGAAAACATGTCAAAAGTAATAACCAAAAAATAGAAAGCCTGACGTTGGCTTCGCTTCCTATAAGGCTTGCCTTTACGATGAGTGTCCTTAGGTACATGGCGGGTAATTTAAATTCAAAATAAGAAATGCTAAATCTTGAAGATTTTAACCTTTTAATCATCTTGCATCTTTACAAAAGTTTGGTGGAATATCGGGATGGATGGGAAATTTCGCGAAAATCTGTAGTGCCATTTTTAAAATATCATAAAGAAACTTCTGACCTCCCATAAGAGCCAATGTGAAAGTCAGCCCCCGGAGAACAGCTGATTTTTTCAGGGTCGTGGCCTGTATTTTTTTGTGGGCCTTGTTCAAACTTCTTAGCAGGGCCATCGTAAGGGGTCGAGCAGAGGAGCAGCCGCTCCAGACGGCCGATTTTGGAGGCGTCCAAATTCTACCTTTTACTTTTGAATTATGATAATTTTTAAGCGACCATCACACGTACTTTTGATTCAAAGATGTAGTATCTATGTTAAGGTTACTAAGGCACCTTATTTTTTTATGCTGTCATCATTCTTTTTACAATTATTACTTTGTTTTGGTGTAAATCACTTTTGGGTTCACTCGCTGGCACCATTTATTTAAGGAAATAATACAAAAACTTGCAGTGGGAGAAAAAAAGCTGGGAAGGGGAACACAACTTTTTAAACATTGTTTGCATAAGAATTTTGCTTTTTTCTACTGGATACATGGATTTAAATGTTTGACTGGAGAGGCAATTTATTTGATATTTAACAGTAATAAATACCCTTCTTAGTTCTTTTAGTAAATTGGGGATGTGTATTTGTTTAGCTTGGTTGTATTGGGCATAACTAGAGCAAACGTTATTAAAATTAGATCCTAAAAACCAAAGTTACTTTAAGCCCTGTATAGATTACAAATCACACGAAACTGTGTGTTGAATATATTCTTGTAACATATAAAATGACTTCTAGGCATTCTTTAATTTTTAGACTTGATTAATTTGGATGGCCCAGAAATTTTCGGACATTGCTGCAGTGTATAACTAGGTTAATTTTTAAAAAAAATTCTATCGGTTTTAGGTGAACGTTTAAAGCGAGGTTTTTTAACATCCTCGATATATTTTGATTAACAATAATATACACAGTGAGTCTACGGATAGAGTACTTTAATCCTAACACTTTTTGTCAAATCATCCTACTAAACCACCTTGTATATAAATTGATTTGTCTCATTTTCGTAACATGTTAGTTTAGGACCAAGCAGGAGCGATTCCGAGAAAATCAGAATCTAAATCAATTTTTTTTGTCATTTATACCTTACGGTAATTATCCGTGGACATACTGTAGGTTAAAATTAATATTTTTTTATGAGCACCCTTTAGACATTGCATTGTTACGACTTTTTAATCAACAATTTTAATAAGGTCCATTTAGTCAATCAATATTAATCAATCAATCAATTAATACATACATAAAAGAACAATGCGTTTTTTTTACGGCGAATTTTAGAAACTACTTTACCGAATTCAATGAAATTTGGCACATAGGTTCTATAACTTACTTTGCTTGATATAGCCTCGGATATAGCCTATTTTTTACCGGGCAAAGCCGGTTGATTTAAAGATAGTTATTTATAAATGGCTGTTAAATTCAATTGTATATACGATTAACATTTACGTAACGGTAAGTCAGTGATAAACCGATATAAAACGCTTAATATTATGCACATATATATTAAATGTTATAAAATCTATAACTGTATGTATCTGTATTACGTATTAATCAATTTTTTCGACGTGCATTTTGAACCGTAATTATACCTACCTGTATAACAGCACTCTACTTTCATAATTTTAATACAGACTGAGCAAAAATAATGAAAGAAAGATCAAATAAAATAAATAAATAAATTTTTAAGTTCCTGACATTGCTAAATTATTGGAGTATACAAAAACTTTCCTTGAGGGGATCTTCAAAATATTTTTCCTTCTTTACACACCTACATTAAAAATTATAAAATACATATTTTTCATAATCTATTTAGAGGTTGCTGGTGGGGGGGGCGAATTTAACCCTATGTATATACACGCATGCAAATACAAATAATATTAAAATCCAAAATCTTAGCGCTGAAAAATCCAAAGGGGTTTGTTTATATGTTTACCAAAACTTTAAAAACTAAAATTATTAAAAAATATATGTATATAGGGTAAACGCGGGAGAGTTGCTGCACTTTTTGAAAAATAGCTGTAACATCTGTAAGTCTTGAGATTTTATTCTTCAAAATAAATCAATGCACAGGTACTGCGTTAAACTTTATTAAAATACAAAAATAAGAAATATATGTAAGAAGTTCATGTTTTCTAACAGCAAAAAATTTTTTTTTTAAATTAACTGTAACCGTTTCTCTAAAAAACCTCTACCTTTAATTTTTTTCCTTAATTCGAGTCTGGAACAGATGTTACAAACTTCACCATAAATTATGCAAGTGACATGTAGCCATTTTAAGCATTAAATACATTTTAACTTTGATTATATAAACTAAAATTCGTGTAAACATTGATTGTAACCAATCTACTTTTTTAGTTGTTGTTGCGTAAACTTTATATGTAACAAAATTGCTATTTGTTTTTATCAAAATGTTTTTTTAATACGGAATTTATTTTTAATAATATATTACAATAATCGAATATTTAAAAAATATATATATTTATATTAACAAATAATACACGCATATTAAAAAATAATAAAAATTATATATTTCTGTAATATATATATATATATATATATATATATATATATATATACATATATATTATTTTCCTTGTCTTTTTCACACTTTAATTTCCTTAAACACTTTAGAACAAGTGGCGCTATTCCGAGCTTAATTAGAGATTTTTACAGTATCGAGCAAAAAAGAAGTTAAAATATTATCGCCATCTTGTAAACAAATTTAATAAAATTTTGTCATTTTCTATAAATGACTACGACCAATAGAATGATGTCACTTACTTTGTTTATACAGGCTTATTAAAGAGTTTTTGTATAAGGACGGTTTGAAAATGTTATCGTATAAACACTAAACACACCATTAAAACTGTTTTACCGACCGAATTTAGTTTAATCCGCATTAGGCGCGTATAAACGTAGTAAATTAATATTTTCTAGCCCTTCTACTTTCTTTTAGAAACTTCCCAGAATCTTTTTTTTGCCTTAAAAAAAATTGCTTTACACCTTTCTGTTCTTTATTGTTTATTATTTTTTTAATCGCTCTCTACAAAACAAATCAATGGGGAAATAATAAACAATCAATTTTAAAAAAACAGTTAAACGGTTAATATCCAATTGCATAATTTTATAATAACAAAAAGGGCGACCTTGTTTGTTTGTCCCATGTCCATAAAAATTCAAATAGCAATGTCAGGGTTATAATAATTGGAAAAATTACCTATAATTTTTCATAATTGCAAACAAAAAGAAAAAAAACATGCAAAAATTACAAAAAACGTTTCCGGAGCTTTTAATTCACAAATGCATTTTTGAACAAAATTGCTCGCATTTCCGACTTAAATTAATATCAATTTTTATGTATTGATTCATATCACAAAAGCAAAAAGCTAAAAAAAAATCAGGGTGTTTTTTTTTAGTATCAAGTTTATATAGTTGCGATTCTTTCTCAAACGTATTGTTTGAGTCCCATTGGTTTTGACCAAAATAAAAGAAGCAAATCCAAAATGGCCGCCATCAGTCTTTTTATTCATTGACATTTCGTTCCCTGGTTTAGAAATCGTCGGCCTAATTTTAAAACCGTGTAAGTCAGCTTCAGCTGATTTTACAGGAGGGCATAAAAACTGCTTTTTAAACTAATGAAATTCAAATATAACTTATACATGTTCGATAGAGGGCGCTAGTTTAAAATAGAAGTTACGCAGTTTTGTAAGACTGAGGAACTTGATATCCTGCATCCGATTAAAGTCGTATCTCAATTTTCAAAATTTTTTTTGGCGAGGTTTTAAAATTAGGCCAACGAAATGTGAAGTGCTTGTGAACCGGTGGTTTTGTTTATTTGTGTTTTTGCCAGTTTTTTTAATTAAATTTGAGATGAAATCTAACTGTTAAAAACTGTTCGTGGTGCTAAAACATTACTTTTTTCATTAGAGTAGGAAAAGTACGAGAATTTATTTTGTTCTTTTTCAACAAAAATACAACAAAAATATCAACAACTGAGTCTCTCCGCCAGTTTGACAAGCCCGTGATAAAATCGAAGAATAGTAGCACTGATCAGTAGGTTTGGTGAGGCTGCCTGGCGGGTGCCTGCCAATGTACAACTATTTTAACCACGTTTTCAATGGTAATGTCAAACGCATGGCACTATTCTGACAGTTTTCCATAAAAAGCTGACAGTTGATCTTTCAAAATTGACATAACAAAGTCGAATTATAAATCCAGTGGTTTATTTTCCATTATTAATGGCGGCACTAATAATTCCGGCTCTTATAATACACAAAGGCCTAATTTTTAAGGAAGACCGCTGTTCTTATAACGCCAAACTGCGTCAGAATAATGCCCGGCACAATCAGCCTGGCTTTAGTGCAATAAGTCCCTAATATCTCTTATTTGAGTTGGACAACGTTTGTGTTTTTTTTGGTGGATTTATGCTCTGTTCACACTCAACTAAGGAAACGATTTTGGAATAAATTAAAAAATTTAACGCTCACGAACAAAAATTTTTAGAAAAATTTTTATTCAAAATAAAGGTTATATTCTAATAAAAATTAAATTTGTTGTTAAAGTTATTGGTATATTTGCTATAAAATAATCATAATAAGAATACAACTTTGCCTCTAAATGCTTTATTACTTCAGTAGTCGTTTCGTTTCGTTTTTACTTTATACACTCCTTTAGTACCTCGTTAAAATTTTATATGATATTAAGCCCTTTAATTCTGGCAACTGTGTAACAATGATCAGGGCTATCAAAATGGACGGGCCACGATCCTCCACTTTGTTGACGTCACATCCGGGGCTGATTTTTTTTTTGATGGTCACGTTACGACACAGCTGATTGTCTTTAAAATTTTGAAGTTGGAATGACGGTTCATGGATATTTGATTTTTTGTTAAATAAAGCCGTTTTTGAGATTGTTTTTACTTTATTCTGGCAGAACAATTTTTTTTAAATGTATAGTAAGCCCTAATTTTTCATAGCCGCTTTATTAGCTCACACAAAAATTAAGTTTAAAGTAGAAGCGAATGTGACAATTACATATGACAAAGTCAAATACATGTCAAATATAACAGTTGGCATGTGGTACATGGCGGGTAATTTGAATTCAAAATAAGGAATGCTAAATCTTGAAGATTTTAACCTTTTAATCATGTTACTTCCTTACAAACCTTTGGTGGAATATCGGGATGGTGTCTGAGAATATTTCACTGAAATTTTGCGGAAATCTGTAGTGCCATTTTGAAAATATCATAAAAAAATGTCTGACCTCCCATAAGACCCAATGTAAAATTCAGCCCCGGGAGAACAGCTGATTTTTTCAGGGTCGTGGCCTCTGTTTTTGTGTTGGCCTTGCAATGATCAAACATCAAAGAGTCGTTTACATGTGGACATTTAAATCAATTTTTTGAGGGGCCGTTCATAAATCAGCCAAAAAATAGGTTTGTAGTTTTGAATTTTGATCCCTCCTTGTCACTCATTTTTAAGATTAATACAGGTTAGAATGGGGACTATTTTTTCTACTCTAACGTTTGAGAAAAAACGCAACTTATCATATGCGATGCTAGAGATAATAGCACACGGTAAAAAATTTTGTCTACAACGAAAACACGTTGTTTTCTTCAATAAATTGTTTTACTTTAAAACAATTTGTTTTGAATTAAATATATTTTTTTTAGTGAACGCAGCGTTTAATCTTGAAATGATACTTTATTTTTCTTCTTTAATTGTTTTGATTCAGTATACTCCATTTTGTAACAAAGCAAATTGTCTTCATATAAGTAATATTTTGCTTCCAGAGAGAACGGTGCCTTAGATTAATTCAGTTCCACTTATAATAAAACAATTTCTGCTTCACAATAAAATAAAAGGCAAGATATTTTTTGTGCAATATCAAGAAAATATTCTCTTGGTGAATAGGAAAGCACAAATTATTTTACTTCAAAGCAATTTGCTTTGATCTAAGACATTTTTTTTTACCGTGCACGGTTCAAATTTTTTTGTCCAACACACATTTTTTGGGTGATCCGTGATAATAGATCAGATTTTCTTTTCATTAAATTCGACGTCCTATAAGCATTATGTCTAAAAAGTTTGGACTTTTGGACCACACTATATGATTTAACATAAGGGGGAATTTAAGTAGGATGTGTGCTAAAAATTGCAAGTTTATATTTTAATTTAGATCTATGTTAAGTGCACTATTGGCTGCAATCCAACATTTACTTAACGTATATACAGGGTTCCTATGCCTAGATCTTGCAAGGGAAAAGCCGTGTATAGACAGACAAAAAAAATTCGCGGGCCAAAGAAAAACAGATACATTGCGCAATGCGGCCTTACTCTTAAGTGTATTAAAAATAATACCTTTACTTGACTGCACAGCCCGACTATGTGTATGATGTTAAATTTCATCCAATAGGTATTTTTTAATATTTCCTTGCAAGAGTTCGATCAGTTATGTAGTTTTAGGAATGGGACTTTAAAGACCTTTTACATGTCCCATTTTTCTCTTATCTTCTATTTGAGGCATGTTTGAACCTTCTCGTTTACTAAAAGATAGTGTTTGACCTTACTTGCGTTCCAATAAAGCAGGCTACTAGTTCCTTTATTTATTTTTATTTATATTTTTATCCGCATATTTTATTTTATGCCAGTTATTGAAAATTATTTTCTATAAAAACTGGTATAGGTGTGTGTTGTTTGGCAACAATGTTCACCAACTAACCAAAGGTCATCAACTAACCAAAGGTCATCAATGTTCTATGAAGTGCGTAAAAAAATAAAAAGTACATAGTAAACACAGACCTAATTCTATATTTTCCTGGCAGTTTTTCACTGGTATTGATCTTTAAGTTTTTCCCTAGTTGTTTTCGGAACGTTTTAATTAATTTTGCCTTCAGAAGAGAAAACAGGCTTTTGAGAGATAAATAAAGGATAAAGGATAAAAAAATTATGTCTATAAAAGGTCAAAATTGTGCCTGTAAAAGGGATTACGGCGACAAAAAAAATGTTGTATTAAAAATTAAACAGCATCAAATTCCCTACAAATTGGTTATGCCTACCCTACCTTTAAGTGTAACAGATTATGAGATAGTGGCCACGAAAAACCGTTAATTTTTGAAAAACACATTTTTGCCTCTTATTTTGGATCAAACTTGTTCATCTAACACTTTTGTTTCTAATTTTAGAAGTTATTTTTTAACACAAAAGCTGTAAACCAATCAATTTATTTAAAAAAAAAATTGCATTTACTAATTTATCTACAACATATCAACAAATACAGCAACTTGAAATTGTTAACCAGATTTCTCAGATTTTTTTTGTAATTTTTATAATATTCCAGGATGATACATTTGATAAAATAAACTGAATAAACATATTTTATTATACAAAAGATATAATTAAAGGTAGTGGCGAATCCAAAATTAGAGCACTTTTTGTAAATCTGTTGTTGGGAAAAAATCAACAAACTATGATGTAGTCTTTTTACAAACCTGAAATTTCGTACCCGTGAATTTAAAAATCAAACAAGTTTCATGGCTAATCGGGCAAAAAGGAGTTTTTGTAATGCTATTACATTTAATTAGAGACAAAACCGTCTGATTAACTTCGCAAGATTTGTCACTTGACCAGCAGTGTTCTGAGGAGTCCCATAAGGACGAAACGGTTAACTGTCAACACTTATTAGGTGTCCATTAGATCTTGGACCCCCGTGAGGTTAAGCTTTCAAGCTACCCACGGAAAAATATAAGGGAAACAAAAAACTCCTTTTTGCCCGATTAGCCATGAAACTTGTTTGATTTTTAAATTCACGGGTACGAAATTTCAGGTTTGTTAGTATTATTTGGCTTAAAAATTCCGTTGATTGACGCTTACTGTCTTGATGACGGGTAAAAATGCAAAATGCGTTGATCCGGCCTAAAAAGACAAAGAGCTGTCGTAGGTCACGGACTATAGTTGTTTTCTTTTATTTGCATTCGATCTTTTCATTGATCGATATTGTATAGCAGTGTTTTTCCCTGCTTTTGGTGTTTTGTTTCTCTCGTATCTCGGTAGATGGCGCCTCTTGCTATAGTTCGCTCACTAATTACATTTAATTAGAGACAAAACCGTCTGATTAACTTCGCAAGATTTGTCACTTGACCAGCAGTGTTCTGAGGAGTCCCATAAGGACGAAACGGTTAACTGTCAACACTTATTAGGTGTCCATTAGATCTTGGACCCCCGTGAGGTTAAGCTTTCAAGCTACCCACGGAAAAATATAAGGGAAACAAAAAACTCCTTTTTGCCCGATTAGCCATGAAACTTGTTTGATTAGTCTTTTTACTTCATACAATTTTGTGGCAAAGAAGATAGATCCTCAATTATTAAATCAACCTTACCAACAAACCTAATAAACCGACCTAACCAACCAACCTTTTTAATGGATAAGTCAAATTCATCAAGACCCATTATTCAGGCAAGTTTTGCGCTGTTGTTTTCCTTCAGCATTGAATTAAATCAATTCAATTCTTAAGATTGTTTTTGATAGATATAACATTAAAAATTAAGTACTAAGGCTGCAAAACAAAAAAGACGCTATTGTATGAAAAAATCAGTTTATTTTAACTTTTGATAATCTAATTAGTGTAAGTCAGGAATTTCTTTCCAATCCTAAAAACAGAGATTGTCTTATAAAATTACTAAAGATCAATAAAGTATAATCACAATGCTGCAAGTATTACAGGACTGCAATTATAAACTCCATGCAGCCGTCATTGTAGAATATAGATTTTTCGGGAATCCAGGTCGTAAATACCCGACCACCAGTGGCGTATAAAGAAAAAAGTTTCGGGGTGGGCCCGAGACAGTTTTGGGGGGGGGGGGGGGGCGAGACCTCATGAGGCTGTATTTTATGCTATTTTATGTTTGTATTCATGAAATATGTGGAAAATATCCAAAAAAATCTTAGTTTCGGGGGGGGGGGGCGTATATACGCCACTGCCGACCACAATATTTTGTTTATAAATTCTGTCAGGGATAATCAGTAATATGCTATATATTCCATCTACGAAATGCAGCAGCTAGGACTAAACGAAATATTGTTCCTGCATGCTTCTACTGATTGCGATTGAACATCAGACGCATTTTGGAGGGGCAGCTAGGATCTATACCGGATTTCCAAAAATACCCTAAAATCAAAAAACCGGCTAAAGTGTTTAACAATCTCCGCTCTTTGCATGCTAAAGTAGAACTTGCTTAACAGTTATACCTGCTAAAATGGTATAACTCTTTGGCAAATGAAAGTTCCCTAAATGCCTAGAGACTTCCTTTATCTATAAAATCAGAGGCAAATATGAAACTGTTGACTTCTGAACTGCAGCAAAAACCCAAGAAAGCAAGATAAATAAAATAATTATAATTATATTAATTACAAACATTTTCACATCCTCTTTATCCAAAATATTACTCTGATTTATTATCACATCTCTCAAGTGTGTTAACAACAAAACAACATAATCTTAAAACATAAAACATATTATCAAGTAGCTACACCTTTCGTTATCAAATTAGCTAGTTCCTAGTGATATAAAAAAGATTTTTTGTAGATGCGTAACTGACTACAGCAGCATCAAATGTAGCTGCAAAAAGATGTATATGTTCCATTTATGCCACAATTTTCACAGAAAATTTTTAAAGGGCTTGAAGAAGTTGAACCAGAAATTCAAAAAAGCAAGACAAACAAAATAATTATTTATATTTATTGCATCAGTTATCAATACGAATTTGAAGGCCCAGGCAATACAATATGTGAGAAATGCTTTGAAGGCTAATTGATATAAATCAATCTAAAAATTGTTCTTATTATACGTGACTTATAGAAACTTAACTTAATAATACTTCAATTGTGATTCCCACGAGTGGGAAGGTTTTTCTTAAGTTTATTTTTACATAATACTTATTCGTTTTAATTTACCTCCCTCCCAGTGCCCTTAAAGTCGATAGCTTGACCGAAGACTCATTCTGATGATTATAATTAAGACGGTCATAATAAAAGCAATTATACAATTTTTCGTAGAAAATCAGAAACATTAACTTAAAACTAAAATACCTGTAACTTTTAATTTATGATCACATATTTAAAGATAACTAAATTTCTTTTTTAAAATTGAATGCAGTACATTGTCGCTATACACGATTTTTTTCTAAAATTAAAAACAAAAGTGTTAGATGAACAAATCTGATAAAAATATGGGTCAAAAATGTTATTAACGGTTTTTGGTTGCCACTATCTGAGAATCTTTTACAGTTAAAATTCAGGTTAGCATACCAATTTTGTAGCGAATTTGTTTTTGATATAACATTTTTTTTGTACACCGCGCCGTAATCGAGTTATAGGCAAAAAGCCGAACAATTGCACCTATTTACCCCCCTCCGCCACTGAAGCGGGGGGGGGTGGCTAGAGGTGGGGACTTTTGACATGTTAATGTTCTAACTACCCTTAACCTATTCCCGGAGAGAAAAATTCTCCCCCCTCCATGCACTCTACAACCCTCTCGTTGACTGCACTATGGGGGTAGATTTCAAAAATTAAGGTTTAAGTGAAAATATTGCGTGTGTGATATCAAACGAAAGGTAATTGAGTCTGGAGTTAAATAAAATACATTTTAGTTTTTTTTAAAGGGTGGAGGTAGATTTCAAAAATTAGAGTTTAGGTCAAAACATGACTTGTGTGGTATCAAACAAAAGGTAATTGAGTCTGGAATTGAATAAAGTATGTTTCAGTTTTTAGTTACATTAGCACATACGTACACTATAACTATAGTACCCAGTATGAGCTTAGGTGCCCATATATTGGCAGAGTATTAGCTCACACTACTACTATAATCTAGTAGTGTGAGCTATGGTGATCCTAATTTTTTCGATAAAAAAAGTTGCTCCGATTCCAAAAATTTTTATATATCTTTGCGTTTCAGATGATTTTGAAACTTTTTTGTCTTGCCGTCTGTCTGTCTGTCTGTCTGTCTGTCTGTCTGTCTGTCTGTCTGTCTGTCTGTCTGTCTGTCTGTCTGTCTGTCTGTCTGTCTGTCTGTCTGTCTGTCTGTCTGTCTGTCTGTCTGTCTGTCTGTCTGTCTGTCTGTCTGTCTGTCTATCTGTCTGTCTGTCTGTCTGTATGTATGTCTGTCTGTCTGTCTGTCTGTCTGTCTGTCTGTATGTCTGTCTGTAACGACCAACCGCATAACTCAAAAACCGCTTGTCCGATTTAACTGAAATTTGGTACCTAGGCTGGGTCTTGGGTCGTGGTGGTCCCATTTAAAAATAAACGAAATCCACCGCACGCAAACCAAATAAAAGGGTGGGGGTAGATTTCAAAAATGAGAGTTTATGTGAAAATATGGCGTGTGTGATATCAAACGAAAGGTAATTAAGTCTGGAGTTAAACAAAATGAATTTTAATTTATTTAAAAAAAAGGGTGGGGGTAAATGTCAAAAATCAGAGTTTAAGTGAAAATATTGCGTGTGTGATATCAAACGAAAGGTAAATGAGTCTAGAGTTAAACAAAATACATTTTAGTTTTTTAAAAAAGGGTGGGGTAGATTTAAAAAATTTGAGTTTAAGTCAAAACATGGCTTGTGTGGTATCAAACGAAAGGTAATTGATTCTGGAGTTAAATAAAATATATTTCAGTTTTTAGTTATATTAGCACACACGTACACTATAACTATAGTACCTAGTGTGAGCTTAGGTGCCCATAGATTGGCAGAGTATTTTTTATAGGAACACTCAATGTGAATCAGTATATCGTCACCCTAATTCTGAAACGTCGTAACCCAACTCAACAAAATTTTACAGGAACAAGAAAAGTTAGAAGCAAATTACATAGCGTAAGCATTATGCGACTTACAAGAAATCACGGGAATGACCGTTTTATATTTTTATTTTGGTTGCGAGGATTTAGCAGCATATAGTTATGCATTATTTATAACCTTTGACGGAAAAATATGAATTTGAATATTTTTGTGGGTTACGACGTGTCAGAATTAGGGTATCGATATGCGTAATTAAATCTTACCGAACTTTTAGACCCATAAATTTTTCTCGCCACTTTAGCCCACATTTATTTTTTTCAAACCCTACAATTTATTTAAATTTAATGGGGAAATTATGTTTCTGATATCTTATGGTGGCATATGTTGAATGTGATAAATTTGTGGAAAGTTGTGCTAGATAATTGTGTTTGCAATAGACACAAAAATGCCTGCTGTCCTGCTTTTTGGCCAACTAAAACAAGACTGATTTTCCCATCTCTTTAGTTTAAACAATCAAAATATTGGAAAGAAAGAAAAAACATATATTTTCCTTTCAACTTGAAATAGTAGTATTGCATAGTAGTTTATATAACTAGTGGCTAGTAAAAAAGTGTTTTTTTATGAGAAATGTTTTAGTGCAAGAGAGTAGCGAGTGCTTTAAAAAACGTTAGTAAAAAATACACAATTTAGTCACAAATTCTACAATTTGTAAAAAGTACCTAAACACAAATATGTAATTTTTTAACTCCATGCTTAATCACTATTAGTTTAATACCACACAAACCATATTTTATACAAAAATATATTTTTTCCCATTGTACCTCCACTGACTAAAAAGAAAATAGAAGTCTGTGTATGTATTTTTTTAAACTCTAGACTCTATTACTTTCGAGATTACCATTTATCTCATATCAGGCAAGCAAAATTTTATTTAAAAATTTTTATTTAACAATAATTCTTACCTCCATTTGTACTTGTACAGTCAGGGACTTTTTTAACTGTCACACTTGAAAAGAAAATCCTATTTGAAATGGAAAATTAATCAACCAACCTCTGCGTGTATATACAGGGTGTTAATAAAGTATGTGCCAGACTTCAGAGGATAATTTTTGAGTGATTTTAAGAAAAAACTTTAAATAAAAAAAATTGGTTCCGCAAATGCTTAGTTTTGTCAAAGTTTCAATTTTTTGTTTGTTTTTTCTTTATAGATCATGCAGTTTTTGAGACGTTTGGCTCATATTTTAAACGTGTATTTAACCACAAGGCATACATCATTAATGGGAAAAAGAATCTGCCAGTGACTTGCTACAAAAAAATTCTGATGGAAAGGGGGCATGACTCCAGAAAAATATCACCCTGTAGTTTTTTCCTAATATTTCGCATTCATTAATAATGCATGCAATCGCGGATCTGGGTGAAAATGTAGGAGGGGGGGGGGGGGGTAATAGTCGACGAAAAAATTATTTGTAATATAATTTTTTTTAGGGGGTAATTCGCCTATTTTTAAATCAATAACAAAAAGTGCATATTTTTTGTGCTAGAGGGGAGTAATTACCACGTTACCCCCTCTCAAATCCGCCCTTGCATCTATGCCTTGTGGCTAAATACACTTTCCAGATTTAGACTAAACATCTCAAAAACTGCCCGACTGAAAAAACAAACAAAAAATTAAAACTTTAACAATCTGTATCTCGAAAACTAAGCATTTGCGGACCCGTTTATACAAAGTTTTTTTCTTAAAATCACTCAAAAAATAATCCTCTAAAGTTTGGCGACATATTTTATTAACACCCTATATATATATAAACCTTTTTTTGTGATTTTTTTAAATGATAAATTTTGACAGAAAAAAATACACCGGCAATTTCAAAAGTTCCTCACTGTCTGTACCTGCTTATATGATTTTTAAGGCTTTCTTGATTAATTAGGAAACCCTCAAGGTAAAAAGAAAGACCCTAAAAAAGTCTGCATGACTTGTCTTACAAATAAAAGGTGCAACTTTCCTTTGCCAAATACAATTAGTGACGAATCATGAGGGACTGAAGGCAATATACAGGCAGGTATTCGGGTGTCGGAGCCTGGGCCAATGAAAAACGAAGAGGACCTTGCACTTTTAATTAATTAATATATTTCAATAATAATATTTTTAAATTTTACCCTGCATCATTTGGGCTCATAAATCTTGCAAAGTACTCACCTCCAACAGCGTCGCGAAATGGGGGAGCGCCCCCCTATGTTGGCGGTCAATTGGGAAAGTTGGCGGGCAGTTATGTAGTTAGTAATTTGGATTTAGGCTGGGAACCTTTTTTCTTGTTGGAAATTCTTATACATTATTTAGAGAGGTTATCCTTGAATTATGAAGAACATAAACATATAAATCTCTAAACATCTCAACTTTTGAGATACATGGTGTTTTAAAAACTCTCCTTTTTTATTAATATCTGTAATCAGAGCGTCAGATGCCTCTGGCGGCAGGCTTATGGAGGGCGGCAAAATTTTCAGGAGATCAAGCAAAAACATATTTTAAATAGGGCAGAAAAAAACTAACAAAGGTTCAGTTTGATGAGTAAATGTTGATGAAGAAGCATCGTTTTCAATCAGAGATAAAATAAGAATTGAAACATTTCACATTATCATTACTGTACTTATATATCTATTTTTCAATCCATCTTTGGACATAGGCCTCCCCCAATATCTTCCACTCTCCTCTGTTTGTCGCCGTGTTCATCCATCTATTCCCGCGTGTTTCTTCAAATCCCCGCCTATCACAATTGGGGTCTTCCCCTACTTCTTGTATTTTCCCAAGGTCTCCAGTTTACAATGCATTTGTTCTATTGATCGTCTTTCTGTCTGATATTATGACCGGCAAATTTCCATTTTAATTTTTGCTACTTGAGAAATGTACTTATAGCAGACCTAAAAAGACGCCTAATTGCTTACCAACGTGTTTATGAGCGATCCCCAGTCTTAAGTTTTTTTTAGATGTTTTCCACATATTTCATGAATAACAAAAATTAAATAGCTAAAATATGATATTATGTGATCTCTTTCCTCCAAGGCATATTCCTGGGCGCACCACTGATGTGCTAACCAATTTGTGGAAAATCCATCGCAAGTGTTAAGAGAAATGGATCAAAAGAAATAGTTTCCAATTTCGACATCGCCTGTCAATTGTTTTTAAATTCCGGTCAATTTTAGATCGACTATTAACGATTTTGCCAAGAAAACTCAAAGAAGAAACCTTTCTAAATATTATATATTTTTTAATTTACAATTATATTATTTTTGATGTTTTTTTTAAAATTAAAATGTTATAAACATGCTATTAAAGTTTTTAGTAGGAGGAAGCGGCAGAAAAACGACCCTAGGGCGTCAATTTATTTAATTTTTGTGAAATTTGGTACACACTTTCTATTCATCGAGGGGATTTTTTTATGTATAATATGTCTTTTCTAATTTCAACCGTGTGGAAATTGCCCTTGGTATTTGAGAAAAAAATATTGGTACGCCACTGTTTTTTTTAATATATTTTTTTTAAATTCTCATTTTTTGCTGAGCAAATGTGACTTCTTGATTTTTTCTTTTGACATACAGTTTTTTTTATAAAATAATTAAATTCATTCATTTGTATCTTGCTAGACTCCTTACGAGAAAAACAAGAGCACGAATGCCACTGCTCAAAATAAAAAATACTCTGCCAATATATGGGCCCCTAAGCTCACACTAGGTACTATAGTTATAGTGTACGTGTGAGCTAATATAACTAAAAACTGAAATATATTTTATTTAACTCCAGACTAAATTACCTTTTGTTTGATACCACACAAGCCATGTTTTGACTTAAACTCAAATTTTTTAAATCTACCCCCACCCTTAAAAAAAACAAAAAACTAAAATGTATTTTGTTAAACTCCGGACTCAATTACCTTTCGTTTGATATCACACACGCCATATTTTCACTTAAACTCTAATTTTTAAAATATACCCCCACCCTTTTTTTTTAAATAAATTAAAATGTATTTTGTTTAACTGCAGACTCAATTACCTTTCGTTTGATATCACACACGCCATATTTTCACATAAACTCTAATTTTTGAAATCTACCCCCACCCTTTTATTTGGTTTCTGTTCGGTGGATTTTGTTCATTTTTAAATGGGACCATCTCGACCCAGGACCCAGCCTAGGTACCAAATTTCATTAAAATCGGCCAAGCGGTTTTTGAGTTATGCGCGTTGGTCGTTACAGACATACAGACAGACAGACAGACAGACATACAGACAGACAGACAGACAGACAGACGGCGCAACAAAAAAGTTTCAAAATCATCTGAAACGCAAAGATATATAAAAAATTTTGAAATCGGAGCAACTTTTTTTTTCTCGAAAAAATTAGGATCACCATAGCTCACACTACTATAGTATAGTATATGTGTGAGCTAAAAACACGTTAGAAAAATTTTGTAGAACTTAACGACAATATCCAGAGCGGAGATTTTTTAAAAATCTTTAACACTCTTATCTTAATATTGAAAACGTATGTTCACAAGAAGTTTTTTTTCTGAAAATAGACCCAAGAATAACCTCTTTCAATATTAACATCTTATTCAATACAACAAACACTCTGCGCAGGGGCAAGTAATGCAGAATTTAAAAAAATACTATGAAAGACAATTTACATCTTTTTTTTAAAGATAAGGAAAGATTGAGGAACAATCTTAAATTACGTAGCGCAAAAATTCAGAATTTTTGTTACCCCCTCCCTCCCTAAGGACACTCGTAAAACACGCTTTGTAACGCAAGGCTAATAAACCCTGCTTCCCCCTTGCGCCTTACGTAATTCAAGAATGGGCCCTTATGTAGGCAAGGGTAGCGAAAAGAAAAAGTGTTACCTGCTTTTACCCCCTGTATATGAATTCTAAAAATGGGTGAGACCTCAAAATCGGGTGAAAGTCTGCGCATGCGATCTCACTTGATTTCTACATCTCTATTGGTCCTGACGAGATGAGATGCTCATTCTAACTCTCACCCGTTTCAAAATTTAATGCGCCTCTCGTGGTCCACTATTAGTGTTTTGTTGCTGTCAAAAAATTTCCCCAGTGTAATTTCAATAGAATACTACAGTGCACTAGTGTAACACGAGCTTGGAAAACCCGTGGCAAAAAATGTGCACTGAGTGCAACACTCACTGTGAGATACAAAAAATGCACCAGTTGTCCCCAAAGAAAACAAAAATTACACACCAAAAGAATTCGCTATTAATACCAACATTCTATAATTTGATATCTTTTTGATTTCCTTTAAAAATTATTAATATCGTACGATAATCACGGAATATAGAACATTGAATTTTAATATCTCTGACGATAATACGTGACTCAACATGACTTTTATGAGACGTTACAATTGTGCCAAGTTTTATTACCATTTTACGAGCATTAAAATTAAAGATATTGCCTGTTCGAGTCATAAATAGGATAATGCAGAGTGTCCGAATGGTTTAAATTTCAAGATAAGGTTTTTTCATATCATCATAGAGCAAAATTAATAAAAAAAGTTATATAGAAAAGAAGTGAAATTTTCATTTTAAAATCCACTTGTGAAAGTTACTAAAATTGCTAAAAATAAAACGAATGCAGTATTTACTAGAAAATGTAACAAACTACGTGTTATTAGGTACAATTTATATTTTGTAGATTTTTAAAAATTTCAAATTTTACTTATTCCATATTTGGAATATTGGGCCATGAGCTCTTTATCCCCCGTCCTGGGTGCGCCCATGCAATAAGACACTATGTGTATTATGATTTTGTCGGGAAAATCGTTAAAATACGTAAACTGAGAACTGGATTGAAGTTTTTAAGTAGTGCAACACTTGATCATTGAGAGTACTGTACAGGTACATGATCAAATTTATATTCAATTTTAGGGATTTCCATATTTTTAGCTCCGAATTGGCCATAACATAAATAGCAAGGATTTAACTGACAAATTACTGATCCCATTTGATTTTATGGAGATTACGTAATCCTGTTAGATAAATAGGATTAGGTAAAGACCTCTAACCTACTTTAAAGTAAGCTATTTGTAAAATATCGGTTTCAAAGTTTGATGTGTAGATTACAGGAATTTCTATGATTTTTCCCGAATTTACTTTGAAATACAAATATCTACGTACTACCTGTTATTTCCATTTTGATTTTTATATATTTTATGTGGTCTCAATTATCAATTTTCTATCCCTTACAAAAAACACAAGAAACCTTCTCCTTGCAAAGTCAAGTTATTGTTTTAAAAATAAACTAGTCAACACGAAATTAAAACTTAAACAAACTAACAATGCCAAAATTGCTTGAAATAAAAAGTTAAAAACTTCAGAATAAACTTACATGAATAGTGCGTGTGGCCACCACTAGCTTGCAAAATTTCAGAACAACGATTTGGCATGGACTGAATTAATTTACGTATGAGATCTTAAAGAATATCATGCCATGCATGTTGAAGCCGGCTAATTGCTGTAGATCGTTTATTGTCCCACCATCTCCAAAACGTTTTTCTAGGATGTCCCACAAATGTTCAAATGGCTTTTCAAAAAAATTTTGAACAATTCTTGCTGTGTGTGGCCTTGCATTATCTTCCTGCGAAATAAAATTGGGACCATGTGCTTGAGCAGAGGTAGAACAATCGGTTGAAGAATCTCGTCGATGTATCCTCTGACCCTTAAAGTTCCTTTTTCAATAATAACTAAGGGCGTACGGCCATCTAAACATATATGCCCCAAACCGTTACAGATCCACTACCGAAAGGCCTAATTTCTCTAATGGAAGAGTACAAAAACCGTTTCCTATAGACGTCTGTAGACTCTGTACTGTACTCATTTGTGCTTAGCCGGAATCTCGATTCATTTGTGAACAGAACATGTCGCCTCTGGTCAATATTCCAATCGTGACGTTCTTCTCCAAAAATACTTCGAGATCGGCGATGTGGCCGAGTTAATGCTGGAGCGACAGCAGAACTTATAAAGCGCAGCTGAGCTTCGTGAAGCCTTCTTAAGGGAAACCCTAGCTTACTAGGTTCATTATTTGCGGAGATACGTCTAGTCAAATATATATGAAGATTTTTAGAAATTAAATTTTATGGTTATCATTTTCTAAGCCACGTACCGGCTAAATTAATCGTCCTAGAGAAAAGTCATTAGGAAGGAATTTATAAAGAATTGTATTGCATTTAACACGGTGTTAAAATTGTTTTAGTTTGGCTAAAAATGAAAAAATAGTAAGACATCGATGTCCCAGAAAACAAAAAAAACATTGTAGTAAGTAAATATAGAATCTATAGTAGAAGGCCATAGCGTCTTTCGTCGACTTTTTGATGAATATGTTAAACACCTGTCTTAGTCAATTACTAATTGGTGGGAACCAACACTGCCGAACTGACACAAAAATGCTAAAAAGGTAGAATATCAAAATACCTTTTTAATTCTGAACGGCTCGAGCTAGAGCAATGAAACTTGGCAGGCATATCGACCTTCCAGCAGTAATTCTTCATAATGGGCACAATTTGTTTTTAGATTATCCCGTAAATATTCTACACTATTGTACCTCCACATTTACGTCTCACTAAATTAGTAGTTCATTCAATTACCTACAGGCCTACTAAAAAAAAATGTTGGGAGCTGTTAATAAAGTCCCCTAGTTGGGAGAAAAAAAGTGATTTTTGATTATCAAGTGAGGTCAGAATAAGATTTTGGGCCCTTACAGCCCCAAGGGGCCGGAGGCAAATTATAAAGTATTTAAAATTAAGAAGTGATCGAGCGCACTCTTTTCGTACAACTTTGATGACCTAGGGCAGAGTATAAGTTTGCTTGTAAATAGAAGCCCTATTAAGGGCTTTTACTTTTACATAGCAGACCTGTAGGTAGTTGTCGGAACTACCAATTTAGTGAGACCTGAAAGAAATAACAGGTGCAATAGTCTAGAAGAAATAAAGGATAATTCAAAAACAGATTTTGCCCCCATAGGCTCTCTAGAAGCCAAATATGTAATATTTATTTGGCACATGATAATTCATGATTTGAAAGCAATACAACTCTGGCTAAACCGTTCAGAATTTAAAAAAATATTTTGAGATTCAATCTTTTCAGCATTTTGGGGTCTGTTAATAGGTCAGGCAGTGTTGTTTCCCACCAATTAGTAATTAACTGAGACAGGTGCTATAAAATCTTGAGCAAAAACCCGACGAAAGGCACTATTGCCTTCTACGCTTCTACTATTATAGATTATAGAATTATTTAGTACAATGATTTTGTCTCGATCGATGTTTTACTATTTTTTTACTGTTTGCTCAAATTCGACTATACCTAGAGGTTCGGTTCGGTTCGCACCGTATTAAAACCAAGATAATTCTCTATAAATTCGTTCCTTATGACTTTTCTCCAGGATGATTGGCCGGTACGTGTTGCTTGGAAAATGCGTATACATAATATTCCAATACCCACGGTAATGCTGTAACGGCGTTGGGGTCTTTAGGCAAAAAAGACCTGATTGGTTGCTTTCAAAGACATATGCATATTATTTCCATATAGTACGTATTATTGCAATACCTACGGTACCTTACGATGCAGAATGCAAACATATTTGAAATAGCAATATCAATGGGTATAAGTCTATCCTTTTTGGTTATACTTTTACGCATGAATATTATTTTATTCTTGTATTCGTTACGTCAAGTCATCGGCGTACATTTGACAAAAACTCTATCTATGTAAATTTGGTATCTGTACATTTTTCGTAACTTTATTTCTGAATGTTTGCATCAAACGCCCACCACTGTGTAAATAGGTAACAGGGAGTATTGGAATATTACGTATATGGGAAAATGACCCTAACTAAGGATCAGTTTTTTGAGTCCCACGGAAATAGTTGGGGTTGAACTATTTTCAAGGATAACAGTATTTAAAAAAAATTGTAAATAAATGCGCGTTTGCAAAGTGTGGCTTCTTTTTATGTCGATATTGACGAGCGTATGGCGTGTATACACCTATGTTTGACAGGGAATGAGAGAGAAGAATCTCAAGATCTAATCTGTTATACGACGTATGACGTATGTTCTTTGAACCAGCAACGAAGATGAAAACACGACCTATTGCAGGCTTTTATGAGTTATCTTAATACGTCGCGGGAGCTTATGTCTCTGTTGAACCTTCTTGCTCTAAAAGCGAAATAGATAAGTTCGATTAAATGCAACAAGAACCTTCCCATAGATGAAACATGCCGCATAATAAAGATTCATTTTGAACTCGTCCGGACTGACCCGATAAACTAAACTAGCGGTAGTAGTTTCGCCACTACAGGTCTATTTAAGTGGGTGACGCGGTGTTGTTCGCCAGTTTTGAAATTTTTAGAGGTTTAACTGTGTTTTTTCATGATATTTTTTTAAAGAAAACACTATTTTTTCAACCGATATAATGGTTCGGTCCATGAAGAAATTAATGAATGGTATGTAGGAAAGCAACAGCGTGTATATTTCCAACATTAAAACGTTTTTGTCTGTATCTCTTACCAACTCACTTATTTGGTTTAAGTTAAAGTTTCAAAACAAATCTAGATTTATAAATGAAATATGGGGCTATTCTAAGTCTAGCCCTGCGTGTCATCGTCTGCCACCTTGCCAATATTCAGTAGGTTCTTTTGTTTGGGTTATTATTTAGTTATTTAAAAAAATTATATTGAGTAAACATATAATATACCTACATATACATATATGGGCGCGCGGGCGTGTAAACTGTTGTTCTTTCTAAAAATTAAGTAAATATATTATTAGCAAACTATCAATTTAATTCTTTAAGCAGGATTTACACGGGCCGACTAAAATGCCAAGGGAAGAGACATTTTTATTAAAAATGTTGAGCAATGTATGAATTTTTGAAATGGGTGAAAATGAGAATTCACATCTCTCTCAGTCAGGACAAACACAGATGCGGAAATCTAATAAGATCGCATGCGCAGTTCGAGTTTCACCCGATTATGACGGTATACTCTTCAACCTCAAATATGGATCAGAGAAACTATTAGAAAATCTCACATATATTATCAATCAATGCATAAACGGACATCCAGTGCCTCATAGCATTTATATCCTTAATACATCCTTTGTGGACCTACAAAAACATATGATATCGTTCCAGTAGAAAAATTATAGACAGTGTTAGAACAATCTAATATCAATCATACATACATAAAAGCGATAAAAGAACTATACAAAGGGTCAAAATCTAAAACTAAAATGGGAAATCGACTTTCAAAAGCATTCCTGGTAACGAAAGGATTTAAACAGGGATGTTGTACATATACATAATATTCCAATACCCACGGTAACTGTCCATTCATGATGAAAACATGAGGGCCTTGGGGTCTTTAAGCAAAACAGACCTGATTGGTTGCTTTCAAAGACATATTATTTCCATATAGTAAGTATTATTGCAATACCTACGGTACCTTACGATGCAGAATGCAAACATATTTGAAATAGCAATATCAATGGGTATAAGTCTATCCTTTTGGCGGTTCTTAAGATAAAATGTCCTGATTGGTTATACTTTCACGCATGAATATTATTTTATTCTTGTATTCGTTACGTCAAATCATCGGCGTACAGTTGACAAAAACTCTATCTATGTAAATTTGGTATCTGTGCATTTTTCGTACCTTTATTTCTGAATGTTTGCATCAAACGCCAACCATTGTGTTAATAGGTAACAGGGAGTATTGGAATATTACGTATATGATGTTGTATCTCTCCAACTTTTTGTAAAATATATATCGCAGTAGCTCTAAAAAACTGGAAACGTAAAGTACACGGCATGGGAATATAACTTAACGACCGATTTACCATATACACACTACAGTTTGCTGACGACCAAGTAATTGTAGCTAATCATAAAGAAGACATGGCGTATATGATGAGAAAGTTAACGGAAAAATACACAAAGTGGGGGTTAAAAGTGAACGTGGACTAGACACAGTACTTGTATGTATTGTAAACGAATCAAGTAAGTTAGAACTAGGCAATGGATAAACAATATCTCCATGCAATGAGTATGTATACTTGGGTGTCACATTTAATAAGATAGGAACAGACTGTAAAGAATTAGTAAAAGCAAAAAAAGGTTGTTGGATATCTTAACAGTATTTTATGGAGCAGAGAGATAAAAAATAATGTAAAATTTAACGTATATCAAACAATGGTAAAAAGCACGCTGTTGTATGTAATAGAGAATTGTCGCCTAACAGAAAAATGCAAAACAAAAATAGAAAGCATCTGTTTCGTTCTCTGGAGATGACATAAGGTTAATGGTTCTCATTTCATTCCCTATACCCAAGAAAATCTAACAAAAAAAAGCGTCGAAATGGACGCAATAAAAAGATCAATGAGAATATCTAGAACAGATCATACTAGAAATGAGATCATAAAAGAAATAATGGGAATCGAGGGAAGCATAACGGATAACATCACTAAAAGGCAACTAATCTGATATGGCAATGTCTAACGGATGAACGATGAAAGATTGCCAAAGCAAGTCCTGGAATCGCAACCAATAGGGCGCAGAAAAAGAGGGCATCCTAAACTGGAATGGCAACAGTCAATCCAAAGATCAATGAGTAAAAAAAACCTGACAGAAGATGATTGTCACGATCGAAGGAGGTGGAGAATAGGCGTCGAACAAGGTAGAAAAACATTCTAGTAGTAGTACTCCACACCCAATCAGGAATTTATACACAGTGCTAAAACTCAGATAGTGAGTGACTCAATTCGTGAATAATTGGTTGAAAATCAAACAGTAAATATTTTTTTCGCCTTTAAATGAACCTGTGTAAATCCTGCTTTATTATCAACATTTACCTGGAAACTAAATATTGCAACATGGAGTGGCATAAACGCTCACATAAACGCGAATCGCCAATTATTGTTATTATATCAGATTTCGCACGTACAAATTGAAGCAATATTATGGTTTCGTGTTAGACAACTTATGATTTGGTAATCATAATAAGATTGTTACATTCACCTGCACTGCATTTTTTTTCATCCTAAAATTGTCTTGGTATTTAAAAAGTAATTTTATACACCGATTCCTCAACGTATAGTCAACATACTTCATTATCTAGGTACATTTAAACAGTCAGTATCTAATAGTAGAATATCTAAAAACTGGGTCTAATAGGTCCAAATCTAAAGCTGCAGCGCACCAGGAAATATGTCTTGGGGGGGGGGGGTGGGAGCTTGATCCATGATGCCGTATTTTAGGCTATTTTATTTTTGTAATCAAGAAATATGTGGAAAATATTTAAACAATTTTGGAATGGAATGCGTCGAAATTTTGCGAGGTGGTTTTTAAAGCATTTTTAACAATCGTATCTAAGCAGTTTTTTACTAATTCATCTTATTAATAGCCTATTATCACACTTCAAGTGAAGGCATGATAATATATTAGCCTTCAAAACAGTTTTTTGTAAATATATCAGAAACTAAAGCTCTTACAAAGTTTTTGTTATAACACGAATTATTGGGCAAAATATAGTCTACTATATTCCGAAAACAGTGTATCTATCAATACCTCCGTTAAAAAGTTAGCATTTTTTAAAGTGTTTAATTGTCAAAAAACTGTCATTAGCATTATGGAAAAGTGTCGAACACTATTTTACCTAAAAATTTTATGAAAATCGGTTTAGCGGATTAAGAGCTATCGTGTTACGGCAGAAATAATATACACACATAGACAGACATCACACAAAATACATCCAAATAACACATTTTTGGCATTATCTCAAAAAATGTATACGTCGAAAATAATACCTTCTCGATCCATTGCTATGCAGGCTAGGAAGGTAAAAAAGAAGTTATGGCAAAAACACTATTTTTGTATTTTTTGGAAATAAAAGAAACTCAAAAATCTAACTTTTGACAATTAAAAAAAAAATCTTTTATATGAGCAGAAAAAATGTTTCAATTAGATTTTTATAGACGAGATATATTAGGATTTCTAAAAGCGTGGTCAATTTTATTGCTTCAGGACACCAAATCAGACAAGAGCCATCAACCTCTTGCCTGAAGCGCCAGCCCCATATAGCATGGTCGAGTCAATTTAAGAGATCACCTGACCGGATTTTCCGATTATTTTCAATTATGTTGAACAAATAAAAAAAAAATTTTAATATAAGTTAAAGTTTTTTAAGTAGGTATGTAGAGATATACAATTTTTTCTATTTACAAAAAGTTTTTGTGAGGGTCATGACCAACCAAGCAAAATCACGGGATTACGAATCGATTCATAAATTTGTGATAATAGTAATTTACAATTATATAATATGATAAACAAGTGCGGAAGAGGCACTAAAGACACGCGTTAGGTATGTAGGTAGAATATTTTTTCTACAAGGTTGTGGAAACCAAAATAAAGCACAATAATACAAATAAATGATTTATTATATTTAATTTACAATGGTTGCCGAAAACTTTACTTCTTGCTGCTTATCCTAACAGCATCTTTGGATCAGGAGATATTCGTTTTCATATTCTGGATCAAAGGTCCTTAATACCTTTATACTTTAATACCATTATGTGCTCCATCCTTTATTGTGGCTAAATGTTCTTCGGGATTATCGGTATTTTCTATTAGAGTAAACAAACAGACATTTTTTTTTATTTATAATAAGACGAAACGTCACCACCTTTTCTGTTGCTATTGGAAAGTAACTAGCCAACTTGTGTTTTTTGGCAAAAATTAAGGTCACTGCCAAACTCAAAATGTGTTGTTTATTTTGTCAGAATATATCTAATCTAACCTAAGTATCCTACTACGGCTCCGGTTCAAAAAAGCGATATTTAACACGACGGCATTCAAAACAGCGGTCTCATTTAAGCGACATTTAAAAGAGCGACATATTAAAACAGCGAAATTTAAAACAGCGACATCAAAAGGGCGACAGATTAAAAGAGCGACATATTAAAACAGCGATATTTAAAATAGCGACATATAAAACAGCGACATATCAAAACAGCAATATTCAAAAGAGAGACATCTAGTAAAAACAGCGACATTAAAAAAGCGTCTTAAAAAATAGCAAGAATTCGACCTAACATATGTTTTCAAAAAAAAACTCTCCTGACTTCTTTCCCGGAATTCTAGAAGGTGTAAACCGAACCGAACTGAACCAAACCGAACCGAACCGAACCGAACCGAACCGAACCGAACCGAACCGAACCGAACCGAACCGAACCGAACCGAACCGAACCGAACCGAACCGAACCGAACCGAACCGAACCGAACCGAACCGAACCGAACCGAACCGAACCGAACCGAACCGAACCGAACCGAACCGAACCGAACCGAACCGAACCGAACCGAACCGAACCGAACCGAACCGAACCGAACCGAACCGAACCGAACCGAACCGAACCGAACCGAACCGAACCGAACCGAACCGAACCGAACCGAACCGAACCGAACCGAACCGAACCGAACCGAACCGAACCGAACCGAACCGAAACGAACCGAACCGAACCGAACCGAACCGAACCGAACCGAACCGAACCGAACCGAACCGAACCGAACCGAACCGAACCGAACCGAACCGAACCGAACCGAACCGAACCGAACCGAACCGAACCGAACCGAACCGACCGAACCGAACCGAACCGAAACGAACCAAACCGAACCGAACCGAACCGAACCGAACCAAACCGAACCGAACCGAACCGAACCGAACCAAACCGAACCGAACATATAGCCCTCGTGGTATGGAATCGGTTTGTTCTTTTCCGAAGAAGAAGAATTTTAACGTTGATTAAAAGTGACTGGCAGTGACTTAATTTGACGATTTTTGATGTTGTCTTAGTGTATCGTGGTTACTATAAGGTTTGAAATACCGGGTGTGGCAAGTCATAAGAGGCTTTTTTTAAGTGTTGCTTTATATTGATTTTTGAATTGTAGCGCTTTTAAATGTAGCTCTTTTGAATGTCGCTGTTTTGAATTGTCGTTCTTTTAAATATCGCTGTTTTGATATGTCGCCCTTTTGAATGTCGCCGTTTTGACATCGCTATTTTTTAATGTCGCTGTTTTAAATGTCGCCGTTTTAAATATCGCTTTTTCGAACCGGTGCCTCCTACCACTACTATCCAGGACTATCGGACTATCAACCATTTACATCCTTAAAATAAAAGGCCCACAATTTTAGAACCGAATCTTGCCAAAAGTACCTTGTAAAAGGGGCGAGCTAAAATAACATTTTCTGTGCTAATGCTTATTTGTGGGACTGCGCACTAACTAAAAAGAAAGGGAGGAAAATGAAATAGGAATAACGACAAACTTTATTAAGCAAGGCCAGAAATAACAATTTTTGTGTGTATTTTGAAGGTTTAAACAGATTTTGAATTTCACATTGACCGTCACGACGTAAATGAATCCAAAGCTTACTTTATTATTTTATAAATACAATTTTGCGAATTATTTTCGTCAAACGGAAATAACCAATAATCCTGAAGTAGACTTTACTACAAGATAAAGCAAATAACGCTACGTACGATTTCATTGGATAAACGCGCACACAGGATCAAATGTGTTCGATTTTGTTTGATTCCACCATATACATAATATTCCAATAACCACGGTAACTGCCCATTCATGAGGGCCTTGGGGTTCTTAAGCAAAAAAGACCTGATTGGTTTCTTTCAAAGACATATGCATATTATTTCCATATAGTACGTATTATTGCAATACCTACGGTACCTTACGATGCAAAATGCAAACATATTTGAAATAGCAATATCAATGGGTATAAATAAGTCTATCCTTCTTGCGGTCCTTAAGATAAAATGTCCTGATTGGTTATACTTTTACGCATGAATATTATTTTATAATTTCATTCGTTACGTGAAATCATCGGCGTACAGTTGACAAAAACTCTAATCTATGTAAATTTGGTATCTGTGCATTTTTCGTATCTTTATTTCTGAATGTTTGCATCAAACGCTAACCACTGTGTAAATAGGTATAGTTTTTGCAAAGTCAGTTGAACAAAGGTTAAAGCCGACCATCCGCATATCCTTTAAAGAAAGTGACATGGGCGGCGGTAGATATACTCATGAAAATTATTTCATTTAATTATGGCGTAAAGTAAAGAAATAAAAATAAATAATAAAACTTTCTATTCCTATACTAAAAAAAACGACACTGATTTATTTTCTACTGCCGACTAAAGGGGTCCCACAAAGAACATCTGAAAGCAATTAAAAGCGCATCTCAAAAAAATCTGCCAATCAGGTGTCGTGCATCCACCTGGGCTGGGTCGGTCAGAAAACAAATACTTTGTGCTCGGACCGCAAAGAGCCGCGCCTTTTCTCTGTCGGTAGGGTTGAAATTATACCAGGAAGATTTTATATGAATGTGGATAACTTTTGAAGGGCAGAATGAAGCAAAATTTCATGAAATCGATAGAACTCCGTATTAGGAGCATTTCAAGTGACTTTGCAAAAACTATAACAGGGAGTATTGGAATATTACGTATATGGATTCCACAAATCGTCTAAAATAGCAGTATCGTAAGTAAGCGGCCTGCTTTACAGAGCCTGCCGTAGTTTTATATGTAATCAGATTTTCGATTTTCATTTTGAGTTTCTCTACATGTCACAAATAGGTCAAACTTTTTTCATCAGACACAGTTTACAACATCCCATTTTGTCAATTTGCAGCAAAGAAAACGCTGGAAAATACAATATAACTTTTTGAGAATTTGAAAAAATGTTTTGCCACCCACATCAATTCCAAAGTGACTCTAATCAAAGTTGATCAAGCCTTAATTCAGTAGGTAATTGCTCAATACTAATCCTTTTAAATAATCCCTTTTACTAGAACTCGTTGTCTATCTTAGACCGGAAGAGGCCGACCAGTATATCAAGCAAGAGTCATTTTCCTTTTCCTAATTTATGCTTTACTACCTTTTTATCTTTCTCATTTGATAATGAATAGACGAAGATGGATATATTTCGAATGAGTTGTGCGCTTAAGTCAACGCGACTTTTCTTAAGTACAACGTGCTCTAGCTAGGGTAATTATAGTAATCATCGTGGTGTAATTTCATTTCCTAAGGTAGTTCAAGTGAGAACACCCTGGTGGGGTCATGAGCACCAGGTGTAGATTGTGGCTACAAGGGCCACCCAGATTCGTTCTCATTTATCGGTTTTATAAATAATTTGTTCGTGCTTCAATAAAAATACAAGGTCTGCACCAGTGCCGGCCGGTGACGTTATAAATTGGGGGGCAGACATTTATATTGCATGGAAAAGGAGATAAAAAAACTTACCTAAACAATTTTATTTTAGCTTTTTACAAACAAGCAGCAACATGCTATAGTTTTTATTCGCCCTTCTTTTACATGCGCAAAGTGCTCGGATTAGCACCAGTTTCAGACTCATCATGGCCTTGTAGAGCAACCTCAGAAATCCCACAGAATTTTAAACAGTCTATTAACCTACAAAGTCTATTTTTTGCCACATTTTCATTATGTTCGGTAATGTTTTGCCTATAGGCACTATTCAATTGGCACCTAATATCAGTCTTGCCTAGCATAGAAAATTCTATGTGGTTATTTAAATAAGTAGCACTTACTTTGTGTCTTTAACTTTTCAATAAAGTGCTTGATATCACACATTCCCTTTGGCACCCACGCAGGATCACTTTGTTGTATTGTTCATAATAAGACAAATAAAGCAAAAAAACATTTCGTTTTTCACAACCGCACAACCAGTTTTCAGCATCGTAAATTTTGGTTAATTTTTAGGACGTTTAGGTTCGGTCTATTTGGCCCTAAGTTCATATGTGAACTTATTTAAATTTGCACAGTTAATTATATAATCGACGGTATTTCATTAAATTTTAAAAACAAACAAAAACAAACAATAACCATGACGTACGCCAAATCAAAACAAACTCATACGTCTTTACTAAGGATAGAGCCGGCAACACGTAGAAAGGGCAACGAACGGTTTGGCACGATGAATATGGCCGACGCGTGGTGCTACCGAACCGAACCGAACCACGGACTAAAAAAAAGAACTAAACATGTCGTAAGGAAGGATTTAACTTTTTTTAAATAAATCAATTAAAAATACTAGTTGTTGTCTAGTTTTGGGAAAGCACTGCCCCGTTGCCCTCTCTGTAGCAGCCGCCACTGGTCTGCACCACGATAATCATACGCATGGTATGCTGGTTACGGGTACGCGGCCCAAATTCGTCAATTCCGCGCATTACGTTACGCAGGTGTAGTGAATAGTTTTCTACACAAAGAATATGGGGAAGTTTTTTTTACCACCAAACAGCAACCGGTGGTAACAATCAGGTTCTTAAATTTTTCAGATGGATTTCCGATGCCATCAATCAAGTTCTTACATTTTTCCGGTGAAATCCACCATCCATCAATCAAGTTTCTATATTTATATCCGAGGCCACAAAATGTCTAAATCTACTGTAACCGGGTCTGAGAGCGGGTGGAAGGTTTTGATGGAGTACGTAACCTCACATTTTTTTCGCTGAGAGTCGAGTTAAAAAAAACAGCATATCTGCAATAAATAGGGCTGCGGCCATAATTCCGCTAAAGTTATTGGAGAGTAGTAGTTCCTGAGGATTCAGACGTGGAACCTTCACATCTATAATAAAGAATATTATAAGTATATTGTAGCGGCTTGCGTCTTACATAACTTGGTCATTTGTCAAAATGAATTTGAGTTTATTGAAGAAGAACAAGAGGGAATTAACTTATTAGACGAAATTCTTGACAAAGATCAACTTTTTGAAGGAGATATTGCCGAAGTAGATGAAAATGAAAAAATAAATAAAATAATGAAAAATCTTTGAAAGTTGCCCAATAAAACTTAAAGAGTTCAGGTAAAATACATTTTCATATTAAGTACCTCAAGGGCTATCAGAATTTCTTCTTCGTCAGACACGTTTCAAGCTGAAGGTGGAAAACGATAGTGAAAAATCCTCTATTGTCTTGTGGGCGTGATGCCATCGGGTTTTTATTTCAACTGATGGCTTCATCTGATGCAATCAGAAATAATGTCAGATTGATGACATATGTCAGCTGTCAACCAACTGTTGGCATCGCAAGTCCACCGATGGACAAATATAGATGAAAAAAAACTTCCCATATAGCCTAGGCTATATACTTTGTGATTGCTATTTTGGCCTTGAACTTTGTATAGAGTTTCAATTATCAGATGTGATTTTTTGATTTCGCGGTTGTGTTTGTGTGTTTATAGTTTTGTCAGGTATTTTGTTGTTCTTTTAACAAGTATTTTAAGACCAAAATACAGCGGGTATGTACACGTATGGGTAACTTTCTGTTTATGCGCATTAAGAGATCGAAACTGTAAACCGATTTTAATGCAGCTGTTCTGTTAAAGGCCTATCTTTCAGAGGGTGTACATATATGGTTAGTCTAATTTCGGAGATAATGAGCGAATTTTAAACTAAAGGAAATCAAAGGCAAGCATTGTAATTAGTCCACATAATTAAACGAAATTAGACCGGCTATTTTTTTCATGATAAGTAACGGCTGAATTTTGATAAATAGCTTCATTTTGCCGAGTCGTCCAACTTTTTCATTTGAAATATTCTTGAAAGTTATTCCCAACAGAGTGCGCAGGCGCAGACATCTTTGGAGTATCGGACTGCCTAAACTAATCATACTTGAACAATGTTGCCATTTACTTTCAAACACGTTTTTTAAGTCGCCGACAAATTATTGGCTTACTGTTACTTTTTTCATCTTAGTTACATCCGCCGTGATCAATGGGATAACGCACGAAACCGAAAGATTTTGTAGCTACGTATCCAAAATGACTCACGGAAAAGGATTTTACCAAATAACCAACCTGTTTTCAAAGTAAAACAACAAAAAGGTCACTTACCAAAAAAAAACATTAGTGAAAGCTCTCCAACTTAACATAGACATGTCGACGAATTATATTTTGAATGCATAACTGAAAACTGTTAACGGTCGACAAAGTTAATGATAGTTGGTTTTATTCTTTACTTTAAACGTTTAATAGCTTTTTGAAAAACGTGTAAAATCAGCAAAGGAAAACATTATTAAAATTTAAAGTTTAAAAGATACCAAGAGCTAAAAGTAAGAGAGGGATAGGATGCTAATGCTAATCTCCAGCAGGTTAATATTTTGTTTTTCGGAAAAAAAAAACGCTAAATTAACACAGTTTAGAAAGTTAATGCCAAAGTAAATCACCCAAACGTAAATTTAAAAAATGAATTCGCAGTTTTAGAAAAAATTAAATTAATTTCAATGGATTTACATTAAGCGGGAACCACAAATTTTAAAACTGTAAAAAAATTCGACACCTGTCACTTCAAAACAAAATGGCGGCTCTATTTGGAAAAATTATTTTTTTTTCGATATTTCCTTTAGTTTTTGAGCGATATTCATTTTTAACACCTCATATTAAAGCTAATGACCATTTATTTAAACTTACTGAAAAAAAAATTGTTGTTCAGCCGATACGAAGATGGCGGCTAATATGTCAAAACTAAAAGAAACCTTCATAACCTATATTCTCTATATCATAATTTTTCAGATAACTTTTTGACAGTTATCAGCTTTTTACCTTAACAAATAGCATGGGCCAACGAAAAAAAGGTGTAAAATTTTGTCTCAAAAATAATCATATCAACAGTAGACCAAATTTTATTTGTACAAAAAACATTCTGAATTTTATCAATTTGAAATTGAACATTCAATGGCCGCCATCTTGAATTTTAAATGTCAAATTGTAACTTTTTATTAAAACCTACACAAATTGGGTCATTCTTGACAAAATCCAGAATATTTTTTTATAAAAATCAAACTTGGTCTATACGTTATGAAGGTCTCTTTTATTTTTGACATATTAAGCGCCATCTTTGTGTTAGCTGGCGAACTTAATTCCTGTAGCAGAGACAGGAGGGTATAAATTCCCAATAGCAGATACTCTCAAATGAACAAATAGTGACTTTCAAAATAACCAAAATTGAACAAGATCGTTAGAGATACCGAACTATATAAATACGTGAAACGTAAGCCTATCTGGGAGAAGGTCAACGAAAATCGATAGACTGTAAAACAGATTGTGTAGCTGTTAACCTTTGACATTTTGTTGAATGAATAAATATGTAATTTAGATAAAAGACTACAAAAAGCTCAGTGAATTTGGCTTTTAATAAAATACTTCCAGAAAAAGATTAAAACACCAAGAAGCGCGTTTTAAAGTTTTTATTTGTTTGGTTTTAGAAGTTGCAGATAAGATTTTAAAAATAGGAAGTTTTTGGTACTAAGGACACTCATCGTAAAGGCAAGCCTTATAAGAAGCGAAGTCAACGTCAGGCTTTCTATTTTTTGGTTGTTATTTTTGACATGTTTTCCTCGGTTTCGCATTGGCGGTTCTGTTTTATGGAGAATAAACAGCCAGAATAAACAGCGAAAAATATTTTAAGACCCCCCCCCTTAAAATATATTTTTCTCTCCTACAGCAGCAAGTAGTCTTTGATCCCTATAGCATTTTAATCTTCTTGTATTTTTTTATTTGGTCTACTTGACGTCAACATGTATTGAGTATTGTCTTATTTGTATGCATTTATTTTAGTGTTAATCAGTTCTTGAGAGAAAAAGTAGGTACCTCTTACTAAGTTTTAACAAAGCTTAAAGCAGACAAACAAAGAATTCCCACATAAAATGTAGGTAGTGTTAATAACTTCCCTGTTAAGTAACCATCGCATTCCCATTACGCAATAATGGCATTTGGGCACTCATGGGGAACCATCTGATCTAAATAGTTTAGCTATGCTCATAATAGAACTTGAAGCATTAATAGAATAGTTAAGGATATAGTTTCAGGAAAAAAATTACGTCTTACTAATCATGATAGTTATTGAAGAATAAAAAATAAATCAGTTTATTTAATAGAGAAAGATTGATTTTTTTAAAAAGTCATTGATATTTTGTTATTTAAAATAATGTAAAAAATATGTCATGAGATTAACAAACATCTTGCAATTGCAAGAGTCTTGCTCTATGTAAAGCGGGCCTAAACTAAATTGAAGACAACACCATAATGCAGGACAGTCGCGCCTAATACAGGACGAATGGTCACCCCAATTTTAAGCAAGATTTCCCTTATAATGTAGGCAATAATACCATAGCCTACCTTTAGGTAGGCTGTGATAATACCTAATTTGCTTATATTAGTCACTTAACTTCATTTTCTAACTGCACCATAAAAGTATCTTTAAAAATCAAAAATAAACACTGGGGACCAAGACCGCAAAACAATGCATTGTTTGTCATCTAATCATGAAAAAACTCACGTGTCCCAAAGTGAATAATTTGTGTTTGGCCGGCATCGACAACAAGAATAACTTTAAACAACAAGTGAAATTAAAGAAAGAAAAATAAGAAAAAAGTTTTCTGCTTCGGCCGGGGATCGAACCAGGGATCTCTTGCTATCTAGGCAAACATTCTACCACTGAACCACCGAAGCCACACATAAATTTTCGGAAAACCTCTATCAATGCGGGCCGCGGTGTCTCAATACAAGAACGAGAGACATTCAGGTATTAACTCGACCAAGTCATCCAACTGATCTCTAAATTCTTCTTTCCCACTGTCAAAGGTATGATAACTCAAATTAGACGTAAAGAATCAACGTCTGAAAGCATGAGATCACCTTTGGGTGTGTTAAAATTTCTGATCGCAAAATGGGTGATTTGCCAATATAATTATCAAATACCAAATTGCAAATAATGCAAAGACCTAAAACTATAAACAACAAGTGAAATTAAAGAATGAAAAATAACAAATTTTTCTTTCATTAATTTCACTTGTTGTTTTTTTCTTATTTTTCATTCTTTAATTTCACTTGTTGTTTTTAGTTTCAGGTCCTTGCATTATTTGCAATTTGGTATTTGATAATTATATTGGCAAATCGCCCATTTGCGATCAGAAATTTTAACACACAAAAAGGTGATCTTATGCTTTCAGACGTTGATTCTTTACGTCTAATTTGAGTTATTATACCTTTGACAGTGGGAAAGAAGAATTTAGAGAGATCAGTTGGATGACTTGGTCGGGTTAATACCCTGAGGGTTTCTCGTTCTTGTATTGAGACACCGCGGCCTGCATAGGTGAAAGTTTTCCGCTTCGGTAGTTCAGTGGTAGAATATTTGCCTAGATAGCAAGAGATCCCGGGTTCGATACCCGGCCGAAGCAGAAAACTTCTTTCTTATTTTTCTTTCTTTAATTTCACTTGTTGTTTATAGTTTTAGGTCCTTGCATTATTTGCAATTTGGAATTTGATAACAATAACATTTCTGTGTATTCTTAATTATGAAAAATGGAATACACGGTGAATTTTTTACGGTAACTTTTTGAATTTGAAAGGAAAGGATGCTATTGCAACTATCCCAACATTAGCATTTTTTCAATTTTTGATTACGCATAGACTGAGAGAGATGCTTTAATAAAATTAAATTACTTTGATCTAACAGAATTCCAAAATAATACAATTTTTTTTATCACTACATAATTTGACCTTTTCTTAAAGTAGCTACTATATAAAAAACATTTAAAATTTTTACCCTTTTACTGTCGTCAGCTCCTTTACTATGCATTTTAGGATCTAAGTACATCTAATATTACTGTTCATATTAGGTTGTTTTCATTTTTTTATGTTACTATAACGGAGTTTGTAACTTATAACATTTCAATTACACCCTTTTAATTCAATTATACCCTCTATATTATAATATATTTTTACGATCGTAAAAAATGGTCTAAAATATTAATATTAATCTAGGATTAACCGTCTTTAATTTACGAAAATAGTTAATTAGGTATTATCCTGGTGGACTTTTTAGCGCCACATTCGGATTACCATAACAACGTATTTTTCGAACAATTTGGATGTCTGGGTCAGATAAGACATTGTTGAGCATCGTCTTCATTTTGTTGACGGAATATCTTAATTTGGGATCGCCGTTTATTAAATTTGTCCCCTCCTAATATGAACAACTTAAATAAATCATATTAAAAGTCGGAAAGAAACGTCAACTTCTTTTTCTTTTTGGCTAATTTGTGGGTGTCCCACCATAAATGTCACTTCTTTTTTTCCTGTTCTGAAAACATTTTATTTAAAAAAATTGCTTAAATTTTTGCTATTTTTTAAAAACTAAACGCCAGTTATTAATTGTTATTGCAAATGTTAATTTTTTATATGATTTCTTATTCACTGGTTATTAGTTCTAAACCTAAAATAAATAAATTGATTGTAAATTTAGTCTTGATCTTCAGCATACCAATTAGATCATCAGCAGACAAAGCAAAAGTATCTTCAATATGGTATAATTATTAATTTATACTTTAAAAACTTATATATAATATTATCAGGCGCGGATCTACGGTAGGGGAAAAGGGGGAAATTTCCCCCCAAGCCTCAGACCACAGTAAACCTGTCATTCGTCTATGCCTCAGACTATATTTAGTTTTGACACAGAATACACCTCGTGGTCACTATGGAAGTTGCTAGATCCGGCCCGGATATTATCTCATTTACGAAACTAACAGTTATTGGAGGTCCTTTATTGGCTTTTTCCCTGCTAAAATAACCCAATAAATCGGTCATTAGAACAGCTTTTCCAATTAAGTTTTTTTTTGTCATCTGAGAAAGCAATCTACTGGATCTTTGTGACAAATCAGACACTACGTTTGTAACAATTTGTCTTGTATTGGTTTACTATACTTACTATTTCTTAGTTTTTGGAATAAACTAAGTTATACCTTATTTTGTATGTATTATAAGTAAGACAATGATAAGTTGCCTTTTGAGTGGTGCCATTGAGTGGGGTTTGTAATGGTAAAAAAATATTTTTTTCCAGGCAATTGAAAAAAATTTCATTATCATCGTTTTTTTTTAAATTTGTAAGCTGCAAATGCTATTAAAAATTAACTTTTTTAAAAAAGCAGGGATTATTTTTAAAAAAAGCACTAACTTTTAACACTACTTTTTAAGCTTCCAAATAAAGAGTACGTTATATATTAATAATTCGGAAATAGTTAAAATACTAAAATAAGTATTAAAAATATTTTGTTATTATTTTTTTTAAAACTTAATGCGATGGATGGGCCTGTTTGTTTGAGACAAGTTTCTCACTGTCGGGTTCAATGTTTGAAAGTTGTATGCAGATATCTGCTTCAGGATTTAGTTTATTTCTAAACCCTTTCAGGACGGCTAACTGCAGTACGTGTCGTGCCCCGTCGCCGGGGATAAAAAGCGTTGCAGCATGACCAGATGACGCATATCTGCCTCGCTATTTTGATATGCAATTTTCAATGAAAAATAAATATTTCTAACATATTTTGTTTTTTTTTTTGAGCAAGAATACTGATCCTCATTTCTAAACATGGCTTTACTGCAGTTTTTTTCAAAAAAGATCAGAAAGAACGAATAACAAACGAAAAATAATGTTTCACCACGTGTTTTCGAAAAAAGCAGTCTGTAGGGCCGGCTAACGCAAATATGCGTCGATAAGTCGCGCCCGCTCAAAAAACATTCACGTACTGATGCGTCAGCCGGGCGTCGACTGTATCTTTTTTGTAAAGTACCTATATGTCAGCTGACACTGGTTAGTATGAGAGGGGATATAAGCCCGTAACGCACATGTGCGTCAGCCGGCCGTGTGGCAGGTTTTGTTCAAACGCAAATGTACGTTCTCCGTCCCGAAAGGGTTAAGTCGGTTTTTGGAAGAGCATACTTTGAAAACCCTACTTTACAACGGTAAGTTGTAGCAAAAGGCAATACTTTTATAACAGCAAAATTAGCTAATTCTGGATATTCACTTTTAAGCTGGGCCCAAAACTCCAACAAAGTAGCCGAATTAAGAGTAGTTTTAAGGTTTCCATCGGCTGCAACATTAATTAGCTGTTCAGTTTGTTTTACAGTTAGAGTTTAATGAGCTTTTTCGACTGAGACTAAGAACGGATTGCGAACCCAATCAAGATCCTCTTTTTGCCTTGGAAAATATTCTTTGATTGAAACTTGCAGGTTCCAAAGATTGGTTGCCTCAGAAGTGATTTCTGCTGGACTCTTTGAGTCGGACACAGAATCATGTAGTGTTGGAAAGCACTCAGTCAGTCCTCTATTTAGACAAGATTCCCAAAACTGCATTTTATTTAACATAGCCTGGATTTTGTCATGTACATAGTGAGATAACTGTGACAGAAGTTCCCTAAAGTGATAACTTTAATTCATTAAAGCTTGAAAAGATATCGGCAAGATATGCCAAAAATTGTAGCCACTTTACATCAGTTATGCTTGATGTGAATTAATGAAGAGTCATTACAAAAATACCATTATTGACCATCACCTCACTTCGCAGAGTAAGCAGGTGATTGTCCCAATTCCCAAACTTACTTTGCTCTACTAAGAATATTTATTTTATATGTAACATGACACTATTGACTATTTTATTTTTGGGTGATACGACAAATATTTTTTTATTTTATTTACTTCTTGCGGAACCCCAATTACCGCTTCTCGGAACCCAGTTTGAAAATCGCTGTACTAGAGATTTAAAAAAATACAATGTCGATGCCGCCGTAACGCGAGCTTGTTTTGTTCTCGCGCCAACTCTAGAATACAGAATCTCCTCCGGTGTTCCCCCTCTTCTTTTAACTATTCGTAAACGGGCCCTTAGAATTTGCAGAAATCGGGGTAAATCTTTATGCTTCTATTCTTATCTAAACACCTGGTAAATTACTTTTTCTTTTTCTAAGCAGGCTTTCCTATGGCCAGTATAGCTTTTCCCTTTATAGTATGTTCAATTTTACACTATCAGTTTCATCAGTGTAAAACAAAGGACGACATAATATGTATATTTTCATTTTATAAGTTGATTTCCCTTATCCTCTGGGATTGTACCGCCACTGAGAGCTCTCGAACGTATTGATTAGGGTTATGCTAATATTGTTTTTTCGACAGCTTCCCTACGTTATGTCTGGGATCCAGAGCAGATACGATAAAAACATGTCTGCGATGGTAATAATTTTTCAGAGTCTTGCAGTCTACTTGCTAGGAATAACAAATTAAATTCTTCCGGATTCCATAGCAAGTATTTATAATTTTTTAACGAATATAATGAGTTACTTTAGATACGATCGAACCATATTATGTAATAACTAAAGCATCCTTTTGAATGCGGTTATTATATGAGATACAGGTTTAATGGAGCTGGCAGGTTTATCATTAACATAAATCAAATTATTTTCATATTATGTCAAGAAAATGCAAATGGAAACACTTTAAAAGAGCCCACATATGAGCACATTTTAAAATATTACCTTATTTCGGGAATAAAATTTCTAGAAAACTAAAGTTGTAAAACAATTGATTAAATTTGGTACAGAGCTTCACCTGGAACTAACGGCCTTAGAGGCCAAACCAAACTTTATAATTTCTTTTTATTAATGCATTTAAAATTTAAAAAATGGCCAATACAGGAAATGCTTTTAGAGGGAATATTCTTATATCTAATCTGTTTTTCTTTGACGAAACAGTACCTGCCCTTGGTACCATTTTACTTTGATGAATACATAACCTATAGGTACATCTATTTAAATCGAATTTGAAGTCCATTTTTTCGTGCCAGTGCAGTAGAGGGAAACATAATAAAGGTACGCACTACGTTTTACCCAACTGCAGCACGGCGAAAGGAAGGATAATGTTTTTCGATTGTTGTATGTATGTAAGTAAATATGTTTGTGTCACGCTAGAGGCTGAACCGATTTTGATAAAAAATATGTCGTTGAATTGCTACTGATACCGAAGGTGCTATAGGCTATATTTTTTTAAACAGGAATCAACATGGCGGTCTTCAGACGCCATTTTGTCACATGATGTAGGCCTTAAGGCATCCAAATTATCGAAATTTCAGGCGATTTTATTGAAATTCCTTTGATTACCCACTGCAAATGTCCTCTAATTTGCTGTAGTTACTTTTTAATCCTCCCTGCTCCCACCCATCTCCCCTCCTGTCATACCCCCCACCCTATTCAAAAACCATATTCGCATAATTTTATCAAATATAGCCTCAACCCCCAGTCTCTCCCTCTCTCTCCCCCCCGCCCTCCGTATTAGTAATAGTTATAGCTAACATTTTCACAAATATAAACCGATTTCAAAAGTTCTTTTTGCACACGCTTTAAAACTTTTATCCAACATTATTTTACTAGTTTCCCCTCCCTCTCTTCTCCCCTCCCTCCTTATTAGTAATAGTTGTAGTTATACCTTTTACAAATATAGAACGATTTTAAAAATGCTTTCTGCACACGCCTTTTTTTCCAAAATCATTTTACTAGTTTCCCCCTCCCTCTCCCTCTCATCACCCTAACCTCCTTATTAGTAATAGTTGTAGCTATACCATTTACAAATATAGAGCAATTTCAAAAATTCTTTCTGCACACGCTTTAAGATTTTTCACGAACTTTTTGGGTAAAGCTAAATGAATTGTAAGGGCATAGTGCTTTTTATATGGCTGAATAAGAATTAAACCTAAAAGTTGGAAATAAAAAAAATATATTAAAAAAAAAACACCCAACTGCTAAACTTACTTATAACTATTAGTCGCAGTTGGGTACAAAATTAACCAATAACCTGATTCATAAAAATACAAAACTGTATAATTTTGTAAGTGCGCTTTGGGCATCAAAACTAAAAGTTGACGCATGTCGTACATTATAGGTATACCTATCAATTTTGTACTCAACTGTGACTAATAGCAGTTGGGTGGTTTTTTGAATGAAATTTTTTCTTAAACAACAAGTTTTATTTTGTATCACATTAGTTACCACCCCGGTTGAGAGGCCTCACAGCATCTCCTGTTTAGGTATACCTAGAGTCCCTGTATGTTGACATATTTGGATATACTCTAGGTATACCCTTAAAACCAGTCTTGCCGCCATTTGGACAAATATAAAATTGTGAAGGCTTATTATTCGGTGATAGCGAGTGGTTATAGGTGATAATAAATTTTTAAAAAATTCCCAAAATATTTATGGTACTAAGTCACCTTATACTACTGTGAGCAAAATGGAAAATTAAATATTTTAGAATCGCATATCGTATTGGCTGTTTTTTGCCAATGGGAACGCACAAAAACAATAATTTGAGGTAGTCAATAAAATTATAAAAATACTGCAGTCAGTCTTAAAATATATATGCCAAAAATTATTCTGGTGTTTGTGTGGGCGAATATTTAAAAAAAATATAGTTTTTTTGCACTTTGGAGATCAAAAGTGCGCTTTTTATCACAAATTTTAGGGATAAAGTATCAGTTTTTATCCCGTGGATAAAAAGTGACGTCCAAAGATAAAACGTAAAAATGGGAAGTCTGTTTTTCTTGCAAAATAATTTTAATAAAAACGGGGCCCAAAAATGACTAAAGTATCTTTTGAGAACTCGGCGAACTATAGCTACATACAATTTTTTCTTCTCGGGATAAAAGTGCCACTTAAGTCCCTTAGAAGATAATATACTTTATCACTTTTTTTTACTTTTAGAACGCATAAGCATAAAACATTCTTACTTACTTGTTAAATGAGTGGCCCCTCACAAAGGTGTTAAATATTTTCAAAAAAATTCAATCCTTGTTGGGTTTAGAAGAATGTTCTGACAAAAATAACCAAATTCTAAATAAGGCATCATTAAATTTTTGCAAAAGTCTCAGTCTCAAATGGAAGCTATCGGGACGAAACAAAATTTATTTTTAAACCCGTTATTTTGAAAGGTTAAATAAAGATATATCTGAGAAATTTTGTTATAAAACGATTCAGAAAAATCAAAAAATACAGATTTGTAAACAAAGGCCGTACCCGAACCGAGTCGTGGAGGGCCTAAAACGGCTTTCTTAGAATGATCTTTAAGAACAAAGAAACTGAGGGTGCAATGTGTCTGTGTATGGTAAAAATAATTATTTTGGGGTTGCTAATTTAATTTTTCTGGAAGGGACTTAGCCCCCCCAAGGCTTAAATTGATTTTTATTTTTAACGTAACTGTAGGTTAAACTGAATGTACTTTAATTTATTTTTTCAATATTTTAAATAAAATGACATATATATATTTTAAAAAGTTTTACTTATTTTAACCCTTAGACTACACTTTATCACATACCCTATAAAAAAATTAACTTTTTTGAAAAACAACAAAGATATATTGAATATTGTCCAAAAACCCTATTTTTGTCCGCACTGTGCGACGCGCTAAAATATTTTTTTTCGGTAAAATGTGCAGATGAAAAACAAAATAGATATTATATTATTATTTGTGCAAAAATATCTTTAAAAAATCCTTGACGTAATTTTCTTGAAATTTGGTTTTGTTAAGTGTTGAAATTTGGTAGGGGTAGAGTTCTGGTAACCTGGTAGTTACCAGGTTACATAAAATTTACGTTTTTGATACAAAGATGGCGGATCCAAAATGGCGGATTTATTTATTTTTAAAGCGATTCGTCTCAAACTTAAAGGTTTGCAGTGCTTGAGATCAGTTAATACAGTTTTATCCTATCAACTAAAATGGCGGATCCAAAATGACGGACTTTCTTATTTATGCATTGATATGTATCAAATATGGAATTTGGCGGTGTTTCAAATCGCTAATTATAATTTTTGACTCAAACTCATAAAAAAATCTAAATGACGGACTTTTCTATTTACTAACCGATTTCTCTTGAAAGATTGTTTTGCTTAAGGTCCCTAAATACAATTTATGATTTAAACTTAAAAATATCAAAATGGCGGATGCAAAATGGCAGACTTTTACATTTATAAATCGATATGTATCAAATTTGATCAAGTGATGAAGTCAAAAATGATAATCAGCGACTTAAAACATCTCCAATTCTATATTTGATACACATCGGTTTATAAATAAGAAATTACACCATTTTGGATCCGCAGCTTTGAATTAATTACGAGTTTGAGTCAAAAACCAAAATCAGCGACTTGAAACAACGCATTGTTTCATATTTGATAGATATCGGTGCACAAATGAGAAAGTCCGCCATTTTGGATCCGCCAGTTTAAATTTTTAAAAAGCTTAAGTCAAAAATCATAATCAGTCACTTAAAACAAATAAAAAAATCCGCCACTTTAAATTTTTTAAGTTTCAGGATAAAACTGCATTAAGTGATTTCAAGTAGTGCAATCTTTCAGGTTTGAGACAAATCAGTTTAAAAATAAAGAAATCCGCCATTTTAAATTTTTTATGACTTTGAGTCAAAAATTATAATCAGCGACTTGAAACACCGCCAAATTCCATATTTGATACATATCGATGCAAAAATAAGAAGGTCCGCCATTTTGGATCTGCCATTTTGATTTCTTTTAAGTTTCAGGATAAAACTTTATTAAGAGCTGTCAAGCACTGCAAACTTTCAAGTTTGAGACAAATCGATTTAAGAATAAATGAATCCGTCATTTTGGATCCGCCATTTTGATTTTTTTATGAGTTTAAGTCAAAAATCACAATCAGTGACTTGAAACACCGCTAAGTTCTATATTTGATACATATCGGTGCATAAGAAATTCCGCCATTTTAATTTTTTTAAATTTGAGGATAAAACTGTATTAAGTAATCTCAAGCACTGCAAACTTTAAAGCTTGAGACAAATCGCTTTAAAAATAAAGAAATCCGCCATTTTCGATCTGCCATTCTTGTAATAAGAAAGGTCATTCAGGTTACCAGAACACTACGCCTACCAAATTTCAACACTCGACTTAATAGATTTAACACTAATAAACAAAACCAAGATATTTTTATATAAATAATCTATTTATTTAGAACTGCGTTTTTTTATTAAAGCGTGCATTCCCCATTCCATAGCGTGTGTAGTGGCACGCGAATACACACGTCGTCTGATCGCGCGATTTAGTCGGTGCGTTGAAGCTCTTGTCATATTGTTACCGATATCTGACAGGGTAGGTATTCTGGGTCTTCAGCGATGTGATAGTTCCCATCACAGGCTCTGACCAATGGCAAGCTTTAAATTAGCTTCGAGCTGTCCCGTGCTACGCGAAAAGACCTCCACTGCGCAAGCTTCTCCTACGATCCGACCGAGAAACGTTCAGTCGGTACGGGCCAGGAGAACAGATTTCAATTCAAACGCGTAAAATTCGTTAATTCTGAAAAGCGAGCGACTATGCCATTGGTCGAGTTAAGTCATTTCGTACAACACGCGACCGTTCAGAGTTTGCTATTGGTCAGAGCGTGTGATGTGGATGGTCACATTGTTCAAGACCCAGAATAGCTACCCAGGACTAGGAGCGGTTGTGTTGAGTTTGGTTTGATGTCGAAGGAACAAGGAGCGCCGCGTAAAGGTCGACTCGCCTACCCCAGTTCAAGACTTGTGTAATGTCAGTTTCCACTCTAGGGTGGCACTCCACACGCCGAAATGTAGCAGCACGATATACTTAATAAATTTATTAATAAAAATAAAATTATAGTTACATTTTCTGTCGATTTTTAATTTACATAAAACGGCTAGTTGATTTATTTCCGAAAGAATTTCCTACTGAAATCGAAAGCAACATATCCTTTATTAAGTATGCCTCGCGGTCATGCAAGACAAGAGAGTTAGAAAATTAAAAAAAACGGACCCCTCATAATAATATCCGTTACTGCCACCTTTATTTACTCCTTGTTTTTGTTTTCGTGCAGCATAAGAAGCCGACTTCCGTTGGCTGGTTATTTTAAAGGAAGTTCAATCATGTACAGAAATAAATAAATGGCTAGATCTTGCTTAGAATTCTTAGTTTACTACTTACAATTGTATCGCATTACACTTTAATTGTTAAAAGTTATTAGGGATATTCATAATAACGACATTTCTAGATATTTTTATTTTGAATATGCGCAATAAAATATGAGAAACAGCATCAAACTGGGACCTTAAGGGCTTACCGGATAGAGACCTCATCTTCTTGTGAAAGGGGCAAATTTCACTATGTCGGGTGGAGGGGGGTGGGTCCCGTAATTTAAAGACGGGGTTACTAGGCAATTGCCCGGTGGGCCAGTCCGACACTTACTTTTCACCCCTTTTTGTATTTTTCACTGTAATCTTATTCCAGCTATTATTGACTTTTCTATATTGACTATTTATTTTGGTTGAGGCCGTTTTCCGTTTAAAAGTAAAAATTAATCTTTCTGGTTAAATGTGTAGTCAGATGAAAACTAAGCGAATAGTTCTGCGGCTTTAATACATTAAACCACTTGTTCGTGCAACTTTAATTTTAAATTCAAATTTTGCGCCAAATTCCCGTATTCGGAAAACCCACACAATTTCAATTTGATTGGCACAAGCAAAACGCCAGCGCCATCTACGGAAAATGAATCTGCGCAAAAAGGCGTAACCAAAAAAGGATTCGTCTGTCATATTCTATCGAGATCACCACGCAGCATGGTGATAAATTCTATTAACCAAAAAATCCAATAAAATTCTTAGAAAATCAAACTAAACCATTACACAAACAAGTGATTCTAGTGTGGAGCGACTGCAACGACTGGGCCAGCGAGAGGAGCTCCTCTGGACGACGGAAACAGCTGAAAAGGTGAGTGCCAATCCTCTATATTGTCTTTGTGTGGCTCGGAAAGATTAATATTTTTACATCGTCCTTTTAGGGATTTTTGCACCCAGATTTTATAAAACGACCAGCGCGCTTACAGTCCCGCGGCTCTACCCCTCAAAACGTCAACATTTTCTGGTCCCACGACCCAGATAGTTTTTTAAAATTTGTTTGCTAAAAATATTAGATTTTCGTCTCGCCATTTTGGCTCGTTGTTGCCGTGTCCGGTTTAGAAAGGAGGTTCCGTCCCCCCTTGCGTGGCTTAACGGTGGCTCCACCCAGATTTCATTGCAGCCGAAATTGGCACTTCGTACGTCGTTTGTTTTGATTCAAAAATCGAAATTTGTTTAAATAATAGTTATTTGTTTAAATAATATGTTATAGTTATTCAAAACAACAAAAGTGCTTGTGAGTTAAATGCTTTATTCTTATTAAACAGGTAAACAAACACATCTAGTAGAATTAGTATTTACCTGTAAATAATAAGAGAAACGGTAGTAGGTACAAGTCGTATCTGTGTGCATTTATTTTGGGAGAAAAATCGCGACCTAGGATAACAGTTTTTGCATTTATTCGAGAAATCGATAATAAAATATATGCTGTCGAACTCTTTTGGACTGATTAAAGTCAATAGGGGTCAGGTGTTAGTTTTATTCCTTTTAAATATTTTTTATTTTTTTAATTAACAATATGTCGTTAAAAAAGCTTGAGAATCAACGCAAAGTTTCAATATCTCGTATTACGGAAACGTATAACTTGGGAACAAAAGCTAAATCAGATAGTTCTTCCTTGCCAATTTTTAAGGCGTTTTACGAATCGTTAGATGATCACTATGAACAATTTAAAAACATTCATAATGACATCATAGGTCTCTTGAAAGACGACGACGATGATGAGTTCGAAGTACAAGACAAAATTAGGAGAGATACGGATCTATTCTACCACCAAGCTAAAGTTCTTTTTTCGAGTTTATGTTCCGATTCAGTTCATTCAAATTTCACCCCCGCAACTTCACACTATTCACGTAGCGATGATCTGGGCCCTTTAAAGGTACCTTGCTTTAATGGAAACGTAAAAAAGTGGCCAACCTTTTACGATGTTTATTCTTGTTTGGTTCACGAAAACTCGAATTATTCCGATATAAGGAAATTTCAACATTTGCTAACCTTCCTTGAGGGCGAACCACTTAATATTTTAAGCTCTATAAAATTAACGGCAAGTAATTACGCAATCGCCTGGAAGGTATTAACAGATCGCTATCAAAATAAAAGACTTTTAGCCAGTACCTACTGGAACTCAATCTACTATGCAAATTCTTTAAAGGGAAACCAGTCAGCAAAGGATCTTAGAGTCTTGGTAGATACCTTTTCCGAGAATATTGCGGCGCTCGAAAATCTTGAATTTCCAGTAACGTCGTGGTGTTTTTGTTTATTTTCAATTTTATTATCAAAAATCGATCAAACCACAAGAACCGCTTTCGAATTAAAGTATAGTACTACCGAGATTCCAACATATCAAAATCTAATTCAGTTTCTTATTAACCAATGCCGTGCTCTTGAAACAGTACAGCTATCTCCCCAAAATACGCAAATGCAACCTTCGACTTCCAAACAGCAAAAACCAAATTATTCGAATTCTAGTAACCAAAAATATAATTCTTATTCAAATAATCAGTACAAATCAAGCCCTCCATCAAATTTTTTAGCGCATACGCACTCACAAGTATCAAATAAACAATCCAATACTCAATTTCGACAAAACCAACAACCCTATAAGTGCAAATTATGCAATAATTCTTTTCATCCACTTTCCCAGTGTGGTGTTTTTATCTCCAAATCTCCTTCAGATCGTTTTACTTATGTAAAACAACAATCGTTATGTATCAACTGTTTACGTTCAAATCATCAAGTAATTGACTGCAGTAGTACCTACAACTGCAGGGTATGTCGACATAGGCACCATAGTCTTATTCATCTATCGCAAACGACAGATTCAATCCGTCAGAATTCAAGTCAATCCTTTGTTAATTCAAGCCAAAATTCAAATCAAAATTCGAACTTAAATCAAAGTTTTAATTCAAATCAAGTGGCCGTGCCTAGCACAGGCACAAACTTATCGTATCAGAATTCAAATTCAAGTCTTAGCCAACAGAACCCTAGTTTTGTTCAACCCAGTTCAAATTCAATTCAAATCAATTCGAATCCAAATACATCTACAAATCAATACTCTTCGTTATCCACCTTGACGCCCCGGACGACAGTGCTTCTAGCGACTATAAAATTAGAGGTACTGGATAGTCGGGGTAACTACCAACCTGTCCGAGCACTTCTGGACAGCGGTAGCCAAGCTAACCTGATAAGCGAAGCTTGTCTTAACAGGTTAGGCTTGCCAAGAAACAAAATTTCGATCCCTGTTCTGGGACTAAATCAATCTTCATCGGCCACTAACGGCATTTCTACTTGCACTATTCGAGCCCTAGGCCAACAAGAGCCTACCTTTTCTATTCAAGTCTTCGTTTTACCGAAACTCTGTTCGAATATGCCCTCAATACAGGTAGATTCATCCAATTGGAGTCATATTTCAAATCTAAAGCTTGCAGATAATCAATTTTACAACCCTGGTCCAATTGACTTACTCTTAGGTGCACAACTTTACACAGAAATCGTCCAATCAGGACGAATTCCAGGACCTCACGGCCTACCCTCCGCTTTTGAGACAGTTTTTGGGTGGGTCTTGATGGGCCAAACTCAAAACATAAATATTTCACCTCAAGTCAATTCTTACTTTACTTCCTGTGAGCAGTCTCTCGACTTTAATATTCGCAGATTTTGGGAACTAGAATCAATTAAGTCAAAAACGTTTCTCTCACCCGAAGAAAAAAGATGTGAAGAGATTTTCCAAAAAACTACCACTAGAGATATTTCGGGCCGATTTACTGTAAATTTGCCTTTTCGTCACATTGACCCTCCTGACCTAGGAGACACATATTCAGTGGCCTATCGTCAATTTTTATCTCTGGAATCTCGCTTAATAAAAAATTCAAATTTCTATAGTATGTACTCGGATTTTATGAGAGAATATCTCAAAAACGGGCACATGTCTTTAATCCCAAGATCCGAACCTAGACCTCAGTTATGTTCTTATTTACCACATCACGGAGTCCTTCGCCTTGACAAATCAACGACTAAACTCCGGGTGGTTTTTAACCCCTCGATTAAAAGTTCGAAAGGCCTAAGCATGAACGAAACTCTTTTAATAGGACCAAAATTACAGGCCGATATTTCCGAAATTCTATTAAAATTCAGATTTTATTCTATCGTATTTTTGACTGATATAAAACAGCACTTTTTACAAATTCAAATCAATCCAATTCATCGGGACTACCAAAGGCTACTTTGGCGATTTGATCCCAACGAACCCCTGCAGGAATACAGGCTTAATACAGTGACGTTTGGTGTTAGTTCAAGTCCCTATTTAGCTATTAGAACTCTTAGAGAACTAGCCATCCTGGAGGCTAAGAATTATCCTGAAGTATCCCAGGTCCTTTTGAATAACATTTTCATGGACGATATTTGCTGTGGAGCTAACTCTCTAGAAGGTGCTTTATCACTTCAAAAAGATCTCATAGCGTTGCTTAAATTGGGAAAATTTGAATTAAGAAAATGGGCATCAAATAATCCGAAACTTCTTTCACATTTGTCGCCCGCTGATTGTCAGATCCCTGTTACCTTTGAAGACGATTCTTCAACATCGATTAAGGTGTTGGGCCTTCAGTGGCACCCTTCTACAGATACTTTTACCTATTCTTGTACCCCTTGTGAAAAACCTTGCACCAAAAGGAATATTTTATCAGCTATCGCTAAAATTTGGGATCCTATAGGTTTCTTATCGCCTGTTTCATTTTTAGCCAAAGTGATTATGCAAAAACTTTGGTTATGCAAAACTGATTGGGATGAAATACCCCCCGATCCAATCAAAACTCTTTGGAATCAATTCAATAATCAATTAACCACTCTTTCGAATCTTTGTATACCTAGACATATTTTTTCGAATAATATTCAACGATGTCAATTGCTAGGTTTCTGCGATGCATCCGAGCTAGGATACGCTTCTTGCGTATACGTTCGCGTCGAATTACCAAATAAAATTATCAAAACTGCTCTAGTCATGGGCAAGTCAAGGGTTGCTCCCTTACACACTATTTCAATCCCACGTTTGGAACTACTTGGAGCTACTCTATTAGCTGATTTACTCGAACTAGTTATTCGCACCTATTCATCATTACTCGTAATCGATGAAATTCTTGCGTTCTCGGACTCACAGGTCACGCTTCATTGGGTCACATCTTCACCTCACAAGTGGAAGACCTTTGTGGCAAACCGCGTAAGTCGTATTCAAGAAACAATCCCCGAAGTCCCATGGTATCACATTACTTCACTCGAGAACCCTGCCGACTGCGCTAGCAGAGGGTTGTCGCCCAATAACTTAATAAATCACCCTCTTTGGTTTCACGGCCCTCCATGGATTACCTTGCCCACTACGGAGTGGCAAATTCAAAGGTTTATAAATGAACGTTCTTTGGGAGTTCCAGACGAGGTTCTCAAAGAAGAAAAACCGGAAAATTCAGTAGTGCTGACGGCAGAAATTCAAAATCAAAACTTTTTTGATAGATTAATCGATAAAATATCCAATTTAAATACCATTCAAAAAATCATTTGTCATTTTCTAAGACTTATTCACAATCGAAAAACCTCAGTTGACCCTTTATCCGGCGTTTTTTCCGCTTTTGAACTACACAAGGCTCTACTTGTTTTAGTTAAAAGGGTCCAAGAAGAGTGTTTTTCGGATATCATTCAAAAAATTCAAAATACTCAGCTATTACCTAAGCCGTTTCGTAAACTCGCGCCCTTTTTGGACGAATTGGGTTTCCTTAGAGTGGGCGGACGCTTACGGCATTCTCAACTCTCCTTTGAGGCAAAACATCCCTTATTATTGCCGAAATCTCATAGATTAACCCAACTGATCATTATTCAAACTCATAACGAAAATTTACATCCCGGAATAAACACAGTCCAATACTTAATTCGTCAAAAGTTTTGGATTATGTCATCACGTCGAGCTATTCAGAGGGTTTTATTAAAATGTATTCCCTGCTTTCGCTTAAAACCAAAACCTTACACTCCGTACATGTCGGATTTACCTTCTTTTAGAACGTCACAATTAAAATGTTTTTCACACGTTTGCTTAGACTATGCAGGCCCAATCAAAACCTTTGTAGGTCAGAGACGTCGTGGAGCACAAGTTGGTAAATCATATATCGCAGTCTTTGTCGATACTTCTGTCAAGGCAATCCATATCGAGCTTGTTTCGGATTTAACCACAGAGGCGTGCATCGCTGCTTTACGACGCTTTGTCGCTAGACGTGGCACTTGTGTCCAAATCACAAGTGATAGAGGCTCAAACTTTGTTGGGGCTATTAAGGAGCTCCATAATCTTTCGAAATTAGCTTCTGAGAGCTTAAAAATCAAATGGTGTCTTAATAGTCCGGGAGCCCCCCACCTAAATGGTCTAGCAGAAGCAGGAGTCAAATCTATAAAAACACATTTGTATCGGGTCATCGGTGACCAGATACTAACCTTCGAAGAGCTCTATACTCTCCTCGCCCAAATAGAGGCATTACTCAATTCTCGACCCCTTTGTGAGCAAAGCTCTGACCCAAACGATCTTACGTCTTTGACTCCGGGTCATTTCCTCACAATGGAACCCCTTAATTCGTGTCCTGATCCTGACCTTTCTACCCTTAAAGTTAATACCCTTAAGCGTTGGCAACTTATCCAACGAATTCATGCCGATTTCTGGAAGCGTTGGAAACTCGAGTACTTAAATACTTTACAACAGCGTTCTAAGTGGTCGGACCCTTCGGTTGAAATCAAGCTAGATACGCTTGTATTAATTAAGGATGAAACTAGGCCGCCATTACACTGGTTGCTGGGTAGAATAGTATCTGTACATCCTGGTCGGGATAATCACATTCGAGTTGCTACTGTTAAAACACAACACGGACTTTTCACTCGTCCCGTGGTCAAGTTGTGCCCACTACCTTTAGATGCGCACTAAACTCCCAAGCAACTTCTTTGTTTCGTGTGTCGTTATCTAGAATATATATATATATTTTTTTTTTTTCCATTTTTTTTCCTTTTGATCTATAAACCTAAAACGGATTTTAATAACCTACCCCTTAAGGTTTTGAATTAACTTATATTTTTTTTTATATAGCCATTTGTTTATTCAATTAATCTCAATGTAAAACTTCGTTTTAAGTGGGCGGAAAATGTTCGTGCAACTTTAATTTTAAATTCAAATTTTGCGCCAAATTCCCGTATTCGGAAAACCCACACAATTTCAATTTGATTGGCACAAGCAAAACGCCAGCGCCATCTACGGAAAATGAATCTGCGCAAAAAGGCGTAACCAAAAAAGGATTCGTCTGTCATATTCTATCGAGATCACCACGCAGCATGGTGATAAATTCTATTAACCAAAAAATCCAATAAAATTCTTAGAAAATCAAACTAAACCATTACACAAACAAGTGATTCTAGTGTGGAGCGACTGCAACGACTGGGCCAGCGAGAGGAGCTCCTCTGGACGACGGAAACAGCTGAAAAGGTGAGTGCCAATCCTCTATATTGTCTTTGTGTGGCTCGGAAAGATTAATATTTTTACATCGTCCTTTTAGGGATTTTTGCACCCAGATTTTATAAAACGACCAGCGCGCTTACAGTCCCGCGGCTCTACCCCTCAAAACGTCAACACCACTTTCTAAGGGGTGATTCTTGCAATCAATCAATCGTGTGAAATCGTGCGAAATGCCTCGTATCGATCATAGAAATAGAAAAATAAATAACCGCTTGTCAAACCTGCGCAGACTAGTGGAAATGGGAAGAAATTTAAATCCGCCATTTTTTCACAAATTGAGCAAGGCCAACTTTGACAGGCACGGTTTAAAAGGCGGCGGAATTGAACTAAACTCGTGGTAAAACATCACATGGAGCCACTGATCTCAACTAAAGATATTTGACATAGCATGTCTGATTATTTTTCACGGCGACCTCTAGAGGTGGTGGCTTATGCTACGCTTGTTAGGTCGGGAGAGTTCTTAATCTCCTCGATGAGCTAAGCGATGCAATCAAACGGGTTCTTAAAAAGTTCTGATGCGATCCGCATGCCATCAAACAAGCTCTTTAAGTCGATGCCTGTTGATGGATAGATTTACAACATAACCTCAAGTTTCAAGTTTTTAACATTTCATAAATCTTTTTGAGAAATGTTGCCTATAAACAGCTTTGCGGCGTAATTAGAAATAAATTTATTGAAGGATGATCATAATGATTTATCCAGTTCATCTGATTCGGACGAGGAATTTTTTTTAGTGCATAAAAACCTCACGCAAAAATCCTGGATTATGTCGAGGAAACGGTGGAACATTATAGTTTAAAAAATTTAAAATTCAAAAATTAGGTAAATGCATCGGGTTCTCCTAATTTTTGTTGGCCTCATCGATGATGGCTGTCATAATTACATGCACCATCGACTGATGGCATCGATGTCAACACTACGTTCTGAAGGCTGGCGAAACAGTTTTCATGATCCAGTGACCCTATACCCTTAATCGCCATTATGACCTCAGAGCTCAGATACCGCTTGTACTAAAAATTTGTAAACAAATGGCGGTCAACTTTTTCTTTCCTCTCTCTTTAGACACTGACCAAACAAATTCTTTTCAAACGTTTGATGTAGGTACCGCCTTCAGAGTGAATTGTAGCAAATAAGAACGAATTTGTTCGTTTGCTGTTATTTATACGTACCTACATAAATATCTGAAGGAATTTGTTTGTTAGCTTCGTTCGCGTTTGGATATGCACCTTATCCATTTTTATCCAGATCGATATTATCAAGATTTATATGCTATTAACCTATAAACTAAAATCATATAATGCCTCTAAGCACATCTTTTCCTCATCATTTTGTATAGGTGGCTGAAGCGTTTAATTGGCCATTTTAATCTTAATTATTGTCTTAATGAGCGAACACCGTTTCTTGCATGTTCTATAATTTTGTTTACTGTTTTGGCTTGTCTCGAGTGTGCATCTTATCTTGAATACGTACGTAAGGAGTTATTTATTTTTAAAACTAAATTAATGTAAATGAATCATCTGCAAAGCTGTATGATTCATCACAATGTAATACAGATGCATAAGGGGGAGGTGAGGAGATCCAAACTTTCCTTTTGTTTAAGGAAAACCCAAATAGAAACCTTTTAAATACGAAACTCTTAATATAACTACTCAAATACAAGAACGTGAATAGCAGGGACATTAAAGATTTAGTATATTTAATGGAATCAAACTTGAAGACCAGATATTAGACGAATTAAAAATACCAAAAGTATAGTAATATTGAAGTAGTTTTTATGAGAGCTTTGAGTGACTGACGTCAACACGCAAGCCATCTCTCTCTTGCGAAGGGGTTTGCAAGAGAAAGTATCACGCAGATTGTTTGCGTATACCAAACGATTCAGTAGCAGTAATACAGAGTGTACCAGGGCTAACTTGGAAATGTCCCACGTGCCGTAACCTATCTGCCGAAACTTTTACAGCTAACTTGGAAGGACGTATTGAAGCACAACTCAACTCGGTGAAACAATCAATTGTAGAGGAATTATTTACAAAAATCGATCAAAAGCTCCAGGATGTCAGTCCTCGAACATTCAGCGAACCCAGCTATTCTGACGTTCTTAAGAATCAATTTCGTTCTAATATTATCATCAAACCGAAAGTTACAAATCAGAACAATACGCAAACAAAGAGCGATATTCTCCATAAAATCAAGCCAGACCAAGAAAAAATCGAAATCAATCGTGTAAAGCATATTTCCAACGGAGGCATCGTACTGTCCACCAACCACAATGATGCCCAACGTATGAAAGATCTTTTTAGCCAAAACTTAGCAGACGATTACGAGGTGCGGGAATCAAAATCCGTATCGCCGATGGTCAAGATTGTTGGTCTCTCAGCCGAGTACGACAAAGACGTACTATTACGACACCTAAAAACTCAAAATTTTTTCTTTAATAACTCAGCAGATATAAATATTCTAAAAGTCTGGCCAACCAAAAATAACGCGAGCATTTTCCAGATGGTACTGCAAGTAGATATGGTCACACACAAAAAATTTACTGATAAAAAACGCCTTGTAGTTGGTCTTGATTATTGTACCGTTTATGATTCAACTTCTTTATCACGCTGTTTCAACTGCAACAACTTTGGCCACTCAAAAAAATATTGTCAAAAAGACCCCACCTGCCCCCTCTGCGCTGGGCCACACTTGGTAAACGCGTGTGACAACTCTGCGAATAAATGCTGCGTCAATTGTAAGCATCTTAAAACCAAATTCGACCTAAACATCGAAATAAATCATGCTTGCTGGAATTATAATGCTTGTTACGCTTATAAACAGGCAAACCAAAAATACAAGTCGGAAATTTTTGGGTCCACCATGTAGCAGCCAACCACGCTAGCCCCCTCCTTAGCTGAGTTTACTGTTGATCCCCACAATATTTCACTACAGTCGACTGAGTCTGGTAGGCGCTGTGATATCCTTTCAATTTATTATCAAAACGTACGCGGGCTAAGGACAAAAACAAAAACTATTTTTAATTCCACACTCGCCTGTGAATTTGATATCATAGCGTTGACTGAGACTTGGTTGTACCCGGGTATTCACGATACAGAACTTTTTCATTCGGGGTATTGCATCTTTAGATCTGACAGAAACTACGATGAAGTAGAACAAAACTTGGGGGGTGGTGTTTTGTTGGCTGTAAGGGAAAATCTACAGACAACCAACCTGGAAATTGAATTGCCTGTATCAATCCGTGACACAATAGACATAGCTGGAATCAAAGTATCTTTCTCGAACAAACTATCTCTTTATATTTTCCTTGTATATATTCCGCCAGGCAAAATCTCATACATATATGAACAACTTTTTGAATATCTGTCATCCCTGAATTTCCTATATAGTGCTAAAGTAGTCTTTCTCGGAGATTTTAATTACCCTGAATACGTAACCTACATGGAGAGGGATCCTCCTCCCAACAGTAGGTTAACTCACTTGCTGAATTTTATTAATTTTCTTGATTGGCATCAGATTAACACTGTCAAAAATTCTGATAATCGACTGCTTGATCTAGTATTAACATCTTCCTCAAACCTCACTTCCGTGCAGAGATGTCATGACATCCTGCTAAACGAGGACAGGTGCCATCCTTCTTTATTAATTGACTATAAAATGGCCGGTGACAAAAAGTTGAGCAAACTCAAAATTAATGACATCTTTTATAATTTCAAGAGATCTGACCTGAGAAAATTATACTCCTGTCTCGACACCCACGTGCCAAAAACATCTAAGCGGCGTAGATAATATCCTCCCTGGTTTACTTCCCTCATCATACGGTCGATTAAACAAAAACATAAATACTTTCAAAAACACAAAAAAAGTCGCAGCGATAATGATTTACTTAAATTTCGAGAACTTCGTATAAAATAAAACGCGATACAGAAACATCATACCGCGAGTATTGCGCTAGACTTGAAGCGAACCTGACAACTCAACCTGGAAATTTCTGGCGCCTAATACAATCATTGCAGTCGAATAATGGTCTGCCGCGGTGCATGACAGATCACAATGAAGAGAGTACGACGGATCCCCAGCGCATAGCTGATGCATTTGCTGATTACTTTCAGAGTTCATATACACCATCTCAGCAGTGTACCTCAGTACAAAATAATATTTCTTCTAACCTTAACTCAAATTTCATTTCACTTAAAAGCTTCAATGAATCTGAGGTATTGCAAGCACTAAAGACCATGAAACCCAAGGCCATTGTCGGTCCCGACAAAATTCCTGCATTTTTACTGAAAGATTGTGCATACGTCTTTGCTTACCCCTTAACTGTTCTTTTTAACTTATCTTTAAAATTCTGCACATTTCCTGATACTTGGAAAAATTCTAAAATTATACCTGTCCATAAAAAACAAGAAAAAGATCGAATTGTAAATTATCGGCCAATTACCATAATAAACAATTTTTCCAAATGTTTTGAACGCGTTCTCCATACATCGCTTTACTTTCCCCTGAGCAGTCAAATAGATTCCTGTCAACACGGCTACATGAAACGCAAATCTACCACAACCAATTTAATTACTGTTACACACCTAATAGCTGAATCCTTGGATGCGGGTGCTCAGATTGATGTTATTTACACCGATTTTTCTAAGGCCTTTGACAGACTAGACCATAGTATTCTTCTCCGTACACTTGTAACCTTTGGCATCTCTGATGATTTATCTAAGTTTCTTTATTCATACTTAACTGAAAGGCTTCAGTATGTAGAATGCTATGGACAAACCTCCTCTACAATCAAGGCTACTTCCGGAGTTCCTCAAGGCTCTATACTAGGTCCTCTCTTCTTTATAGCTTTTATAAATAGCATATTTCAGGACATAGAAGTTATTTGCCTATTGTACGCTGATGACTTAAAACTTATCTGTAGAATAAATAACATTGCTGATTGTGAAAAACTTCAAGCTGCTCTAAATAAGGTATATACTTGGTGTCTTGATAACTCTCTCCCTCTCAATCCATCTAAATGCAATGTTGTGTCTTTCACCCTTAGAAAACAGGTAATTCAATTCAATTACTCCATTGATACAACCGTAATACCCAGGAGTCTGGAATTTAAAGATCTCGGAGTAACATTCGATAGTGCTCTATCATTTGTTCCCCACATCCAGGATGTTGTAAAGAAAAGCTACCGAATGCTTGGGTTCATAATACGTAATTCTCAGTACCTAGAAAATATTTCTAGTATAAAATTACTCTATTTTGCTTATGTCAGATCTAAATTGGAATACTCATGCATAGTATGGTCTCCGTATTATGATACTCACATTAATACTATTGAAAAAATTCAACGTAAGTTTCTGAAGTACCTTGTTTTTAAGCTTGATGGTGTGTATCCCGAAATTGGTATTCTGAACCAGGTCCTTTGTGAAAGGTTCAGTATATCTTCGTTGGAGGACCGGCGCAAGTTGGCAGAGTTGCAATTCATTTTCAAATTAATACATAATAAAATCGACTCCCAGGAATTATTGCATAAGATTAATTTTTTAGTACCCAGAACATCAGCACGCACTATTGTTCCGTTTTATCTTCCTTACCAGCGCACCAATATTTGCAAAAATTCTCCAATAATTCGGGCTTGTAACACGTGCAATCAGACTTGCGACAGATGTGACATAGTTAATTGCAGTATCTCTACTTTAAAAAATATACGATTTTTATAATTTTTATTTCTGCTCACTCAGTGTAGATGTAGTAAATTTCTTTTATTTTGTACTTCATTTTATCCTTAGTTTCTGTTATTGTTAATCACTGTATTCTTCCCCACTTTGTAATTGGGTTAACTCCTGTTAAGTGGTGTAAATAAAATAAAATAAAATAAAATAAAATAAAATAAAATAAAATAAAATAAAATAAAATAAAATAAAATAAAATAAAATAAAATAAAATAAAATAAAATAAAATAAAATAAAATAAAATAAAATAAAATAAAATAAAATAAAATAAAATAAAATAAAATAAAATAAAATAAAATAAAATAAAATAAAATAAAATAAAATAAAATAAAATAAAATAAAATAAAATAAAATAAAATAAAATAAAATAAAATAAAATAAAATAAAATAAAATAAAATAAAATAAAATAAAATAAAATAAAATAAAATAAAATAAAATAAAATAAAATAAAATAAAATAAAATAAAATAAAATAAAATAAAATAAAATAAAATAAAATAAAATAAAATAAAATAAAATAAAATAAAATAAAATAAAATAAAATAAAATAAAAAAAAATAAAATAAAATAAAATAAAATAAAATAAAATAAAATAAAATAAAATAAAATAAAATAAAATAAAATAAAATAAAATAAAATAAAATAAAATAAAATAAAATAAAATAAAATAAAATAAAATAAAATAAAATAAAATAAAATAAAATAAAATAAAATAAAATAAAATAAAATAAAATAAAATAAAATAAAATAAAATAAAATAAAATAAAATAAAATAAAATAAAATAAAATAAAATAAAATAAAATAAAATAAAATAAAATAAAATAAAATAAAATAAAATAAAATAAAATAAAATAAAATAAAATAAAATAAAATAAAATAAAATAAAATAAAGACTGTAAAGGGGGCATATTTATTAATGGTGAACTTTTAAACAACCTACGATGTGCCGATAATTAAGCTGACAATCTGTAAGATCTATAAATAATATTATAAAAACTAGATAGACAATATACTAGAATTATGAATCAAAGATAAATAATTCTTAAGAGAATCAAGCAAAATAGATATGTATATGAATATGTTCATGAATCTCAGGTAGAGGTATTCAAAAAAAACTGGATTGGTCTGCATATTCTTCTGTATTTCCAGCCATACACCTTGAAGCTGTGTCTTTGGAGTCATTTTTAGATTACTTTCGTACATTTGTAGTTCATATGACGCAACGACATATACAGTGACCGTGGCTCCAATTTTAAGGAAGCAGAGGTGCTGTTGTTGTCTTGCCTTAAAGCTTCAGCAGAGAAATTGTCAATTCAATGGCATTTTAATCCCCCTGCAGCTCCTAGCTTTCAAAGATTGTGGAAATCTGGAGTGAAATCCGTGAATAGCCAATTAAACCATGTCATTGGACAGTCAATTTTGTCTTGTCATGAGGAAATCTCTACACAGTGTGAGTCGATGCTTAACTCGCGTCCTTTATGCGAGATGAGGCCCAATATCAATGACTTGATCCCAGGGTCATATCACCACTAGTCCATATCTAACATAACCTCTAGATGAGAATATATTGGAAGTTCCTATTAATCCCATGAAAAGCTGGCAGTTCATGCAATAAATTTCTCAAAGTTTTTGGAGACCAGCGTTGAAGTACTTGACACTACTTCAACAGTGCCATAGCTAAAATATCCCCAAGGCGTCTGCAATAGTCGATTCGTTTCTAAAGTTGCATTGAGAAATAATTTTTATATCTAGTCTTCCAATTTATATACACATTTTTACACATTCTGACTATCGATAAATTACCAACAGAAATAGTACCACAGTACAAATATCTAGGCACTTGAATAAAAAAACATAGATCAGTCTTTGGAAATTAAAATTGTGAAAATAAACATTAATTTAAAACTGTTGGTAGGTCGGTGCAGGTGCACTTTAGATATTTTATATGCATCGTTTTTACTGATTTCCTTTCAATAAACTTTACAATTACGTTTTTCAATTTCTTATCTCAAAATATTGGGTATTTCTCGAATGAGTGGTGTAAGTGGTGAACCAGCCAACCTAAACTCAACCCAACTTACGTTTGCACCCTCATTGGATGGTCCTTCTAACCGGTTCCTTTCAATTTACATTTTCAGCAGTTATCCTGTAACTTTTCAAACTTACAAATTTCCAAAATTTTCCATTTTCGGCGAGATTTTTCGTATTTTCTTAAGTCACGTGTGTTAAAAATATCAACTCGGGTGAGTTATATATCGAATATCTAATATACCTAAGGAATTAAAAGGTATAGTCGACCAATACAGTATTGTAAGCTGCCACGAGCGCGCTGTTTGAATTACTTGACTTGGGTTACACTGCCGGCATAGACATACTTAATCGCGGACTCCGGTATTTGTGTAGGCAGCCCGTATAGCATAGGGTATATAGCGCTCGACTCGAGATCCGCAGGGCATGGGATCGAGGCTCATTGAACACAATTTTTTTTCTTTACTAGTTTGGTAATTGGTAATATCAGAGGATAGTTAGTACAAACAACCTTAATTAATATTTACTAATTACTAATTAATAAATAATTAAAATAAATTAAAAATTCTTTAATTTAATGAAATTTTATTAATTATTTTTTCTTTCATTTTATGAACTAAAATTGGATTTTTAAAGCGTTTTAGAAGTTTTAACAAATCTTTGGTTTTTAAAAAAAGGTAATTTTCAAAATCAAAATGTCAAAACCAAAAAAGACATTATTGCTAGACAAGCGTGCTATTTGTGTAAATCAAATAACCGAATCGAATGAGGTCGCGAAACAGGCGAAGGCAGACTCTTCGTTCCAGTTCCTCTTCAAATCTAGGTACGAGGATAATGACGAATGTCATCAAAAGTTTTACGAGTCTCATAACCAAATCATCGGATCTCTCGAGGAGTTGGGACTCGATTTTAATGAGCAGGACAACATAAGAAAAAGATTCGATTTACTTTTTTATGAATGTCGTGGCATTTATTATGATATTTTTCGAGCCAGCAATACTAATTTCGTTTCACTAAATACTTCTGCCAATAGCCCTAGGTCAAATTATAGATCTTTTCCTTTACCCAAGTTGGCTAGTTTCGGTGGCAACTATAAGAATTGGCAACATTGGTTTGACCTCTATAAGGTCATGATTCATGATAGCGACTTGAGCGATATAGAAAAGTTTCAGCACTTACGTAGTTCAGTGACTAACGAAGCACTTAGTCTGGTAAAAACAATTCCGTTATCTGGCAGCAATTATCATATTGCATATGAGGCTCTAGTCAAGAGATATCAAAATAAGCGTCTCATAGCTACGACTGCTTTAAATGCTATGAATTCCGTTTCGGTGAAAACCAGTTCTGCGAAAGAGCTCCGTTTTATGTTAGACACCTTTTCCGAGAACTAAGCCATTTTGACCGAACTCGGTTTTCCTACGACAGAGTGGAACTTTCTTACATTTAATCAATTGCTTTCCAAGTTGGACGTTAAGCTACGCACAGAGTTTGAGCTATATTATAGCAGAGAGAAAAGCCAAGTCGACATTCCTTCTTACACTGACTTGTACAGCTTTATCGAAAATCACTGTATAGCCTTGGAGTCTGTCCAACATATGCATTTAATTAGTAAGCCCCCCTCTAGCTCAAATCATGCTAAGCCCCTGAATAATAATCAGCGGAACTTTAGTCACAATAATTATCCTAAAAATACATCAACTTCATCTTTCAATCCTACAGTTTCAAATAATCCAATTCAACCAAATAAACCGTTCAATTCAAATGTCAAATGTCATTTGTGCCAGTCCAATCATGTCCTAGCCAGATGTCCCGATTTCCTAAATAAAAATTCAGAAGAAAGACTTTCCTATGTAAGACAAATTAACTTAAGTGAAAATTGCATGCATTTTTCTCATCAAACAAGGAATTGTTCTTCTTCTTATAGCTGCAGAGGGTGTGGCCTTAAACACCACAGTTTACTGTGCCCCCACCCCTGTCAGAACAATACACGTGTTCAGCAGGGTACAAATACTAGTACTCAGGAAAATCCACACTTTCTTTCTGTTTCACAAGGTACTTCCTCAACCAATTGTCACGCCACAACTATTCCCAATCAATCTACTTTTCTACTTTCAACAGTGGTAGCTGACATTTTGGATTCTAGAGAAAATTACCAACCCGTGCGGATTTTGCTAGATTCAGCATCTGAAGCCAATTTCATTTCGGAAAAATGCCTTAATAGACTGGGTCTCCCCAGACAACAATTTTCAATTTCCATTTAGGGTCTAAATCAAAAGGCATCTTCGACTACCAAAGGCAAAACTACTTGCATTATTCGACCGCAGGGAAGAATAGATTCTACCTTTAAGTTTGAGGCTTTAGTATTGCCTCAACTATGTTCCAATATTCTTCTGTTTCTATAGATTCCAGTCAATGGGATCATATTCGGAACATTAAACTTTCAGACCAAACTTTCAACATACCTAGCCCCATAGATATTTTACTCGGTTGTGAATTATTTCCTCAGATTTTAAGAAATGGAGTCATCCATGGTCAAAAAGGGGAAGCTAGCGCTTTTAACAGTGTTTTCGATTACGTCTTGATTGGTAAGGTAGACGCTTCGATTCAATCCAAGCCAAGTACAGTCGTTAGCTGTTATACATCTTTAGAAACACAAATAGAACAAGTCCCACATAAAGTTCACAGCAGCCCTGAAGATATTCTATGTGAAAAAATCTTTTCGGACACAGTATCTCGTAATGAATCAGGCAGATTCATAGTTTCATTACCTTTCGTTAACTCAGAGCCTACTTTAGGTGATACTTATCCTATTGCTGTAAAAAGGTTTAAATCGCTCGAATTCCGACTTCTTAAAGACCCTGTGCATTATGAAGCATACAAAGACTTCATGAAGGAATACATATTATCAAATCACATGATTCCAGTCCCTACACCTAGTTCCAAAGAAATCTTAGACTGTTCATATTTCATTCCCCACCATAGTGTTTTCAATAGGGGAAAAATTCGCTGCGTTTTTGATGCTTCACAAAAGGGTCCTAGGGGTTTATCTTTAAATGATACATTGTGCGCAGGTGCTAAACTTCAATCTGATGTCCGCGAAATACTTCTGAAATTCCGATATCATGCTGTAGTGTTTACTGCAGGTGTTAAAATTTTTCGACAAATTCTTGTCACACCTGAGCACACACGATATCAGAATATCTTATGGAGATTCTCTGAAACCGATCCCATTCAAACCTACTCTCTCAGAACTGTTGTCTATGGTCTTAAATCATCACCTTACTTGGCTATACGTACTCTACAGGAATTGGCTAGATTAGAGTCTAAAAACTTTCCTAATGCTTCTAGAGTTCTGTTAAAAGACGTCTACGTCGATGACGTTTTAAGCGGCCACAATTCCGTAGTTTCGACCATAGATTTACAGCAAGAACTCATTTCACTATTACGTCGTGGTGGTTTCGAGCTCAAAAAATGGGCAAGTAACAAACCAGAACTATTTCATCATTTCCAGAGACGGATACACAAATTTGTAAAGAAAGTAAAGATATACCAAGAGAATACAAAACTTCAGGGAATCATAAGTCAAATGGAAAGTGATCACGAAGAAGCTAAGGTCGAACTGATAAAACAAATCAAGGATTTAAAACAGAATATAAAAAGTAAAGATGAAGTTATCAGTAAGATGAGACGAAGAACTATAGACTTCGAAGATGAGGTTTTTGCCTCGGAAGAAAAAACCGAAAAAAAACTTATAGAGAATGCAACAAAGATAATAAATTTGGAAAGCGAGTTAAAAGCCTCGAAGGAAGAACTATTGGACAAAGAAGAGAAAACGAAAGAATTATTGTTAAAGATACAAAAAAGTGAAAAAGAAATATCAAGGTTAAATAGAAAACTAAAAAATAGTATAACAACCGAAAAGCAAAACGAAGAGAATGATAAAAAAATGATCACTATTTATCTCAAAAAAATCTTCAATTAGAGGAAACATTAAAAATCGAAAATCAAAACAATATAAAAAAACAGGACGAAATAGAAGATTTAAAAAACAAAATAATGACATCAGAAGTAATGATAAAGAAATACTCAGACAGCCTCCAGGGTATAAATGAAGAAATTACTAAACATAAGGAGAAGATCGAACAAATAACTCAATTGAACAGAGAAATGATAACAACCATAAAAGTTTTTGAAGAGCAGAATAAGAACTACGAAACCCAGATTAAGGATATTAAAGAAGAATATAGGTTAAAAATGATAGAATGGGAACTCTCAACTTCTAAAAATAACGAAAATGACAATGGAGTTTTGGAGATAAACAGTAATGAATGGAACGATGACCAAGGCCCGGAAGGTAATAAAGATGTTCAAAGAAAAAGAAACGTTTTGCTAATAACTGATGACTGTGGTAAATACTTATATGACTATGTTAATAAATATTTAGATTGTAAGTATCATCTTCAAGTTGTATGTAAACCTTATGCCAAATTTAAAAATATAGTAGAAAATGTAGATTCCCATTTAAAAGATTTCAATAATTTAGACTTTGTGATTGTATTAGCTGGGATTAATAATGAATTTTTAACTCTTGATGAAATCACGTTGCTTGTAAATAAATGTTTTTATACTAATTTAATAATATGCTCCATTCCATTTGCTTCAGTAAGTGTAACCAAAATTAATATAGTAAATAGAATAAATAACATTTTATATAATTCAGTAAGAAAACTTAAAAGCTTCACAAATAGGTTAGGTTATGTAGAACTTTTTAATATTTTAAACAGGATGGACTACATAAGAAATAGCAACTACTTGAATCGCATGGGTCTTGACAAGGTTGCAAGTATTATAACAAAAAGTATCGATGACTTTGGTAAGGCTGAAAATAAAATGTGTAATTTGAAAGAAATCGAAATTAATTATAATAATACACTCAACGAAAACCAAACCAACAATAATCAGTATTTGAGTTCATCAAGTACTTTTTTTGTAAATACTCAGGAAATCATAGAAATAATCTAACAAAAAATTTCGTTTTTTATGCAAATGCAGGAGGACTTCTTTCCAAAATGCAAAATCTTTTGGCAATAGTAAACTATTTTAATCCTGTGATTATATGTATATCTGAAACCCATATAACGGAAGACATTTTTTCAGCTGAATTTGGTGTAAATGGTTTTTGCGCATTGAATTGCGGGTCTCATAGTAGACATACAGGAGGAGTTATAACATTAGAGATGATATAAAATATCAAGAGCTTTTGAATGAAACCTTTGAAAACAATTCATGGATTATAGCAGTTAAGATTCAATTTAATAAAACTTCATACGTATTGTGTAACATATATCATTCACCAAGTTCATCAAATGCTCAATTTATAAATTTTCTAGAGGAAAAGTTCGAGGAACTGTTACAACAAAGATGTTTATTAATTATTTTGGGAGACTTTAACATAGATTTAAAAACGGTGACAACTTATAGTAAAAAAATTATGGAACTGTTTCAGTTTTTTGGTCTGAGTCAACTTGTAACTGAATATACAAGGGTTACCAAATATTCATCCACACTTTTAGATTACTTGGTCACAAATGATAGGAACCTAATAAAACATGAAGTATCTGATCATTTGAAAGTGTCTGATCACTCAAGTATTCTGGTACATATACCAATTAAACTAAATTATAATAAATCAAATCAGAAAACAAGGAAGAGAAACTTCAAATATTTTAATAAGACAGAATTCCAGTTTACAATACTTAACTCGAAATGGAACACAGATACCACTGATGTAAACAAGTTGGCTGAAACGTTTACTAATAATATTGTAAATGCTTTAGATATTTATGCACCAATTAAGGAAACTGGAAATTTTAACAGTTTTAAAATAAAAATTTGGTTTTCTGAAGATCTAATGAAAGAAATTAAAAATCGAGATAATTTGTTCAAACTAGCCAAAAATTCCAAAAACGAAGAAGACTGGGAACGTTATAAAACCATTAGAAATAGAGTGACAAATAAAATTAGGAACGAGACAAGACAGCACTATGAAGAAAAAATTGATCAAAACAGAGGCGATGCCAAAGCAATGTGGATAACATTAAAAGAATTAATAAAGGGTAAATCAAATATGATGCCACAAACAATAACATTTGAAAATGGAATTCAAAGTTCAAATGATAACATCGCAAGCTCATTCAATTTTTACTTTATAGATAGCATTAAGAATATTATAGGAACTATAAGAGGTACTGAAAGTCATCAAAATATTGCTTAGGAAATAAAATTTAACGGACAAGAGCTTGCAGTATTTAGAAAAATTAGTCTAAATGACTTAAATAAAACTATAAAAAACCTTAGCAAAAACAACTCAGACAAATATGGTATAAATTTAGAAATATTAAAACTGGCAAATGAAATTGCAGGAAACCATTTGCTTAACCTAATTAACACATCATTAGAGGCTGGAGAGTTTCCTGAGAGTTGGAAAGTATCAGCAGTAGTTCCAATACAGAAAGTAACAAACACAACAAATTGTTCAGAGTTTCGTCCTGTAAATACTCTTCCAATATATGAAAAAGTTCTGGAATTAATAGTCAAAGATCAACTGACACAACATATACACGAAAATGATATCTTAGTTAAAGAACAATCGGGATTCAGAAAAGAACATTCTTGTGAAACAGCTTTACAATTCATTATATCAAAATGGAAGCATGAAATATCTAATAAAAAGATGGTCATAATTTCTGTATTTTTGGATCTTAAACGAGCTTTTGAAACAGTAAATATCGACTTGCTATTAATGAAGCTAAAAGCATATGGAATAAAAGGAAAAGCTTTAAAATGGTTTCAAAGCTATTTAAAAAATAGAAGGCAATATGTTAAGTATAATCAAGAACTTTCCGACACTTCGCATGTTCCCTTTGGTGTTCCACAGGGAAGTGCGTTGGGTCCATTATTGTTTTTGATTTTTATCAATGACATTGTAAAACAAATAAAAAAATGTAAAATCAAACTGTTTGCCGATGATACGATGATTTATATTATTGGAGAGCCTAAGAATATAAAACAAATGATGCAAGACCTTAACTCTGACCTTGATAATGTAACAAAGTGGCTTGCAAATAATGGACTTAAACTAAATACAGAAAAAACTAAATATATGATTTTAGGAAATAAGTATAACTTAGATAAACTTAATTTAGGAAACACCCTAGTAAACACTGAATATAAAATCATCATTGACAGAGAACAGATTCAAAAAGTAAATGAGATGAAGTATTTAGGCTTTATAATTGATGTGGAACTTAATTTTAATGCACATTGCCAGTATGTTAAAAAGAAGATGGCTAAGAAAATCGGGTTTCTTTTTAGATTAAGTAACAAAGTGTCTATGTTTGCTAGGCTTACTATTTATAAAACAACAATAGCTCCACATTTAGACTATTGTGGAACATTTATTTATTTTATGAATCAAACCCAAAAACACAATTTGCAAAAATTACAAAATAGAGCTATGCGAGCTATTCTATTATGCAAAAAACGAACCCCTATAAAGATGATGCTGGACACACTCAACTTCCTTAATGTCTCACAGAGGGCTGCGTTTAATGTGCTGAAATTTGTCTTTCGCCTAAGAAGGGGCACCTTACCTAAATATTTAACCGACGAAATTAAATATATACATGAAATACACCCTGTAAATACAAGAGCAAGATCAATGAGTAATTTCTATATTGATTATGCAAATGCTGCTGGTAAAACAGTGTTTACCGAAGGATTAAAACTGTTTAATTCTTTGCCAAGGGACACCAAGGAAACTTCAAACATAGAGACTTTTAAAAGACTTTGCCTAAACTTTGTCAGGACCAATGTAGAATAATAAAATATTTTTACAATGCAGATATAATAGATTTAACCATTTGTGATTTGGAGAGATATCATGTTTTTCGTGTTTTGTGTGGGACTTTTGAATGGTAAGTAACTAGTCAAAATTATCAAACAAATATTATCTGTAGTTGCTAAGTCTTAAATTTTTAAAAAAGTTACATTTTTGGTTTCGATTTATATAATTTACAACTTTAGGATCAAAGATTATAGATTATAATATGTTTAGGATGTTTGCTTAAATGCTGACATATGTATAAATTTAAAGTTGTTTATATTTTGTTGTTTGTTTGTATCACAAGTTTATTGTCTTTTTTAACATGTATTTTTTACTGATTGTACTTTTTGAGCAGGTTTGCTAATAAAGACTATTATTATTATTTCTTTCGACAAAGCAGAGCCTAATTTTGTCAAGGTGCTTGGGCTCCAATGGATTCCAGTGACAGATTCATTTACATATCTTGTTATACCTGACGACAACCCTTGCACTAAACGTGGAATCCTTTCTCAAATAATGAAAATATTTGACCCGTTAGGTTTCTGTTCTCCAGTGTCCTTACTGGCCAAGCATCTGATGCAAGATTTATGGAAGGAAAAGATAGAGTGGGACTCTCTTCCGCCCCTTCATATCATAAATACTTGGAATCAGTTTCGCATGGAGCTTCCCGAACTTTCTAATCTTCATTTACCTAGACGTCTTACAATAGACAAACCTACTCGCATAGAATTACACGGATTTTCCGACGCTTCAATGGTTGGTTATGCAGCCACAGTCTACCTTCGTATTGAAGCATCTTCTGGCGAGCTGTTTACTTTTCTTGTTATGGCAAAATCTAAAGTTGCACCACTTAAAACGGTTAGTCTCCCAAGACTGGAACTCTTGGGCGCTACCTACTGTGTGATCTTATCTCTTTCATTCAAGCAAGTTACGCTGAAACTTTGGTGTTTAATGAAATTTGGGCGTGGTCTGACTCACAAGTGGTCTTGCGCTGGTTATCTGATTCTCCACATAGATGGGTTACATTCGTCGCTAATCGTGTTTGCAAAATCCAAGAAACTTTACCCCCTCATGTATGGCACTATGTTTCGTCTGCTGAAAACCCAGCGGATTGTGCTTCTCGTGGACTCACACCTAACCAACTTGTTCACCATGACATGTGGTGGAAAGGTCCACCCTTTCTAAGCCTTCCACGAGAGGAATGGTCTAATGGCTTTCATTGTCCAGATCTTTGCGACAGTGATGATTTGGAAGATCGCAAGACATTTCTCACGGTCATGTCAGACCCACATGAGATCGATGTTCTCTTGAATAAACATTCTTCTCTCACGAAAATACAACGAATCATTTCCTACACGCTTAGACCAATTTCGAAAATCTATTACTCAGATCATTTGGTAACGGAAAAGGAACTGCAGAATTCCATGATTGTTCTTGTCCGCCATGTCCAACGTACAGTATTTTCAGATCTTATTTCAAAATTTAAAACAAACAAGTTGCTTCCAAAACCCCTTCGAAAACTTTCATTATTCCTGGACCAACAAGACTGTCTCCGAGTGGGCGGTCGCATTCAGCATGCTTCTGAACTTTCTTATTCTGCTAAGCATCTGTTGCTTTTGCCACGTTCACACCGGCTTACTACAATAATTATCGAATATACACATTCAAAATACTTTCATCCAGGTCTCAAAACCCTACATTATCTGCTAAGGCAGCAATTTTGGGTGCTGTCTGCTCGATACGCTATTGAAAAGGTAGTTTCTCATTGTATCTTATGCTTCAGACTTCATCCAAAACCAGCTGTGCAATTTATGGGAGATTTAGCTCCTCAAAGGATTTCCCAGTTAAAACCATTTTCCCATGTTGCCGTGGACTATTGCGGACCGTTTGATATCTTAATGTCAAGACACCGCGGTGCCAAACTCTATAAAGGCTATATTCTTGTTTGCGTTTGTGCTGCAACCAAAACAGTGCATTTAGAATTAACTTCCGATCTTTCAACAGATACATTTCTTGCGGCCTTTAAAAGGTTTGTCTCCAGACGTGGAAGGATATCACACGTTTATTCTGATAACGGTACCGCCTTTGTCGGTGCAGATAGGTTACTTCAAACCTACTCAAAGGAAGCATGTGAAAGCTGAAGCATTTCGTGGCACCTTTTTAGCCCTGGAAGTCCTCACTTAAACGGTTTAGCCGAGGCTGGAGTAAAATCCACCAAGGCTCACCTCAAACGTGTTGTAGGCGAGCAGCGCCTTGCATATGAGGAATTTACTACCTTCATGTTTCAAGTTGAGGCCTTACTTAATAGTAGACCTCTCTATGCTCAAAGTCTAGATCCAAATGACCTCATTCTGCTGACACCAGGTCATTTTCTAACATTGGAGCCTTTAAATTCTATACCAGAACCTGATTTTTCCGACCTCAAGCTTAATACTTTGTCTCGCTGGCAGCTTGTCCAAAGACTTCAAGCTGACTTTTGGAAAAAGTGGCGTTTAGAATATTTAAACACACTTCAACAACGTGTTAAGTGGACTGAGAAATGCAATGACATAAAAGTCAACACTTAAGTCGTTATTAAGAATGAGCAAAAACCACCTATGCAGTGGTCACTCGGACGTGTTGTAGCGCTACATCCAGGTGCTGATGGACTTAAAAACCGCTACTGGTACTTATCGAAGACCGGTGGTCAAGTTATGTGTCCTGCCCCTGCCGGAGGTAGAACACAAGTAAATTTTTTGAAATTTTGCTTAAAATTTTTTATTTTTTTCTTTTCTTTATATATAATTTTTTTTTCCTTTTTATAATTTACTAGAATTAAGGTAAATTTTCGTGCATACTTGCACGATTTGGGTCTTTAGATATATAAAGAAGTACTCCATAACTTTCTGTAGATGTTCCAAGGAATGAAAAAGAAAATCTCTGTCTTCCTCGACTAATTTTTAATTTTCGTCGACTAGTTTCGGCTTATTGGGCCATCATCAAGGACTACTAACTAATAAAAAAAAAATAAAAACAGTTGAAACTTCCCAAGACCAACAATGTTCTCTCACAAGAGATAAAAAAATAAAATACATGGGACGAACAAAAAATTGACAAACAAATTAAAATTGTGTAGGACTATCACATTATTTAAAAAGTCACTGAAAAATTATTTTAAAGTTGTTAAAAATTTTTGTTTTCTTCGATTTTGTCGTTTAAATTTTATTTTTCAGTGACTTTTTAAATAATGTGATAGTCCTACACAATTTTAATTTGTTTGTCAATTTTTTGTTCGTCCCATGTATTTTATTTTTTTATCTCTTGTGAGAGAACATTGTTTGTCTTGGGAAGTTTCAACTGTTTTTATTTTTTTTTTATTAGTTAGTAGTCCTTGATGATGGCCCAATAAGCCGAAACTAGTCGACGAAAATTAAAAATTAGGAGAGGAAGACAGAGATGTTCTTTTTCATTATTTAGATATAGTTTTTTTTCGTATCCTTACTAAAAACACACGTGTTTTGGTGGCCGGAAAATGTTGGTGCAAGAATTATTTGCCAGCTTTTGGCTACTTTTATATTTTAATATTATTTTTCATTTCAAATTTCGCGGGGTATATGCATATGACTTATCCCCGCACCGAGACACGCGCAAGTCTGCGCGAAGAGTCGCAATCGGAAAACTGACAAGAAGCACAAGAAACGCCGTGAGTGCTACAATTTTCCCGTTTTTCCTATCTTTCAAGCGACCAAAACGACTGCAACTAGATGAAAACTAAGGTAGGTGCACTTTAGATATTTTATATGCATCGTTTTTATTGATTTCCTTTCAATAAACTTTACAATTACGTTTTTCAATTTCTTATCTCAAAATATTGGGTATTTCTCGAATGAGTGGTGTAAGTGGTGAACCAGCCAACCTAAACTCAACCCAACTTACGTTTGCACCCTCAAAAACTGAGGTCCAGAATGCTGCAGAGCTATATTGAAAATAAATAAAAATAAAAAGGGCAATAGAAAGAGCCAAATAAATATACTTGAAGTTTTAGAACTAGAGTCGTTCTATCAACGAATTCTAAGGATTTCATGGACTGGCTGTACCTTGAATCAAGAACTGATGCGAGGAATTTAAAAAAAATAATCTTACTTTAAAAAAGAATTATAAGATGCCAAAAGTATAAGCTTGTAGAGAATATAATGAAGGAAAAAACAGAGATGTCAAGGGAGAAGACGAACATCCTTGCTTTAGAATTTAGTCGGCTAGTACGGGAGGACGTCAAATCAATTGTGCAAAGCAACCTTCGCTAGAACACACAAAACTGATTTCAAAATATTTATTTTTGCAACATTCTTTAAAAAAATGCAGGTTTCTCATCCAAAGTTTTAGCGTCAAATTTTATTCGCCAAAACACTCCAAAGGTCAGTTTTGTTCACCTATAATTAAGTCAGGTCAGTAATCTTTTTGAAGTGCGATGTCATAGAATCGGAGTAGTTCTCATACGTAAAAGGCTCGACTGCTTCAATCAGATCAGAGAAAAAACTTTATACACCATGCAAAAGGAACTTAACAAGTAATTTTCTCTTTATATGGCGAACCAATTCTACGTGCCCAGAGTATAGGAGAGGATTGATAAATGAATTTTTCTTTTCTGTTTCCGGAATCATATAATACCTACGGACAATCAGCAATACAGCAAAAGAAAGTGGCTATATTTTACGGTACTATCGATAATAATGTCCGTTTGTAGTATATTGGCAGGCCGTATCTATATAGCTTTTACATGGAGGTCCAACACTCTGAACTGTATGTACACGAAGACAATACTAGCAACTTTAAAAAGCCAAAATTTTGGAATTTGTTGGAGTTTGTAAAAATAAGTATTTCTGATCCATTTTATAAATTTTTCATGTGCGTCACTAAAGCAAAAATTTAATTATGCCTGCAAAGTATTATCTTTCTCAGGTATACTGAGGGCAAGAACTAAGAAAGTTCTCCAGTGTTTTAATAGATATGTTTGCTAAACTAAAATAGGAGAAGCCAAAAAAACATAGTTTTCGCTTTTGTTTTTTTTTTATACTACATATTAGGAAATAAAAAATATCCGCAGTACCTCAAAACGAATGTATCCTTCCTGTACTTACCTATGGATCACAGACCTGGACTCTTACAAAATCAAACATGGATAAGGTAACAAAAGCCGGAAGATCAATGGAAAGACAAATGTTACATATAAAGCTAACAGATAGAAAAAGGAATGAATGGATAAGAAATAAAACAAAAGTAAGGGATGTCAGAGAAGAAGTAGCAAAATAAAAATGGAAATTTGCCGGTCATAATATTGGACAGAAAGACTATCGATGGAACAAATGTATTGTAAACTGGAGACCTTGGGAAAATAAAAGAAGTAGGGGAAAACCCCAAATGAGATAGGCGGACCATTTGAAGAAATACGCGGGAACTAGATGGATGAACACAATGACAGACAAAGAAGAGTGGAAGGTATTGGGGGAGGCCTATGTCCAAAGATGGATTGAAGAAGGCTAAATGGATAGATTCTTTAAACTAGGATTTTAAAAGTATAATAAACTTCAAACCGATCTGAGAACCTGCCCAACTTTCCTTTTGTTAATGACATTAATATTAAAGTATTCACTTAAGTATTGTTTACCGTAAAAATTTAATTTCTTCATCTGCTACTAACAAGGTTTTTATAGCATCAGGATGTGGCATTAAAAAATAAGTATGCTGCTGGAATTTATAATTTCTAAGTCTAAATTTATTTTATCGTCAAACCACGCTTCAACTCCTACCTTTTTAGTTTTCTTTTATTTTTGCTGACTTTAGTTTATTAATTGGGCATTTAATGTTTCATTTATTATTTATCGTTAATTTTTTTCTTGCTCATGCTCATCTTTCTCTCTTTAAACACCGTGATCTGTTCCTTAGCAATGAGTGTATGACCCATATAGAGTGGCAACCGGCGAGCCTTGCAACCTTGAGGGGCAGATGGCGCTAAAATAAATTCGTCTAGTACGCAAGTCAGTTAACAGAAGCTTCACGCTTAACTTCGCTGATTATAAAATAAAGTCCTTTTTATTTATTTATTTTATTGAATATTCAGAGACAACTACTATGATCTAATGGCATTTGTATGATAGGCATGAACCTTGGAACTCATGCAACTAAATCGTACTAGTTGTCGTTGAATATTGCTACCAGACGAATTTATTTCAGCTCCATCTGCCCCTCAATGTTGCAAAGCTCGCCGGTTGCCAACTCATTGTTGTCCTTAGTCAACTGTTTAATTGTTTGTAATACTTTTAAATGGACGCGAATTCAACAAGATGGCTGTTTAAATTTTAATCATTTTACCTGTCTAATCCCCATGTGTATTACTAAACAGATTTTCAATGCGGTTTTTTTACTATACCCACCTATGTATACAGAGTGTAATTTAAATCATGCACCAAACTTTAAGGGGTGGTAGGAAAGGCAAAGTTAGACAAAAAGATCAAGTTATTTACTTGTAGAAATAAAATTTCGGACTTTCATTTAGTTTCGGTTAGTAAGTATGTCTAACCTTTTTCAAGTGTAAACTAAACAATCTAGTCTCTAGGCTACTACTTATACTACTTGGTGTGCAGTCAGGTGTGATGGTTCGCCCCCTTTTTATTCCTAAGACGCCTGTTTTCCTTAAGGAGTGGTTTCGATATGTTTGGAATGTCCGTGCTTGGTTGACTGAAAACGTACTGCATTATAAATTTTCATTTTCGCCAATGCGAGTCCTTATACAAAACTTTAGCTTCAGATCATTGAGTTCTGTGACCATTTGACCATGCATGTTCCACTATACCTGATGTTTTAATATTTCCTAATTGGGTACTGTTTAGATGTTTATTTACTCTAAACTAAAGAGGGCGTTTCGTTTCACCTACATATGATGTACCACCCTCACACGGGATTTGGTAAATACATACATACACAGGTTAGAGTAAATTAACATCTAAAAAGTACCCAATTAGGGGATATTGAAAAATCCGGTTTAGCGGATCACAGGATTAAGTGGTCAGAAGCTAAAGTTTTGCATAATGAGTCGCATTGGCGAAAACGAAAGTTTATTGACGCTGCGTTTATAATGCAGAATAAAGAAGTTTTCAGTCAACCAAGCCCGGACATACCAAACATAATATGGAAACCACTCCTTATGGAAACCACTCCTTAAGGAAAACAGCCGTCTTAGGATTAAAAAGAGGGCAGGCCATCACACTAATTAGTAGCCTACAGACTAGATTGTTTATTTTACACTTGAAAACGGTTAGAGATACTTACTAACCGAAACGTCGTGTTTAAAATAAATAAAGACAATAGAACTCCGAAATTTTATTTCTACTCAATCATTGTCTACAAGTTTCAAACAAAAAAATTATTTACTTTTGGTCAAAATTTTTTGTTGCCAATTTATAGCACTTGTCATGTTTGAAAAGTAGGCCAAAACTGTAAATTTTTAAAATGATTAGACAATATCACACACTATAGGGACTTAACCTGACTTGTAAAACTAAATTGTTACCCACTACATGAAATAAAGAAACTTAGAGAAAATAATTTTGTGATTCATTATGATCAAAAAATGTTTAAATGCGTTTTCCCAAAAAGCTAACCAGCTTCCAATAACCTTTGCAATAAGTACATTTTTTTAAGAATATTTTTTTCATTAATTATTAAATCTACAAAAAACATGCGATAGGTTTTTGAACATATCTAAAGATCCCTTAATAATTATAGAAAATAGTGATTTTGATTTTAAACATATAATAACAATTTTTGAAATTTGTTTAAAAAAAATTTGATTTTTGGCACTAATTTGGAGTATTTTCTTTTATTTTAAATAATTTTCACACTCAATTATTACCTTTATTGTAATGCATAATTTCTTAACATTTCGGTTATCTGTTGTAGGTTTTAAGAAAGATTTTACAAAAAAATAAAAACCACTTTGATTTTTCATTTTATTCAAAATGTATTAAACTTTTTTGTTCCTTCGACCTAGCCTACCGCTTCTTAAAGTTTGGTACATCATTTAAATTACACCATGTATATACCTGGGAGCATTTTTTGATACGTTTGAACGATACTAAATATTTGTGTGTCAATTTAATATCACATTTTAAATTACAATTAACTTTAAGAACTCTTGGTCAACTAAAATAACTTTCAACCTAACCAATGAAGTTGGTAGTTAAAAAAAAAACAATATAGTGTTCTGGATTGATTTCGTTCTGATTGATATATTTATGTCTACCAATTTTTTACGAAATAACCATAATTTGCAATTAGATTTATTGTATTTTATTTATTCTTATTATGGTATACCCACTTATTTAAGAAAACCAAAGAACCAAAGCAAAACCGATTATCCGCAATAAATAAAATATTTTAGTCCAAGACCCCATCAGACAGCACCATTTCCACTAAACATGTTAATCTTGGAAGTAGACTACTTACCGTATTCATAGGCCACAACTAAGATTTAACAAGTTAAATTAGTAAAATAATGCTTAGAAGATTTTACAGTCAGACCTTTAATAAAAAATCACAAATCATAAGCATTTGATTCATATACAACTGAGGGCTGACACTCTTACATTTTTTACTAAACTAGTTGTTGACAAAGCCATGCAATAATAGTGTCAGGCCATCTTTTGACAGTTTTGCATTGGAATATGACAGCTAATCTATCAACATAAGGGTTTTGTTTACTATAGGAATCGAAGTAAATACTGTCGACTTTAATTATAGGTAAATAAACGACTTAGTTTTAAATTCTACTTTGGTATGTATGTCAATTATAAAAGATCAACTGTCAGCCTGAAATGTAAATCTGTCAAAATACTGCCTGACACTATTATTGCATAGCTTTATTCCAATAAGTCCCTATTAACTCGCATTTTTTGCAGTTTACTTTCAAAATTGACATTTTTTTAATAAGGCTTTTTGTGTCAAGACGTGTATGATACATAATATTTGAGTGAACGTGCATTATTATGGGACCGTGGACTATTTAAGTTTTAATCCATTATTCAGCATAACTAAAGTTCAATCCTTATTTTATTAAATTATCAGCAATATTTTATTTTAATAATACCAATAAATGGGTAACATACTCACAGACATACATATATTAACTTTAAATGTTAGTAATTCTAGTGTTATGTAAGTTTCAATTTCTAGGATCATTTATAATAGATTTTAGAAGGTTTGTATTACCGGTATCCCCTTTTAATTAGCTAAAATCAGCACGACTTCCATTCAATTCAATTGGTGTTACGTCTTTTCTTAATAGCTTGAAAAGTAATGTTGTACACAAAAATTAAAAAGCAGCTAAAATAACAAAATAAAATTATTAATATATGACTCTATATTATGATTGAAAAATTACAACTAACACAAAAAACGCCACAAATCAAAGTTCTACACCATCAAAAAAGCAAATTTTATTAGAGGTAAACACAAAGAACAGAGAAAGGACTTTTGCAAATGAAGATTCAGATGTTTGAGACGAAACCGACGGACGCGCATATACGTAATATTCCAATACTCTCTGTTAACTATTTACACAATGATTGGCGTTTGATGCAAACATTCAGAAATAAAGGTACGAAAAATGCACAGATACCAAATTAGATATTCATGCGTAAAAGTATAACCAATCAGGACAATTTATCTTAAGGGCCGCAAAGAGGATAGACCCATTGATATTGCTATTTCAAATATGTTTGCATTCTACATCGTAAGGTACCGTAGGTATTGCAATAATACGTACTATATGGACATAATATGCATATGTCTTTGAAAACAACCAATCAGGTCTTTTTTGCTTAAAAACCCCAAGGCCCTCATGTTTGCATCATGAATGGGCAGTTACCGTGGGTATTGGAATATTATATATATGCGGACGCGACGTAGTATGGTCTATTAAGGGCCTAGAAAAAAATCGTTAAAATCATTCAATTGGCCGTAATTGCTAATACAAAGCTACCAAATTTTATAGAATTTGTTTACAAGAGGCCGGAGATATGTTTTCGAAAAACACAGCTTTTAGTTTTTGCTCGATATTTTGAAAAGCCTTAATTGCAGCTGATTAATTGGAATAGCGCAACTTTTTCCTTATTTAACACTTTGAGTTCCATGTGTATTATTTTTAGCATACAAAAATTTATTGAAATGGACCGTGTGACCATTTTAGGGACACGGATTATTCATCGATATTTAAGGTTGTGACATCGCGGGGCTCACGGATTGCATTAATTCTTATGAATAGGATTATTGGTCTCGTCCGTACGTAAATGTTTTTGTGGCTGGTCCGAGGTTTGGTGGAGATATAGCACCACGCGGGTATTTTGAAATCTGAGTTAATTTGTGCCGTCGAATAGCAATCTGTGAACGTGTGGTCCAAGTCACAAAAAATATAGTTTCTATGGGTGGGAGTCAAAGCGTTCAGATCCACCTGGACGCTGACACTCTTTAATTTTTAACTAGACTAGTTGTTGTTATTAACTCTTATTATTTGAAGTTTACATTCAAAATTGATATTTTCTTTAATAAGGCAGCCTGGTTTTTTGTGTTAAGTCGTACATGATACATATGTTTTAAGTTATTAACGTTGATTAATTACTATGGGACCATGGACTATTTAATTTTTAATCCATTACTCACCATTACTAAAGTTCAATCCTTATTTTATTAAATTATCAGCAATATTTTATTTTAATAATACCAATAAACGGGCAACATACTCACAGACATACATATATTAACTTTAAATGTTAGTAATTCTAGTGTTATGTAAGTTTCAATTTCTAGGATCATTTATTATAGATTTTAGAAGGTTTGCATTGCCGGTATCCACTTTTAATTAGCTTAAATCAGCACGACTCCAATTCAATTGGTGTTACGTCTTGTCTTAATAGCTTGAAAAGTAATGTTGTACATAAAAATAAAAAAGCAGCTAAAACAACAAAAGAAAATTATGATTTGAAATTTGGCTCTATATTATGATTAAAAAATTACAACTAATACAAAAAATGCCATAAATAAGATTTTTACACTATCAAAAAAGCAATTTTTGTTAGAGGTTAACACAAAGAATAGGAAACCTTGAGAAAGGACTTTTGCAAACGAAGATTCAGAGGTTCGACACAACGCACACAGGAGCCAAAAGAAATAAATGTCGGAAAAAATAATTTAATAAATCCGGTGAATTTGCAGACCACGGAGTATTTTCAAACGTAGATATTACATGGTTTGGAAATATCTCTTATTTTACTCCTTCAGCACAGATTTTTCGTTTTTAAAACTCAAAACCAAAATGCACTACACTAGGGGAAACGGACAGTAAATAATAATCATAACAAAGTACGCGAAAATGGTATTCCGTAAAAAGACTTGAGATAAAAGTAATGCCAAGTTCTGTAATACAAATTTCCAAATGAAAGGCTCTTACTAGTTTGGAAATGTATTTTAAACTTTCCTATTACAGCCAAACTTCTTTATGTTTAACTTAGCACTGTGCCTAAGATTAATTTGCAGCCGCAATAGCCAATTTTAGAAAAACATTCCCAAACGATTATATTAAAGAACTTGGCTTTACTTTTATCTCAATTCTTTTTCGCGTACTGGGCCTTTTTTTTACATAAAATGTTTTTGTTATGATTTCACTCCTTTTTTAAAGGATTTGGATAATATTGCAGTTTCAAAGTAGTAAAGTATGCTGAATATTGTTCAAAACTTTTGCAATGCCTTATTAAAATTTTAAGGTTTTTTTAAATTTTTTCCTATGGTTCTTATCAGCCTTTTAAAGCTCAGCTCTCTAACGTTCCTGGAAGTGGGCAATGTTACTTTTACATAATTTTACGTTTATAGGGGAGGAAAGTAAATTACAATTTTGGTGTATTTAAATTTTTTCCTATAGTTTTATCATAGTTCCTATTAGTCCTCCAAAACTCAGCTCTCTAGCGTTTCTGGAAGTGGACAATGTTAATTTTACATAAATTTACATTTAGAGGGAAGGGAAGTTAATTAAAAGTTGGGGTTTTTTAATTTTTTTTTCTATAGTTTTATCATAGTTCCTATCAGTCTGCCACAGCTCAGCTCTCTAGCGCTTCTGGAAGTGGGCAATGTTACTTTTACATAACTTTACATGTATAGGGGAGGAGAGTAAATAAAAATTTTATGGTTTTTTGATTTTTTCCAAGGGTTTGGTCACAAGTTCTATCAGTGTGTCAAATTTCAGCTTTGTAGAGCATGTCTGGATGTACAGTAGAATTTAGATGATCTATACATGAGTGAGTAGGTGAGTGAGTGAGTGAGTGGTATTTCGACGTTTTTTGAAATTTTGTAACTACTTTACTACTTTATGGAAGTCCATGAAATTTGGAAGGATTGTTAACTCTATAAAGATCTACGACTGTGCAAAGCTTGAGTTTTGTAGCTCATTCCAAAGTAGAGTTTTAGATAGGTCAAATATGGGCTGAAATGTTTGAAGAAAAGATTATACAGCAGTTTCCGCGTGAACTAGGCGGGGCACTGCCGTGCCCCCAGATTTATTTATTTAAAGTTCAGCGCCCCTTGATGCGACGATGCAAGTTGTACCCAATTTCGCGTATTTTCGGTAGCAGGACCGTCTTTTATCATGTTGAGGCACTTCTGATCTTAACCGCAACAACATTAATATTTTATTAATATCTCATACAATTTTAAGTTGTAAGGGATAATAGACGCCACACTAAAAGGCGGGGTTACAAAAAAAAGAAGTCATGCTATCTTTGTTGGATAGATTCATATGTCGGATTCCTTTCTAGCACTTCAGTAGGACAATTACTTTGGGACAGGCGGTATGCTCGGATAAAGGCAACCATTTTTTTACCAATGATTTTTCAGAGCATATTTATTTATTTTTTCTCAAGTGTGTGCCGTACGGCTCTGGTCATTGCCCATCAAAGTTTCCTGTAATCAAGTTTAAGGAAACTGGAATCATAAAGTGAAATGTTCTAATCGAATACTAGCGATCTTATCAAATCGACATAAAAGTACATGTATTGGTTCATTACCCATTTTAAAACATGTTTGAAAAAAAAAAACTGTGTACATACGTTGTGGGAACAAGCCGCCTATCAAAGTACCTATAAGTAGTACCTAACCAGCTAATGTTTGTTGTACCATCTACCAGTTGGTAAGTACCTACATGTTGTCCAATGGGTCGAGAGCTGGGCTATTCAAATTTTAATAAAATGCTAACTAGATTGTGTATTATTTACTGTATTGTTTAATTACTAATAAGACCAAAATAGCGTTACCCGAAGGATCTAGTAGTATCCGGTACCGTCGCTACGGCGCGACCGGTTATGCTCAAGCCGGTTTGGTTGAATCTACACCCTTGGGCGCACGCGAGGGGGCCTCTAGGCACGGGTTCCACACCACCCAAACCTAAGATTTTTTAGGTATTTTCCAAATAATTCATAAAAAAAGATAAAATTTCATAAAGTACGACATCATGAGCCTAGCCTAACAAAATCTAACCTAACCTAAACAAACCCAACCTAAGCACCGAGTATTTCGCGTCGAACTGGCTTGCGCTGAGTCGTACCGCTGCACCGAATATTACCTTTCCCAATCCGAAAATCTGTTTTTTTTACCTTTAAACACGGAGGAGGGTTTAAAGATCTTGGATTTCAAATTATTAAAAATATAATCAAGAGACGAATACACTATCTAAGAGAACCAAGTTGTAGATTTATAAAACTGTTATCAAGGCTGACTTAACCTAATAGTCGTCATACAGATTTAAATAAATTTAAGGACTATGTAAAAGGCAATCTCGGAAAGTCAAATATTGAAGAGGCAAGAACCTGGGTTGTAGAATGAAATAGAATAGATTTGTATTTGTATGATAAATAAATACGTGGACTGAGACTATAAAACAAAACAAATAAGCACACAAAAAGTACCATTTAATTGGTAGGAAGAGTAGTCTAAATCCTATATTATTATCGTCATTTGAAACAGTATAGTTAAAGATTGTAATTACTGTACAGGAATTTAAGAAATATTTAATGCAGGGGTGCCTCAGGGCAGCGTATAAGGCCCTTATTTACATTTACTATTCACTTGCGACATCCCAAAATCAGAAAACAACATTTCGGTATGATAGGTGTTCAAATCAAATAAAATATATCGGTAATATCGGTATGACACGTGATGCTAACAAATTGGGCTGGAAAGCACGCGTTAAAAAAATAAGAACTCGAGATAAAGTATAAAAAATTGGCAAATAAAAATTTCAATTTAACCAATTGAACAACTGTTTTTTAGACAAACAAGAAAACTAGTATAGACCTACGGTATTTTAAATTTAGAGTTGAACTACACAAACTAAAATACAAGCTGTACAAATATTTCAAAATAAAGTACTAAGAAAAATTGTTATGGGTCCTTGGTAGATTTGAAATAGTCCTTCATCAGGACCTAAATATCGAAACTGTAGCAGAGAGAAAAGTAGCCAAAAATTTATAGATAGACCTCAACATGAATATGTGGAAGCAATTAAGCTTTTAGACAATAATATGCGTACTAACTTTTTTAATAAATTAGGTTAAAATAATATTGTTAATTATTCTAATATTATGGTAATAAAATCAACACAGCGTGTTTGTCAACTAAACAAAAATAAATGAACTGGAAGTAAAGATCGGCCTTGCCGATTTTGTTCAATAAATATGGATATATTGTTGTCAAGTTAGGTTAAATTTGTGAACCTTGTGTAATTTTTGTTTGCACTTTTGTTTATTAAATCGTTAATTTATGCTTTTGTTTAAAATTTTGCGTTCGAGCTTTTTCAACTACTTTCGGATGAGCTACAGATTTTATATTTGACAGGTTTATAGAGTTCCGGTGACAATGTAATTTATTATTTTTTAACACAAAAAATTTCAAATGGCGAATCAAAATTAGCGGAGTATTTTATTTACAAAGCAATTTGTCTCAAATTTGAGATAAGACGGTGTGAATGCTACATACTACAATTTTTGACTTAAACCAAAAAAAAAATCAAAATGGCGCTCCAAAATGGTGGAATTTTCCATTTATAAACGGGCATATATCAAATTTAGAACTTGGAGTGTTTATTAATTTATTTATAACATAACATGTAAAAATACAATTTAATTGCAGTTTAATGTTGCTAATAACATTAAAATAAAAGTCAAAAAAGTGGATCCAAAATGGCGGACTCTTTTATTTAAAAACCGATATTTAATAAATTTTGGTCTTAGAAGCTGCTAATTGTGATTTTTGAATTAAACCTAAAAAAAATAAAACAGCGGTTTGAAAATGGAGGCCTTTTTCATTTATCCAAGAAGGGGGAGAGATAGAAAAGATTTATACAAAGGACCAAGAAAGAAAACCTAAGGGCTTCTTCGTTGGGTGTAAACTGTGGCGTTCCCCAAGGCTCAGTATTGGGGTCCATTGTTTTTCTTGATATATATTAATGATCTTGTTCAGCTGGATATTTTAGGTGAATTTATACTTTTTGCAGATGATACATCTGTTTTATGGCACCACAAGGAAATTAGCGTTCTAGAGCTGAGCATATTTCAAGATCTGCAAAAAATAAAGAAGTGGTGCGATGCAAACCGCCTCTGTTTTAATGTTAATAAATCCAACATCCTCAGCTTTAAAGGTAATATCTCGAACATTAACCTCGGTGACCACCCTCTTCACAGTGAATCTGTCAGCAAATTTCTAGGCCTCCATATTGATGACCAATTGCGGTTTGATGAGCACATCTTCAAATTCGGGCTGTTCGGCCGTCGTCGTTGGAAATTCGTTCTCGACGTTTCGCCATCTCGAGTGGATGGCATCTTCAGGAGATGTTGACTGTTTGTCGGCTTCTCGAAGTCTTCGAGATTGGACGATGGCCGCGAAAGCCTTTCACAATTTGTTTTCATCAGGATGTTTTGCTGTCAGATGCGTCAGATTAGAGTTGGGAGCTGATATAGCCAGAAAAGTTTATTTTTCTCTATTCGAATCCCACTTGAGGTATGGCATAGCATTTTGGGGAACAGCCTCTCAATATCTGCTAAAACTTTTATTTGTTTTACAAAAAAAAGCCGTACGCTTTATAGCAGACATATCTGCAACAGAATCTTGCAGGCGACATTTTACAAACTTAAAAATTCTCACTCTTACATCAGTTTTTGTACTTGAGACTGCAAGTTTGGTATATAAAAATTATGTTAGCAATGATGGGGGCGGAAGTGCACAAGTTACTCGACAACAAAACCATGTAGCGTTACCAATTCCTAAAAGGTCTCTTACAAAAAGATCAATAATTTATGAGGGAAGGAAAATATTTAATTTTCTTCCTGAAAATATTAGATGTGCAGCTTCTGTTAGGATTTTTAGGAAAAAATTGAAAAAATTCTTATTACAAACTTCATTATATATTCTTGACGAATTTTATAGCCAAAGCATGTCTTGACACAATTTTAATACTTAGGTCAGCTTGTTTTCTGTTTTTTTAAATATATTGATTGATGTCTAAACTGACGGGTGACATTGTTTTATAGTAAAAAAATAGTGTTACCTAGGTATGACGTTTCTTTTTTATTTTATTTTGTTATGTTTTTTTTTGTATTCTTTTTATTGATGGACTTATAATAATAACAATAGGAATCATGTAACTTAGTCTTAGTCCGAAGTAGTTCATATAGCCTTAATAGTCCTTGTTTTTTATTTATCTATTTATTGATATTCTTGTACTGAGTATTTTCTTTGGGTGCCAAGCACCTGTATTTGTGTTTGTTCAGTTTTACTTAAGAAAAAAAAATGTAAACAGTGTTATTTTACAGATTTCATGTTAGTGTTAGATTTTAAAAAGAATGGTTTCTTTTAGGTATAAAGTCATTCTTCAACTTTTTTAGGCTTTAAAAAAAATATAACTCTTTTTGATAAAATAATGATATAAATATGATCAATCATGTAAAGTAGTTTTAGTCAGAAATAGTCTATAGCCTACTTTGTCTACAGAACTTGTATTCTTGACAATAAAGTATTTTTCTATTCTATTCTATTCTATAATTAATTAAAGAACTTGTGGCAAGAAATTTTGAGAGCGAAACGTCTGGAGGAAAATCGTTGGGCGAAAAAATTATTTTCTGAAGGAGAATGTTTTTTCAAGTCTTGATCCGACTTCAGACCTATAGGAGTAGTGCCCGTGTAGTCATTCATTCCCAATAAATACTGCTAACGAGGATTCCTGAATCGTTCTTGCTTTCCCAGAAGTAACCTATCTGCATTCGTGACCTCTTTATCTAGCCCATTATTCCGTCTTATCTTGCTTCTCGCAACGGGAATACCCCGGTCGTAAGTCTTAGGCTGAGTGTCTTTGATTTCGTTAAGAGAATGGTTGTTTTCAGAGCAGGTGAAACTAAAAAGAATGTATGTAATTTAAGAAGAAGGGTAAATCGATTTGGGCTTATTTTTACTCTCATGAAAGTGTTCTTATGGTTATCACCTCGATAGATCTATCAGAAAGTGAAAAACTATTATTTTTTTCAAAGAGATGTGTCTACATCAAATAGGTATGTTAGAGCATAAATATTGGGCATACCCATGCATTCTCACACGCGATGCTTGAAGCCAGGACCCTCATTTAATTCTTAATGTTCCTTTTTAGGTAGACAGTCACAGGTCACTACATTATTTGACGATTGTCAAAAATTTTGGGTTACCTGTCTATTATTTTTTTTTCTAAAAACTAGTTGATTAGGTGAAAATGTATCAAATTGTGGATTAAAATTGTAATTTTTCTAAAATTAATATTGCAGATTTATGGATAAAGAACCACTCTTAACTTTATTAACAAATTATAAAGAAAAAAACAAGTACTTACCTATGGAATGGCACTCCCTTACTTCTCCCAGATATTTTTTCACAAACCGCATATGTTTCACGTAAATTATTTCCCATTTTTTATAGAAAAAAACATAATTTTACACGACAAACGGAAAATGTAAATAAACAACAAATATGGCGTCCACCCACACAGCACCTGTGTCCCTACATAAAACACACGCATGCGCATTCGAAAATTTGTCTCTGTCTATTTAAATTTGCCATTATTTCCAAAGCAAGCTACGAGTGCTTCACTTTTCGATTTTTTGCGTATTAAAAAATTAAAATCTAAATGTAGAAAAAAATAAAGGCTAAAAAGATGGGTGAAAAAGTTGATAGGAAGAGTTACCTATATGTACTTGGTACTTGCTCTAAAATACCACATGGTAGTAATAGTAGTAGTAATGGGTTAATGGGGGGGTGACCCGTAGGTCTGCAAAGTAGGTCAGAGTAGGCCCTTTTTGCCATGCCTTTCGTCAGTCCTCCCACTCTGCACTTTAATGTCCAGGTAGCTCATTGGGCCTTGATGTTCAATTTACAAAGTCCAGTATATCGGCACATTTGAACAAGTGGAGCTCTTCTTCGCTCAGGGTTGGTGTCGCAAGTGCCCATTGTATCATCTTTGCGGAGGCCTCACATTCTGCAACGAGATGTCTTGGTGTCTCTCCTTCTTGTCACAGGCTGGGTAGGTAGGGTACAAGGTCTTTATAGTTTTACGCAGGATGCCTACAGAATTTGGCCAGTCATATGAACTTAACTGGATGACTGTAGCTGCGTCATCGGGTTTTCATAAAACAAATGGTTTAAGGCAACCCGGTGACGTTGTCCAGTCAGGTTCAATGACTTTTCAAATTCTGTAGGTAACCTGTGTAAAAGAATAAAGACCTTGGGTAGGGTCATTCTCGACGTCTGTACATGTTATGTGCCCCATCAATCGGTTATGTCCAGTTAGAATACCTATCAGAAGTCCGAGGTCTTCTTGTGTCCGTTCCAGCAACCACCGAAAAAATACGGCACATAATTTTTGTACTTTAACAAGCTAAGAGTATCGTGGTATTTCCTACAAAATTTTTAACTAGTCAAGCAAGATAACTTTAGTGCACTGTCGGGACAGCATTCTGCTATAGGATCTTTTACATATGATGATAGCTTATTTGACAGTTAACTATCGCATAAACCGTGAAAAATCTTTGGTTTATGTTAAATTTATTTTAAATTGCTTGGGCATTGTTGGCAATTCCTAATTACTTAAACATTGCTGCCATCTTTACTTGAGCCTAATTCATTGCAATGCCTTTTGGGGTACAAAAATTAGCATCCAACCTACCCTTGGATATTTTGTGTTATCAAATAATTTTTCACACATTTCGATCACTCTGCAGGTTGGCAAAAATAAAGGACCCTTTGCCCTGGAGAGTGATTCTTACGTTTATAAGAATACCGATGTGATTGTTCCCTGACTCAAGAAAAAAATACGAGGCTTTTTTTTTACTTCAAGATTCAATTTATTACAACAAAATCTTTATACTTTGCAAAAAAATCCTTTAAAAAGCATTCGACGACATATCCCGTTAAAAGTTGTCTTTGTATGTAATGTGCACTAATAATTTGTTTCTTTTTTTTCGATTTACAATATAAATTCTTTGAAAATTTCAATGGCAACACGTACTATCTCGGTATACATATTATGTGAGTAATCTTCTTTTTTATTACCTGGTTTATATATGAGACTCGATCCAAACTCAATTTAGATTTCCAGATTTAGATTTTTTGTAATTATCTCTTCTTTTATATAAACATACTAATGAAATGTTCCCAAAATTGTAGATAACCTGTCTTGACTTATTGACTGTTTTTACTTTAGCTTCTAAATTGGAGGTTCCTTTTCTATCTCGTTAAAGTCTACTTTTTGATTTACCACGCTCTATTGCGTTTATTTTTGTCCTTCTTTTACGCCGTTTTGTATCTTTTTTTATCCATAACTTTCTGATTTTAGTGTTAACGCGAGTTTAAAGCTCTGTGTTTCAATAGATTCAAATAAATACCAAATTTATAGACTAAAATGCTGCGAAATTTAAAATTTTAAGTGGTACCTTAAGAATAACTATTTTATTTGCTGTATTTATTTAAAAGTTTTTTAAGAAAAAAATTTTTTTCGTCACCCTGTTCTTTCCTTATTTATTTTTGGATTTGTTTAGGTTTACTTCTTCTTTAATCTGTTCTCACGTTTCGTTTAGATCTTTAAAACCGTGCAAAATGTAAACGAAGTACTTATATGTAATGGCTATTATCTCTTGCTTTTATATTCAAAACATTTTCTAAATTGATTTTAAATGTTCAAGCTTACACAAAATATCGTTTCCACGTAAGAAGGCATTCATCCGATAAGAATGTTCTTTTATTTTCGCACAAGAATTTCTATGTAAAGCTCTATTTCGGATACCACAGGCAAAATTGAAAATTCCGTTTTGCTTCAATTCATGAATAATCTTCGTATTGTTTACTATAAGCGATGATTTTTTTCTAAATCAAGGATTTATTCTATAAAAACAGAGTTTAAGAGTTATCATTTTTTACTATTATCGGTGTAGCTAGTCTTCAAGGGTAGGGGACAATTCAATCATTAGTTTAGTTAGTAAATTATGTCATTAGTATCAAAAATTAGAAAGAGAGTTTCCCCCTAATGTTAAGAATAGCAATACAGATGTGAGAGATTTCTGGCTTTTCGCTAGTTTGAAGACTAGCTAGAGTGATATGATAAATTAAAAAAAGGAAACATATAGAATAACACAAAGTAGGAATCTTAATAGAAATCTTAAAATACCTAAGTCGGTAAACTCCTTTAAAAATAAATAGCAACGGAAGCAGGTATGGAAGAAAAGGAAATAAATTGCTGAGACCTAAAAGAAAATTATAGCGCAAATCACAACTCTTAACTAGATTAAAAAGGTAGATATTTTTTACAGTATATCTTTACCTAAACTAACTTGTTGTCACTCATACCTAAACAAATGCTCTGTTAACTTCAATCAAGGCCAACACAAAAATAGAGGTCACCATCACCATTGGGTCTTATGGGAGGTCAGATGTTTTTTTATGATATTTTCAAAATGGCACTACCAATTTCCGCAAAATTTCAGTGAAATATTCTCAGACACCAACCCGATATTCCACCATAGTTTTGTAAGGAAGCACCTTGATTAAAAGGTTAAAATCTTCAAGATTTAGCATTCCTTATTTTGAATTCAAATTACCCGCCATTGACCACATTCCAACTTTTATATTTGACATGTATTTAACTTTGTCATCTGTGATTGTCACATTCGCTTCTGCTTTAAACTTAATTTTGGTGTGAGCTAATGAAGCTGGTCTCAAAAATTAAGGATTACAATAGATTAAAAAAAAATTGTTCTGAAAGAATATAGTAGAAACAATCTCAAAACCGGCTTAATTTAAAAAAAAATCAAATATTCATGAACCGTCATTCCAATTTTTTTTACAATATTTTAAAGACAATCAGCTGTGTCGTAACGTGACCATCAAAAAAAAACAGCCCCGGATGTGACGTCAACAAAGTGGAGGATCGTGGCCCGTCCGTTTTGATAGCCCTGCTTTAATCAATACAAGTCTTAAAATCTGGCAAGATTGGAAACCTTTTATTTCACAGGTTGACTTTTAAGTGTTTTTTTTTATTACTCAAATTTATCTCTCCGCAACCCAAATGACAATTGATACAAAACTTCAAACACATCGTTTATTCTTCAAAGTATAGGATGCCAACCTATTTGGGTATACAACATTTATAATTTGGACAATAATAATACCAACCAATTCGCTCTACCCCAATTCGCTCTACGTGGGAGTAAAGCTGTTAAAACTCTAATTCAGTATGTTTCAAAATCCCAAAACATATTTTGTTACCTACTTGGATACAGGTAATGTCCTATTTCATAAGGTAGGTGCGTACAAATCTAAAAAAATAAAAAAAAACCAATTAACTTTCTAAAAATTGCAAAAATCCAATACCATTCCTTATATCTTCAAAATGGGAACTCCACACAGTTTTATTAAAAAAATAAAAAAGTGTAAATGATACGCCACTGTTTCTTTTTGAATTTTAGAATATGTATAAAACGTACCTATTCATCCTGTTTGAGCTTATAGAATTTGCAGAGAAATTGGAATAAAAAATATTGTTGCGGCCCCGGAGACAAAAACCCACCAAGTTTTATAAGATGAAGCAGAATTAGATGAAGAAGAATAGAAAGAATTTACTCTATTTTTAAGCAAAATTGATTTTAATAAGCTAGAATATAATCTTGAATAGTAGAGTGGCGTGAGAAAATTGGTTACATCATATAGGTAGGTACCAAACCAATAAACCAACCAAATGAATTCACAAATTCTTCCTGGAATCAAACAAATACCCAAACTAATTCTTATATACAAGGTCCACCAATTGGTATTGGTGGAATACTCAAATATTGTCATAGTGGATTCTAGTTCGATGATATGAAATACACAGGGCGGATCTATGGATTACATTTGGAGAGGGGGAGGATCTCGATAGCTAGTCGACGATTTTTGGCAGTTGTTTTGTTCGAACGGAAAATTGTTGGAGAATATTTTCTTTGCGAGAGTCATTTCTTTCAAACGAAAAATAGTTCGAAAACAATTTTTTTACTGAAATTTGTTTTAAATGAAAACATTTTTCGACCTATTGCTTTTGAACAAATGGTTTTCGAAACTGAATATATTTTGGGAGTTAGGGAGAACAATTTCTCTCTGGTTTCTCGTCAGACAAATCAATATATTTAAGATAACGCAAACACCTAATTTTAAAACGCAGACTCTTCTTTTAAAACTAGTTATCAAGAAAAATATAATATTGGTTCAAAACAGGCCGTTAAGTCAAGTCAATATTTTTTGAGAGAAGATCATATTTTTGAGCAAATAAGTTTTCTTGATTTGAGATAATTTTTTTTCCGCCAAGGAGACCCACACGAGGATTTAAGAATAAAAATGCAAGTTATCAGATTTTAAAAGAAGTCTCATAATTGAGATGGACTATCCTTAAAGCCCTCGACAAGCTCGAAAACTAAGGTCACTACTGGCCGGCCAGAATAAAGTGAGGCGAACAAAATTTTAATAATCCAAGAAAACACGGTACTCGTCTGGTACGATAAAGAAATCGGCTCCAGCCCGTTCATAATTCACCCCCTTTTATTGGGTGTCTATAGTTACCGCTGGCTCAATTAGACTCCGGCCCGTTCAAAATTCACACTCTTTTAGTGGGCTTCTATTGTTTAATTTCTTACACTAATAGCCTCTATATCCTCTCTTTTTGATATGATTCATCAGTGACTTCTAAGCCTGGCGTATAAGGTCTTTTAGGTCACAAAGAGTAATTTTTAAAAAATATATGTTTTTAGCTTTTGCCTGAAAACCTCTCTAGAACGCTTTAAACATTAATCTGAGGGCACGGCAGTGCCTCGCCAAGTTCGCGCGCCGTAACCATCTTTTCTGGAAACATTTCAGCCGATATTTGACCTACCTAAAACTCTACTTCGGAATGAGCTACAAATCTCAAACTTGGCACAGTCGTAGATCTCCATGGAGTTAACAAACCCTCCAAGTTTCATGAAATTCCATAAAGTAGTAAAGGAGTTACGAAATTTCAAAAAACGTCGAAATTGCCACTCACTCACTGACTCACTCATGTATAGATTATCAGTATTCTACTGTACTTCCAGACATGCTACAAAGCTGAAATTTGGCAGACTGATAGAAATTATGACCAAACCCCTGGAAAAAATCAAAAAACCCCAAAATTTTAATTTACTCCCTTCCCCTATACATTTAAAGTTATGTATAAGTAGCATCGCCCACTTCCAGAAATGCTAGAGAGTTGAGCTTTGGCAGACTGATAGGAACTATGATAAAACTATAGGAAAAAATTAAAACACCCCAAAATTCTAATTTACTTCCTTCCCCTATAAATGTAAAGTTAAGTAAAAGTAACATTGCCTACTTCCAGACATGCTAGAGAACTGAGCTTTGGAAGACCGATAGTAACTATGATAAAGTTATAGAAAAAAATTAAAACACCCCAAAATTCTAATTTACTTCCTTCCCCTATACATGTAAAGTTATGTAAAAGTAACACTGCCCATTTCCAGAAACGCTAGAGAGCTAAACTTTTTAAGACTGAAAGACAATATGATAAAACTATATGAAAAAATTTAAAAACACCAACATTTTAATTTACTTCCCTCTCCTATAAATGTAAATTTATATTAAACTAACATTGCCCAAATTTTAAAAGTCCAATATTTTCATTTACGGATGCAGCTGGAGAGTTTGTTATCAGTCTAACTTCATTAAATTGTAGCTCATTAAAAAGGGAATTTTACACCAGTATTTATTAAGACCTTAAGACTTAGCACTGTAGACCGGGTTTAAGTATCAAGTCCATATACCAACCAAAATGTAGACTTTTAAACCTAGGATTGTAGACTTAGTACTGTAGACTCTTTAGTAAATACTTGTGATATTGTCTACTATAAAGTGTGTTACAAATTTTTCTTTCAGAAGTTTAGTTTTTGGGAAAATTTGAAAAAACCTCACAAAAAAATTAAACCCTCAACCAAAATGTAGACTTTTAAACCTAGGATTGTAGACTTAGTACTGTAGACCCTTTAGTAAATACTGGTGATATTGTCTACTATAAAGTGTGTTACAAATTTTTCTTTCAGAAGCTTAGTTTTCGGGAAAATTTGAAAAAACCTCACTAATAGATTTTGGGGGTCTGGGGGGGTTTTTGGAGGTTTTTGAAGCCATAAAAAAAAATAATATATTATTTTTTAGTTATATAAATATATATTTTTGATTTACACCCGTGTCAATATGGGCTTTAGAGCGGCAATTTAAAATTTCGCCGCTATGTTGGCCGCCATCTTAAATATCTCAGCCCCTGTCAACATTTCGAGGTGGCAACAGGGATGTTCGGATTTAGGGGGGTCGACATAGGGGGAATTGACCTTTTGCCAAAAAGTGATATAAAATGCTTCTAGAGAGTGGATTTTCCGAAATCTTGCCTTAACTCTAATAAGACACTTCCGTCCCTTTCGTGATTTTTTAGAAATTTTAAATAATGCTAGGTTACGAATAAATTATCCAATGTTCATTTTAAAAATTATGTATTTTATGGCCTCTTAAGCAGTTTATAGCGCGTTTAATGAAAGAAGAGTCAAACGATCGGCGGCGTGCGTCTCTGTACAATCTCGGTTTACGATCCGCTTCCGCTGCATTGTTGTGGCAAATTAATAAAGCCTGCTTGTGGGCAATTTAGCCATAATAAAATCGCGCCAAGCTTAGCTGTATGCCGATCCATGATAAATACACCTATAGAATTAATAGAGAATGCTCCAAAATTCACTCGATAAGTCTTCTTCTACTCAGTGGCGGCTCGCCCAATAACGTCTTAACTTTTTGGCGCTGCTTTACCTCTTTTTTCCAGACTAAATATAATAATCTAAGAACCTAAGATACGACAAAAAATTAAAAATCGGAGCCGTGAAGCGTCAACAAAATCGAACGGGTTGGTTACCTTATTACCTATTCACCGATAAAAACCGTGAGCGTTCCCCGCCGCGGATTCTGTACTGTCGAATTCTATAGCGACATGTCGTCCTCTCTTTCTATATTTTGCAATTAGCAGGCAACAAAACATATCGGTATGGAGTTCTACAGTGCACATAATACGGGCCCAGCCAAGGGGTGGCTCGATCGCCGATGTTTGGTATTTCCTGGTATTTCCCAGTATTTCCTCAAATTTCAATGGTATTTCCTAGTATTTCCCAAGCACTTCCCGGTATTTCCTATAGTACATTTCTCAGTACTTCCCAAGTATTTTCTGGTATTTCCCTTAAACTGTACGCAAAAAGGAAATACCGAGCCACCCCTCAGACCCAGCGTATACAGACAAGCATTGTTACAGCGATTTTTGTTTTTGGTCGGTTTCAGAAAACTCAAGACCGCTTTGAGGCAGGAAACTCAAAAAGCGTGTGTGATAATTTGTGGATTTACTTATATGGACCCGAAAATAATCGTCAGTCGTCTGTTTGGATGTTCGAAGATGAAGAAATTCTAACAAAAGTCATCTGTTCTCGAAGTGTATCCAAAAAGATGGTCGCGAAATTTTTTTCAAAAGTCATGTAGCAACAATTCCTCTGGAAGATCAAAGGACTGTTAGCTAATGCCGATTGGGACATCCCCATTTGTTTTGGTAAAAGTCATCGCTGAACTTCGAAAAATGAACCCCGAACGACGAATCATCCTGCACCAAAACAATGCAAGTTCGCACAAAGCACAAAAAACGAGTCAAAGATATCTGTCGCCAGAGGAAGCAGTCGACGCCTTCAAGAATGCAATTTTGACATGAACCAACAAATCAGTGGAATTAGAGTTATGAAAACTGGTTTCAGCGTATGCAAAAATCTCTAAAAGTTATCTACTGCTTTATCCCAGCTGTAGGTATATGTAAAACCAACCCATTGCGGGACATGACAAATATTCCTGTCAGTTCAACCATTAAGTAACCTGTCAGTGGTTGTTATTTTTGTTGTGCTTTTGTAGAAAAATAAAGTAAATCTTGGACTTTACTTACTCTAGTGTAAAAAACAATGACCCTGCATGAACAGTTTATGACAGTTAGATTTTATCCCAACTTTAATTTAAAAAACTAGCAAAAACACAAATAGGTATACAAAAGCAGCGGTTGACAAGAACTTGACATTTCTAAACCACAGAACGAAATGTGTAAAACGGACGGGACGGTGGCCATTTTGGATGTGCCGCTTTTACGTTGGTCAAATCCAATCCGTCAATGTTCTATAATCCGTGGTCCCGTGTCGTTGACGGCACGGTGATTTGACGTAGCCGCTAGGCACAATATGAATCGTGCCTTAATGTCATTATAGTCACAAAGTGTTCGGAATAGGAATGCTCGAGATACTCTTAACAATTTCGATAGATGATAAAAGGGATTAATAAATAAATCAATAAATAAAGCGGCCTGCTGTGGCCTAAGGAGCCCAGTAGAGAATCAATATGTACCGTTGGTTGGCTGCTGGGATTAGAACAAGGAATTCGTGAATTTTTGAGGTAAGTATCTAACAAACGATTACGGCAGGGCCGAATCCAAAACTCGGACAACCGGGCATCTATCCAGAGCGGCCGCGCCGTGTTTAAAATTAATGGTTGAATTTTGGCATACTTGCAAGACAAGCAGGTGACTGTCGTAATCGTGAAAAGTGATATAGATTGCATCGACCAACAGCAAGCAGGGATATTATCGCGTTGTGTCCAAAGATAGTGAACTTTAAATCATTAACGCGGTTACAACGAAATCTGTTTTAAACCCCAAATTAAGAACAATACAAGAACGAGAAATTTTCAGGGTATTAACTCGACCAAGTCATCTAACTGATTTCTCTAAATTCTTCTTTCCCACTGTCAAAGGTATGATAACTCAAATTAGACGTAAAGAATTTGAGTTGTCATACCTTTGACAGTGGGAAAGAAGAATTTAGAGAGATTAGTTGGATGACTTGGTCGAGTTAATACCCTGAGAATTTCTCGTTCTTGTATTGAGACACCGCAGCCTGCATAGATGGAAGTTTTCCGAAAATGTATGTATGGCTTTGGTAGTTCAGTGGTTAGAATGTTTGCCTAGATAGCAAGAGATCGCGGGTTCGATCCCCGGCCGAAGCAGAAAACTTTTTTCTATCTTGAATTTCACTTATTGTTTATAGTTTTAGGTCCTTGCATTATTTGCAATTTGGTATTTGATAATAGAACGTTTCTTGAGCGTTTCGCAAGGGAAGCCTGTGCAGCAAAGGTCCGTTGGCATAACAGGTGACGATTCAGAGCTTGCTAATGGCCAAAACTTTTCTGAAAGCATGAAGTGATAGATCGCATCCTATGCGTTCCCGAATCGGTACCCTACAGCATCATTGGCAGAAGAGCAATTAAAAGGATAAATTATAGGAGCTATCGTGGGCCGGACAGACATACATACACACACACAAACACACGAACAGACGTCACAATGATGTTGCTAAGATATGTCAAAATACTCCCAATTAAAATATATTCGGCGTTATCTCAAAAAAATTGCTCGCCATTGCTGCGTTGCTAGCAAGGTAAAAATCGTATTCGAATCTACGGCAAGTAAAATCAGATTCATTACACAAATTTATGAATTAGCTTCCAGCAGGTCATTTTCATCGTTTTCTAGATTTGATATACTTTTTTTCTGTGTTTAATCTATTTCACAATGATTGAAACTAAAATTATTCTTTGAGAACAACTAAATCGATTTCAATGATTCGCAACTTGTTGTGCGCGGCCAAAATAAAGCTTTTCTACAAGTTCAAAAAAATTCTAAAACAAAAATCATAATTAAGAAACTAAGGGTCAAGATGAATTCTGTGCGCCATTTATATTTCAAAATGGTAAACAAAAAATTATTTTTGCTTAAAAGCCTTATCAATTCCCTGCGAAATGCAGTTTGATACAATAAAATCCGCGGTTTGTCTCAAGAGTATAATAAAAAACGCTTTGTCTCTTTTTTTGACCCACTTGGTATTTTAGGGGGTTTTTTAGTTAACTTTTCCCGAGGAGGCCAAATATCTGACATTAGCCCTGATTGCGGTACTGAATTTTAACGTTCAATAGACAAAGGGACTTTAACGGCTAATAAAGAAATCATTGATTCTAAAGATAAAGTTAATGCCCAGATCAGGTACAGCCAAAAGGAAATTTACAAAATAAATCATAACTGTGGGCGTTTTTAGATTTAGTTGTCGAAAATGGTCGAAAACGTTCTAAATATTATTACCGTAAAACGAGGTTACTTTGCTCCACTTTTTTGAGTTAATTCGAAAAATTCAAAGAAATATCCAAAAATTATACCCTAAAAAATGTTTTTTTGGTTTTAATGAAAAACACATGGCATAGTCCGAGGTTACTTTGCCCCACTTTATAAAATATGAAAAAAAAAACATTGGCGTTTTATATGTTGGCGCAAACTACACCCAATATTTAGTCTTTTCCCCAAACATTCAAAATGGTGAAAAAAAAATTAAAAACATTGGTTTTATAAGTTTTTATTGCATAGAAATCCATAACTGCACTAGACACCAAATTTTTCAAGGTCGAATTTTAAAGGAATTTCAAGCTCCACTTCACTCTGGTATTAACTCGAGACAACTAAGCAGGAAACAGCGGCTACCGCGTCTTTGAAAAGTCAAATTCGCAACGGATAATTCACGCGTGGTGGCGTTGTGGTGCATGCGCAGATTTTTAATGTGGAATATCTAAGAACTTTTTTTCGCAATGGAGCAAAGTAGGACCAGGGGGCGCAAAGTAACCTTGTTTTACGGAAAAAAAGTTGTGCTATTCTAAGCTTAATCAGATGATATATCAATGTTACAGATATCTACAGGGGTTCCTAAAATATCGAGCAAAAACTAAAAATTGTGTTTTTAAAAAAATGTAAATATCGCCTCCATCTTGCAAACAAATTTAATGAAATTTGGTAGTATGGTATAAGCAACTACGGCCAATCAAATGAGCTGAGAATTTTTTTCTAGGTCTTCTAGTTTTTTGAAACCATAGCCAACTTTGTTATTTCTTAAGACCGCCTTATTGAATTTATACGTCAGTAAATAGAGCATTAAAAGAGTTTTTCAACCATCTATAATAAGTTCTTCTTCTTAGAATGACGAAAAATGTGAATTTATTTAAAAAACAGTTTTTTACTTGGTTGGCTGTGAAACAAAGGCCGTAGTTGCGTTTGTTGTCATACCTACGTAACTATCTGTCAAAACTTTGTAATTTATTTGATTTATCTGTTGGAGTTTTAAAGTTTCTAAATTACTTAAGATTTTTTTGAGTCACATTATCAATTAAATTTAACATGGAAAGGTTTCCAAATTGGGATAAAGTGTGTAATAAGAATGCTGGAAGAGCTCGAGATATGTACTTTCAGAGAAATCCAGAAAGACGACAACCAGGTTGGTCAATCTTCAGAATACTTAGAAATAATTTAATTGAATATGGTTCCTTTAAAAAACAAAATCGTAATCGACAACCTGATGAAAATATTGAGGCTGTGGTTTTACAAAGTGTCGTTGACTATCCTCGCATCTCCCTTCGTGAACTGGAAAATAATGTTGAAGTACCCAAATCAACTGCACAAAGAATTCTTAAAAAATTTAAGTATCATCCATATGCAACCCATATTCCGCGTAAGGTTCTGTGATCCGATGAAAGCAGGTTTACAAACTGCGGGGTGTTTAACAGACATATAGTCTAAATTATACGCATTTCTAATGACGTCACCAGATGAAAAAAAACGTATGGCGTAGATATTTTTACCAATCAATATTTGTTGTTATGTTTTTGATTGACAGTGACGGACACTTCACATAACCAATTACCTACCTATTTAAAAAATGAATTAATCATATACACTACTTTTTTTAAAAAGTTTATTGTCACCGCTGTTTATAATATACCAAACAAAGATAAACAAAAATGACGTCATTACAAATGCGTATAATTTGGACTATAACGTGTACTGGGCCGATGAAAATCCGTTCTTAAATCGTGAGGTGCACTATCAAGTTAGGTGTGGTTTGAATGTATGGCTAGGAGTCATAAATGGACACATACTATTTAACATTTTTCATAATAATTTAACGGCATCTAGAAATTCTACAAAATTACGTTGACCAAATTTTAGAAAATTTGCCTCTTCAACATGTGGTTCCAGCAAGATGGAGCACCTCCACATAATACAAGAATCATAACCGACTATTTGAATCAGCAACATGGAAATACCTGGATCGGAAATCGAGGTCCCGTTGTTTGGCTTGCACGTTCGCCGGACCTTACGCCTCTTGATTTTTGTATTTGGGGATACTTAAAGAATAATATTTATTCTACTACTCATAATATGATAGAAGAAATTGAGGCAGCCGTTGTTCAAGCCATAGAAGAAATTCCTGAACAAATGGTTAAAGATGCATGCATGTCTCTAATTCATCGATGCAGGATTTGCATGAATAACAACGGTGGAATTTTCGAACATTTGCTTATTTAATGTATGACAATGCTTTGTTATCGGTTTTTAGTTTTATTTTAAATTAAATAATTAATGCAAACTTTTGTTTCAGAACTAAAAGATTTTAAGAAATTGTATTATTTCTTAGCGAGGGAATTCAATTGGCCGTAGCTGCTTATACAAAATTACCAAATTTCATTAAATTTGTTTGCAAGTTAGCGGCGATATTTCAATTTTTCAAAAAACACAATTTTTAGTTTTTGCTCGATATTTTAAGAACACCTGTAGATATTTTTAATTCTGATACGGCATCTGATTGGGCTTGGAATAGCCCAACTTTTTTCTTATTTAAAGAAACTCGTATCTCCTACAGTTTCCGAAATCTCCATGTAGTTGCTTTTATTTGGGACACCCTGTATATAGGCTAAGGATGGAAACAGTCCCAAACGTTCGTCACAGTGTCCCACTTAGCACATACAGCCCCCCCAAGCCTTAGATATTTTTACTTATTGTCCACATATTTCATTAAGAAAAACATAAAAAATAGCTTAAAATTCGACATTATGAGGCTTCGCCCCCCCCCCCCCCACCTAAGACATATTCCTGGGTACGCCACTGAAATTTGTATTTTAATTGAAAAAAACGTCACTTTTTAAAGTTATAAACAACAACGCGAAATATTTCCCAATCGATTTTCCATCTCCTTTTGCCAAAAAATTAGAAAAAGAAAAAGTCCAAAAAAGAAGAGGAACCCCATAAAATCAATGTTTGCACAATTGTAGCTAACTTCTTGTATCTGAGAAAGTATACTCCACTTAAAATCCATAAAGGTGCTCTAAATGTCAGTGAATGTATTGTAAACCTATGTTGATTTCGTGTAAACCGTATTTGCTATTGCAATTATTGTTCTTCAAAGGCGCTTATTTAACCGTTTGTCTTTCACAGCAAAGTTATTTTAGTCGTTTTTTCTGTTGTGTTTCTGCTTGTATGTAAGAGAGAAATTTCAGGTTTATATGCCACTAGGGTTTAAATTGAGGTCTTTGGTTTATAAGGTGTAAATCACGACTACAAAATCGAGGTGATAACATTTTTTTGTTTGGAATAGTCGTGAACAAAGACATATTTTTGGATTCGGAGATTTTATAGTCAGAAAAAAGCTTTAAAACCCACAAAAATGTGTTAAAATAAAGTTATGGTAGTTATGACAGCGTAATAAAATCGTAAACAATTGACACACGTCAAAAAGTACATTTACAAAGGCATAACAATTGGTTTAAACAGCCTTCTTTGAAAAATAAATAGGTTGTTTATTTAGGATACTGGACACTTGACTTTGTCTGCCCTAATCATGACAAATTTGACGACTCCCTTTTGCTGTTGTTGCTTATAGCTTTTTTACTTTATTAAATTCAAAATACAGTGCAGCTTTGTAAAGACAAAAAACGGAAAGTTCTCTTAGTGTTCTCAACTAGTGCTCAACCCTCTCTTTATGCACCAGTCCGTGAGAGATCCATCCACAAGGGGGTCCGCGCCACACAGAGCAAAACCTGCCGCATACACATGTTTCAAAGATGCATACAGAAAAGGAGAGGATTAGTAGTGACACCGATTTGGCAGAAAAAGCTCACAAAAAAAAACCAAAGCGAACCGTAACGCCTGGCCAGCGCGTAGAAAATAATTTTGGAAAATAGTCAAATACTTACAGTAGATCTTGTAAAATGCAAAAGAGAAAACTTATTCTCTCAGTTTTCTCCAATAGTGCTCAACCCTCTATTCAAGCATCAGATCTAGAAAGATCAATCAACACGAAGGATCTGGCGAAAACATACTAGCCACCAGTGTTGCCAGACTTTCCTTCAACTAAGTGACAAAAACCCTTCATATCCTTCAAAACAGTAACGGGTGGAAGGTCGTCACCAAACCAAAAATTATTATACCATAAACAATTTTTTCTAATAAAAATGGAAGAAAAACCAAACAAATAAAACTTCAATCATAAATTGAGGAGCAACTGATCAAAACGCATTAAATCCACTTTTTGTGATTTTCGGGCTAAATATAAAAATGTTTTGCTTTTTTGTCAATCTATAATAAAAACAACCCAATTCAATCAAAGCGCATTAAACCCATTCCGAATAGCCATAAGCAAACATCAACATCAACATATTAATTTTTGTTCTAACTTACTTTGCTCTTTTTTAAGTTTTTCTCGAAACAACATATTTTGGATTTAATGCATTTTGGTAAGTTGCTCCTCAATTATAAAAACCAAAATTAAAAATAAAGTATTTAAATTTACCTATATAAGTTTGATAACTTGGCCTCGAAATAGTCAAAATCATTTAAATTCATAAAATTTTTGTCCAAAACCCTTCATATTGAAGGAAAACCTTCAAATCTGGCAACACTGCTAGCCATATACACGTGTTTTAAATTTATTTTGATTTCATCAGTGTGACATAACCAACATTTTAAAAATTACTTACAGTGCTTGCGAACCTTTTATGCCTAATCCTGGTTACTATAGTTGATATTGTATTAAAGTGGCTCCGCGTCATAGCTATGGTAAACCAAATTTTGCGACAAAATTCAAGTAAAGAAGCCTTAAAAAATTAGTGTTTCACTTTGTACATGGGGTTTAATGTTCGAAGGATAAAACACTAAGACCTTTTAAAGGAGAGATCAAATAGGTACTTACCTAATAAATAAAGATCCGAAACATAAAAGAGGTTCCAAAATTATATTAAAAAGGGCGCAAATATTGATTTAGTTGCAAAAACGGTAATTTGTTTTGTAAAAAGCTCCGTCGTAATTTGTTTGACATAAACGGTCAAAACAACAACGAATAGAAAATGTCAAAGCCCGGCTAAATCAATATGTTCGTAACAACCAGATAAGAATATATGTTCCTTTCTAATGAAATCGTTTAGAAGAAGACATCAATAAAAAGCAAGTAAAATAGTAAGCTAATGACTAATTAGTGCAGTGCCTTATTTTGGGAATCAATATCAATAAAAAAATTAAAGGAACTACGTGTCACTGTATGTATCCCTCTATTCCTTTCCCGCCCATCAAGTTTTTGGTGACGCGGTGTCACTTTAATACAATACTAACTATATATATATATATATATATATATATATATATATATATATATATATATATATACAAATGCATAGAGAAAAGGAGAGGATCCCCGACTAGTCGTGAAAAGCTCACAGGAAAATGAACCAAAGCGAACGGTAATGCCTGACCAGCGCGTATAAAATAGTCTATTGTGGCAAAAATTGACACATCGTGTTCGTTGGAGAGGGGTCACTATACCTTGCTTCAAACGCGACAATAATTAAATTTGCCACATCTTGACAGCTATTTCTTCCGAAATACCATTGAACCATCTGTACATTTTCCTGAACGATAAATGTAATACGCGGCATGGCTTCAGCTAGCATTTGCGTAAAAAACAAATACCGACTTCTCACCTATTTCGATGCAAACTTCGATGCAAACGACGGAATGACGAAAAACTTCGTGGAGATAAGTGCTTACGACGTATTCCCCTACTTTCCTACGACCAGCCCGAATAGGGGTCTAAAACAGCGAAAAATGTTTCAAGACACCGCCCCAAATTTATTTTTTTCTCTTTTACTTCTCTCCTACACACATTAAGCACAGCAAGCAGTCTATGAACCTTATTGCTTTTAGCCATGCTGTATACATCAATATGCATGTGAATCATCCGATAGATTAATTCTAAAGGTTTTGGGCCTACTTAATCTTAGTTAGATCTTGGGTATCCGAAATTTTACGTAATTGCAAACTTCGTGATTTTATAAGATCACGAACTTCGTCCGGATTTAACATTTAATTTTCTCAAATAAATAGTAAGTGCATACACATTTTTTTAAATCAAAGTTCAATAGCCAAATAGAAGGTAAATAAAACTACATTTTGATTATTAGTAAGTTGGGTATTGATTAATTTTGATTCGCGGGCAAGGAACTCAATAGAAATGTATGCCAACCAACCCATAATTAATTATTTTACTCCACCCGAAATTTAAATTAAAATTAGCTTTGTGATTTAACTACAAGGTGAGCCAAATATATTTGTACTAATTTTATTATTAAATAATTTTAAGTAATTAAAAATTAAAAAATTCACAATACTGTATTCGATACAAAGGAAAGGTTTATTTTCTTTTGTGTTATCGGTAAAAAAACTAATTTTTTAATACATTGTAAAACCGGTTTCTTGCTTAATTCAACAATCTATGAACCATAAAAATCGGTTGAGAGAGAGTTTGAGATATAACTCTATTAAAACCAAAATACTTTTTATTCGGAATAGCACGGCTACATTAAAACATTAAAATTTGTTTTATCATAACTCCTCTAATTTTAAACCTATTTGTATGCATTAAAAAGCGATTTTGGCCTAACAAACTGATTAGCAAAAAGCTTCTATAATTTTAAAACTCAAGATGGCCACTACGAATATAATGTCTGTTTAATATTCACTGGCCCACCTTGTACCGGGTGGGCCAAAAAGAACCGGACAATTTTTTTTCATTATAACTTTTGAACTATCGAATTCATTTTAATGGGACAAAGTGCATTTGGCAGAGAATGAATCAGAGTTTTGACTTAATGTATTATTTTGTCCGTTTTTAGTGATTTAAAAAAATAATTAAAACAAGGTACAATTTAAATTCGTCCGCCATCTTGGATTTTGAGACGGCGGACAAAAAAATATATTTAGCCAAAACTCTGATTCATTCTCTGCCAAATGCACTTTGTCCCATTAAAATGAATTCGATAGTTCAAAAGTTATAATGAAAAAAAATTGTCCGGTTCTTTTTGGCCCACCCGGTACAAGGTGGGCCAGTGAATATTAAACAGACATTATATTCGTAGTGGCATCTTGAGTTTTAAAATTATAGAAGCTTTTTGCTAATTAGTTTGTTAGGCCAAAATCGCTTTTTAATGCATACAAATAGGTTTAAAATTAGAGGAGTTATGATAAAACAAATTTTAATGTTTTAATTTTTTAAACCTGCCAAGTATAGTTTTGTCCTAATAAAATCGATTGTATAGTTTAAAAGTTATAATAAAAAAAAAGTCCGGTTTTTTTTGGCCCACCCGGTATATAAGTTACTAAAATTTCATGTAGCCGTTCTTTGTTATTGTTTGGAAAAAAATCCGGTTACATTTTATGGGCGAAGTTCTATGAATTACTCCACTAAACAAATATTTAAAATGTAAGAGGTCATTAAATTAGGAAGTAACTGTGAAGCATAAAAATGTGTATTTTCTTCAATGTCAGATTTTGTATGTGCAGTATACACCTATAACCACTGTCTAAAGCAATGCTTTAATCAGGGGCGTATCCAGGGCGGGAACACCTCCTTTTTCTAAACCGTTTTTTAAAATCTTTCGTACTTACAAGAACATATATATAGATAATGAATTTTCGTCCCATTAAGAAGAACAAGGGAATTCAGAAAGCTGACCCCTTCTGTTTTGTTGCCTATAACGGATTATTGGTGAATTTAATTTTACGACTACCCAAAACAAGGCCGTATCTAGGGGGCACCAATGAGAATCCACCCCTCCTCCCCCGCTTCCAAAATGATCTATAAAGTTCTTTCAAAGAGATTTCTTAGCAACAAGAATAAGTTATTAATACGCACCTTTTCCAAAATTTCGTTTGAAACTTCTTCCCCCCTCCAGAACGAAACCAACCAACCAACATTTTTTCCTAGGTCGGTACGGCCCTGCCCAAAAAGACAACGTGAAAACATTTCAGTATTGTTTTAATAACACCTTTGAGAATTAAGTTAGTTCCGATTAGGGTTACCAACTTTGAATTTAGGTTTGTCAGGACATTTGTTTAAAATGCCAGGAAATTTGATCCAAAATTAGGACATCCATAAATTGTTATCAAAAACTAAAACATAAAATATCTTTATTTTTTTTAAATTATCAATTTTAAAAAAACTTCTTAATTTTGCTAAAATATTGTACATATTTAGTAGGTAGTTACTTATTTACTAATAACTACTTATATCATTAACATATTTTACTTCCGGTTACCAGTTAGGAATTTCCCCTATGCTTGTCAATATACTAATACAAAAAAGCGTAGATAGACACTTATCATAGTTACTTTACCCACCACCCTAATTACATCATATAGGTATGTTTAAAAAAAATTGAAATATTTGCGTTACATGTAGTACAAACGGATGTTGTGATACATTGTTGGAAAGCTTTTAAAAAATGCTAAAAATAATGTTTTACAACTTTTTTGATGACATCATCGGTAGACAAACAGTATGTATTTTAAAAATTTGAAGTATTTATCTCCATTGGGGGTGGCAATAGGGACTTATTGGAATAAAGCCATGCAATAATAGTGTCAGGCAGTATTTTGACAGATTTACATTGCAGGCTGACATTTGATCTTTCAAAATTGACATACCAAAGTTGAATTTAAAACTAAGGCGTTTATTTATCTATAATTAAAGTTGACAGTATTTATTTCGGTTCGTATAGTAAAAAAAATCCTTATGTTAATAGATTACCCGTCATATTCCAATTTCAAACTGTCAAAATACGGCCTGACACTATTATTGCATGGCTTTATTGCTATAAGTCCCTATTAAATATGATAACGTTAAATATTTTTACACTAAATCAACGGACTAAAAAATGTAAATTATATGAACAAATCAAGTTACACTTTTTCTTTTGAAATCAGAATTATTTGAAGACATTACAGATTTGAGAAGCATTTTATTTTTCTATTCTCTTTCTGATAAGGGTGTTGTAAGGACGCAGGACATTTTGCTAAAAATCAGGACAGTCCTGAGAAATCAGGACGGGTTGGCAACCCTAGTTCCGATTCGGGTCTAGAAGCGATAGAGTATAAAATGATTCACTTTTCCAGTATCTATTTTCAGGTTCTTGGGGTTGGTCCTTGAGGCATAAGCCTCTAAGCTTACCTACACCTCTCCTTGTAAGCGGGGGTTGTCAAGGGCAAACTGTTTCTTAATATTCAAAATTACTTAAAACTATTTTTGTTAATCTAAAATATTTTTTAATATTTTTTACAGATTACCAGGTGGCAGCCATGTAACTTCTTAAATTAAAAAGGACACTTTAAAAGTAAGTAACAATTCATTAACATTAACTTTTGTAGTTAAGTTACCTATTCATCTGCAACATTTTACCGAGCGTGTACGAACAAACCGAACACATATGTCAAAAATTATCCCAATCAAATTGTTCACTGCATTCCCATGATTGGAAGCCTGTGATCGAAAGTCACTTAATAGTAGGGGAGAGGGGGGCACATGTCGACAGGGGACATGTGGACAATTCAATAATCCCGCTATTTATAGACATAATTTACTTAAAACATATGTCGCTAGGTGCAGCTAGTCAAGCTTTATTATCCTGCGAAAATTTTTTACATTTGCTCGCAAAACACCGGCAGTCGGAAATGATTGTTGTTTTTGTGTACTAAAAGCAAATTTATGGAACTAAAAAAAAACCGATTGCCAATTGGTGAGTTTAGGTGCAAGAAATAATTAAAGTGCATCCACGGAACCGTGAATAAATTGGCTTAATTTATGTTTCATTATATTTTACCTAAACATAATATAACTTTTTTAAGAATGTGGCAATCTTACACTCACATATGGGACATGTCCATATGTGCTTCAAAGCTGTCTGTGTGTAGTTTATTTACTTTAAAATAAATTTTATTGGTCTAAAATTCTCGAAGTCAGAATAAAAGTTTGTATTTCCTGATAATGATGACATCTCGGAAGTACGGATAGAGAACATAATATTTAAACTCTCGTTCCCAGTTCCAGTTCTTTTTTTAAGTTCGGCTACAGTTTTGAGTGTTACAATATGAGTTAATGTGTTTTTTTAATCGTTTTGAGTTTGTTAATAAATGTAAAAACTGACTTTACTTTTAGTTTCTTTGAAGTATTTTTATGGAAAAAATAAAAGTGTTCCGTTTACAAAATATTTACAGTTGTTATTATTATAATTTTATCATTGTCCACATCGCTGCTTTGCTTTGATAGTGGCACAACTAAAAAAAATGCGTTTTTGCGTTTTCTGTAAAAAACTTTTAATCGTATTGTAATATATAATTTTACCACAAAATTTTCCTTATTGTCTATTTTAAGCAGTGGCGTATATAAGGGGGGGCTGCCCCCCCCCGAATCTAAGGTTTGTATAAATATTTTCCACATATTTCATAAATAAAAACATAAAATAGCATAAAATACGGATTCTATGGATTCATGGGGTCTCGCCCCCCCCCCGAAACTGTTCGCCCCCCCCCCCCCCCCGAAATATTTTTCTATATACGCCACTGATTTCAAGCATGGGTAAGTTATTGATTAATTTAATTAAAGCAACAAAAATAAATAAATATTTGCCTTTGCCATTATTTTTAAAAGCGTTTTCTGAAAATTATCCTTTCCAGTTATGCCACTATCAAAGCAAGGCAGCGACATGTGCCCCACTGATTTTTTGTCTGTACACATGTGCCCCTTATAGGGGTAGGTATGGACAATATGCACGCATTTGCAATTTATAGGATCTAATGTCTCACAATAAAAATAATTAACATTTATTTTCCAAAATTGTTTAACAACAACCTAATAAGTTTAATTTAACATAAATATGTTATTGTCTTAATTGTAGCTTCTTTTATCTTGCACCAAGAAATAAAAATATTAAAATTGTCCACGTGCCCCCCTCACCCCTACCACTGCCATCCAAAGTGAAATGGCCCTAACTGCGTTATCCGCGAAACTGAGATATGAAGATTTTGAGTTGCCATTTTGGCATTTAAAATGAATTTATGTTTTTCTTAACTTTTGAGGACATCTAGTTTACAGATGTGTTGTCAAATGTGTCGGCATTAATTACCTTATAAATTCATTATTACTAAACCGATTTCAATGTAATAAAACTCCCCATGGTGAAGAAAGATAACTGTTAAAATTTACCTTAAAATCGAAGATGGTTTTTAAAAACATAAGAATAAACCAGCAAGATCAAGTTTGAGTCTGTCCGCCATCTTGGATTGCAGGGGGCTATCTTCACTATGACGCCTTCTATTTCATCAGAATCGATTCAGTAGAAATTAATTTATAAGGAAATGCAACCAAAATTAATTTTTCGGGAACCATTATAACCAACCGAGCAGAACCGAACCGTGCGTTGAAAAGAAACTCCGGTTCATAAGAATAAACGAGGCTCTTTAAAAGTTCAAGTTTAATTCTGTCCGATATCTTGCATTTCAATAGGCGAAGAAACCCGTTCAGTTTATGAGATGTTTAGCTTAAATCTGGAATGTGTATTTAGCTACAAGGCATACATCATTAAGCATGTCAAATTTTAGGAAAATACTACAGGATGATATTTTTCCGGGGCCATGCCCCTTTTTTCCCCCAGAACTTTTTTGCAGTAAGTCACTGGCAGATCCGGAAATTTTTTATATCCGTAACCGTCTTCGAGACAAAAGACAGAAAAAGATAATTTGTATCTTTGATTGCTATTCAGAAATTACATAAAACTCTCTAAAATTAAAATAATGTAATGTAGTGACTATTTTAAATTTTAATGTAATTTTGCAGGATACAAATTTTAGTTTTTTGTCTATTTCTTAAAAACGGTTAGAGATACAAAAAATTGCAAGAAAATTTTTGAATCTACCATTGGCTTACTGCAAAAACGTTTTTGGGAAAAAAGGGGGCATGACCCCCGAAAAAAATCACCCTGTAGTTTTTTCCTGATATTTGGTATACTTAATGCTGAACGCCTCGTAGCTAAATAAATGTTCCAAACTTGAGCCAAACATCTCAAAAACTGCACGAGCTATAAGGAAAAAACAAACAAAAAATTGAAAGGAGCACAGCTTAAATGGGATTTTAAAAAATCCACGATTTTGATGAAGTTTTTAGTATGTTGTAGATCTCGATCTCCTGATCAAAAGTTCTCATGGGCTCTAAACGATCCTATGACTGGTTTCCGAGACACAGTGGCGGGTATGGGGCTCCCCCAAAATACGAATAAATTAAAATTCATTTGTAAAACTTAAACTGTAAAACAAAAAAATTACAATAATAATTGATTCTTATATTTGACAACCTTCCTAGTCCATTAGCATGCACACTCCGAGTGTAGACACTATTTTAACGTTTAAATTATGCGGTTTCTGCATCTCCATGGTAACAATTGTTTTTATAAAATAACCAGATTTTGCAAAATACTCAATAAACACCCCCTGAAGGCCGATCAACTCCTTTCAAGTTAGGAGATGTTCGTTTTTTTTTACCTTCCCAGCCCTCACCGAAAATGTCCGGCCCACGATAACTTCTAAACCGCTGAACCGATTTTTATGAAGTTTTTAGGTCAAATAGTGCACAATACTGTAAAGAGCGGATTAGCTTTTGGTGAAAACCCATTAATGCTAATTACAACTTTTTGACAGTTTAAAAATTGAAAATATGCTAAATTTTAACTCCAATATGCGGTTTTCGGAATATAATAGAACGTTTATTTTTTAATTTATGTTATTAGTAAAAGTCGTAGGATCTTCCATTTCTGAGATATTTACAAAATCTTTTTTCAAGGCTGATATAGCGTGGAGTGTGCTAATGGATCCATTTATTTAAATAAAAGTATGATTTAAATAGAAATATTGTACTTTTTGAGTAACCCTTGTACATAAAAATTGTCACGTGACATCTAGCATAGTCAACAAATTATAAGAGTTAATTATCACTTTTTTGTATTAAAGTTTAGGTTTTATAAAATAATTTCAATTTATTGGTATGTTGGGGGAGTCCCGTACCCGCCACTGTATCTTGGAAACCAGACATACGATCGCTTTGAGTCCATGAGAACTTTTGATCAGGATATCGAGATCCACAACATACTAGAATTTCATTAAAATCGTGGATTTTTTAAAACCCCATTTAAGGTGTGCCTGCTCCTTTGGAAACTAAGCATTTGCGGACCCATGTGTATTTAAAGTTTTTTTCTTAAAATCACACGAAAAATCATCCTCTGAAGTTTGGCAACATACTTTATTAACACCCTCTATTCTATCGACAAAAGAATGTTTTCAAATTTACCGTTGTATGTGAGTTGTACCACATCCTGAAATTTCCACTTTTCCGCTAACCACACATTTTTACCGGCCGTTCTAAGAGGGGTGGTGGGGGCTAAAGGGGGTAATTACCTCCCCAGTCCAAAAAATATGTAAGTTATAAAGGCGTTAGCCACAACAGATAAGTTAAAGGCTGAAATAAATATTTATAAAATTTCAAATTGTACCCGGAAAAAAAGTGCACATGAAAAAAAGCACACACGAAAAAAAGCGCACAGAGGAAAAACTTGCCTCGTTGTGCCTAATCAAAATACGGGGTGTTTGTTTTGCCCGTAGGCCCCAAAAATTTCGAGTAAATCGCCTAAAACTAGTATATTGCAATATTACATGGTAAAGTTGCTAAAATGGTACATTTTGAAAGCCAGAAATTAAATTATTTACATTGGACTAGATAAGAATAACCTCAATTTAAAAAAAAGTCGAAGACTATTTAACTACTGCGCAGAAGTACAATATAAAGTATTTTTGACATCATTATGAAATAAATCTACATTTTTTCAAGTGCCACTTTTGGCAATTTATTCTAGCATTTTTCGCATTTTTTATGGGTGTGCTCAAAACGTTTCCACAATTTTAAAACCGACCCTGGATTCTTATTTAACACACCAAAAACTTACGGATAGGTAGGTAAATTTTTTTCAAAACACAAATTTTAATTGTTTTTTCCAATTTCAGAAATTTATTAAATTTTTTAAAAAACTTTCCTCTTTTTGTGGGCGAAGTTAAGATGATCAAGTAACCTCGCCTATTCCTTTTTTACATAGCACATTCTACAGTCCATTTCATATTTTTGAGATAACTTTTTGAGAGTTTATCAGCTGGTTATCATTAGAGGCCAACGAAAAAAAAGTTGTACCAAAAATAACGAATTGAACTGTAGTTCTAAAAACTTTGTTTCATTGCAGGATTTTTCTACTAGTCAAACATTGTATGATTTTCAGGCACTGAATAGAATAGAATTAAATAGAATATAGCTTTATTTGTATATTTGTTTTTACAAAATTGAGCAAATAGTGTCATTTAATTCATGTAACACTTAAAAATTTAAAAAATAGAAAAGTAAAAGTTTTAAAAATAAATATAAAAGACAATTAACCACCTACACACCTTACAATAAAAAGATATCAAACTAATTAATAACACAATTTAAAAAAAAGTAATTAAAAACAAGCAGATTAGAGTTACCCATGTTTGAAGACGCAAATGGTCCAGATATTCCGTCATGGTGTATGGTTCTATTGTTAAGAAGAAGAGAAAAGACTAATTTTTTAAGTCTTAAAGTTTTTTTCCACTGTTTTACTGTGACGTCTTTTTTCAGTGTTTGCTTTTTTTCCGTGTGCTGCCTGCGCTTTTTTACACATGGGCTTTTGTTTACGTATGCGTTCATTTCCTGAATGGATATTAACTGTTTAATTTTTTATTTTTGTGTGGCCGTCGACCATCACTTTACCATTACCCCACCTCCCAGAGTTTGACTCCAGAAGCGCCATTGCACACGTTATATAACGTATTTTTTGAGACTGATAGCTTCTGGATTTTAAGTTTTTTCATTTCTCTTAACATCCATCCATCCACATGACATAATGAATTTCGTTTTAAAACTTTAAGTCTAAAGGTCGTTGAAACTACCCCATTCCAGTCTATTAATCATGCACGGGTTGTCAATCGATGAACCTAACTCTGATTTATTTCTACATTTTATAAATATTTATTTAAATTTAGTTCTGCTCGGGTGGATGGCGTTTGAATTAATTAATAACCAGTCAATAAATAAACCCTGTGTTGTAGACTACAGGGTGATTTGTTATCCTTTGAATCTTTTATTAAGGTATCAAACAGTGCCATATCTTGGCGTAGGCAGCGTAGGTATCTGCATAGGGCCCCAGACACCAAGGCGCGCTAAAATGAATATTTAAAATTATACCCAAAGAAATGAGCAAAATTTATCAATTGTGTCGTCGTCGTTAAAAATTTTGCATTTTTGTTTGAAGTTTAACAATTGCCCCTGCCACTATTTATCTATTCACAAAATTCCAGGCTATCAACGTGCATTTTGTAGTCAATTCTTAAAAAATTTAGGGTCAGCAGATTTCTTGTTGGTTTTTTAGCAAAATTTTAATGAGCATGAAGTTAGCGAAGCACTCATCGCAGATCGAATCGTGACTAGGTGGATAATTTGCCGTTAATTAGTCGTGAATTAGTTGTGGAACAATTAATTTTGTCGCTCTTATTTTTGACCGTTTTTGAGGGTGTTTCGCTAACTTCATATGAAGTTAGCGAAGCACCCTCGTAAAAATGGCTTTTATCAAAATTGAATATGGTGGATAATTTGCCGCTAATTATTCGTGAATTAGTTGTGGAAAAATTAATTTTGTCGCTCTTATATTTGACCGTTTTTGAGGGTGCTTCGCTAACTTCATATGAAGTTAGCGAAGCACCCTCGTAAAAATGGCTTTTATCAAAATCGAATATAGTGGATAATTTGCCGCTAATTAGTCGTGAATTAGTTGTGGAAAAATAAATTTTGTCACTCTTATTTTTGACCCTTTTTTAGGGTGCTTCGCTAACTTCATATGAAGTTAGCGAAGCACCCTCGTAAAAATGGCTTTTATCAAAATCGAATATGGTGAATAATTTGCCTCTAATTAGTCGTGAATTAGTTGTGGAAAAATTAATTTTGTCGCTCTTATTTTTGACCCTTTTTTTGGGTGCTTCGCTAACTTCATATTTTGGCACCTATCGCTAATCGAACCGCTACTATGTGGATAATTTGTCGTTAATTAGTCGTGAATTAGTTGTGGAAAAATTAATTTTGTCGCTCTTATTTTTGACCGTTTTTGAGGGTGCTTCGCTAACTTCACATGAAGTTAGCGAAGCACCCTCGTAAAAATGGCTTTTATCAAAATCGAATATGGTGGATAATTTGCCGCTAATTAGTCGTGAATTAGTTGTGGAAAAATTAATTTTGTCGCTTTTATTTTTGACCGTTTTTGAGGGTGCTTCGCTAACTTTATATGAAGTTAGCCAAGCACCTTCGTAAAAATGGCTTTAGACATGAGGTATCGAAATCGAAGATGGTGGATAATTTGCCGCTAATTAGTCGTTAACTAGTTGTGAAAAAATTAATTTTGTCGCGTTTAGTTTTAAGTGTTTTTTGGGTGCTTCTCTAACTTTATATGAATAAAGCGAAGCACCCTCAAAAACGGTCAAAAATAAGAGCGACAAAATTAATTTTTTCACAACTAATTCACGACTAATTAACGGCAAATTATCCACCATATTCGATTTTGATAAAAGCCATTTTTACTAGGGTGCTTCGCTAACTTCATATGAAGTTAGCGAAACACCCACAAAAAAGCTCAAAAATAAGAGCGACAAAATTAATTTTTCCACAACTAATTCACGACTAATTAGCGGCAAATTATCCACCTAGTAGCGATTCGATTTGCGATGGGTGCCAAAATATGAAGTTAGCGAAGCACCCAAAAAAACGGTCAAAAATAAGAGCGACAAAATTAATTTTTCCACAACTAATTCACGACTAATTAGCGGCAAATTATCCATCATATTCGATTTTGATAAAAGCTATTTTTACGAGGGTGCTTCCTAACTTCATATGAAGTTAGCGAAGCACCCTCAAAAACGGTCAAAAATAAGAGCGACAAAATTAATTTTTCCACAACTAATTCACGACTAATTAACGGCAAATTATCCACCTAGTGGCGATTCGATTTGCGATGGGTGCCAAAATATGAAGTTAGCGAAGCACCCAAAAAAACGGTCAAAAATAAGAGCGACAAAATTAATTTTTCCACAACTAATTCACGACTAATTAACGGCAAATTATCCACCATATTCGATTTTGATAAAAGCCATTTTTACGAGGGTGCTTCGCTAACTTCATATGAAGTTAGCGAAGCACCCTCAAAAAGGGTCAAAAATAAGAGCGACAAAATTAATTTTTCCACACCTAATTCACGACTAATTAGCGGCAAATTATCCACCATATTCGATTTTGATAAAAGCTATTTTTACGAGGGTGCTTCGCTAACTTCATATGAAGTTAGCGAAGCACCCTCAAAAACGGTCAAAAATAAGAGCGACAAAATTAATTTTTCCCCAACTAATTCACGACTAATTAACGGCAAATTATCCACCTAGTAGCGATTCGATTTGCGATGGGTGCCAAAATATGAAGTTAGCGAAGCACCCAAAAAAAGGGTCAAAAATAAGAGCGACAAAATTAATTTTTCCACAACTAATTCACGACTAATTAGCGGCAAATTATCCACCATATTCGATTTTGATAAAAGCCATTTTTACGAGGGTGCTTCGCTAACTTCATATGAAGTTAGCGAAGCACCCTCAAAAACGGTCAAAAATAAGAGCGACAAAATTAATTTTTCCACAACTAATTCACGGCAAATTATCCACCTAGTCACGATTCGATCTGCGATGGGTGCTTCGCTAACTTCATGCTCATAAAATTTTAGCACATCTTTTACCATCATGTTGGTAGATAATTTGGAAAAAGAAATACGGTGACACTTAAGTAATCTGAAAAATGAAAGTAGTTGCTGACCTAGGTAAATTTCGGTTCATCACCCTAAATCAAATAGACCAAAACCGCTTGAATGCGTCTGGGATTTACCAATTTCGACCGATTATAACTTAGGTCACTATATAACAACTTCAAAGTAGGGGAGAACGGGGGAATTCCGCTACTAAAATGAAAGCATTTAACATGAATTTTAACTATAAAATATTTTTTATTTAGTTAGCTTACTAATATAACTATAACGTTCAATTAAAAAATTTGCATTTTTCTGCATAATTATCAAAAAATATTTATTTTAAATGAAAGTTGCAATTGGCGTTATTTCACATGGTACTGGGCAATACCGCCACATCCTTGGTGTAATGGTGCCTTATCAGTTTTTATTCATACCTGATGCTTTTTACAGGTTTAGAAAGATTAATAAATAAAAAACACATCAGCATATTTTATAAAAATGTATTTTTCTATCTAAAATCTAAAATTTTAAACTCGGTAATCTAACCAACAGTTGACAACAATGTAAAAATTAGAAGCAAAAAGCATAATCTACTTATAGCACAGCCGGGATAAAAACTAAAACGGCGACAAATTGTAACTGGAATGCTTTAGCCTGTGGCACCACTGATGTTTTGTTTGGCGTAAGTGGCAGCTCTCTGGTGTTTCTGGTTGACTAGATATCTGTGGTGACGATATTGCCCCGCATGGCGGAATTCCCCCGCTTTCCCCTACTATAGACAACCTTTGTTATGTTACGAGACAGTGGTAAAAGATCAACAAACAACACAGTTAAGAACATTTTAGCTCACACTACTACTATAAGTAGTGTGAGCTATGGTGATCGTAATTTTTTCGAGAAAAAAAAAGTTGTTCCGATTTCAAAATTTTTTATATATCTTTGCGTTTCAGATGATTTTGAAACTTTTTTGTTTTGCTGTCTGTCTGTCTGTCTGTATGTCTGTCTGTATGTCTGTCTGTAACGACCAACCCGCATAACTCAAAAACCGCTTGTCCGATTTTAATGAAATTTGGTACCTAAGTTGGGTCTTGGGCCATGATGGTCCCATTTAAAAATGAACAAAATCCACCGAACGCAAGCCAAATAAAAGGGTGGGGGTTGATTCCAAAAATTAGAGTTTATGTTAAATATGGCGTGTGTGATATCAAACGAAAGGTAATTAAGTCTGGAGTTAAAAAAAAATGAATTTTAGTTTATTTTTAAAAAAAGGGGTGGGGGTAGATGTCAAAAATTAGAGTTTAAGTGAAAATATGGCGTGTGTGATATCAAACGAAAGGTAATTGAGTCTGGAGTTAAACAAAATACATTTTAGTTTTTTTTTAAAGGGTGGGGGGTAGATTGAAAAAATTTGAGTTTAAGACAAAACATGGCTTGTGTGGTATCAAACGAAAGGTAATTGAGTCTGGAGTTGAAAAAAATATATTTCAGTTTTTGATTATATTAGCTCACACTATAACTATAGTACCTAGTGTGAGCTTAGGTGCCCATAGATTGGCAGAGTATTTTCCATGTAACACCCTGTAGCTACTGAAAAAGAAGTGTTGTAAATCAGTCGCACTACTCGATTTCTTTGCTTCCTTTTTTGTGTCTAAGAAAGGAAGGTACGTTCCGGAAGATGCGTTATTGCATGATGATAACATCGAACAAGTTTCCCTCTTATTAAGTAATGAGCAAGTGCAATAAAGTGACACTTCCTGTGACGATTTATCACGATAACACGACATGGAATATTATCGAGATATTGACTTTTTAGAAGCTGATTCTGCCATGGTAAACTTGAAAACTCACGCGTACTACGACCCGTAACATAACATACTTCGAAACACTTCTCACATATTTTTTTAAAATTTGGGTTTATAAATATTTGTTTACTTTTTTAATTCGGTAAAAATAAACAAAATATGTACCTATAGATAATACAGTTTCTTGCTGATTTATTTTTTATGAGTTTCCTATTGCATCTTTTACATGTTTAACGGTTTTGGGGGATTTCATTGAATCGGTGAGTGAAAGAAGGGTCCAACTGAGTGGAAGAAGGGTCCAAAATCGTATTTTTTTTTGGCAAAAAGTTACATTTCCGGTTAGATAATAAATCTTATTTTTCTATAAAACAACTCCAACTAGCATATGGAATAAGTTTCCTGTGCACAACAACGCCAAATTTTTCTTCCTTTTTGAAATAATAAATTTTTTCGTTTCCTGTAAAAATGTGTATTTCTGCGCTTGGACCCTTCTTCCATTCACCGATTCAATTGTACTTTCTTACATGCCATACGACTCAAAAAACTGCTTAACTACCATATATTCAGAAACAAATATCACAATAAACATGAAATCATTGATTAATCTAAATAGTTTTAAATCTTAATTAAAAATAAAATGGCCTCATTTAAAAAGAAACAATCTAGAGGGAGAAAAAAGTAACAAATTCGGGACTGAAAAAGCGCGAATACTTCGTGCACGGTTGCCTACCGTCTACTAGGAGTATGTTCCTACTACATTAAATGTGTCGAGTGGGAAAGTAAGCAGGAGGCCTTTACTTTCTATGCCAGGGTCTTGTTTCAGTTGTAGTTATATCCATTAAATACTAGAATGGGCGCGGAGTTAACCTTCGGCTAAAACCACTGGCACATTGTAGATATAAGTTTTACACTGTGGCACTGGCAACTTCTCTAATTTTAGGGGATCCACTGAAGCATCAGTATATTCAATACCCGATACATTCCATTGTGGCTCTTGTCGATGAAGAAGATAGAGACATAGGAACAACTATTCAAAAATGTTTAAAAGAATGCTTCCTAAAGGATAAATTCTCGATCGGGACCCTAATTATTCAAATAAAAGCAGCCACTTTGCACTTATTTTCTTTTAAAGCCTACCAAGCTGCCCAGCCCGCAGCGCCATTGAAAAGAATTATAATTAATTTAACGCGAGATGTCACACCACGACCACGTCGTCCCCTTAATGAATGGCCAGCAGTAACTTATACAAAGTAGTGCTTATCTCTTAAACACCATCGAGTGCTAGATAAAGTGGATTTAATCAGAGCAGTAGGTTGCTAAAACCACAATAAAAATCGTCGACTTAACTGTTTGCATTGACTTGTATTTAAAGCTCTTTTAGATTTAAGCTGCAGTGAAAAAGTATTATTTTCTTTCTTATGCTTATAAGCATGTTGAAATAATTTACTCTGCTTCTTCATCAATGATAAAGAAAGTGGTTCAAACTGATATTCTGGAAAATAAATTGAGCTAAGTAATTGTCCGTGCTTTTCAATCTGTTTAGAATCAGCTGCCGCCAGTTCTAATATGAGGAGCATACAGTCATGTTTGCAGTCGTCCCATCCCAAGGTCTTTATACTTTTACACAGGTTGCCTACAGAATTTGAACTTAACTAGATAACTGTAGCTGCGTCATCGGGTTTCTATAAAACTAATGGTTTAAGGCAACCCGGTGACGTAGATCTTTTAATCTGATTACAGTTGGCCAGTCAGGTTCAATGACCTTTCAAACTCTGTAGACAACCAGTGCAAAAGTTTAATCCCATACCATCTGGAAACCGACGCGACGCCACATTGTCACTTACACTATGTCTGGATCCGCAGTTTTAAAGGACCCCTTCTTCGCCGTATATGTTGTTGTGGTTTTCACTCGTATCCCTAACTGTTTATTAGTCGCTACCAAAGTAGAATGATAATTTCTTTTTAAATCTCTACTACAAAAAATGCAAAGTCCATTAACAAACATTCAATAAGTATAATTAAAATCCAGAGAGTTGTGATCATTTACCGTATGTATTTAACGCCTACTCTGTTGAAATTTTTAAAAAGGTGATAGAGAATGACATTGCATGAATAAAGATAAATCTAATTTCCATGGTCGTTCTTAGATACGCTGACAGGTAACGTGATAGAGATAGTGGGCGAGTACCAGAACGGATTTAGAGCTAATTGGTCTACAGTGGATAACATCTTTATTATCAGACAAATTGGGAAAAGCATACGAATAGTATATTGATTTATTTAATCTGTACATTAACTTCCATCAGACGTTTAATATCCTCACCAGAAAACGCATCCCAAATAAATGGTTTTAAAATGTTAGTAATTCCTTGTAAATATGGGAACCCGATCTACGCTAGAGAAGTTTACTGGCAATTTACTAAAATATTTTGTTTGTCCGCGGTGAGTGACATCAATTACCATGCAACAAATAAATAAACACGTTTCTCCGTCACCCCCAGTATATGTTTTGTTAAAAGTCGTTTATTTTTATTTTCCGAGGCTTATAATGCTTTTCTCTCTAAACAATGCTAAAGTATAGACGACCGACATCTCCCTCCTTTTATTTTGACTTAAATAAATTTGACTTTGATAAGTTTGTCGCGTCTCTATTTCGGCTCTGGAACGAAATAGCGATTTTGGTTTGATTCGGTATTTTGATACATCGCCATTTTGATAGATCGCTATTTTGATACATCGCTATTTTGATACATCGCTATTTTGATACATCGCTATTTTGATAGTCGCTATTTTGTTACATCGCTATTTTGTTACATCGCTATTTTGTTACATCGCTATTTCGTTACAACCGCTATTTTGTTACATCGCTATTTTGATAGTCGCCCTTTCATTACATCGCTATTTTGATTGTCGCTATTTCGATACCGCTATTATAATACTCGCTATTTTGTACATCGCTATTTCGTTCCAGAGCCCTCTATTTCTTTAGAATATGTCATACATACAGGGTCTCTAATCTACGCTTCTCTGGTTGGCTTATATCCGGTTTCCACCAATGCATGCCCACCCCGATTCAAAAAACGCATCAGGTGACGCTGCATTTAAAACCGGTGCAAATCCATGACCCACCACGTGAGGCGTTTTTTGAATCGGGGTGGGCATGCATTGGTGGAAACAGGGTATTATGAGCGGTAGCCAAAGTTGACAAACATTGAACCGAGCCATTTAATATCTACGTCGCACACAGGAAAATTTTGGAGAATAGACGGTCACAAGTATTATGATTTATGTATAGTCTTTCTTGAAGTCTGTTATATAAAATATTACAAATGCATCTATTTCTTGCTTAGACCCGGGTTTGTAGCTCAGCGAAATCTGTCAAATAAGTGTCATTATTTTTTCACTAAATTTAATTTTTTTTTAATTAAAAAGAAATAAAATAGAACATTTGTTTCTTAGCCCAAAATGTTTTATACATTTTGTTATAAAACTTATAGTTTCCTCCCAATAAATAAAAATACTCTGCCAATCTATGGGCACTTAAGCTCACACTAGGTACTATAGTTATAGTGTGAGCTAATATAATCAAAAACTGAAATATATTTTATTCAACTCCAGACTCAATTACCTTTCGTTTGATACCACACAAGCCATGTTTTGACTTAAACTCAATTTTTTTTAATCTACCCCCCACCCTTTAAAAAAAACTAAAATGTATTTTGTTTAACTCCAGACTCAATTACCTTTCGTTTGATATGACACACGCCATATTTTCACATAAACTCTAATTTTTGGAATCTACCCCCACCCTTTTATTTGGCTTGCGTTTGGTGGATTTTGTTCATTTTTAAATGGGACCATCACGGCCCAAGGCCCATATTAGGTACCAAATTTCATTAAAATCGGACAAGCGGTTTTTGAGTTATGCGGGTTGGTCGTTACAGACAGACATACAGACAGACAGACAGACATACAGACAGACAGACAGACAGACAGACAGACAGACAGCAAAACAAAAAAGTTTCAAAATTATCTGAAACGCAAAGATATATAAAAATTTTTGAAATCGGAGCAACTTTTTTTTTCTCGAAAAAATTAGGATCACCATAGCTCACACTACTTATAGTAGTAGTGTGAGCTAATAAACGTAGTTAGACTTTTTCCTTAAAAAACACTAAAAGTTGAATTGAGTATAAATTCTTTAAATAGTCCAAAATCAAAAAAAAAATGGTGGTTTTATGTCAGAAGCCATTTTTGTACAAAATTAAAAATGGCGGACTTCTTTAAAACAGATATGTTCTACCTCCCTAAAAAACTTTTAAGTGCGCCACTGTAATAAAACCTAAACACCAGAAAAAATGTATAATCTTTACCACGTGCTGTAGTGTATTACCTAGTAAAATTAATCAAGAAATAAAAAAGTTATTGGCCAATAAATATTAGCTGTTTTTTATCAGTGTAATAGAAAAATGGACTTTATGCTATAAAGTTTTACAACTCGAATTTCAACATTGCGGTAATTTGTTATTTTACTTTAATATTTAACTTTAAAAGTATCGAATAGATCGAATTTGGCCTACCGCGTAGCATTAATAAATGCACACTACACGCATACTATTGAAATTTAACAAAAGCGAGCCATTAGTTCTGATCTTATATATAAGAGTATTAAGCAGACGCTAACAGAAAATTTTTTAATATGTTCAATTTGGCGCAGTCGGTAGGATACGAACCTGCGCTCCCAAAGGGAATCTGATTTCCATTTAAAATAAAACTTTAACTTAACAAAATAAAAAACTGCAAAATATTCTTTAAATATAAAAATCTTATGTTTCTTTACTAATAATTACTTTAGAGGTTTTAGTTTGTTATTAGAATGTGACTACCCAGTTTAAGTTCACCAAAACTTAGAATGTGACTACCAAAGTTGGTGAAGGCGCAGGGTAACGATCCCGGTACCCCTAGTAAGCCAAGCGAGAGCTTTGCTACTTGATGTATCCCCACGCTTAACCATAACAACTCCCACTCTTCACTTTTCAGTAGTTTTTCACGCATCAACCACCTGCTGTGTAGGTAGGCTGCAACCAACTGTTTACCAATGTAGAGGGAGGCGGAACCACTTTCTTATCTCTGCAAAACCATGTTTTGAGCTTTTCGTTTTTTCAAGCTGTTTTCGTACAGTGGTACAGTCAACGGTGATTTATATTCCTGACATAATCTCCATGGGTATTGCAATTCTCAAAAAGAAAGTCGAATAGTGGAAAATTAAACAATCATTTTACTTCATTTTGGCATCCTAAGAAGTTTAGTAAATATAGCATAGATGCACTATTAATTTTATTAATTATAATAAAACTTACACAGCCAACCGCGTGTAGATTATTTGCTATATTTCGTAAAAGTGGCTCTATATCATTATAAGAACATGCAAGATGAATGTGAAAAAAATTGAAAAACTTGTTAATAACAAGCCTATATTTTATACTGAAGAAGTAATATCGAGTTGCATCATTAATTTCAGTTCAATCATGAGCGATTCTATTACCAGCAACTATGGCGGCAAGAGCATGATCTGAACGCACATGTATGTCCAAAACTCATTGTTTTGATAAGAAAATGTTTTTCAGAATTCCCTTTGATAGACCACCTGGACAAGTCTGCAACATTTGCCCACATAGCACAATTGCAACACGTAAAAAAGGTGTGAGAAAAAAAAACGTTGATTTTAAAAGCTGCTAGAAAAAAACGTTTATTTCAGATATGAAAACAAAACAGGTCATTCATTAACGTTATAAAAAATAACGTTGCTAAAAACGGCGTAGTAATAACGCCATTATCAAATCAAAACAACAATGTTTTTACGTTATTTTCAAGTTAATTCTAGTAGATTTTTATCAACGTCAAAATCACATGAGGTTCGCGCCTTTTTTACACGAATTTTAAAACATGACTTGTATGGCGTTTTTACCAAATAATTTTGAGATTTTACTAAAAGCAGCGCCACCTATTGACGACATTTTTCACTTCGACGAAATCTATCCGGGAGTGCTTTGGCCTCTAAACTCCAAGAACCAGTTAATGAACTGACTGACTGACGCATCAGTTATTAACCTGATACAGACACATTAATATTGTGTGAAAGTGTTTACTGTAGAAAAATTTTGTTTAGCTCTTGAAGAAAACATAATGTATGTATAGAGTTTTTGTCTTGCCTTGAGCGCCATCTTTTAAAATTGTCTTGAAGTGTTGTAGTCTTAAACTAGGGAACTTTGAGAACTTTCTTTCGCGTTTAGTTTTAGCCATAACTTTTTTTTATTTTTTGAATAAAATGATTTCGCGAAAAACTGCTAAGATACGTTTGTTAAAAATGCTTTAAAAAACTACCCCTCAAAATTTCGACGCGTTCCGCTTTCCCGTTTTCTATTTCTATTAGAACAAAGATTTGGCCAAAAAACGCGATATCAGTGTTGTCAAATGGTAAGTTTTTGCCCCCTTAAACAATTTATTTTCGATATTAGAAAAAACAGCGGTCTAAAAATAGATTGCATCTCAAATAACCTTGAGGCTTTCGATAGAATTAGTATTACGTATCGAGTTATCTTTATTTCATAAATTATTTTTATCAGAATCTAATTAGCGTCTTTCAGAGACAGCAGCAGCGTTTTCACTTTTTGCTGCTGCTGTTCCGATTCCACAAGATTCCGCACTCTTATTTTCATCCATTAATTATCCACCGAGAGTAGTAGAAGTTCTATCCCAAGAATGTCGCTTTTCTATCTTAAACCAGTCAGTGGCTTCTAGATGCAAGGCATCGTCTAGGAAATTTGTATTCATAAATAAGATGCTTGCGTAAATCTACGAGGTGGGTTTTTAAGTTCACGCAACAGGAACGAAACCAAAACTAAGGACTTTCTACTACTTGGCTACAAATCTAATAAATGAAACTCATTGTCAACATATTGTAATATTGCCAATGAAAGATCGTTTTAACCCTTTTTTAAACCGACCGAAAATCAGACAATTTCCGTACACTTTTTTCTACGGAAAGTGTCGCTTTACAGGCAGATCTTGTAAGAAACCTTCCCGGTCCCTCTTTAAATCCACTTGGTTATGATTTATAAATAAATAAACAACACATTTATTTGCAACAATTAATAATATTAGCATGATGGTACATTACATAGTATAACTTTGAAGTTGCAAAAAGGAGTTAAAAACAACTTACGTCTCCCGCTTGTGCATCTCCCATATAGTGCTCAAAACACACCCCAGGTTTATCTTAGATAATTTATTTATACAACTAAAATTAACTTGCCTAATTAAATAATACTTAATGAATATTAAGTATAATTAACACAATGTAACTAAAAATGTAGATAACACAAGAAAAGATTAAAAATAACATAGACCTGGGACCTACAGAACGTGTACCTATTTATAAAAAAGAGAATCGGAGTGAAAATCAGAATGAAGATTTGTTATGAGGTGTTTTAGTTCAGCATTTTAAATTGAGCTTGGTTTAAAGTATTTGTTTAGATAGAAATAGAATTGTTAAATTTGCATATGTTAGAGATTTTTTCAAAGAAAGTTGTGTGATGGTTGAAGGTAATAATAAAGTGTTCTAGTCTGGCACCAAGGGAGTTACTGAAAACACGAAATTTAATTTTTTAATATTGTTCTGACGGCTTAGAGTTAATGATTTAATGAAATACACAGAGAGTGTGAAGTTTCCGTCTTTGCTTCATGGTTATCAATTTTGTTTCTTTTAGCTTGTGTAAAATTCTGGTGGTATTTTCGTATTCCATAATATGAACGTTATGTTCGTTATGTATTCCCATATGAACGTTGTAGTTTCTCGATACGTTGTTGCTTGTCCAAAGCATCAAGGCAGGGTCCATACACGGCATCACAATAGTTAAAACTATTTAATACTAGTCAGGAAATTTTGTTTTTTGCTTTATAGTTAAAATGTGACGGCTAGGATAAAGCATTTACAAGCTAAAATAGGTCTTTTAAAGGCTTTTATTTATGTGATGTTTAAATCTTAAATTTCTCATCAAAATAAAGCCCAAGTTTTTTTTCCATTGCCTACTTGTGGCTCGAATTTGTTTCTCTTCTTTTTTTGTCGAAAATTAGTAATTGCGATTCAGTTGGGTTAATGACAATGTTATTAGATTTAGAACCATTTGCTAGTCATTATGATTATGTGATTATGGTTTTAATTATGATGACAGTTTTTAAACTGTGCTAGTTATCATGTAAAATATTGTTTTTCTTATAAATAAGCAAGCTTCTGAGAAAATGTCTTAATATTTACATGGGAAGTAAGTTTGTGGTGTTTCATGTCGGTTTAAAAAACTAATGTTTACATGTTGTGTGTGTTTTTTTTGTCGGCCTAAAAAATAAATACGTACGCAAGACCAACAAAAAAATGCTGGCCACAACCATGAAAAAATCAGCTGTTCTTGGGGGGCTGGAGGTCTGACGTTTTTCTATGACATTTTCGAAATGGCACTACAGATTCCCGTGAAATTTCAGGAAAATATTCTCAGACACCATACCGATATTCCACAAAACTTTTGTTAGGATGCAAGATGTCTAAAAGGTTAAAATCTTCAAGATTTAGCATTCCTTATTTTGAATTAAAATTACCCGCCATGTACCGCATGTCAACTGTTATATTTCACATGTATTTGACTTTGTCATCTGTGTTTGTCATGGCATTTGTTTATTTGTTTGTATTGTAAAACTTTTTCGATTTTTTTAATGGTTTTTTAATAAAGTTCATTTAGAATCCAAAAATACCAGCGTTAATCTTTTTAAAACAAAATTACACTACAAAAAAATCATTTTGTAATGTTGTAATTTTTATAAACACATGTAAATAACTATATTAAGCTTCAAAAGTCTGCCGAGTGCCGAATATAAACAAATAGAGGTTGATAATCCGTTTACTTTCCACGCAGAAACGAACCTATTCGGCTCTGTTTTAAATTTAATTTTTAATAAAAAAATTAAGGATTACTATACATTTAAAAAAAATTGTTATGCAAGAATATAGTAAAAAGAATCTCAAAACCGGCTTTATTTAAAAAAAAATCAAATATTTATGAACCGTCATTCCAGCTTCATTATTTTAAAGACAATCAGCTGTGTCGTGACATAACCATTAAAAAAAATCAGCCCCCGATGTGACGTCAACAAACTGGAGGATCGTGGCCCGTCCGTTTTGATAGCCCTGACGTACGATACACGACAGGAAAATTAAGTTTACAGGTCTCGCCTGCAGCTCACCCTGTAAATTTCCTTGGACGACTTGTAAAGTTTATGTTTTCGGTCTAGTAACCTAAACACCTAATTTTGAACATTGTGGATAAAAAGTGCACTTTCTAACCCTCATTTTAGAAATAAAAGAGTAACTTTTTATCTCCAGGATGAAAAGTTATAAAAAACAAAAATCCTAAATAAACATTAAAACCTCTAAAAAAATCTGTCAAAATAAATACAGGTTGAGCATTTGAAAACGACAATACGGAAAATTACTTAAAAAGTAAAACAAAAACTGTTATAAAAATTAAATTAAAAAGTTTATTTTGTAGCATTTCCAAATATAAATAAACCTTCGTAAAAAGTTGTTTCCGGCGCCGTACTATCCGGCGCCAAATTCTCCTCATACAGCCCTCGTTTTGACTTTGAGACATTCTTGATAACTTTTTTGTCCAATAGAAAATGCTGCTGTGTACCTGCCAATACTTATTACATTGTTTTTGTTAGGAATATGTTAATATAGGTATCGATTAATATGCAAATCTTCTAAATTATTTGCTATAATCACTGCATTGTTAGCATATCTAATATTATGTATTGGCTTTTCTTTGACTATCCCTTTTGTTTTATTTTCCAGTGCTGGATGAAACAAAATACTCTTTTTACATAAATGTTACAAAATGCCTTTATTATTATAAACGGTTTAGTGAATACAATATTTTTGTTCTGACTTCTGCTGTTTACCATTAGTCAAGATTTTTTAATAAATCTTGTATCTCTCAACATTCCAATTTTTGTAATTTCTCAGTTAATAATTTATGCTGAACGTTGTCAAATGCGCGTTTATAGTTAACAAAGCATGCATCGATGTTTTAAAGTTGATCATAACTTAAGAACAGGGAAGAGTTAAACATTAGAATTATTAGATAATGTGAATCATTCTCTTACATATTTATAGAAATTATAGAATTTAATAACCGACTTATTAGTTTTTTAGCCACAAGAAAGGATTTACCTTTCATGTGAACAGTTAAACTTGAAGATGATGATAGATTCAATGCCAATTAATAAAAAACTCATAGAAAATCGTGCGCCCACAAAAGTAATAAATTATCTATGGGAAAAAATCAAATAGAATCCGATGCGTTATTATATTATTATTATTTAAACAATGACTCTCAGGATTTTTCCCGTACCGCAATTTGCATTTGTAAACAAATAAACGCTTAGATCTAAAACAAAACCATTATTTAACTTAATTAAAAGCTTAGACTAAATAGTGACCATGAAGAATGAATATATTAAACATTTTGCCAAATCTGATTGGACCAAACAAAATTAAAATGCGCCATTTTAACCACTTACTTTACAGCACTGGACATGCACATTTATTAAACCAGGGCTATCAAAACAGCCCGTCTGTTCGATCCTCCACTTTGTTGACGTCACATCCGGGGCTGATTTTTTTTTGATGGTCACGTTACGACACAGCTGATTGTCTTTAAAATATTGAAGTTGGAATGACGGTTCATGAATATTTGATTTTTTTTTTGAGATTGTTTTTACTTTATTCTGGCAGAACAATTTTTTTTAAATGTATAGTAATTCTTAATTTTCCATAGCCGCTTCATTAGCTCACACAAAAATTAAGTTTACAGCAGAAGCGAATGTGACAATCACAGATGACAAAGTCAATATAACAGTTGGCATGTGGTACATGGCGGGTAATTTGAATTCAAAATAAGGAATGCTAAATCTTGAAGATTTTAACCTTTTAATCATGTTGCTTCCTTACAAACCTTTGGTGGAATATCGCGATGGTGTCTGAGAATATTTCACTCATATCACAAATATCATAAAAAAAACGTCTGACCTCCCATAAGACCCAATGTAAAATTCAGCCCCGGCAGAACAGCTGATTTTTTTAGGGTCGTGGCCTCTATTTTTGTGTTGCCCTTGATTAAACCAGGGCTATCAAAGTGAACGGGCCACGATCCTCCACTTTGTTGACGTCACATCCGGGGCTGATTTTTTTTGATGGTTGCGTCACGCATGCAATATTGCAGTTAGATTGACGGTTCATGAATATTTGATTTTTTTAAAAATAAAGCCGGTTTTAAGATTGTTTTTACTATATTCTTGAAGAACAATTTTTTTTAAATGTATAGTAATCCTTAATTTTTCAGAGCCGCTTCATTAGCTCACACTAAAATTAAATTTAAAACAGAAGCGAATGTATCAAACACAGATAACAAAGTCAAATATATGTCAAATATAACAGTTGGCATGCGCTACATGGCGGGTAATTTAAATTCAAAATAAAGAATGCTAAATTTTGAAGATTTTTAACAGTTTAATCATCTTGCATCCTTAGAAAAGTTTGGTGGAATATGAGGGTGGTGTCTGAGAATATTTCGCTGAAATTTCGCCGAAATCTGTAGTCCATTTTGAAAATATCATAAAAAACCGTCTGACCTCCCATAAGACCCAATGTAAAAATCAGCCCCCGGAGAACAGCTGATTTTTTCAGGGTCGTGGCCTCTATTTTTGTGTTGGCGTTGATTAAACTTTTGACAAATGCGTATTAGGTATATTAAATAACCTAGGCCAACCCGATAGCTCTCGGATCGTTTAATATTTCATAATTATGATATAAATTGCTAATGATTAGGTAAAAACTTTCCTTTGTTCTTAATTTTAATTCATATACAACAGGTAGACAAACAACAGATGTAACCTAGTAGCCTAAAAATGAACTATAAAGTTAAAAATGTTAAGAATGTCTGGAAGGTCGCCCACACTTTTTTAATGACATCCTAAAATTGTTTAACTTAACATCGGGATTTAAAAACTGTTAAAGAAAATTAGTTAGTGCGCCACTCGTGGTCCACTGACACTCTTTGGGTGGTGTCAAAAAATTGTCTCAGTGCAGTTTTAGTAAAAGACGACAATGCACTAGTGCAGCATGAGTTCGGGGAACCCGTGCCAAAAAATTTGCACAAAGTGCAACACTGAGTTTTTTAGTTGTTTAATAGTATACAAAAAATTGCACCAGTTTTCCCAAAACAAAACAAATATTGCACTAGTGGCACACTAGATATGTTATATCGTGCACAGCCCGCCTAAATGAACCTGAGAGGGCTGTGGATATATAGGTTTTACTTATTTTGGGTTATTATTGAAATTAAACCATCCTGTATTTTTTATAATAAATTTAAATTCCTTTAAAAAATGCTGGTTTATTATATTATCAGGAGACTCCAGAAAAAGTATTTTAGCAAATGGGGCTCCTAAATGTGTTATCTTAGTGTAGACAAAATTATATATTTTTAAAATGAAAATAAATACCGCATTTTAAAAATGCAATGAAATGTAGGGCGTTGTATTTAAAATCAGGAACCTTCAGTCAAAATCTGACGTTTTAAATTACAGGTAACAACCTACGCACAATAGGTATTGCAAAAATGTTACTTTTTCTGTCACTTACACAAACTTACATAATAACGTAGAAACTTAAAATTGAAATTATTGTTCACACATTATGGACAAATTCTCGTCAAACTCTTACTTTAAAATATTAATAATATAATAAATTATTTCTCTTCTTTTTCCCTGTTGGCATCTAGAGGCCCTCGACAAATTATTGTTTTAAACCAGCCGTCAAATGAATCCAGGGTCTCCAGTATATACCAGTGGCGGCTCGCCCAATGACGCGGGTGAAGCGCTGCTTCACCTCATTTTTCCAGATTGAATATAATAATCTAAGAATTTAAGACAGGGTACAAAATTAAAAATCGAAGCCGCGCCGCGCCGCGTCAGCAAAACCGAACGAGCGGTTGATCACCAATTATCTATTAACCGATAAAAAACCGTGAGCGTTCCCCGCCGCGCTATATTGTAATTAGCAGGCAACAAAACATATCGAGAGAATGCCCATCGTACAGATAAGCATATTGAAGCGATTTTTATTTTTCGTTCGCCTATGTCTCGATATGCTGCGGAGTGAAGGCGTTGGTTGTCATGACAACGTAGCATGCTTTCGCAGAGCAAAGACTCAGGTGTTGTTCCTGCGTCCATTCTTTAAATAGTGTCCGGTCACAATAAACTGCTCGGTTATGTCGCCTGGGTTTCTTCGTAATGTGTTTGACGGCGTATTGTTTACATTCGGTTCTGACTCTTAATTATTTTGCATAATGTTCCGTGTGTACGATGCAGTGTGTGTTTTACTAGAAAAACTGTTGTCGAGGTGGAACGACGATGACGAAAAATACTTTTTGAACTCTGAAAAGTCGTCCGTATGTTGAACGTAAATAAACTGGCTAAAGACAAAGTGTACGTTCGACATTTTAAAGAAGGATAGACGAATTGCCTCACATACAAGCAGTAAAATTTACATTAAATTGCATCATCGTGAACCTATTACCTACCTGATATCGCTGATTTTACTGAATTTAGGTAAGTTCTTTATAGAATAAGTATTTACATTATTAGCATATTATTATATTTTTATTTTTTATAAGTGTGTATATAAAAATGGGGGTAGGGAAATCATGATTCACCTATTGCGAAGGTCACGAGCCGCGACTGGTATATATACAAAACTCATAAGAAGTGTTACCTATTAGTGGTTTTCGTTCATGGTTCATCCGTATCCGTAGATGACTATTTTCTGTTTGTATATCTTGATAGATTCTACGCAAATGTTTTTCTTAATATTGAAATCTATTTTTTCTTTGTTTAGTTTCTGTTTTTGTTTTTAATTTAAAAATACCTATACCAATTTGTACATAATTAAGTTGCGTGGGTAACAATAGGAGCTCATGTGATAGTCCCACGGATTTATTAAATCTTGGTAGAAAACAAGAACTACTTAAGCAGTTTCCTGTTTTTGGTTCGGTAGCACAGGCAAGGTCAAGTTCGAATATTTTTTGCGAATGTTTTACTCTGTAAGAAATCCTTGTTTTGTAATAAACTACATAATTATATTACTTCATTATTATTATTTATTGTATAGAAACCAACGCAAAATTCTAAGCTATTTAAAATTAATTGTCTAAAGAAGTAGGTGTTATAGGTATATATTTTACAAGATATCCTTTTCCAACACCAAATCACAGTGGAGGTAAGTTAACACTGTGATCCAATATTATTCCTCATTATTCACACATTTTGTAAAAACTGGGTACAAACCTTTCCAAAAAGTCAAAACCTGCTAGGCATGTACAGGGTTTTTCCGTATATTTTTACACCATATCTAAAACGTTTATTTGAATAGATGAAAATATGACAAATACAAAAGTTTCATAATTTTTTGCAAAGTATAAAAACCTTTAGGTCAGAAACCGAACCGAACCGAACCGAACCGAACACCTTGTATATATGTATAGTGGGAAAAAACGCTATTCAGCGTTGATCTGGCCTGAAAGACAGAACAGCTATCGTCGGTCACAGATGGTTTGTTTCTTTTTATTTGCAATCGATCTTTTCATTGATGGAATTATTTTCGCCTGCTCTTGGATAGAGTAGTAGTAGATGGCGCTTCTTGCCAAAGTTTTCTCACTATTTACATAGGATTAGAGATAAAACCGCCTAATTAACTTCGCAAGAGTGTCACATTGACCAAGCAGTGTTCTGAGGAGTCCCATAAGGACGATACAGTTAACTGTCAACACTTATTAGGTGTCCATTAAATCTTGGACCCCCAGGAGGTTAAACTTTCAAGCTACCCACGGAAAAATATGAGAAAAACTAAAACTCCGTTTTACCCGATTAGCCACAAAACTTTTTTGATTCTTGTATATTATTTTAGATTTTTATAGATCTATTCTTCCTGATTTTAAAAATATGTATGTTGGGATTATTTCGTTTATTAGTTTTGGAGATATGTGTTTAAAGTTTTAAAAACCTAAATTGATACTTTTTAAGATATCTAGGTAGCCCTGAAAAAGACAATCGCATTGACATAAAAAGTAATGCTGTTGCTTTTATAAGTTATATAATTTTATATTATTTACCAGCTGCGGTGATTCTACGCAGTAATATGTGGCGCCGCAAGTCAGTAAAAATAAAAAATAATACTATTTATTTTAAAAAAAAATTTAATACTTTATTATTAATTTTTAATACAATTTTTACTAATTCTTATAAATTTTCTTCAAATAGCTTAATAGATACAGTGCGCAGAATCGACGATTGTCTGTTCTATTTTGTCTTGTAGAATTTGAAGTGTTTCCGGCCTGTTGTAATAATACACCTTATTTTTTATTAAAGTCGATAAAAAATATTTGTGTTGTCTAATTTTCAAAATATAATGTTTTGGGTTTTTTTTCCGAAGATACCGACATCATTATGCTTTATAATATGTTTTTAGAAAAAAAGTATAAATTAACGTGTTAGTTTTGCTCAAAATCAGTAAGCGTGGTTAAGTCTTAGTAATAATACTCATTAACAGTACGCTATTATTTTACTACCGGGTCTATCCAAAAATATATTTTTATAAGTATGTCTACATTTATGTTATTTTTATTTAATTTCTTAAATATCTCGTTTTCAAAATAAATTTTTGAAATAAGTAGGTATGGAAACACTATTGTTCGAAATTTGAAATATACTAATTTTTGACTGGACCCCACAACTTTATCTGATCAAAATATATTTTTTTCGTTGGAAAAACTACCATGCAAACCGATTTTTCAAACTTTAAGAGCTAATAATATCTCAAAAACTATACAAGGGTAAAAATCATCGAGGTGGACAATTTTATTTTGAAAATTACTAAAAGTTTGACTTTGCTTTATAAAAGATTTTTTACGCTTAAATGTTGGGTCAAACCTCATTTATTAATTTATAACCGGACAGAGAATAGAACAGTACATTTTTCAAGTTATCGATATAAATAATAGACTACGCTCAAAAAAATGTAACTTGAGGAACATTTTTTAAAACTTTGAAAATAATACTTTGAAAGTACTTTAATTCCATTAATTTAGCAAAATTTGATATGGATTGTAATATTAGTATGAGAAATTACCCTGTGTGTTTAGATCTAATTTTTAGGGTAAATTTTTGTTGCTAGTTTTAAAAAATGTTAAAAAATCTACATTCAAAATTCTAAAAAAAGGTTAAAATACATTCCAAAATTTGTTTAAATTTTCAAAAATTTTATGATATTTTTATAAATTAACATATTTTTTTTTAAGTTGATCCGATATGTAGTAGCTTGTCAAAACTAAATTTCTTTTATTTATTACAAACTTACAAGTAAAGTTAACTAAACGCTTGGGATAAAATAAGGCTTGTTTACGTTCATCATATCCGAGAACGTTCTGGAAATGACCGTTGCCAAAATGACGCTTCCGCCATTCTTATCATTGATTTTTTGTGCTATAATGTAAATCAAAATATTTTTGAGCTTGTGTAATAGGCACCTTTATTTTTTATTATAACAATAACAAAAATATATAGTTTTAACACATTCTACATCAGCATTCCTCAAAATGATGCTGAATTGATGTACGCTACTTCAATATTAAAATAGAATTTGCTTACCGCTTTAATTTAATATTTAATAACTACAATCAACTCAGCGTTGACATGTTCGAATTTGCGATGGAAAGGCCTAGTACAGCACCATCTGACACTTTCAATAAAAAACATTTTATGTATCTGTTTTCCAAATTATGAGTGTCTGTTCGGACAACTTTGTTAATAAGTAAAATTAACGTTTACTTAAAATTTATTGTGAACCATGTGGGAATTCATAAAATTTACTGATTCTAATTAGAGTTTGAAATATAAATTGTTAAATTTAATTGATTTTAATATGTTTTGTGCCCATTTTTTCTTCCCTTATTGAGTTATGGACGCGTTCCCCAAATGATTTTGCGGGTATAAAAAGAACAAAATTAAATCGGCGACGTATCGACAAGGGCGGATCCAGAGGTGCTTCTCGGGGGGGGGGGGGGGTTCGGTTCGGTTTCGGGGGGGGGGGCACTTTAGGTGACATTCTCTGTTGGTAAAAAACGGTATATATTTTTTTAAGCAGCATTTTATTAAATTAGTCAGAACTAAAAAGTACAATATCTTACATATATCTTTACAAAATATTTGCAGGAATTCTATTAAATCAAATTAAAAATTCCAGCCTACGCTGTCCTGTCTTCGCAAATCGCTCAATTATTTTTTCGGAGCTTCCTGAAATGTCACGGCAGCAATGCAATAGACAAAGACCATTTAATCTGTCTGCCTTCATAGTTACTCTCAACCAGGATTTCATCCTGCTTAGGGAGCTGAAGGTCCTTTCAGCAGTGGCTGAACTGATTGGAAGAGTCACAAAAATGTGCAATAAGTTGTGTATGGCGGCAAAAACATCTTTATCACACAACTGCAAAGTGGAGAGGGCATATTCCGGTAGATCTATTTTACCTTCTCAGTGAAGTTTCCATGAATTTAATTCTCCTTCTAATTCCACCAAATCAGAAAACAGCAGATTCTTGTATGTGTCGGCAAGTTTTATAATTCTTTCCAAATAATTTGGCGGATTTTTAAGAATCGCAGACGGAAGCAATAAGCCGAAATCAAAATATCTCAACCAAAGATTATAGACTATAATATATATTATCTCAACGATTCCTCTGAAAATCTTGTTTCGATGTCCATGATGGGGATCAATCATTGGGATGTAGACTGATGTCCTGTAGTAATCCCTTACGTTTTCGGCTTCATAGTTCTCTAGGTGTACTTGTCGCTTTTGTAATCTTGGAATTTTAAGCTCAACGTTCTCTCTATCTGCGACAATTTGAATTTCTTCATACAGACGAGAGAAAATTGTCTCGCAGTTTGGCCTCTGTTCTTTTAAGACAGACAATGTGTTCTTTACGGTCTCTGATGCTCTGTAAAAGTCGAGAGTTGGTGTTTGTAAAAGACGACTTAATGGAAGTGTGTTTTTTAAGGCCGCTTGACATGGTGCATGACAATAAAATTTGCAGGCAAATGCATGAAATTTTGCCCAGGTGCATGCGCAGTACAACTCCAGCTGATTGTTGCAGGCAATCCATTTTTATCGGTCCGGTGCCATTTTTTTGCATGCAAACTGTACTTGCATGAAAACTGGGGAATTTTTACCTAGATTCTGGGGAATCAATGCATGGCCATGCACAATGTCAAACGAAAAGAAGATTTTTTGCAGGCAACAATTTGACCGAAATTTTTTGCTTGCAAATATTTGCAGCGCGTCATGCACCATGTCAAGCGGCCTATAGTACATCGCATGACGAGTAAAGAGCAACAAGAAAATCAGTTGTACCGAGTGTATTCATCAAGAGGTTGGCAGTTTTACATGAATCATTATCGTTCCAATTTGATATTTGGGCCAACGCTTCAAGAATGGGATGGATTGTTCATAACTGATTTATTTATTATTTTCTACACCAGGCGAAACATTTTGCAAGTTAGGGCTACAAATTCAGAATAATTTATTAATAAAAGTGGTTGTAATTTCGATGATAATAACAATAGACCCTTTCATGCGCCGCAAGCAAAAACCTTTCTTTTTACTCATTTTTTGTATATTCACAAATTAGTAATAACAATCTGAAAATAATGAGAAAACTGTAATTTACTATACAGCTTTAACTAAGAAAATCCCCTCCAACTACATGATTTTGACCCACACGTAGAAACTTGATAAAAGTTGCACATTTTTTAATAGCATCTTATATTATTATTATAGTTTTTATAACATACCTACTAAAATTTTATTAAATTTAGGCGAACAGGAAAGGTTGGCTTTCTACCTTATTTTTTAGAAGTTGCTACATTATTTTTGAATCCGAGTGTTTATGGTACATACGAGTATGTTTTAAAGGTGCACGCGCGGATCTACGGGAGGGGAAAAATCCCCCACCCCCCCCCTCGAAATCTCAAACTGTATTTAGTTTTTACACACAGAATACATCTCCTGGTCACTGTGCAAAATAGTTTTATGCAATATTTATTATGAAATTTCCCCCCCCCCCCCCAATGAAGTTCCTAGATCCCCTGAAAGGTGCCGCATGGGTTCTTGAAAGGAAGAGAAACAAAAATCTAATAATTTAACTTTGTGCACTGAAGATCAAAAATGCTGATTATGCTACCATAGCTACAGGCGTAAAAACATGACAATTTTAAGAAGAAATAAAAAAACTTATAATTAGGTGCTCATAAAGTAGTCACTTCGAGTGACAACATCGTTCTAGTTAGTGGTCTCTAAAAACGTGATGGTATTTCCTGGGCTTGGACCATGATCTCACATGTGTATCTGTGTTCTCGGTAAAACTGTTAAAAAAATAAATCTTTTTTTTCTTTATACACCATTCCGACTGATTTTGTGATACACTCTTTAGAGGTGCTATATCTAGTTTAGTTGGTTTTTATCTTTAGATTCTTGCAAAAGTCTTGCAATTAAAATCATGAAATCATTAAGCGCTTAAAAAGTTTATGTGGACAGAACCCATGGTCTGTAGAGGAGTTTCCTGGTAAGAAGCGGGGTGAGAGGTGACAGCGCGTCATTTAAAGTGCCACAATTTGATTAGAGCGCATTGTTTGCAGGTGTTTTTAAGCATTTTTAATCTACGATTTTTGTTTTTTTTTTCAGACTATATTTACTTAAAAACTGTAATAACTTGTTCCCAAAAGAAATAAGAACCATTGACCGGTCTATTATAGAGAAAGAAGTTTCAGGCAAAATTAAATCCTTCAGTGACTTCAAATCAGATTATCTTTGTGTCTTGGTGTCCATCGAATTGAGCTGGCAAATTGTCTGCATTAAACGGACAGAGTCCATAAATAAAAACGACACGAACGTATGAAACGGGAAAGTCTTGCAAGAATGTTGCAAAACGAGACTTTTGTGTAGCACTATAAAAAACCGAGTTTATACATTTAAACAGTGCGGTGTACCTATTCTTCAAATTGGGGGAAAACGAGCAATCTACCTCGATTCTGATCACACATCTGATTTGTTGACGCACTTAATTTCCCTCAGCTGAAATTATTTTCGATGAAAGTTGTTTTCCTAATTCTTCGTAAAAGAAATGAAAAAAAAATGTTTTTCATCAAAAATGATGTCATTATTATCAAAGCCGAGTGAAATTACATGCACCAGATGCTCGTCTTCAAGGAAGATTTTTCGTTTCTCCCTAATTTAAGGATTCGCTACATTGGATAAAAAAAAATGTTTAAGGTTAGAAAACTGGAATTGATCAAAATAACTTAAGAAATTAATCAATTGAATTCATACATGTGCAACGGGGATATTTGTTTGAAAATTTTTGTTACCAATCTTGTGGTTATATAACACTGGTCTGCATTCCTGTAAAATGACCTCCTGAATCCAAATATGAACTCCGTTTTTCCCCATCACCCCCCATTTTTGGGGGAGCTCCCCTACCTATTTTTACTGCTTTTCGGTAGTTTGGTGGGATAGAAAGGATTATTTTGGCCTTAACATCACTATTTCTGAGGTACTGGAGACGTTTAGTATTCTCAAACATTAATATTTTAGCAAGGTAGACCCTTTCTTTTTGGGGGGGGGGGGTTTCCGCAAAAATAGTAAATGGACATTGTCGATTTTTCCGTTTTATATGCATTTTTTTAATTATTTTTTTAAAATTTCAGTTTCTAGCAGCTGAACATCCCAAGTAGGTAAACGACCCGTTAGTCCTGCAAGATAATATTTACTTGCCGCCTTTGCACATTGAACTCGGATTGATCAAACAGCACTGAACAAAACAGGACGCATTCATATTTTTGAAAACTAAATTTCCTCGTCTTAGTGAGGCTAAAATCAAGGAAGGTGTTTTTCTAGGGCCCCAGATAGACGACTTTTTCAAGATTCGACGTTTATTGAACACTTGAATCAAAAAGAAAAACGAGCTTGGTTTGCAGTCAAAACGTGTGTAAGAACTTGTTAGGTAATCACAAAAGTGATGATTATGTCGCTTAGGTCGAGGAATCGCTCTTAGTGTACAAGGCCATGGGATGTAACATGTCTCTTAAAGTGCACTTCCTTTACTCGCATCTGGACTGCACGGGAAACGGTTTCATCAAGACATCACCAAGTTTGAAAAGAGATTTTCAGGGCAGTGGCAGGGCAGGGCATGTTGGCGGAGTACTGCTGGTTTTTGAAACGAGAGGGTTGTAGCTCAGGGTATAAAAGGAAAGAAAGCACTAAGTGAAGGTACAAATCTTTTTATTTGTTATTGTTTACGGCTAAAATAATTCTCTTCTAAAAATTTAAATTTATATCGATAAGATTATCATTATTATCGAAGAGTGATTAAAATAGATAAAAGGGCTGTTCCCGCAAAAATGGTGGGTGGTAGAAGAAAACGAAAGCTATATTTGGACTCAGGGCGTCACTTTACATAAGAATCAGAGGAAATAATCTCAGCGCTCAAAATTTTTAGCTCACACATATACTATACTATATTTTCTTTTTGCAGACCAGTGTAATAGGACATATTTTTTTAAATAAAATACTGCTTATGTTGACAGTTCTCTATTTAATTGGAGCAACACAATCCCGGAGTCCATTTTCCAGGAATTTTCTATTAGGTCCAAATATCTGTTATTAGGATTAGTTCATGTATTTGTTGTATTTCTCGCCATAAATTTCACCGTTATTTTTTACTAGCTCAGTATGATTTTGTTGGTTTTGAAATATTATGGACTGTGTGGAGGATTTCAAAACCGTTCTTTTCACAAGTAAGTGTACCTAAACAAATGTGGCTTGTTTTTACATACAAATGAACATAATTTTTGTTGCCTCGTTTATTTTTAATAATAAAAACACTACTTATTTAATACAATTACAAGTCGATTATCACTTTGTAGTGAACGATAAACTGTTTAAGAATATATATACAATGTTGCAAAATTGGCATCGTCGTGCCTATGTTCAAAGACAGAATCAGCTTTTGGTATGGTTTAGAATTAAGCCCCCAAGAACTCAAAGCTCTAAGCCAAAAATGGATTAAACGGCATTTGTTCAAAAGATCTATTTACACTGAATGGTCATTTTATATACAGTCAACCAAAAAAAAATGGAGATTTGGCAGACTATCTCACCGATTTTAATAATTTTTGGTACATTTAATTTACCCATAAAAAGGATGACAAATCCCAAATTTCAAGTTTTTCTGATAAGTAGTTATTTTTAATAAAAATTTGAAAATAAAAAAACTGCCATTAAGTTGGATCGAGAACTACTTACACCAGAATAGTGAAATAGCGCTTATTTGAAAGGTCTTTAAATTAAAAACTTAAAACCTTTCAAATAAGTATCATATAATGGATTTTTTATTAAAAACAAAACTCAAACTTTGCAAAAAAAAATTTTTTTTTGTGTTTTAATATATTTTTTTTGTAAGATTTTTACCAAGTTTCAAGATGATGAATTCATGATGAAAAAAAAATCATGGAAACATAGTAGGAAAAGAATCATTTTCTTGAAGAAAAAACGTACATTGGGGAGAGAATGGCCTACCAAACCTCTGGTTCATTTGATAGGAAACGACTCGTCGATATCTTTTTCCGTTAAAAAGTTGGAAAGAAGAGCTTCATGATTGGAATAAAGTAATGGTAAATCTTTAGCGTATTTCTTTACGATATTTCATGACAGCATTTTTTGCTCTTTTTAAATATTAGATTAGGTACTTCAAAGTAACGACGCTATTTTCCCATGTTTATCTTCGCTTTCTTTCTTTTTCCACATAAAAAGCCGAAGGTGCCAGCAATGCAATCAAATTACGCACCATGACCATGTTTGACTTAATTTATATGGTGGTACCCAGTACTCGGTATAAGAAAAACTATATCTTTACTATACTGGGGCCACTTAAAATGTTTACCATCTCAGACATCCAAAGGTACTTAGGTGATTTTTTAATAACTTGTCACTTAAGTGATTTTAGTACTTTGCTTTTTTATTCTTTTGGATTATATTACTTTGCTTATCTGTTAATTTTGTACATTTTTAATTTTGTTAAATTTCATAATTTAAAATTTTTATTATTGTTCCTTTTTGTTTTGTTACTGTGTTAGTTTGCTTCTTTGTAATTTCGCTATTCTTTTAACATGTGCACACCCAGGGAGGGGGTCGGTCGGGCCCCCCCCCAGGCTTAGATTTTTTTACATATTTTCCACATATTTCATGAAAAAATACAAAAAATAGCTTAAAATTTGACATTATGAGGCTTCGGCCCCCCTCCAAGAGGCCTCGGGCCCCCCCCCAAGACATATTCCTGGGTGCGCCACTGCTTTTAATGTTACGATTTTATTTGGTAACGTTGTTACTTTGGTTCCCTGGCAGTTTGTTACTTTGGTTTTTTGTTACTCTGTTACTTTACTATGATATGCCCTTTGGACTAGATATGACGCAATTTTAAAAATGATGGAAAAAGGGTCTACTCCCATAGACCTCTTTGTATGAAACAATGCATTTTTTGCGCCTTTTAACTACCTCATTGGAAAGCGTATGAACAAAGAAAAAGATCTCGGAAGATCACGATAAAAGAAAAACAGTTAATTATTTTTTTTGACGTACATCAATCAAAATGGCAGAAATCAAGAAATTGAAAAAGAATATTTTTTGACATTTAAAATGACGTATATCAAATAAAATTATACTGCTGTTTTCCTTTTTTCAAAAGCTTTCGAATAAATAAAAAAATTAATTTTTTATTTATATTTTATCGACGTATGCCAAAAAAACTAATCTGTTGTTTTTCTTTTTTTATTAACTTTCGAACGAGGTACCGCAAGTGTGGTCATTCCTTCTGCAAAAAGGTTGTAGACCCCTTTCCGGGGGTCAGACCAAAAATGTTTTGTGTCAGAAAGAAAGCCAGTAAAAAACTCAGTTAACGAGTTTTTTTTTAAACCAAATATGTATATAATAATAAAGTCGCCTCCCTGTATATAAAGGAACAAAGCTTTATTTGTTACCGCTTATCTATAAGCTCTTATTTTTACTAAAGGCAATTTCTTTTACGCTACGACGCGCGCGCCTCGAAGTAACCGGTTATTTTTGGGCTAGTAAACTGTATCATAAGTAATAGGTAAAGTAAATTGTCATTTGGTATGGGAATTGGAGTTAAAATACTATGCTTGATTAATTTTTCTGTTGGCCAAAGTATATGAAAAGAACCATCGATGCTATACTCCAGTGACCTTGAAAAGGATGCAAGTAGGCAATTAGTGGCATCGCGGTACCGTGACACCCAAAGAAAATGAAAACGATGAAGAGGACATTGAGAACTATCAATTGGTGGTACCAAAACCTAGACCGGTTATTGAATATATTCTTGATTTTTACGAATGATGTTTTGGCTTGTTCAGTCCTGGCCAGGTTGCAAGCGAAAGAAGCATTTCTTCCCTTAAAGGCCGGTTTCCACCTATGCGTGCCCACCCTGATTAGAAAAACGTATCAAGCCTAGTTTATTTTATTTATAGATTTTAAATGCAGCGTCCTCTGATGCGTTTTTTGTTCCAGGGTGGGCACGCATATAATTAGAAAACAGATTTAACAAATTAAAAATATTAAATAAAATAAATTTGTAATTAGGGAGTTTTTGGAACGAATAAAATTTTGACAGCCGTTATGGTAGTGGTTAACAATCACTACCACTACCAGGGGCCGCTCTTCATAGAGTTAACACATTTAAAACTGTCACTTGTGAAAGTCACATTATTAAAACCTTACCTTTATGTTTAGCCTTATTTTACGAAATAGGTGTTTTAAGTATTGGAAATAGCCCAGTAAATGTTAGGTGAAAAAAACCTAAAACTTGGAAAAAGTAGGTGAAAACTGGATTTTTGTATAATTATTCCTTAGCATCCCGACATATTTTCCGCTAAACTTCCCCATGAGCCTCGCTAGATATAAGACCCCAGGTCCTAAAAATCAGTTTTTGTGCGATTTTCTCGAAAACCAATAAATTTTGAAAAAAAAGTGAAGTGAGATAAAGTAAGCAAAATCCTAGTAGGTAGCTTGTTTTAAAATCTTAATACATTATAATATTAAGCCTGATCTCCACTTGTACAAAAACCATTTACTTAAATAACCAAAGTGATTAATAGCCCATCGCACCGACTTTTTTTTTCATTACTTAGCCTTAAGTGTTCCTTATTACGTCATATTTTAATTATATTAAGAAACGCTTTAAGATAAGTAACAAAAAAAAAGTCGGTGAGATAAACCCTAAAATTATGACAAAGTTGATTCATTTGTGTTCTTAAAACAACTACGCAATGTCAGTTTTCAAAACACGCTAACTTCGACAAGGTGTTTTATTCATTTGTTTGACGTGTGACTATCCGAAGTTAACTCGCTATGGTAAAGGGATTATTCTAAATAGTTTTCAGTAAAAATAGCACCCATATTAGGTAAATGAGTTTTGCACTAAATCGAATGTTTTCTTCATTTTATACCCCATCTGTGCGTCGTGTGAAGCCTCTCTTACCAATCCAATCTCAGGAGCAACGTGTGGCGCGTCAATTTATACTCTAGACGTGAAACCGTACACGACGTGTAATGGGGGCTTCATAAAAAATGAAATACGTACGTACAATGCCCTTAATCGTTATTTTGTCCCTGTACCTATACCACGGTACTCGCGTTTAAAAATTGCAAAAACTATTTCTTGTACACAAAAGGTAGAAAAAGCGGTCATTAGGACGATGATTGCTATAATTTCTTATGAGACTGATCTTCTATGGATGTTTCGACATGGCATCAAGTCATTCAAGAGCATAGATATCTGAAAGGTTTGGAATAAATGGATCACACACACTAGAGATATTGTTTAATTAAAATGGCTATAAAAGGTATAGTCCGGAGCCATATCGTCTTTCGTGGGCTTTTTGATGAAGATTTCACAACACCTGTTTTATTCGATTATTAATGATTCCACCAACACTGCCTCACCTGTTAATAGACCCAAAATTATCTCAGTCAAAAAGTAAGGTTAGGGTGTGTTAACTCTGAACGGTTTAAGGCAGGGTTGCCAGACGTCCCGCCGTAAGGGGGCGGTCCCGCGTTTTGTAGCTTAGTCCCGCTTTTTTTAAATCCCATTAAAGTCCCGCTTTTTATGCAAATTGTCCCGATTTTCCCGCTTTTTTTTTTCATTTCTGTCCTATTTTTTTACCTTTCTGTATCTTCTTATATATAACTTATAAATTTTATTTAAAACAAAACAATCGAAGAGGAATGTTATACTTTTTCGTTTAAGTTACTTTCTCATTTAAGGGTGGATATTTCTTATCTATACATACTTATTATGCGTTGGTTCATATTTGTTTATTTTAAATAAAATTCACAAATCACTTTAAAAGCAATTACAGATCATATATTTTATTATGCATGGAATTTTGATCATCGAAATATAATGAAGACAATGGAAGTTTGAAACAAATCTTAATTTAAAAGTTTTTCAGCTCTTCAATTAAAAAAAAACTTACCAAATTTCAATAGGTAAGCATAACATTTAAATTTTAAAATTAAATTATTGAATGTATTTTTGGAAACTTAAATAAATAAACACACCATCTGGTTCCTAAAACACTCCAGCTTTATGTTAGAATCAGTGTAAATTTTTAGTATCTATTTAAAATTTTTGTGTTTGCATTTACTTAGTTTGTCCCGCTTTTTAATTAAAAAAATCTGGCAACCCTGGTTTAAGGTAGAGAGATTAAATTTAGCACGCCCATCGGCCCTTACATTCTCTGGCAGTAAAATAAAATTATATGTTTTGTTTAAGGGGGTGCAAGGGGGCAAAATGTGTTTTTAGATTATGCTTTGTAACTTCTAAACTATTGCACCTGCACAACTAGTCTTATCAAATTGGTAGCTCATACAATTAACCACAGGTCTGCTGTATAAAAAAAACCGAAGCTGTTAACGACGCCACCTAATCAGGGGCAATTATTATGTAATTTACAATAAAAAAAACTTAATTGATTTATACTCTTTGTCAGCAAATTTGACCCAAACAGTCGGTTAACCCAGTGTTGCCAGACTTGTTTTTGATGACTTTCCTTCAACTAAGTGACAAAGACCCTGCATATCCTTCAAAACAGTAAGGGGTGGTCGACATCACAAAACATTTTGCCAAAAAAACTTAACACCATAAACACATTTTTTTAAATAAAAATGGTAGACAAACCAAACAAATAAAAGATTTATAACTTGTATCATAAATTGTAAATACCAAAATTAAAATTAAAATATCTAAATTTACCAGAATAAGTTAGGTTTGGTAAAATTATTAAAATATTTGTAAAATAATAATAATAATAAAATAAATTTGCCTCAAAATCCTTCAGATTCGGATAAAAACCTTCAATCCTTCAATAGTCAAAATTTTATCTCAAAAATCCTTCAAATCTGGCAACACTGGGTTGACCACTTCTTAATTTTATACACTTTATACTTTAGCATCGGCTCCTAGGGGCTGTAAGGGGCCAATATCTTATTTTTACTCCCACGCAAAACTAAAAATCACTCATTCAAGATATTTTATTGGGGAAAACTGCACCATTGCTTATTTATGATTTAAGTAAAGAAAACGGATTATTATTTTTTTTTAAACTTTGTTACCAAAACCTATTGCTTTTTGTTACTAAGTAATAATATATATTAATTCTTTATATAGGGTGTTTCATGAAGTCTACACCATTACTAACTTTTTTGTTATTGTATTTACTAGATTGGTTAAATTAGCAAACTAGTAGATTTTGTTGTAAAGTTTGTTTTTGTATTTGTTTGTCTCTCTGTTTGTAATCAAATTAGAGTGAGGGGGAAGTAACTTTAATCGAGTGTCTCCCAACGTATTTTTATATTTTTATGGACAAGCATGGTGTAAAATTTCAAACTGGTAACGGGAAGTAAATATTTTAACGACGTTTGTAACTAGATCCATGCAGTAGAAACCATTGTCATTATTTTTAAAATTATTTAACAACCATGTAGGGTCGACCGGGGTAAATGTAAACGATTTTGACCATTTTGGGAAATTTCAGATTTGAAATAAAAAAATAGACTCCGTCCGACGACCGTTTATAAGAAAAAATAGACAAAAATTTTGTGGTAATATTTGGACATTATCCTTTGTTCTAAGAACAAAATTAACAAAAAAACAAAAGCGCTTTTAAGAAAAAAGAATTGTTTAAAAAACTGTCATATGTTTACATTTACCCTAACAAACCGGGGTAAATGTAAAGTGGTATTTTAGGTAATCTTTGTCGCACGGATATCTTGCCCTGGCCAGTAGGCAATCTACGATTTTGGATTCTACATCTGCATTAAGCGCCATTTTGCAAGCAGGACCAGTGGAATCTAAGGAAGTCCTTCGACAATTGAACCGATAGAATATTGAAACCTTGTAGAAACTTTGAGCTTCACGATATCTTTTATTCCTGTTTTTTTGCACTTCAGTTATAGCGTTCAGCAAATCCTTGTTCGTGTATGATGGCCCATTTGTCTTGCGCACATATTTTCGAGGCATCTGGAATTAAATTAACTTATTTTAGCTATGTTTACAATTATTCCACGTGTGTTTACATTTACCTCAGAAGTGTGTTTACAATTACCCCTAGGCAAATGTTGCCGGGGGTAAATGTTAACATGATAATAATAATTTCTGTTTTGTTGATGTTATGCAAATAAACATGTTTAAACAAATAAAATAATGCATTGTGTTACTAATAATTACTTTAGTTTAAAACTTACCCTGCCGACAAAAAAAATACTGACAAATTTCAGTGTCTTTGAAAAAAACGAAATACAGTTAATTTGCACAGGTGCATTTGAACTTATTACCACACTAAACCAAACTGATCTGGAAGCCATTGCCGCCAACTGTCAAGGAAGTGTGGTATTAGAATTGCCGCCAATATCGAATTTAGAGGCAAATTAAAAATTTTTATTAGGACCGTTTACATTTACCCCTGTTTACATTTACCCCGGTCGACCCTACGACCATATAAAAATATATCTCAACTTAAATTCTTTTTATTTGTAATTTTTGAACTATCTTTTAAATTGCACCATATAGAACACAAAGACGTACTATATAAAAAAATTACTATGCATACGTTACTTTGATTATTAGACTGCACCACAAACTGTTTAAGAAGATTTATTAATGAGAAGTAGCAAAACAGTAAAAGTACGTCTGTACAAAAACAAAAAGGCTGTAAATATTTTTATCGAACTTCGCTTATCGTTTTCTTGGATCCAAATTTTCTTCCAAAGTTTTTTATGACAAATTAGTATTTTTCAAGTATTCGACTATTATGATGCAGTATTATTTCTTTTAATTTCTTTTAAAAATATAATAATTAAACCCCCCTAGATTAACACATGGCATCAATGTGCTCCGCCCAGGAAATCCTGGATCCGCCACAGGTTGTAAAAGTAAATATACGATTTGGTGTTTTCTAGTTTGATAAAAGATCAAAACTCTGCAAAATGCCAAGAGATTTCGTTAAAGTATAAAAAAACATAGAAAGTTTTGCCTTAAATACGACAAAATATTCGTTTTAACAGAATATGGTGCGTGATTTTTCCGCAGTGGAGAAACCAAAAACTTTTATTTAATGGTGCTTATCAATGCAACAAACCTAATACGATACCATAATGATGCATGTGAAAGTTGATTTAATGCAAATTTATCAAATTATGTATTTGAAATTGGATATTTTAAATACTTTTATCGATAAAAAGTTGGCAAATACGTGACTAGCTTTGCAATAAACATTAATAGAGCAAAAAAAAAATAAATAAATAAACATGGGCGCACCTAGGGGGGGTTCACTTCAGTTGGGGGGGGGGGGGGGTGCAAGCCTATTTTTTTTAGGTATTATCCACATATTTCATAAATAAACCTAAAAAATAGGATAAAATACGATCATGAGACATATTATATATAATATATAAAAGAAAAATAGCCAATTTTACCATAATAAAGATAAAAAAATCGCTAACAGATAGACAGCTTCCTTTATTCGAGGTTTCAGGAAAAAAAGTATACATTTTTTAAATTTCCTTTTTTATAAATTATACAATATTCTGGACTAATAAAACACGATTTTAAAATATTCTATATCAAATTGATTGTACAGTGGCCCGACATATAATTTACCTTACCAAGGTATTTCAGTTTACACTTGAAAACGGTTAGAGATACTTACTAACCGAAACGTTGTGTTTAAAATAAATAGACAATGGAAGTCCGAAATTTTATTTCTGGCCTTTTCTTGAGCTTTAACCATACTATATTTTAAATTTTGAAAATCTTTGTCTATTTTTGTCCTATATGTGTAATCACAGAATATAGTAAGACAGTCTCAGATCCAATCCTAATGTCGTTAATGTACAACAAAAACAGGACTGGGCCCAAAACTGAACCCTGCGAGTGTTTTTGGTCAGCTCGTTTGTCTCCAAAACGTTCTGAGACAGCGCTGTAGCATATAGGAAAAGTTTTTACAAAATCTGATTTTATTTAATTATCCAAGCAACGCATTCCAAAAATAAAAAACTTAATTTAAATCCAATTTTATACGGTCCTATTAAAAATTTCTACTTATGTGCCCACCTATATATGACTTACAACAATGCACAAAAACAAAAATAATAGTTAAAATTATGTTTACAATAATCACTGGATTGTTGAATCTATTTTAATTGGATTTTGCAAAACTTTTTTATTATTTAATAAAAACAAGTAGAAAGGATTTTTCATAAGACGGCATAGTTTGGTTTGGATTAACAATGAAATAACCAGAGCATGATTACTTTTAAACTTTAATGATTACTAATATAGACTCAAAAATATTGTCTTGTCGGTTTCCCTAAAATCGAATAGTAAAAGTGCTTTCTCGTCACCAGTTCTCTGACACTTTTGAGACCAATTTAGAAGAGTTATTTATCCGGAACCTGACTAGGGGTTTTGCTGCTTACGGCAATTTTGTGAAAACCGTGTATAAGGTGCCAGCTACTTTTTTTTTGGACAAAACCAAAGCAAAAATTGCCGTAAGCTGAACGTGTCAGCCTTTAAACTATTATGTGTCACCAGAAGCTAGTCAGACATGTGTGAGTTGCGTTTTTTGTAAGGAGTTTTTGTTGTAATGGGCATTTTTTTGTTTCTTCGGTAATGCGGTAATTTTTGCCATATTACTTACCCCAAATCTGTTAAAATATGCCTGAAATAAGATAGCTATTGAGAAACTGAGTAAAAACACACAGCGCAGTAATTTCATCATAATAACTAGCAAAATATTTTTTAAAAACTAAATTTTAGAGATTTGAGTTAGGTATTTTTAGTATGTTTGCCTCACAAATGCAAAAAATATAAATTCTCTTAAAAATAATTTATTATTTTACTTAAGTTGTATCTAAAGAACAACATTAAATTAAAAACATTGGTTTAAAATAACACTAAACTTGCAAATTTGACAAAAATATCATGTATTTCAAGTGTTACAGAAGGGACATCAACGTTTTATTTATCAACGACACATTGGCTTCTACGAAATAATTAAATAATTAACGACTATTCGCCGCAGGACAATTCGCCGCAAGATTTTTTTTTTAATTTTTATTTTAATTTAACTTGACTTATTTTTCCTTAAATCATAGCTCCCCTGTCCTCTTTTTGGGAGATCAAAATCTGGGTTAAACCGAACCGTAGTCAATTGATCGCAAACGTATCCTAACCGGTGTCTGGACCACCAACATTTTTTTGCAAAAAAAATGTCCCAGCTAAAAAAAATGCTTTTTCAATAAGTAGTTTTTCAAAAAACTAATTTATATTCTTTATTATTTGTTTTTGTTTCCTAGTTTTACTCCCATCCTCATGGAGTGTTGTCAAGTAAGGCGATCATAGTGTCCCTAGATATTTAAGGGGCGCCAAATAAACTAATAATCCTCTTCTATCTTTGTTTTGGTCAAACTAATAATAATTATCTTCTATCATTTGCTTTGATTTCGTAGGTTTACCTCCAGTCTCATGGAGTTTTGTCAAGTTGGCCGAATATAGTGTCCCTAGATATGTGAGGGGCGACAAATAAAGCAATAATCCTCTTCTATCTTCGTTTTGGTTAAAATAATAATCAACTTCTATCATTTGCTTTGGTTTCCTAGTTTTACTCCCATTCTCATGGAGTGTTGTCAAGTAAGGCGAATACAGTGTCCCTAGATATTTGAGGGGCGACAAATAAACTAATAATCCTCTTCTATCTTTGTTTTGGTCAAACTAATAATCATCTATCATTTGCTTTGATTCCTTAGTTTTACCTCCAGGCTCATGGAGTGTTGTTAAGTGAGCTAAATATAGTGTCCCCAGATATTTGAGGGGCGACAAATAAACCAATAATCCTCTTCTATCTTCGTTTTGGTCAAAATAATAATCATCTTCTATTATTTGCTTTGGTTTCCTAGTTTTACCTCCAGCCTCATGGAGTGTTCTCAAGTTAGCCGAATATAGTTTCCCTAGATATTTGAGGGGCGACAAATAAACTAATAACTCTCTTCTATCTGTGTTTTGGTCATTAGTTTTACTTTTAACTTCATGTTGAGATTCCAGAAATTAGTTTTTGACATTAGATAGTTTAAGTTGTGCTACGTATTTTTACGTAAAACTGCACGTTAAGCGCTCTACGTTTTGTTCCAAATTTGAGTTTAAGTTGAATGTTTTTACGTTACCATAACAAGTCTACAAATAGCAGAGAATATGGTATTCGGCACTGTGTTTTTTTGCTGTTACAATTTTGTTTTTTGTCTTTTCAACTACAGTAGGAATATATTTGCAAAGAATCGTTTGTACTGGAAGCGGAAATTATCGTCTAGGCCTCATTTTTCGATCGGTCAATCAACCAATTCTATTCTTTGGTAACGTTAAGGTGCCCGCAGACTGCCGTAAGCTAACGTAAATACGTAAGCTCTTAACGTGACCTTGACGACGGTGTGACGAAGTGCGCTTGCGTAACTGTCAAATCTCATGCATACGTAAAAATACGTAGCACAACTTAAACTATCTAATAACTTATGTAGCTACAAAATTTAGGATTTTTTGTTTTTAGCAATCTGGAATTGTCGGTATATTTACTTTTTGGTTTTTCTGGCTAATTTTCTTTCAAGGCTTTATTTTAAAAAAATCTACAAAAAAAACACAGAAAACAAACCAAACATACACGAAACTAAAACGAACCAAAAATTCCAACGCCAACTTGATGGTTGATGAGAAATAACGCCCATTTAAAGACTCTGATTAATGCTTTAGTAACGCTTTGGTATTCTCTCCTTACAATTTTTTCTTATCCGTCTCAGTAACGAATTTCGCTTTCGAAGAATCCTTTTTAGACATCGGTATGTAACCAGGCACTAGACGCATCACTTTACTTTTAGTAGAAAAAATAATATAGTTTAACTTCTTTCTGCTACGTAGATACTACAGTATTATCTTAAAGGATTTTCTTAGATAAACGTTATCCGTTTCTTTTCAATAGTGCTTAGTATATTTCCAATAGAACTTTAATACATATAGTTGATAAGTTATATCAAAATAATTCTGATGATAAATAATTGAATAGGTGCCTAAAACTGAACCTTGAGGCACTCGTAAAGCCGCTGTTATTTTTAATTATGTTTGACTATGCAGCTTTATCTATTATAAGATTGCTGGTCATTATTGAAAGCTTGAAAGAATTGAAAAATATACGTATTCGTATACCGGCGTTTCACAATTTTTGTGTTAAATCAATAGAGGTAAATAAACTCTTTTTGAACGATTTATGGCTAAATATTTAGTTTTAACTTTTAACATGTATTTTGATAAGCCCTTGTGACTCCCGGAAGGTCTACTACATCCTGACCTAAGAAAAATTGAGGAAGGAAGTTTTAGACTACCCCAAATCGATTGGTTATAGATCACTTAATTTTAAATCTCCGGGTGTTTGCCTGAAATTTGAGTAAGAGCGCCCGTGTGATGTCATAAATCCAAGATTGCGATTTTTTCCATGTTTTTTCATAAACGTTTGCTTATAACTTATGGCACATTAACTAAAAAAAAATTATATAGGTTAATATTTGTTTGAAATAGAACAGCAATTGAGCTGTCGGTTTAATGAGCTTTATATCTCAAGAATTAAAAAAGATATTGTTATTTTTTAAGTACTAAAAATATTATGAAAATTTAAGATTGAGCAAGAAAGTTTAAAATTACCCTCGATCGATTGATGATGAATTACTTAATGTCAAGTCGCCGGGTGTTTGCCTTAAATTTAAGTGAGTGAGAGGGCTATTTTTTAGTATTTAAAAAAAAATAACATCTTTGTTAGTTTTTAGCTAATTTGTAAACTATTTGCAAACAAAAAAGGTATTTACAGTTTTACAGCAAAAGTTATAAGCCAAAGTCAGTGAGAAAACATAAAAAAAGCCGCCATCTCGTCACACCGGCCCTCCTACTCAAATTTAAAGCCAACACCCGGTGACCTAAAATTGTGTGTTCTATTTAGGGTTGCCAACCGTCCTGATTTCTCAGGAATGTCCTGATTTTAAGAAAAAGGACCTGCGTCCTGACAACACCCTTATCATGATTTTTAGAGCATAGAAAAATAAAATGCTTCACAAATCTGTAAAGTCTTTAATCAAATTTGATTTAAAAAAAGTGTAACTTGATTTGTTCATATAATTTACATTTCTTGGTCCGTTGATTTAGTGTAAAAGCACTTAACTTTATCATATTTTTTCAATATTGCCACCCCCAATGGAGATGAATACTTCGATTTTTCAAAATACATACCGTATGTCCACCGATGTGGAAAAGTTGTAAAAACATTAATTTTTGCATTTTTTAAGAGCTTTCCAAAGATGTATTACAACAAAAATTTATACTACATGTAACGCAAATATTTCAATTCTTTTTAAACATACCTATATGATGTAATAAGGGTGGTGCGGAAAGTAACTACGCTTTTTTGTATTAGTATATTGACAAGCATCGTGAAAATATCTAACTGGTAGTCGGAAGTAAAATATTTTTATGGTATTTGTCAACAAATCCATGGACTATATTGTTATCATTTTTATTAGATAGGTAGTTATTATTAAATAAGTACCTACTGTCTTTTAAAATTGATAATTTAAAAATATTTTTAGTTTTAGTTTTTGATAACAATTTGTGGCTGATTTTTCATCAAATGTCCTGTCAGTTTAAAACAAATGTAGTGAGAAACCCAAATTTAAAGTTGGCAACCCTAGTTCTATTACCAATCGATCGATGGTAGTGTAAAAAAATCTTCCACAACTAGGTATCCCACGGGACACAATTTTTGAACATATGTCCCTCAACTAAAGACAAAAGGTCGTCAGACGATATTATGGGTAAAAAAATTGCGACAATGAACCCAGAACGAGTGGCATCAGAAGTGTAGTCAACAAAGTACAGGCAGCGCTAATCATTCAAGAGAAAACCAGCTAAGGTTTCTTGATCCATTACCTCTGGTCATATATCGATGTTCTTAAGCACCTGCCACAGAATAGTCATATGTATGTGTGTGTCCGGTATGCGTTAGCGTAATTAATAGTTTTAACAGACCATAAAGCAAAAGGGAAATTACTGACGAGGCAAAGTCAGTTTTCATTGTTATGCTATAGTAATGGCTATTATTACACGAGAAGCTGAAGACTAAACGATAAAGCAAAAGTTATTATAAAAGACTTAAATTAAAGTGACAACTTAACAAATAAATGTCAAATGCATGGGTCTTTGGTTTTGTCGGATACAGTAGTTATAGTGTAAGGATGAAACGCCCTTTACCCCTTTTATCAAACACTCGATTAAACCTAACCAAATATTAGCAAAAAACTGACCAAGCGGTCTTAGGTCCCGGTTTTTACAAATAAAAAGTGAACTAACCATAGCCGTGTCACGTGGCAAGTCACATTTGTCACTGGATAAGTACTTGATACTTGCACTCATCACTTTAGTGTCACGACTCCGCTTGAATAACTTCTTGGAGTGGCGTCAACCGGATTCTTGAGGTAGAGCTCTAGGGTTACCAGAATCAGCAATAAAATTTTCTATATACCTCAAATCCAACCTGTTTGAAAATCTTCCTGACTATTTCTCACGTATTTAAACTTTATGGCCGTGTATCTACTTCTTAAAGGATAATTAAATTTCGGAGATATAGCCAAGCGCGGATTTAAGGGGGGGTTACGGGGTAATTACCTTCCCCCCCTAGGAAAAAAATATGCACTTTTTCCTAATAAAATAAGGGAAAACAGGAGAATTACCCCCCCCTTAGAAAAAAAATGATATTGAAAACATTTTTCTTCGACTATTACCCCCCCGAAATTTTGACCCAGATCCGCGCTTGGATATAGCCCACACTGTTACCCTATAAAATCGATATAATTCAAAGCTTATTAAATGCTGAGTTGCCAAATACATAGATACTCTTTAGGTAAAGTAAGCAGTTTCTCGGAGTAAAATTCGAGAAAAAATAAAAGGATCCATGACGGATCGGATACCCAAGGACTATAGACATAAAGGACTGCTTAGTTCCATTTAACCTATGTTAACAAATTGTGCGGGGTGAGGAGAGCGGCGTGACGTCACCACTGGTGCTAAATCCTTTGTTTGCGTTCGTTGTATATGATGTTATTCGTATTTTCAAAAGAGTTTTGTTGATATTTCGCTGAATAGTTTCTGTTTTTTGGATTGTTTCAGTGCAGTGCTACTTAGAAAAGACATATAAATAAACATTTTCAAGTTTGGTTTGTTAACAGTGTGTAAAAATGCGGTTCAGGACAGAGAAGAACGTTTGTTTACAGGGTAAAAAAACGGCCACGATTATAATATCTATCAAGAACATTACAAAAGGTTGTGAATTTAAAAGGAATATTTTTCTAAATTAAATATTATTATTTATATTAATATTTTTAATTTATTGTATGTATCTATACTTTTCTGTTTTTTTGTAAAAAATGTAATAATAAATACTTTTTTTATGTTCTATATTCCCGTTTTTTAATTATCTAATTAATAATCTCTTAACATGCTTTAAAAAGCGGTTGTAATAATTAAATTATACATTATGTAATTTTTTTTCTCTTTGTTTTTTGTCTATTTGTTAAGAACAATATTTGTGCTTTTCCTTTTTTAAATAAATCAATAAATTTTTCGTCTACCTATATTTCCGTTTTTAATTATTATCGCAAAATAATTTCTTTACATACTTTTAAAACAATTGGACAAATTATGCAGGGTGTCCCATAACTTGGGGGCCATAGTGCAGCAGGTGATAGAGGAGAGAGAGATTATTTCCGAAAAAAAAGTTTATATAACATGGGGTCAACACATATCTGTTTTTAAGATATAGGATTTTTAATGTTAGAGGAGTGGGGGAAAAAGGTTTTTGCAAAAAAAAGAAAATCTATCACAGACAGCTGAATATACTCAGCCAATTGTATAAAAAATAATAATTTTTTTTAAATTAATTTTTGCTTACCTACTTGTTCTTTTAAAAAATATCAATAATATTTTATTTATTATTATGTGTCGCTAAAGGCTTGTTTTTATTACCAAAAAATATAAAAAAAACATTGCGTTTAATATAATAATATTTATAAAAGTTTATACCAAAAAAATAGATTTTCTAAAAAAAATTGACCGACAAATTTTTTTTCAAAATAAGTTTTATTTCAATTTATTGCTCTTGTTCTGATACACGACTTTACCCAATTTCATGTTTTTACTGCGTTTTTTGAAAAAGTTATTATCAAAAAAGTTTAAAAAATTGCCAACTTTGATGCTCTGTATCTCTAGAAAGTTTTGACCCATGCATTTTAGGAACTTTTTTATCAGACATGACCTCATCTATCACCTGTTGGCCTATGGCCCCTAAGTTATGGGACACCCTGAATAGGTGCTACATTATGTGTAGCTTTTTTGTTTCACTTTAAGTATTTAAATTTAATTTATTTAACAGATATTTCAAATATAAAATCATTTATCATCCCTGTAAAGACAATATTTTTAAATGTACAATGCCTCAATTTTGCATAAAATTTAATTTGTATAAAGAAAATAGCTCTAAAAGCACATAAAATCCAATATAACGATAGGCGCGCTTTCTGTTCAGCACAAGTGGTGACGTAACAGCGTTTGCATATGTTTGCATCATGCATTGTAAGTTTGACCTTGAACATCGATTGCAGACAGATTCGGCAACTGAGCAATCCTGTCTAGTGTATAATCGTTGTCGGATACCTTCCTAGCTACCCTATTAGCACACTTCAAGTCATGATATATGTACATATCAGCTTTGAAAACAGTTTTTGTAAATATCTCAGAAAGTAAAGTACCTACGAAGTTTTTTGTTATGCTTCATTAAAAAGTTAGCATTTTTAAAAATTTTTAATTGTCAAAAAACTGCCATTGGCAGTAATGGATTTTGAACACAATCTAATCAGCTCGTTAGAGTGTCGAACACTATTTAATCCTAAAATTTTATGAACATCGGTTCGACGGTTTAGGAGCTATCGTGTTACGGACAGAAATACACACACACACACACACACAGATAGACATCACGACGATATCGCTAAGATAGGTCAAAGTTAAAAAGAGGCTCATTTTTATCTTTTTTTCTCTTTTACCTTTAGGTCTAATTATGATGTTTTTTTTTAGGTTGTATGCTACAATGTATTACAAATAACTGCCAATAAAATAAAATTGACCTTATAAGAAAAATGCAATAAAAAAAGAAAACACACGCGAATGAATAGAACATAAGAAAGAAAAGCCTAAACAATAGTGTAGTAATGATTGTAAAGTATCCCATCTCTTTGTAATATAAAGCACTTATTGTTTGGAACAACGAACGTCTGCGCCTCTCGGTGCACAAAATGAGGAATGAGGAACGCGTGAAGTATATCAGATAGTTATTCTGTTTCTATTGTGAGAAAGTGAGTTTATTTTGATGGAAGCTTTTCTCAGAAAAGTGAATCTTGCATAGAAAATTACACTCATGCCAAGTCAGTCAGTCATCTTTGTTAGTACCTCTACATTTCTGGTATTTTTATTTTGTTTTGTCACTTGACAATAGGAACAATGATTAAAACAACGAAAGTACAAGTGTAACCGAAAACAAAATAATATATAAAAGTGCAAAATAATAATTCTGCAGAGTGAACATAAACAAGACATTAAAAGTTATTAATAATACACCTGTTAGACCGTGCAAGTCGCTTAAGGAAAAGAACGCATTTAGATTGCATAATGTTAAAGTGGATGCTAAAAAGAACGAACAACTTTACAACAAATCTTTTCTCTATAATTTGGTCAACACATTTGAACTGAATTCCAGTGCCCAATCATCCAAAATGTAGAGAGAGGAATACGCATATCTTGTAAGCCATTACTATTAGTAAATGCAACCATCGACAGCGAGATTCAGCATCGCTTGAAATGCGCGAGCGCAGAGTTTGCATGACTTCAGGGGAGGGTCTTCAACAACCACGACGTTAATACTGAGACGAAACTGCTCGTGGACTAGAAAAATATCACCAGCGCTGCCTAAGGAGGATCTTGAGGATCAAATGGCAGGATCGGCGACGTACAAATATAGTATTGGAAGAGGTACTTCTTTGCATCAACTTCATGGACAGGCATGCTCGAGTCACGTCTTCCATCAGATATTCTATGGACAACTGAAGTAGGGAAGAAGAAAGAAAGAAAAATACTGACAAATTAAACCAGGCCAGGCCAGCTAAACATTATATTAATATTTAACATTTTAAATCATCGGGTTTCTAGATTGAAATAGATTTTGACTTTCTCGATTTTGACTTTTTTCCAGGTAAACCCTTTACTCAATCAAAAAATGTGAACTCAGAGAATGTTTCTGTTGGCATCCAAAGGGTACGCCAAATACTGAAAAGGAAAATAAATGGTTCTGATTCTTAGGAATGCGAGAAGCCGTGGCCTTTCAAATTCAGACCTCAGTCGAGAGAAGCATGAAATCTTGACGATTATGAAACTTCTGCTATAAAATATAACGCAATAGAACTTAACAAATAGAATAATACATATTTTTGGGTTTTAAAAGAAATAACGCAACTTACAATTATCCTGAAATCAATAAATATTTCCTACTTAGGGTTTCTATCAGTCTTCCAAAGCTCAGCTCTCTAGCGTTTCTGGAAGTGGCAATGTTTTTCATAACTTTACATGTATAGAGGAGGGGAGTAAATTAGAATTTTGGGGTTTTTTAATTCTTTTCAAGGGTCTGGTCATAATTTCTATCAGTCTGCCAAATTTCAACTTTGTAGCATGTCTGGAAGTACAGTAGAATTTTGATGAGTAAGTGAGTGGCAATTTCGACACTTTTTAAAATTTCGTAACTACTTTATGGAAGTCCATGAAACATGGAGGGATTGTTAACTCTATAAAGATCTACGACTATGCAATGTTTGAGTTTCGTAGCTAATTTCGAAGTTTTAGATAGGTCAAATATGGGCTGAAATGTTTCAAGAAAAGGTGGTACAGCAGTTTACGCAAACTTGGCGGGGCACTGCCGTGCCCCTAGATATTGTCATATAAATAGATGGATACTTCTGACACATAACGAAAAGATTAGATGATTTGGAAAAACTAGATTTTAGAGAAGAATTATTCGTACCAAGATAAAAGTAAAATCGAACCATGCTAAATTTGTTTGCTCAGGAAGGAGCGAGGAATCTTGAAGAATGTTTCATTGTTTTTCAAGTTCAGGATGATCGGTATATATTTTCCAATCAAAATATCTAACACAGCAGCAGAACGAAGATTGAAATATTCTATATGGTAGAAGAAGAGATATCGGCAATTTCGAGGATTCTAACCATTCGTTTCCTGCAAGCTCATTATCTCTAAATCGTCGGTGTTATGTTTTGCAGCTTAAGAAAACTATAAGCGCCACAGTAAAAATAACTCGTTGAAGCACAGCAAAAGCAATTTCTGACTTTTACGGTACGATTTAAATCGTACTCTTTCTGAAGGACAATTTGTGTATATCAGTTTTTATAGCAAGTCATCTTTGGTTTCTTACTTACTTACTTTACATAATTTAAAAAACCGTTTTATTCTACTTCGTTGAAATTATTAAATATATATAGGCTCCTGCTCTATAACTAAGGGCAGATTTTTGGTTATACAGTGTGTCCACGGATTGAGTGCAGGTAAGGTATAAACAGTGGCGGATCCAGGATTTCCAGGGGAAAGTGGCCAAAGTGGCAGCAAACATCAAAATATTTTTTATTAGCAGTTCTTGATAGATCTGAGGTGTGAAATTCAGTATGTAAAGGAAGTATATTTCAAAATTAAGTAGAATTTGTGACAAATCTTAAATAAGTGATGCTGCTAAACTAAAAAATAAGTTATATGTCTGGGTGGGGGAGGCCAGAGGGCGCCACTGGGTATAAATGACAACAAATTTTCGATTTAGATTCTAATTTTCTGAGAATCGCTACTGATAAGACAAATCAATCAATAAATTCGAGAAAAAGTGGTAAAAACTAAGTACCTTTGTTTTAAGAGATATAAGAAAAGTTTATTAAGAAAAGCTGTTTAGAATTAAAAGTTACAGCTAATTGTCAATGCTCAGAAAACTCAGGTAAAAATCGTCTAATAAAAAATTTTCATGACCGACTTACAAAACTTTTGGAAATCACGGTTTCCGATATCTTTTAAACAAAGGTACTTTACTCTTAACACTTTTTATTAATTCACCCTACTAATATCCTATATATTAACTGATTTTGCTAATTTTTTCAACATCTTAGTTGGCGACTAAGCAGGAGCAAATCCGAGAAAATTTTGTCGTTTATGCCTTGCATCAACAGATCAGCCTACTAAACCATCCTGTATATTAATTAATTTAGCCATTTTTTTTTGTCATTTTTACCTTACCGGCACTCAATCCGTGGGTAGTGTATGTACAGTAAAAATTGCTGATTATGTAGAAATCGGTATCGGTACTAATATAAAATTAATTTAAAAAAATTTGGATTCAACAAAGTACCTCAACAATTGCTATCAAAAGAGAAGAATAAATCCCTAACAAAAAACATCAATGTCCCTTAAACGCGGGTCAATACAAATAGTGTTTGCGAGCAAAATAATTTTGCCTCTCTTTTTCAGTGGGTGGCTGAAAAGTTTTACAACATGTACGTGTATTCCAATACTTCCTGTTACCAATTTATACAATAAGTGGCGTTTTATACAAACATTAATAAAGATACGAAAATACATAGATACAAAGAGTTTTTGTCAACTGTGCGCCGATCATTTAACGTGACGAAGACATGAATAAAATAATATGCATGTGTAAAAGTATAACCACCCATCAGGATATTTTATCTCGAGGCCCGCAAAAAGGATAGACTTATGCTCATTGATATTGCTATTTCAAATATGTTTGCATCATGCATTGTAAGGTATCGTGGGTATTGGAAGAATACGTACTATATGAAAATAATTTGCATATATGTGTTTGAAAACAACCAATCAGGACATGTTTTCTTAAGGACCTCGAAAAGCTGTTCGCAACATGCATTGGCAAATTATCGTGGGTATTGGAATATTATGTATATATTTTACACCCACTGTCAGTCAAATGTTTCGTTATAAAGGGACTCATCAGAACACTACATTGGTGTAAAACTCTTTAACTACTCGCGTGCAGTTAACCATTCGTTTCCTCCGCTCTTGTGCGAGAAAGTTACTTTACCGCACGCGCACCACTTAGAAACATAGCAACGATCAATTAAAAAAAAGGTACTCATAGGTAAAATATTGTACCTAACACATGCGGAAAGTATCTTTACCACCCTTAACGGCTTGACCGAACTCCGCTCAGCGTCGTTCGGCCAACTGTCGTCGCGTGCCCTAAAGGATTATTTTCCGCAATTGTTAGGTAAATAACTATTAACCACCCCGGCTTGACCGAACTCCGCTCCGCGTGCTGTAAAGTATTAGTTTTCGCATTTGTTAGGTAAATAACTATTTTATACGACTGTCTTGTAAAAGGGGGTTTTGCGCACGGAGAACACGATCTGAAAATGGCATTTTGCGCACGCTGTGTGCAAAACGTTTTGCACACGCTTATGTCATTTTTGCGCACGCCTATGTCATTTCTGCATACGGGTCTCCCGTCATTGTGATTTTTGTTGTTGTCACCCATCAATATAAGTTGGCTTAGTTCCGTAGCAACCGTCCTGCTCGTATGTTTTGTTGATTAGATACGTCAAAAAATTGTTGAATTTTTAAAGTTTTGTTGTAATAATGTCGGAAATAAAAACAAGTTAAATTAAAATTTGATTTTTCTCTCTTTATTAGCAGTCGTATAAAAAATATTGTAAAAAACTCGTTTGAAAACCTCTTTGCACACTCCCTCGACTTCTAGACCTCGCCTTCGGCTCGGTCTACCAAACTGTCTCGATCGTGTGCAAAGAGTCGTTTTCAAACCTTGTTGTTTAAATAACTATTACCTACTCGGGTGCGGTTAAGTAATTACTTATATAAGACAGCTTCACTATTTGTTTAGATTTCAATCCCATCTAATTTGACATGTTTTTTTATAAATTACATTAAATTTAAAAAAAAAAGGTACTCATAGAAAAAGTATTGTACCTAACACATGCGGAAAGTGTCTTTACCACCCTTAACGGCTTGACCGAACTCCGCTCAGCGTCGTTCGGCCAACTGTCGTCGCGTGCCCTAAAGGATTATTTTCCGCAATTGTTAGGTAAATAACTATTAACCACCCACAACCGAAAAGAGGGAAAAGAAACAAAATTATTTTTCCGAGAACCTTACAAACATTCGATTTTTTGTTCACAGGTACTAAAGTTTACGAGTACCAATCGCTACTACTATTTTTGTTTTTTACTGTGCTACTATAAATTGCCAATATATCATTGGTAACGAGATATAACTATCGCCAATGCCGTACGTGGTGGAGGAGATCAATCCCTCCCGAAATTGTTGGGACTGAAAAATGATAAAATATTTGGTAGTAATAAGTAGTAGAGAATTGACTTTAGATTTTTGATTATAGTAGCTGAATACATGCTCAAACTATTTTCTTTTCTGAAAAGACTAACATTTTAAGCGTATTTTATATATAAATGATTGGCAAAATATTTTTGTCTTCTACAAAAAATATATGATTGTAGCGAAGGACCACACGTATCGTCAAATTTCAGTCATGGATTTTCAAATAAAACTTGGTCAAGTTGAAATCGAAATGGTCAAAAAGTTTAAATATCTGGGCATATGGATTGATTATAAATTGGACTTTAAGAACCACGCCTTAGATATAATTAAAAAAATTGCATACAAGATAGGATATTTATTTCGCTGTTCCCCATACCTGTCAACTTGGACCAAAAAAACCATTTACAATGTTTTAATTCTTCCTCATTTTAATTATTGCTCGAGTGTTTTATTTCTCCTAAAACAAAATGAGATTTGTCGCTTGCAGAAACTTCAAAATCGGGCTATGAGAGTAATACTGAAAAAACCAAGATTGACTCCAATTAATAGTATGCTAAAGGAACTAAGGTGGTTGCCAGTAAAAGACTTGCTTTTATTTAATACATTAACCTTTGTGCATAAAATAAGAACAGGCAAAGCGCCACAGTATCTCTTAGGCAAAGTTTCTTATGGTGTAGAAATTCATGAACACAATACACGTCAGAGGGACAATTTTTATTTACCTAGAGTTATGCAAAACAGATCACAAAATTCATTATTTTTTTAAGGATTGAGCAAATATAATAATCTGCCAATGAGAATAAAATCTATGGATAGTGTTGATTCTTTCAAAAGGGTACTTAAAAAACACTTGCTTGACGAACTTGGTTTTAGCTGGACCCTGGGAAAACTATGATTAATTTTTTACATTAGTATGATATCTATTATGTACAAATTTTGACCTTTTAATATGTGTTTGTTGTAATCGCTTTTAACAATCCGCTTTTTAAAATCCTAACTATGTGTTTTTGGTGATTAATTTTGACTGTCCATTGATTTTTATATATGTTTTTTTTTGTTTTGTTTTTGTGATCAATTTTAACGTTTAACTTTTTTTCCTGTTTTTATTTAAAACCTATCTATCTGTAGGAATCAATTTTAATGTTTAATGTTTAACTTCTATCTATATATATTATTTACAAAATTTAACTTTTAATATCTATATGTTGCAATCGATGTTAATTTTCTTGTTTTTAAAATTAGTTTAACTATCTGTTTTGTTTTTTTTTAAATCTATCTGTTTTTTTTTTGTAATCAATTTTAACTTTTTTTATTCACTTTTTTTTTATTGTCGTGAAACCATTTTGATGTGATTAAATACTTTATTTTTATAAACTTTTCTAACTATTTAAGTTTGACTGTTTGTTGTAATTAATTTTAACTACCCGTTATTTGTAATCAATTTTTAACGTTTCACTTTGTTTTTTTTTCTGTTTCGATTTAAAATCTTTCTGTTTTTTTTTGTAATCAATTTTAATTTTTATATTTATGTTTTTTTATTCTTTTGAAACCATTATTTTTTGTTGGTACATATTTTGTTCTTATGTGATTTAATAGTTTATTTTTTTTATAAACTTAGAACTGGTAAAAATGTTGTAACTAAACTATATACTTACTGTAAACTATGAATTAGCTTTGCTAAATAAAGGATTTATATATAAATTTCACTCATTTCTCCCACATTTTGCTTTCAATTTCTAAAAAAATCCGTATTGCTTGAGAACATCAATAATTTTTTCAAAAACAGTTTTCTTTTCAATAATAATACTTGAAATTATTCTAAAATTTGAGCAGCTGCTAAAAAATACTTTATTTTTTGTCGTATTTTTGAATTTGATTTTGGCCCAGTCAATGATAATTTTTGCTTGATAAATATAAATTTGACCAAAAAAGTATGCTTATTTTTCCATAGGTAGTATTTACCCAAAAATTTTTTTTGGGTACGGCCCTGACTATCGCGGCATCTTCTTTTCCTTCACGACTTTTGGCTTCCACTTTTCCTTTTTAATTTTGTTCATTCATCCTGCTCTTTTCTACAGCATTGCTACTTATTTATTACATATACAATTGGTTATCGTATTCGTATTGAGATTTCTGATTTCTTGCGTTTTCCCTGCAATTTGGATTTTATTGCTTTGGAATTATCAGAGGTACGAGAAGCCGCTAACAATGTGTTTTTAACAAAAAAATTAAGTTTGTAGATCTTAATATTATTTCAATTATGGTTTGTATATTCAAATATAAGAAAAATTAAACTAGGCGTGCCTAAGGGTAGCGATATCCTAAAGCCAGACACTTGTCACTTAGCATGTGTCATATCTCGAGATTGAGGCTTCACTGGGTATTGCAAAGACCTTAATTCAAGAAATTTTGCATGAAGAATTAGGGGTCAAAAAATTATTTTCCCGCTGGATACCGCATCTGTTAACCGAGGAACAGAAAGAAGCTGAGGTCAATTAGTGTCAGAAAACTCTAGACCGCTTTGAGACAGGAAACTCATATAAAACCGAAAATAAACGTCAGTCGTCTGTTTGGGTGTTCCAAGGTAAAGAAAATACAACAAAGTCATCAGTTCTTGAAGTGTAACCAAAAAGATGGTCGAAGTGTATCTCTGCAAGATCAAAGGACTGTTACTTCCGATTGGTACCATTTGTTTGCCGAAAGTCATCGCTGAGCTTCGAAAAACGAACCTCGAATGACGAATCATCCTCCACCAAGACAACGCAAGTACGCACAAAGCATAAAAAACTCTTGAATTTTTAGCCCAACAAAACATCGAATTGTTGGACCATCCTCCATACTTCGAGAAACACTAAAGTCTTTAAAAGTTATCTACTGTTTTATTCCAGCTGTATATGCAAAACTTAAAAGACAACCCGTAAAAAAACTATAGCCAAAAAGTAGGTAACTTCAGAAGAAAATTACCCATTAAAGCTATTAAACCAAAAGCGGCTACAGCACATTAAATTACTCAACTAGCTAATCATCTACTCATACTCAACCATAAGTACTTTAAAATCTAGTTAAACTTCGGTGTTAGGTAATCTGTTATTAAAATGGAAAGGGATATGTGGCATACGGTTATTAACGTAGATGAGTTTTTAGTCTTTTTTATTAAGAATATGATCTTTTTGGTTATACTTAGGGTCAAATTCCAAGTAGTTTTTCCAACTCAAAGCTTCGAATTAATTAAAAAAAGAGGTCTTTCCCATACAACATAATGCGTTTTTGTCCGTGTTTGCCCTCACTAGCCCCATCTCATTATGGAAACAATTTTCGAGCATGAGGCCCAGTCCATTCGTATTGTAGGTCTATGCTGCCGTGCAAAGCAGAAACCTGGTCAAAAACTAGTGTTTTGGGAAATAGAGTTTGAAGTTTATTTAACTACATACTAACTATAGTTTATTTAACTACATATTAACTACATAACTTCCTTGTTTTTCAAGATAGCCACATTCTAGAAAAACTGGCTGGTGCCGTTTTTTACGGCGATTTTAATGATATAAAAATCTCATTTTCGAGTAAGTCGAGTTACTAGATTTTTGCTTTGCACGGCAGTATGGCTGAAACGCGAAAATTATTGATATTTATTGTAAAGTCGTTTGCAAATACAAACTAAATGGAAGTTGGATGAAAAAAAATGATGATGATTACTTTTAAAAATATTTAACTACTAGTAGTTCAATATTTAAAAAAAAGTAGTTAAGACTACTAGTAGTTAAATATTTTAAAAAGTGATCAAACTCCACAAACGTAGTTAAATTACTAAAAGTAGTTAACTACTTTTTGAAGTACGTTTTGCGATTATTTTATGCAAAATAAAAATAATCGAGTATAACTAGGAAAAAAAGTAATCAGAGTACAACTACTTTTACGGAAAAAGTAGTTAACAACTTTTGCTGTTAACTACTGCCCAACTCTGCTTCCCCCTACCTTTTTTACGGTAGTCATATTAAAACCCAGCTTATTAAAAAATGAAATTTAGATCGATTTAGTAGTTTTCGAGATATCAGCGTTTAACCTAAAAACTTTAAATGGCAATATTTTGTTTTGGTTACTTGACAGAGTCGTACCCATCACACAGATACTGCAAAGTCGAGCAAACCGACCTTGTGTTTTAATTTTCTATATCTCTAAATAAGTCAAGCTTTTAAGCTATCAAATGCAAAAGCAAAATTTAAAATCGGTTCTATTTTTTTAGATTTTCAGGAGAAACCTCTGAAAAAACCTTTAAAATTTGGCAAAAAGTGGTACTAATTAACAACCTACAACTTACGAATTAGTTATGGTATTGAAAATCGTCGACCCCTTTTTATTTCTTTTTTAATTCTGCTACAAATTATTTTGGTAGAAAGCGGCCTTCGGCCGCCCTCAAAAACGGCCGCCTGGAGCGTTTGCTCCTCCGCTCCACCCATTACGATGGCCCTGAACTAAATTTCTAAATATACCTATTTGAATTCCCATTATCCCATTAGCGTCACCTGATGCGTTTTTTAGGTGGTCATGAATTACCCTAAAAAACTAGTATTATAACCATAATAAAAAATAATAGGAAACTAAAATTTTATTTACTAACTAGTATAGCGAAAAGTTACACTACAAATAAGCCCATTTTTGATAGTGGAAAACCGAAACGTTCTTATACTTAAAGCACGTTTTATAGGAGGACACGGCGGTGCCTGGCCAAGTTCGCCGCGTAAACTGTTGTACATTCCTTTCTTGAAACATTTCAGCCCATATTTGACCTCTCTAAAACTCTACTTCGGAATGAGCTACGAAACTCAAACTTTGCACAGTCGTAGATCTTCATAGAGTTTACAACCCCTCCAGGCAGTTTGATGGACTTCCATAAAGTTGTAAAGTAGTTACGAAATTTCAAAAAACGTCGAAATTGTCACTCATTCACTCACTCACTCACTCATGTATAGATCATCAAAATTCTGCTGTACTTCCAGACATGCTACAAAGCTTATGACCAAACCCTTGGAAAAATTTTAAAAGCCCAAAATTTTAATTTGCATTTGTATAGCATTGCCCACTTCCAGAAACGCTAGAGAGCTAAGCTTTGGAAGGCCGATGGGAACTATGATAAAACTATAGAAAAAAATTTAAAAACCACAAAATTTTAATTAACTTCCGTCCCCTGTAAATGTAAAGTTATGTGAAAGTAACATTGCCCACTTGTATATACCAAATATTCTGCATATTTTACTACTTGTAAACTCAAATATTATCCAAATTCTTTAAAATAGAGTGAAATCATAACAAAAACATTTCATGTATAAAAAAAAGCAAAAACATTTCCAAACTAGTATGAACCGTTTATTTTGAAATTTGTATTAGAGAACTTCGCTTTACTTTTATCTCAATTCTTTTTACGGAATGCCATTTTCTCGTACTTGGCTTTTTTTACATTAAATGTTTTTGTTATGATACCATTTTCGCGTACTTGACTTTTTTTTACATGAAATGTTTTTGTTACGATTGAATTTATTAGTTTTTGTTTCATGTTTATGAGTTTTGCACTTGGTAGAGCATTTGTCGTAAACTAGTGAAGTTAACCTTAAGTAGAGAGCGCGACCATCAACCCACTTAAGATCTGATATAATACATTTAACGTGGATCTTATTCCCCAAGGGCTCGCATTCCCCATGTTTCCCCTATTTCTTTCTCTTTGTCAACCGTCATACAATGTTGAAAATTTGTTGACTATAAAACCACTTTTGATTACATGTGCAAGTAGAAACTGATCACCAATAAAACATATCTGTGTTTGTGAAGTCGGCGCCAAAACCTAATGTAAATAATAATTACCCAATCAATAACATAATCCAAATAGGCAACTAGCAAATTACCAAAACAAATCAATTAAACCAGTTAAAAACCTTATAATTCAATTTCTCAGTAGTTATTTATCATTTAACTTTTATTTTATCTTTTTTTCAAAAACGGCCAAAATTAATTTTGTAGTAGAAGAAAAGATATAGAAACTATTGATAGATAGTTATTTTCGTCTGGATGATGAAGTTTTTAGTTTGTTTTGCTCTGGGGGTAAACAACCAGACGTTTTATCAACAATATTTTATTTAAAATGCCGCTCGTGGGGTATCAATCGCTTTGTTCCATCAGGCCGTTCGACAGTCATAAAACCGTCCGAAAAATCCTATTTGCGTTCCAGGTCGACGTTGTACTGTTATCGGACAGTCAGTTTTCCGTTTCATCAAGCCACCTAAACTGGTTTCGGACCCCTCTGAAATACAAGGATTGAAGACAGGCGCATTAAAAATGTTTTATCATAATATGTTGGACTGGAAAAATTGTACCTGTACACCTGAGATAAAAATATACCATAAAATTACATTAAATTTAAATTTGTCTGAGAAAATTCAAAACACCGTAAATAACCCAAAAAATTAAAATTTTTGCAAAATAAATTGAGTTTTACAACCAATTTTAACACATGACAAAATGCCGGGTATGTATGTATGTATGTATTCGAAAGTGGTGGCAGGCCCTACTGGACCTCCATGCACTGCGACCACAAATGGATCTATTGTGCCCACGTACCTACATACTGAGTTTGACTAAAGTGGCATATTTTTTTTCCACCCAGTACATAAAAAAACTCTGCAGATTACAACAATAAATGATTTAGGCTTAACACTTTGGCTCAATGATATACCACTAAGGCCTCTGCATTATTAGCCATAACAAAAAAAAAATGCCGGGTAAGCCATATAAATATTTTTTAAATTTCCAAAAAAAAATTGCCTCTTAATTTTTATTTCTACGGGACTGCGGCATGTTACAGGTATACCACATGGAAAAAAGCTATACTGACCATAGAGTAGCCTGCTTAGAAAAAGAAAAACTAGTTTAGCAGGTGATTGGATAGGAATAGAAACATAAGGGCTTACCTTGATCGCAGCAAATCCTCGTGACCTGTGAACTAAAAGTTAAAAGAAGAGGGGAACACTGGATGTGAAATTTTACACCAGATTTGGCGAAAGAACAACCGACTTCGCTTTAAGGCATCGACATTAAGGTCATTAACTATATATACCTACCAAGGTACAAGCTACAAAATGTGATTTTCTTAACCTCTTAGAAGTATCACGATTTCCTAAAAATGAAAAAAATCACAAAAACTTTGTGAATATTAAGGCTTTCTATAATTTGTAGATAATTTCACAAATATTTTGTAAAAATCAAATTACAAAACACAAATAAATAAATATATAAATTTTATATAAAACTTATGACATTACAAAAAATAAATATTTTTTCACAAGTTTCGCCCAAAAATATGTGTAATGCAAGTTCGTTTTAATTTTTGGTATATTTAGTTTATTAGGCAGTCTGTAGTGGTTTATAGTTTGTAAATATAAATTAAATTATTGTAATTTAATCTGCATTTTAAAGAACTAAATAATCCTATGTAATTTTATAAAAAAATGTGTAATAAATAAAACTAGTGTGGCCGTAATTTTTTAAAATAAAATTTACATACAATAAGCAATTTTGCAAAGTAATTCACAAATCTCTTTTTTCTGTGTTCAACTTTAATTTAGAGCTCTCGAATTCCCACTTTGTCTTCGATCTACCTTTACGCGAGACGACAAAATTACCCTTTTTTTTAGTCACGTGACTTTCCATTTAACTCTCTTGCATATGATCACATGACTGAAGTAAATCGATCACTACGCCAACAACATTCGTTTTTTGGACAGTTATTTGGTCGTTCCATCAAACCAAAACGCGCATTGGGATTTTTCGGACGGTTTTATGACTGTCGAACGGGATGATGGAAGGGACTCGCTGTTATGTGGCTCTTTTCGGCCCTTACTAAATGTTTCTATACCGATGACCACAATTTACAGCAAATACTATATACATTTTGGTTTAAAACCAATCTTAATTCGAGATCCTTTCACAAAATAAGAACAAAACTTGCACTGAACTGTTATCAATTTCTAGTTACTCCATTTCAATTCAGGAAGTTATCGAATAAATAATGACAAGTGAAATAATATTACCGGTTTTGCGATATTCATATTAAATTTCACTTTATAAGAGTGTTTGAACTCTTAAGCGTATTGATATAGAAGATTTACTTATGTACATAATATTTATAGGTAAGGTAAAATGGAGTATTACCGGCCCAGTTAAGGAAGTTTTCGATTTACCCGCTTCGATTAGTGTTAAGAGTTCATACTTTGGCCAAATTTATCATTAAATGGCGTAAAGGGTAGAGTTGTCTGTCAATTTTAACAAAAAAACATATATATATTTTTAATTTGTACCAGAAAAAAATGGATTAAATTTTTTTTTTCTATTACCGGCCTATCAAAAGAAGCCTTAATCTAAGGCCGGCCTAAGTGCGATCTATTACCGGCTTATTATCAAACGTTGTGTTTGATTATAAAAGATAACTAAAATAAATAAGTTGGACAAAATTGTTTATTTTTAAAACTGAGCAAAAAATTAAAAAACTAAAATAAAAAATTAGTTAGTACATAAAATGTGCAACTTTTTTATTTTTGGAAAAGTAAAAATTGAAATATAAAGTAAAAATCGGGATAAAAAGTAAAAATTGGGATAAAAAGTAAAAATCGGGATAAAAAGTAAAAATTGGGATAAAAAGTAAAAGTTGGGATAAAAAGTAAAAATCGGGAAAAAAAATTATAAAAAGTAAAAAATCATAAAGGTCCTAAAACTTAAAAAATATTGAAAAAACTTGATTAATAACCTCGTGATAAAAGTGTCTTTTTATCCATCGACGAACTGTACAAACTTTGCGCCTTGGGATAAACAGTGACACTTTTATCCCCTGGTATTTATTACAGTATTTCGCACTTTAGGGGTAAAAAGTGCAATTTTTATACCGCATTGTTGAAATAAATGTGCCAATTTTTACTCCCGGGATAAAATTGCAAAAAATACAGTATAAACCTCGTAATTAAAGTTTAATTTTATTGCTTGACAAATTTTAGCATTTCCCTCTGGTTGGGCTACAAACTTTTTTCCTCAGGATAAAAAGTGTTACTATTATCTTTTGTTATCCGATAACGTGTTAATTATATGATTTTTTTTTTTAAATAAAAACTTGCCTTGAAAAATTTATAATTAAATAAGTACCATTTTTTTAACCCTCTTTAAAACAGAATATTAGAAGAGGAAGATTTTTTTAATTCCATTAAAAAGGCTTACATCGGAAAAAGTTTTTATATTTTTTGAAGTGTTCTTCAGAAAAATTGACAAATAAGAGTTTTTGTTTTTTGTTAGGAAATTAAAAATATATAAGTATTTATATATTAAACAATAATAACAATTTTTTTAATTATAAATCTATAAGCCGTAATTAGTTCAAAGTCCAAAATATTAATTTAAAACCGCCCTATTTTATTTTTTGCCTTTTTTAACATTTGAATACAAAATATATGTTATAAAATCTCAAAAATACGTTCAATCGACCTTATTAAATAAACCGAAATCAAAAACATATCCAATCAGTCCAAAATCTACGAGTTATTAAAAAACTTCTATCCACAAAAAACTTTTATAACTGTTTTTTTTTTGTAAAATATCATTCTAATTGGGTAATAATAGATAAGATTTTCTCCATATCTGTCAAGGAATTTGTGGGCCGGAAAAAGATTTTTATACTTGTGGAGGCTTTGTCATAAAAACTGGAATTTTTTTTTTGTCTTTTAAAGAGATAATAAAAATATATAAATTAAACAATAACAGTAATTTTCCGGCTCAATAAGCCGTAGTTAGATCGAGGTCCAAAATATTAATCTATTACCGGCCTAGTTTAATTTTGCCTTTTTTACCAATTGTCTACAAAATATATTATATATATATATATATATATATATATATATATATATATATATATATATTATTAAATAGTAAAAATACATTTAATAGACATTTCAAAATCAAAAGTATTTTAAAAGGGTATTAAATCTAGGAGTTTGTGGCCTTAAAAAAAGTTAAAAAAAAATGTGGGCGCCAATTTGTGGCCTTAAAAAAAAGTTGGTTGACATTTGTAAAGACGTCGCCGCCATTTTGTGACACTGAAACCCACTGAATAATTAAACAAATATCTGGAAGCAGAACTGTATTTTCCAGCTAGGTAAAACATTGATATGCCCGGTAACTTTTATACAGTGGAGAAGGGGGGGGTTCAGAAATAAGAAAATTTTAAGTGCGCCACATTATTTAATATCAATGTTTTACAAAGAAGATCTTAAATAAAATACAGTTCAACCCAAACGTTGCAGCCAAACAATGAAATTCTACTTACTTCCGAGGCTTCCAGAATATTTATGTAATTAAGAATAACCAAAAAAAAATAAACAGAATAAAATTCTAAAAGATTGAATTAAGATGACAAAACTAGAAATACTTTACAGGTAGATGGACACCTTTAACAGGTCATACTGTACCTACATCTGAGTCAGTAGCGCAGGACTCACTTACATAAATGATTGTAAAAAAAAAATACACATCCAGAATCATTCTGTCATAGGGGAGATCTGGGCCAAATATCTGCTGTCATCATTCTACGTTAGGCAGAATGAGACAGACAGCAACCCAGTCCGAGATCTACCCCATGAGGTAAAAATGTGTAACGAAACCGCTAAAAAAATAATATAATCTCATCTCTCTTTTGTCTCCGCAAAGTTGGTTCATTGGGTTGTACAAATAACACAAGAAAAATTAGTTCATCTTGTTTATTTTAAGGGTAAAATCAGATAAAATTACCGGAAACATAAAAAAAAATAAATGAAATGGATGAAAACAAGGGCCAAAATAGCAAGGCACTTTAAATTTGACAGTAAAATTATCTTAAATAAATGAAATGAAGGAAAACAAGTCAATGTAGTAAATATGCCGCAAAACCAGGGTTATGACGTCATACCTTATCTTGCGTTTACAAGAAATGTTGAAATTATACTGTGAAAACTTATATATGAAATATATGAAAAGATTACGTCTAAATTATATTAAAAATTTATATATGAGGGAAAAAATTATAGTTACGGCTTGCTCCTACCTTGGTCCTTGATTATTCTGTGTATGTTTTATTTTGTAAACCTGGAATCCTGTTGTCCAGTTGTATCACCACTGCTCTCGGGTCTCCTGCTCTGCTCACGCCTTCCCTCGTGCTCGCTTAGCACATGATGTTAGGCCAGCACTTTGGTCTTAAAAGGGTTGTGGGATTCTTGCCCGAGCGTAAAAGGTTGTGGGATGCTTGCCCGAGCGTAGAACCCTGTGGAAAATGAAATGTTTCAGTTTCCTGGAATTCGTCAATTTTGCACGAAGTTCCCCTACACAGTAACTTAAATCGAGAACCCCATGTCGACTCAATAAAATAAAGCAAATTTAAACAGATGAACTAAAATAACTCTGACGTACCTTTCCCAGGGTACAACTGGCTACACCTGGCTTCACACCAGCGTCCAGCCCCAAATGTCGGTGGAATGGACGGGCTGTAGACAAAGGAGAAAAACAATATATAGTTTTTATCCAACACGTGGTTAAATGAAAAATATAAAAAAAACGCCAACAATTCCCCACGTCTTTTGTCAAAAAAAAATACATTTCACACGAAAAGTAATTACAATTTAGGAGGCAAATATTATCTTGAAGAGTACTCAAATAATAAAAAAAAATGAAAAAAAAATAAAATCGAACTTACCAATGCTCTTCCCCCGTACAAAATGGCGTGGGCCGACTTAAATTCCCCTCAAAAGGGTGCGAGTGTCACTCCAGATTACGCCTGGACACGACGGACTCACTCCTCACAGCCTCTGGGATATCTCCTACCGTTCGCTGCAGTGCCAAACCAAAAACAATGGCGATCCCAGAGCCTGTTGTCGACCCAACCAAATTTGTTAGCCAAGAGAGACAAAGCACTTAGTCGAGAATACCAGAATAATGCAGTGGCCGGAAACCGTTTTGTAAATTTGGTGGGGAGTGGGGACGGTAAAACGCAATACCAACCTAATCTTCCCGGTGAAATTCAAATAACCTATTTATAAAAAACTTTTCCGCCAAAAATAAATCTCTACATTCAGTGGCAAGCCTGGAAGAAAAACCCGGGGTTTTCAAAGCAACCAATGAGGAGATACCGCATAGTTCCATACAGGTATATAGGGGGCAGCACCGACCAAGGGGATAGGAAGTACGTAAAACAAACCTTGAGGTGTTGTCGGATCTATTTCCACGGTTGAAATTTTTATAACAAGGACGTCGAGACACCCTCCATACATTTGACCGAACATTTGCCTACCGGACCCCCACCAACATATCCAATAGAAGAAGAATAACCCGACGGACTAGAAGAAGCTCAGCATTGAAACCATCAACTGTAAAATCAATTACTGAAGATCAGGGCATGCAGCAAACCCAGGAATATTCGAACACTCAACCAATTCCCACATGAGCAAAGCTATACTAAGTGTAGAATTTAGTTGCACTCCAGTTACAGTCTTCGTCAAAAGTTTCCTTCGCTCTTTATAAATGTTTTCTCTAATATTCATATGGTTTAACGCCATTTTTGTAAAACATTTCTACAGTAATAAAGTTGTTTCTGAACCTGAACCCAAAAATACACACTGAACTATTGCTTAAAGGCACAAGAGTGTTCAGATGTTAACTCACACGATTTCGTTTATTCTTTTAGTCTTGGTTTTTATCCCTCGTTTATCTCCCATTTACAACAGTGCATAACTCGTATTTATTTTATCCTTTCCCTATCAAATTAATACAGATATCAAAGTGGCGGAGCCTCGGTTGTTACTGGTCAAACCGTGAACCTAAATATGTTTTCGTGCTATCAAAACTAGCTAATCCGTGAAGAATATGGGGTTCGGATTGTCCCAATATCCTCGAGAATAAACGTAAGGGAATGAAATGTTCATCTAAATGTTTCCTTCCTGTTACTGAAACCATTTGTGATGCGGCAACGCCGCCATTCCCCAGCATAACAGCTGTTTAACTTTATGAACGTCAAGTGAATCACAAAATTCCACAGATAAAAACAAAACAATCAAAATTTTTATGTGATTTTTCCCGAAGCCTGTGATCTTAAATTCCAATTACGATGTCCAGATAATGCGATGTGCGTAGTGTCCACAGTAATTCGATGGAATGTCTCCTTTATAAGGTAACTTTTTGGACACTATATAACCTCCAAACCTAGCTCTATAAAATACTATATATTTGTGTACAGAAAGACGAATCAAAGAGCCTTGATTATTTACCTAAATAAACAAATATGTAACGTTGTCTTAAACGTAAAAATGACACGTTACATAATCCCCCCCCAACTTCAAGACGATTAACCTAAAAAGGTTAATCGGAGAGGTCCGCTGCCGACTTAAGGTCTTTGGCATGCCAACTCCCTGGCAGTACTTTACCCGATGGTTCCTGAAGCTCAAATATCCATGGAGAAATTTTATTCCTAATCACATAAGGACCAACGAATTTCGGTGCTAACTTCTTCGAGAAAAACTTCGCAGCATCTGACAACACATAATTTTTCTTCCAAACACGCTGACCCACAACAAAGTTGGGTACCCTTGTACGCAAATTATACTGAACTACGTTTTTCTCTCCAGCCACCTCTAACCTTCTCTTAACATCAGCATAGAGCTTCCGGAAACCTTCGTTCTTACTTTCAGCTGCAGTTTGTACACCATTCTCTTCAGATAACAAAACTGGGTTGGAGTAATCTTTTCCTGACAAACACATATTCCTACCAAAATTAACAAAGAAAGGAGACATCCTGGTTGTCTCATGGGTTGCAGTACGAATCGCGCAGGCAAGTTTATGTATTTGTTCGTCCCACTTCCTGTGGTTGTCTTTCACATAACAACATAACATGGTTTTTAACGTGCGATTCGTCCTTTCTGTTGGATTTGCTCTGGGGTGATAATACGGATTATACTGAATTTTAACCTGATAACTCTCAGCAAAACGCTTAAACTCATTACTTTTGTACTGAGGGCCATTATCACAAAGTATCAAACGGGGTACTCCGAAGACCATAAATACTTGTTCCTCAAGATGCTTGACAACAGCTTGAGTAGGGGCTGTTCGCATTGGAAAAACTAAGGAAAACTTACTCAAATAGTCCGTAACGACGAGAATCCAGCAATTACCCTTTGTTGAACGAGGTAGAGGTCCACATAAATCAGTCGAAATAATTTCCCAAGGACGAGTTGGTTTTGGGTGAGATATCATCTGATCAGATACACCTTGTGTATCACCTTTATGAGCTGCACAGACAAAGCATTTCTTTACAAAAGTTGCCACGTCCTGGCGCATTTTTGGCCAATAATATTTTTCTGCCAGTCTGTGGAAGGTTTTATACACACCCATATGTCCTGCGGTAGGAGGATCGTGAGCTTCTCCAATAATTCTACGCCTATGATCTTTGGGGACTACCTCTTTCCAATATTCGTTAGATGGTGAAAGTTGAGGGTATTCTTGTTTGACATATTTATACAACTTATTATCAGTGTATCTCCAGTTCATAAATTTTAACGGTGATTCTACGACCCTCTTTACCATCTTTTGGTACCATCGATCTTTAATTGCTGTTGAAACGTCTCTGGGCTGCGAAATTGTATCAATCATAGGTACTGCACGAGACAACATGTCCGGGACAACTAAATCTTTCCCTTTCCGATGGATTACTTCAAAATCATATTGCTGCAGTTTTACAGACCAACGAGCAAGTCTTCCACTGGGCTCTTTTAAGCTATGAAGCCATTTTAAACTAAAATGATCTGTTATGACCTTAAATGAGATCCCCTCAATATAAGGCCGGAGCTTCTCTATCGCCCAAACCAATGCCAAACATTCTCGCTCGGTGGTCGTGTAAACACGTTCTTGCTTAGTCAAAGATCGACTCAAATAGCATATGACTTTGTCTCCTTCAGGATAAGGCTGCGTTAAACATGCTCCTATTCCATATCCTGATGCGTCTGTTTGAATGACAAATTCTTTGGTATAATCTGGACATGTAAGAATCGGTGCAGTCACTAAAAGTTCCTTAATCTTAATAAATGCTTTTTCGCAGTCTGGAGTCCAATCGAACTTTTGATTTTTCTTAGTTAGAGCTGTAATTGGAGCTATTATCGCTGAAAAATTCTCTATGAAACGTCTATACCAGGATATTGTACCTACAACTCTACGAACTTCTCTGACAGTTCTTGGCCTCTGGAGCTCTAACATGGCTTTAATTTTATTAGGGTCAACTCGGATGCCTCGACGGTCCACTACGAATCCTAAATACGTCATTTCTGGCCTACACAGTTGGCATTTCTCCCAACTTACCGTTATCTTTGCATTCTGCAATCTTCGTAGGACTTCCTCAAGAATTCTAAGATGTTCAGAAAAGCTCTGTGTGACAATTACGAGGTCATCGAGATATACGTACACGTAGGGGTCTAAATCGTTTCCTATGATGCTATCTATGAGTCTCTGCCAAGTTGCAGGTGCATTATGAAGACCAAATGGTAACCGCTTAAATTGGAAGAGACCTCGTCTACAGATGAATGCTGTTAGTGGCTTCGATGATTCTTCCATTGGTACTTGCCAATAAGCACTCTTAATATCTAAAGTTGACAAGTACTTAGCATCTTTCAATTTGTCAAGAGTCTCGGATACGAGTGGTAAAGGATAACTATCACGCGCCGTCACTGAGTTCAATTTGCGGTAGTCTACACAGAAACGATATTTCTTTGTGTTTTTCTTTTGTACCATTACCACTGGTGAAGCCCATGGACTACTACTACGTTCTATTACATCCATTTTCAGCATTTCGTCGATCTCGTCATCAATAAGTTTTTGAATGACCGGTGAGACCTTATATGAACGTTGTCTTATCGGTGCTGCATCTGTTGTAATCTTATGCTCTACCCTGTCTGTACATCCTAGTGAGTCACCCATAATAGTCTTATATTTATCGACCAATTCCTCTAGTCGTTCTGATTCATAAGGCGAAAGAGTAGTTTGTTGGTCTGGTGTTTCTAAAGAACAAATCACATCCTTATTATCGGCAAAGTGCCACTCACTAGTACTTAAGTTCGGTACTATCCCCATCGAAATCCAAAAATCTAATCCCAAAATCAAAGTGTGCGGCAATTCAGGAACGACGACGACCTCTATTAACCTAAATTTATCCTGAACTCGCATAGGAAGCTGCACTGTCCCAATACTACTCGTGCTTTGACCATTTGCCACAATACAACTCGTCTTCTTTGTCGTATCAAGTGAAAAACCAAACCTCTCGATGATTGACCAACCATGATTCCCTAAAAAGGTACGTGAAGCCCCGGAATCCAACAAACCTAATAACTTATTTCCGAGCACATCCACTTCTAAATAAGGTCTCTCATCTTTACGAGCATGACTTATCACATAATCTAAAACGTACGTTAGCCTATCGGTCGATGCTTGTTCAGGCTGACTCGAAGGTCGACCACCTACGAGCGCCTGGGTCCGTTTCCCTGACGATTACAATTACGACATTCTCTTACTGTAACCCCTGCCTGACCACACGAATAGCACTGTTTGCCTCTAGGTAGTGCGCACCCGATTGCCATGTGCCCTGTTTGGTTGCATCTGTAACAAACAACATCCCTGTTCGCCATACCAGACCTAGCACCTTGTGGTGGTTGTCTATCTCTGTCATTTACACTAGCCTGACCACTAACTGGTTGTTGTCTCTCTCTATCAGCTCTAGCAGCGAAACTGCTTGCTGGTTGCTGCCTATCTCTGTTAAATCTATTATCAGGAATATTCAAATTCTGTTGATTTGATGTCCCGGCACCTGATATTTGAATTGCATCAACCCCTGTTGGAAAATCGTCAAAATCGCTCTCTACGTCAACGTAGGCCAAGTCAGGTTCAATAGATTGGTTTCTTCTAGGAGTAAAGTTCTCCTCCTCTAACCCATATCTCTGGTCTATTCTACGACACAAATCTTTTAAATGTGATAGGCTATTGACCTCAGTAGCAATCAACCCTTTCTTATAAATGTCCGCGATATTTCTGAAGACGATAGCTAATTTCGCCTCTTCGGAAACAGGACAGCCAAGTCTTTGGAAATATGTGTTCATGACAGCAATATAGGTCCCTATAGACTCTCCAGGGCCTTGTTTACGTTTTTGAATCTCCTTCAATAGCTTCTCGCCATATGAAGAAGGAAGATATTCTGCCATGAACCTCTGTTCCAGCTGTTCCCATGTATGGACTTCTCTACGTACATCTTTGTAAAAAGTATAAGCTGACTTTTCAAAAAGATCAATGCCCGAATTCAGTAAAACCTTTTTGCTGACTCCTCTAGCCTGACTCAACTCGTCCACTCTCTCGAAAAATGCGGTGACGGAGATTGTACCCCTCTCGCCTGTAAACTTTAAGTTCCACTTATGCGGAGGTACAGGTGCCACATGATATGAAGTACCAGGATCACTTGACATTGGTACTGGCGACGAACAAGAAAATGGTCGTGACTGAGCAATTGGTGCAATGCTACTTTGGAGGGCAGCTAGACTCAAAGGAACGGTAGACGGTTGTTGGTAATGAAAAGCTGATGCACGGTCATTCTGAATTAGCATTGGGGGTGGTGCCTGTATTGGTGCTTGAGTTGGGTTCGCTAGCACTTGCATTTGCACTGGAGCAATGACCGACGGATGGTTTGTGGGCTGTTGAGCTGTTCTTTGTGTGCTCGAGAGCTGTGGTTGCGGGAAATGAGACTGGTTAGGTGTGTTGCCAGCATTTGTTGAGTGGTCTGAGCTTCGACTCGTTGATTGAGTTTCAGATGCTTCATCATCATCTGAGGTCACGCCAACTCTCAATAAATCTGTTGCTTGGCTCTGCAACCTCCCAATCAAACTCAAGGTTTCCGCAACCAGTATGCCTTTGGTTTGACTTTCTTCAAAGTTAGACGGATTCATGTTATTTATCCTGGCCAACACGTGTTCCAACCTCACAGCGATTTTTCTAAACTCTCCCCCTTTACTCGTACCAGAGAACTTCTCTACCAGCGGTACCAGACTATCAAGCTTCTTCATGCAGCTAAAAGCATCTTGGCCAAATTTAAAGGGATACGGAGGGTATCTCATACTTGCATCAGTCTTTTCTCTTTGTTTGATCAACATAAGCTGTTGTTTCATCTCTTCCACCGATCCAATAGCTATGCCTCTCCATGTTAACTCATAGATTAATTCGTCCTTGACTAAGTACCTTACGTCAGACAACCGACTCAAAGAAATAGCCATAGTGCCTTTTATCTTCAAACTTTAAACTTTAATTAAAACTGTTAATTATACCTCCCAATTATAAAAACTAAACCACGCAATAACAAACACAAAGTTCACTTTAAATTCACCAGTGAAAATCACTATAAATTTTCTCACAAATGTAGAAAATATAAAACTTAAATACGGGCAGACGCGAACAAAACCGAAAAACACCGGAGCAGTAAGAAAATAAAATTTATTTGCATTTAAAAATGTAATCATAATTTATGTTAAGTATTTGTACAACCAACTATGACGTCCAACCTTGCAGAGAGAAATAACTACTTAAATCCTAAATTAGAATTAACAAGTAGCCATAAAAAAAAAATTTAAAAAAATAAAAGAGAGACAAGAGTTTTGGCAGTGTTTAGGTCTTATGTTTCACTCCTGCGTGAGTAAAACCAAAAAAAAAATGATTGCGCTTATCCTAGCTGAACTGGATTATAATTAAAGTTAAGTGATGTTTGTTTACCTCAGCAACCGAGTAGGTAAATTTATCCCTAAATGGAACGTACAACAGACTACCTATAACAAAAAAAATCCCAAAGCTGTTGTACACAGTTAACGCTAGGGTATACTCCTGCTATTGCAGAACGGCTCCACCAATAAACTCCTCAAAAAAACCCAAATCGCCGTATACAATGATTTTTCTAAAAAGAATAAATCAAAACCCACTTTAACCTGCTTACCTACTCTGAGTTTACCCGAAACATGCATTGCTTAAGGTCACATCATCCCTTAATATATAAGTGAACGCAATAAACATCGGAACAGATGTTCATGTTATAGAAATCGTAAAATATACTCAATTAAAAAAAAAATCCGCTCGCTGAAATTGCGTTGAATTAGACTAGTAAGGATGTTGTGTGTAATTAAAAAAAATTAAAAAAAAAATTACCGATGGTAAAAAAAATTACACAAATAACGTCTTGGTAGGACTGCAACTCTCTAATAATCGTTAAAATGAAATTCCCAAAATTTTAACTAAATTGATGCATCACCCATGGTCATGGTCAAAAAGACCCTAGGATCGTACCGAAAGGTGTCCAAAAAAAAAATTAAAAAAAATTTTTGGTGTCGACCACAGTAGTCCAATAGAAAAAAAATTAATTAGTGACTCACTAAAATTTTCAAAAGTTACTCCACTCTGATAGGTGGTTTGGAGTAGGGAGAAGAAAAAAAAAATTTTAAACGAATGATGATAGGTTGTTAAAACGCGAGAGTTCGAAATGAAATTATATTTTAATTCAGAAAAAGATATATTTAAATAAACTGGTAGAACCATTGTAGGGACAAGGTACTACTATGCACCAAAAAAAAATTTTTGCCACAAGAAAATCAAGTTTCCCTTCTTAAAAAAAAATATTAAAAAAAATATTAAAAAAATATTTTCAAAAAAATTAAAAATGTTTAAGTGGGGTTGCAGCTCCTATTAGTGGACCTTAAAAAAAAGTTAATAAAATCAACACCAGAAAAATCTTATTCGAGTTGTCATGCAACAGTTTTTTTTTTGTTCTTTTCCTTTAAAAAACAGTTGTCAATTCCCTTTCCTCTCCCAAACTGTGTGAATGTAAAAAGTGTATGAGCTAGAAAAATTAATTTATTATCCGGAAGAAAAAAAAAATTGTTGGAAATTAAATTTACTCAAAAATCATAAGGTATAAAAAATCGTCATTGCCAAAATAAACAATCAGTTTAGGAAAAGAAAAAAAATATTTATGTTCCAAAAAAAACAACCGATGTTAGTGTATTTGTTTAAAATTATTACTTAAGGAAATAAACAACGTTAGTACTTATTTACTGTACCACTATAATAATGTGAACCTAAGTTTTAAACTTTGCACTCAACCCCGTAAAGAATTATCTTGTGTGCCCTTTCAAAAAACCCAATATGGAAACAATTTCAAGGATCACCTATAAGAACGTTGTAAAACTAAATCTGCCTACTCAAGTGTCTTTACACACAACATCTACTCAAAAAAAAATTTACTGCTTAATGCATTCTCAGATCTTTATTCCCGGTGTTCACGAGATATAAAATTAAGTTGGGCCCTTTCCGCAACTATCAGTCAAAGCAAAACTACCAAATGTCCAAGGGCTAATGAGACCCCATCACTTACAAATGATATTTTGAAATGAAACAGTTGGGAATAATCCTGCGTAAAAACCAGAAAACAAAATCAAGAAGCCAAAACTATTACATTAATTTTAAAAGAGCATAATAAAACTCCCGGCCCCAATTAAACTTTTGTTATCTCAACAAAACTCGGCCTAAAACCAAAAAACTTTTTATTAGACATTTCCCCTATTCCCTAAGTATAATGTCAATAAAACCCAAAAACTTGTGATTTCCATTCCAATCCCATCTGTACCCTATATATTTTTAACCGGCCAAACACCCACAGGCGAAACAATATCTTATTTCAAAGAAAGGGTGAAGATATTTTGAAGCACCCTGTGAAAATAGGACACTATTATGGAAAACTGTTCAGATCAGTGTTCTTACTACTTTTTAACCTAAATATATCTAGTTCCCTCATGTGCATGTTACTATTTTAATTCCTATCATAACTAAACAGATCACAAAAATTGTCTTTCTCCGCGAATCTGCAAGGTCCTGGAAAATGCGAGATTCAGCCTGTAGGCCAAATTTGGATGTATTTTAATTTAGCGAAAACCGAAGTTGCGAAATCCTAAAAAGATTAGCAGGAAGTCCTCGTTCCTCGATTTCTACACTCCGAACCAAACATTTCTTCCATTTCCACCCAGCTCGCGGGAGGAAAACCCCTAATTATGGCAATACAAAAGGTACTACTATCATATTATGCATAACAAAAAAAAAGTATATGCCCTCATCATTGTTTAGTCTCATCAAAGAAAACCTATTCTTTTTAAATTTATTCTTAGATTGAAATCGTTTTTTTTTAAAAATCAATCATCTTAAATTTATTGTTTAACCTGAACACTTTCCCATTTATTCCACAACAGTGTATTTTAATTTAAAAATTTGCTTTATTATTTGAGGTCACCAGTATGAAATTATTCTAAAATTTAAAAAAAAATGAAATAAAAAAAAATTATTTCCCAATTGTCCACAACTTCCAAGTTTTCAATCCCTAAATACCTAGGTACTTTCTCAGTCTAACACCATCCATCGTTATCCAACATAACGCTTTAATTTCAGAAGCAACAAAACGAAGATTAAGTGAAAAGCTAAGCAAGTATGTTGGAAGTTGCTTTACAATGGGCGCAGATGTAAGGCCCCTTTAAGTACACGCCACTGTCCTGAACTGCAAACTAACAAAAAAAACTGAAGACTAGCATATCTGCCGTCAACCAACCTTTGGCATGAAATTAAAATAATTCCATATCATACCAGTATCCTCAAAACAAAACGTTTTTTTTTCTATAAGACCCCAAACACTTAACCAATAAAACTTGTTATTTAAAATTATGATTCGGAAGTAAAAAGATTTATTTATTCCTGCCTGATCAACTAAGATAAAAAAAGTTCACCTTTTTGTAACTCAAGAAATTCCTGTTTGGTCCCCCAAAAAAAATATAACCTGTCTGGTCACCCTTTAAAACTACGACCCCTATACAAACCGTTTTGACCAAAACAAGAATTCGAGAAGTTATGTTAACAGAAAGGAAATAATTTTTTACGAAAAATTAAATTATTTTAAAAAAAGTAAAATTTGGAAATATTTTTACCAATTACCACCGACTAGCATTTATATTTAGTTGAAAGTCTCTCTTAAATTCACTGACTCAAAATGACATTACTTAAAAAAAATTACTGAACTTTACAAATGAACTCTACAAATGAACTAAAAAAACAAAAAACTTATATCTATATCTGTCTCAGCTAAACATTTCTTTTGTGGTATTATATCTAGTTGGGCTTCAAATTCATTTTCCCTGTATTCAATCCGGAGCAGGCAAAACTTCTCAAGGCTCAAACATAAATGTTTGCTCTCCAATGGCCATGACCAAGCTATGACCTGAACGCAGAAAAAAACCACAGAAAAAAATAAATGTGTACCAGAAAACTTTAATTGATAGAAATACCCGTAGGTCATTTTTAAAAAATGCACTCCAAAGCCCAACGCTGTATTTTCTACCAAAAAAATTGACCAGTCACAAAAACACAACTAGACAACTAAACTGGCAACCAAAGACCTAAAAAAAACTGCTCCAAAAAAAAATACCTCAAAAAAAAATGTTAACTGGACCTCTGGCGTTGATCTTCAGCCAATATGTCGCTCTAGGGTTTTAGCCTTGTGTTTCCTAACTTCCCGAGCCGACACTAGTAGTGTTGTACCCTCCTCTGACCCGATGTAACTGAGTGACGTAAGATCTTAATTGTCATCCAACAGTTACCACCAAAAAAACAAGAAAAGAAAATGACAAAGCAAAATAAACTCATTTTCCTTTTCTTTCATTACTAATTAATACTTTCAACTAAACAAAGCTACCAGCTGTTAAGCTATATTTACTTTAAAACAACTCAGCCAAGAAAAATTTGTGTGAAACCCTGTAAAAATATTCCAAATACCAAGTGGTGATATCCCACAAAAAATTAAAATCGCCAAAAAAAAATTAACTTGTTGACCTAAATAAATTGATTGCACTAAAAAATAATCTGTGAAACAATTTCTATCTTATCACAAGCAGGAAATAATAAAATATAAATAAATGAACCTGCAGAAAAAAATTGTTAGAAGAAAACACACTACCTATGTCATATATTTAAAACATAAAAAGACCATGTCTGGAAATCCATCCACCTATAAATTAAATAAAATTGAAGTAAATTTACATTGTTGTATTTATTTTTCTTAAAATAAAATATTATAAAAAAAAATATTTAAAAAGTGTTTTTTTTCAAAAAAAAAACCAATGATGATGGAAAATCCTGTTTTATAGTAAAAAAAAATGATTGGGTGTCAAAAAACCACCGACAGCCACTGAAAGCTTTTAACCTGGCTTTGGCTGTAACACAGAAAAAACAAAAAAAATTCAAAAAACTTTTTTTCCTTTTTCCAAATTTAAAAAACAAAATAAAAAAAATTACATCAGATGTTAAAAAAACTAGCCAAAACACACGTAGGGCGCCAATTTGTGGCCTTAAAAAAAGTTAAAAAAAAATGTGGGCGCCAATTTGTGGCCTTAAAAAAAAGTTGGTTGACATTTGTAAAGACGTCGCCGCCATTTTGTGACACTGAAACCCACTGAATAATTAAACAAATATCTGGAAGCAGAACTGTATTTTCCAGCTAGGTAAAACATTGATATGCCCGGTAACTTTTATACAGTGGAGAAGGGGGGGGTTCAGAAATAAGAAAATTTTAAGTGCGCCACATTATTTAATATCAATGTTTTACAAAGAAGATCTTAAATAAAATACAGTTCAACCCAAACGTTGCAGCCAAACAATGAAATTCTACTTACTTCCGAGGCTTCCAGAATATTTATGTAATTAAGAATAACCAAAAAAAAATAAACAGAATAAAATTCTAAAAGATTGAATTAAGATGACAAAACTAGAAATACTTTACAGGTAGATGGACACCTTTAACAGGTCATACTGTACCTACATCTGAGTCAGTAGCGCAGGACTCACTTACATAAATGATTGTAAAAAAAAAATACACATCCAGAATCATTCTGTCATAGGGGAGATCTGGGCCAAATATCTGCTGTCATCATTCTACGTTAGGCAGAATGAGACAGACAGCAACCCAGTCCGAGATCTACCCCATGAGGTAAAAATGTGTAACGAAACCGCTAAAAAAATAATATAATCTCATCTCTCTTTTGTCTCCGCAAAGTTGGTTCATTGGGTTGTACAAATAACACAAGAAAAATTAGTTCATCTTGTTTATTTTAAGGGTAAAATCAGATAAAATTACCGGAAACATAAAAAAAAATAAATGAAATGGATGAAAACAAGGGCCAAAATAGCAAGGCACTTTAAATTTGACAGTAAAATTATCTTAAATAAATGAAATGAAGGAAAACAAGTCAATGTAGTAAATATGCCGCAAAACCAGGGTTATGACGTCATACCTTATCTTGCGTTTACAAGAAATGTTGAAATTATACTGTGAAAACTTATATATGAAATATATGAAAAGATTACGTCTAAATTATATTAAAAATTTATATATGAGGGAAAAAATTATAGTTACGGCTTGCTCCTACCTTGGTCCTTGATTATTCTGTGTATGTTTTATTTTGTAAACCTGGAATCCTGTTGTCCAGTTGTATCACCACTGCTCTCGGGTCTCCTGCTCTGCTCACGCCTTCCCTCGTGCTCGCTTAGCACATGATGTTAGGCCAGCACTTTGGTCTTAAAAGGGTTGTGGGATTCTTGCCCGAGCGTAAAAGGTTGTGGGATGCTTGCCCGAGCGTAGAACCCTGTGGAAAATGAAATGTTTCAGTTTCCTGGAATTCGTCAATTTTGCACGAAGTTCCCCTACACAGTAACTTAAATCGAGAACCCCATGTCGACTCAATAAAATAAAGCAAATTTAAACAGATGAACTAAAATAACTCTGACGTACCTTTCCCAGGGTACAACTGGCTACACCTGGCTTCACACCAGCGTCCAGCCCCAAATGTCGGTGGAATGGACGGGCTGTAGACAAAGGAGAAAAACAATATATAGTTTTTATCCAACACGTGGTTAAATGAAAAATATAAAAAAAACGCCAACAATTCCCCACGTCTTTTGTCAAAAAAAAATACATTTCACACGAAAAGTAATTACAATTTAGGAGGCAAATATTATCTTGAAGAGTACTCAAATAATAAAAAAAAATGAAAAAAAAATAAAATCGAACTTACCAATGCTCTTCCCCCGTACAAAATGGCGTGGGCCGACTTAAATTCCCCTCAAAAGGGTGCGAGTGTCACTCCAGATTACGCCTGGACACGACGGACTCACTCCTCACAGCCTCTGGGATATCTCCTACCGTTCGCTGCAGTGCCAAACCAAAAACAATGGCGATCCCAGAGCCTGTTGTCGACCCAACCAAATTTGTTAGCCAAGAGAGACAAAGCACTTAGTCGAGAATACCAGAATAATGCAGTGGCCGGAAACCGTTTTGTAAATTTGGTGGGGAGTGGGGACGGTAAAACGCAATACCAACCTAATCTTCCCGGTGAAATTCAAATAACCTATTTATAAAAAACTTTTCCGCCAAAAATAAATCTCTACATTCAGTGGCAAGCCTGGAAGAAAAACCCGGGGTTTTCAAAGCAACCAATGAGGAGATACCGCATAGTTCCATACAGGTATATAGGGGGCAGCACCGACCAAGGGGATAGGAAGTACGTAAAACAAACCTTGAGGTGTTGTCGGATCTATTTCCACGGTTGAAATTTTTATAACAAGGACGTCGAGACACCCTCCATACATTTGACCGAACATTTGCCTACCGGACCCCCACCAACATATCCAATAGAAGAAGAATAACCCGACGGACTAGAAGAAGCTCAGCATTGAAACCATCAACTGTAAAATCAATTACTGAAGATCAGGGCATGCAGCAAACCCAGGAATATTCGAACACTCAACCAATTCCCACATGAGCAAAGCTATACTAAGTGTAGAATTTAGTTGCACTCCAGTTACAGTCTTCGTCAAAAGTTTCCTTCGCTCTTTATAAATGTTTTCTCTAATATTCATATGGTTTAACGCCATTTTTGTAAAACATTTCTACAGTAATAAAGTTGTTTCTGAACCTGAACCCAAAAATACACACTGAACTATTGCTTAAAGGCACAAGAGTGTTCAGATGTTAACTCACACGATTTCGTTTATTCTTTTAGTCTTGGTTTTTATCCCTCGTTTATCTCCCATTTACAACAGTGCATAACTCGTATTTATTTTATCCTTTCCCTATCAAATTAATACAGATATCAAAGTGGCGGAGCCTCGGTTGTTACTGGTCAAACCGTGAACCTAAATATGTTTTCGTGCTATCAAAACTAGCTAATCCGTGAAGAATATGGGGTTCGGATTGTCCCAATATCCTCGAGAATAAACGTAAGGGAATGAAATGTTCATCTAAATGTTTCCTTCCTGTTACTGAAACCATTTGTGATGCGGCAACGCCGCCATTCCCCAGCATAACAGCTGTTTAACTTTATGAACGTCAAGTGAATCACAAAATTCCACAGATAAAAACAAAACAATCAAAATTTTTATGTGATTTTTCCCGAAGCCTGTGATCTTAAATTCCAATTACGATGTCCAGATAATGCGATGTGCGTAGTGTCCACAGTAATTCGATGGAATGTCTCCTTTATAAGGTAACTTTTTGGACACTATATAACCTCCAAACCTAGCTCTATAAAATACTATATATTTGTGTACAGAAAGACGAATCAAAGAGCCTTGATTATTTACCTAAATAAACAAATATGTAACGTTGTCTTAAACGTAAAAATGACACGTTACAAGTTATTAAAAAACTGGTTCCATTAAGAAGACTTTGCTTTGACCCTTTTTTTTGTAATAACTCTTTTTAATTAGGTTATAAAAAAGGTGTATTTTAATATTTCTGTAAAAAAATTTGTGGGCCGGAAATAGTTTAACATATTTTTTGGACAAAAGTTCCAAAACAAAGTATTTTTTTTCTTTCTTAAAAATAAAATAAATGTGATTTAAAATAATTGCAAGTTTTTGCATTTCCGGCTCAATAAGCCGCAATTAGATCGGACTACCAAATATTGGTCTATTACCGGCCTATTTTATATTTGCAATTTTCAGCATTTTTCTAAAAAAAAATTATAAATTGTGAAATTTATCGTAAACAGACATATATGAATCAACCTAAATTAAAAAAATATAAAAAACCTAAATTCTACAAGTTATTGCGCAGAATACCTTAAGGGATGAAGTCAAATCCCTTAGCAAAAAAAGAGCAAATTAGCCTGAAAACGCACCTTTTCCCTTAGTGGAAACTTCCAGACTGCCGCCTACACTGACGCTTGCCGACATCCCCACTTTTATGCGTTAATTTGATTGGCAAATAATAGTCCAATAATAGACTGGCTACGGTTATAAATATTTTTCGCGCCAAATATGAATAAATCAGCCGCAAAGTTGATGTACCTTTTTGAGCCGGCATTACCCCACGATTTTGCATGAGCCGGTAATATCCCATTTTACCTTAATTTAAAAAAGTTAAATTTATATTTATATCTGCTAGGCGAGTTTTCATTAATTGTGCTTAAGTGTTTTATAGTCCATAACACAGGGTGTCCCATTTTTGATGGCATTGAATAAGGAACTCAGTTATTATAAAAGATGGAGACCTGGGGATTTTACATACTGTTCTCAAATTTTAAGACAAGAAAAAAAAGTATAAAGTTTTTTCCAGCCCTTGTAGTTTTAAAGTTCTAGCCTTTGTAGTTTTAAAGCTATGAGGGAAAATTCAATAATTTGGAATCCTAGAAATCCGTAATTATTGCAAATATTTCAATTATATTAAAACTTCCCTAGACAGTTGTTTCTGTCAATAAAGTGACATTGACATTGTCAAATTTTTGATCCGTCGGTCGAGTCAAATTCGAGATTTCAGAAAAAAATTAAGCAAAAAATACGGATCTGGTCAAATAAGTCCGGTCTGGTCTTCAAACATCGTCAAATAAGAGATGAGAAAGGTAACAATTAAAGAATTAGTAACCAGCAGTTATTTTTTCTGTGGCGTAAAAAATGCGCTTAAAAGTAAATATTGTCCCAAGCGCGGATTTGAGGGGGGTAACGTGGTAATTACCCCCCTAGAAAAAATAATGCACTTTTTGTTCATAATTAAAGGACAAACAGGAGAATTAACCCTCCTAGAAATTTTTTTTTATAAATAATGTTTTTGTCGACTATTACCCCCCCCCCTTTTGACCCAGATCCGCATTCTGACGCACTATTGCCAGATGTGAAGGTTTTCCTTCAATATGAAGGGTTTTCAACAAAAATTTTGACTACTGAAGGTTTTTATCCATAATTTGAAGGATTTTGACTATTTTGAGGTAAAGTTATATATTTTGCAAATATTCCAATAATTTTACCAAACTTAACTTATGTAACTAAATTTAAATTCTTTGTTTTTAATTTAGGTTTGTATAATTTATGATTTAAGTTATAAATCTTTTATTTGATTTGTTTTTTTCTTACAATTTTATAAAAAAGATTAGTTCATGGTATAAAGTTTTTTTTGGTTTTGTGTCAACCACCCACCTGTTACTGTTTTGAAGGATATGAAGGCTTTTTGTCACTTAGTTAAAGGAAAGTCGTCACAGAAGGCTGGCAACACTGCTCCGACGGACGCTCGAAAGATGACTAGCTCTCTTATAGGAATAACTGTCAAGAGTTTTTTTAAAGGAAAAAGTTTGGCGTCTCGGCAAAACAATGTTAGTTACGAAAATCCAGTCTGTAGTATTGTCAACTATCTTTTATAATATTGTGAATTTCCTAAAAAAAAGTAAAAATACATTGCGCAAACAAACTTTTCTTATCTGCACTTATTCCGAAAAACACTTTACGGGGATTATAATCCAAAGTTTTAATCCATGAAAGCATATTCATGGAAGTGTGCTCAAAAGGCGGAAATGAAACGCTCGCTCGATCAATTGAAGTGAGAAAATTTTAAGCGCTATAAAAATCGAGATAAAAATATACTGGGTGTCTCAAACCACTCGTCGACCCCATTTTTAATGATCTTATAAGTTACTGATATTTTTAACTTCTGGCACCGATCTGAAGTGGCTCTTTCAGGCCGACACTCCGTTTTTTGAATAAGGATGGGCACAAATTAAAAAAAAGACGTTTTAGAAAAAAATAAAAAATAAAAGGTATATATTTTCTTGCGTACAATCCGAATCCATTGTAGAATTATGTCCATCCCGAACTTTACGCCTAAATCGGCCACTTCCGGTCGACGCCAGAATTTGAAAATACCACCAAGCAAAAGGGCGTATACTCGATATTGCTATAATAATTTTTTAGATCGTTTAAAAAATCCATCTCATAGGTTCTAAAAGGGGTAGACGGATGATCTAAGAGAGCCTGTATATCTAGATGCATCAGAAGTGATGGGGGGGGGGTGCCAGAGTAGGCCCTTTTTGCCTTGCCCCAGGTCAGTCCATTAACCCACTTTCTGCAGTGGGGGGCCGTATAACTTCTGAAGTAAAGAAAATTTTACAAACATACATAATATGGGATTTGAAAAAATATTATGGGGTTTGAAAGTTTGAAAAAAGTGGGAGGCCAGGGCCCACCTTGGCCTCCCGGAAGTGCCGCCGCTGATAGGACTAATAATTTCGAACAATTTTAAACTAAATTCCAGAATCATTTCACTGACATGCTTCTAGACGCAAGAGTTGGTTTTTATAATAGGCTCGGAGATTGTCTAGCCGAAGAAGGAAGAATGTGTGGTTTTTTCATAACCTGCTTTTATCTGTTTCTCCCTATAATATTTATATTTTATGTTGTCGGAAATAAATCTGAGTCGTTCTACAGTAACGACCAGATTTATTAGCGCTAAAAATCATAGGATAGCGTAATTTGCGTGTTTAATAACGCATTTATTAGAGACAACAAAACGCACCGTAAACAGCTCGATTAGATCGGTTTTTTTTGTAATAAAAGTGAGTGTCATAATTATTTTTCAACGACAGGAATATTAGACATGTTCAACTATTTTAAAGAGACTTTGACGAACAAATTAGTTGCGTTCAGGCTTTCGATTTTCTCAAACAAACCCTTCAATAGCAAAAAATTTAAATTTCCAGCCTTCAAAAATTTTTAAATCTTCCGCCTTTGGATGAGGGGATAAAAATAAACCTGTCTTTTTTATCAACCTCATATACAAGTTTTACAGTCGCCCACGCGGTGGTGCTGCTGTTTGCGTCAAACTAAAATGTGAAGTCGGTATGTGTCATTATTCTTGAAATCTCCCCGAGCGAGTACTCCTCGAAATTCGAGCGAGGACCAATAGAGACGCGGAAATGCGGAGTTTCACCCGATTTTGAGGAAGTACTCCTCGGGTAGATTTCAGGAATACTGACACTGGTCAGTTTCGGATCCAAACACCCCTAGTAATCTGTCAGACAGACTAATCTAATTCCTTATACGTGATTACGCGACAAAAATGAGTGCACGGAATAGAAAGAGAGACACCAAGAGTCGTAGTTGCTTTCGAGCGCTCTCTCGAAAATCATATGGCACTTGTAAATTGCACGTATTTCACCGAATATTCTTAGTTGAATGGACCTCTCGGTATACTGTATACACATGTATTTATTATAACCATATAGTTCATTTCGAAACTATTTTCTTCGTTATATCTACGAAACGATTTCTTCTAAACATAATTCATTTTTCTCAAATTTTCGCCCGCGGTGCAATGTTTTAATTTTTTTTATATTGCAGTTTCTATGACGTGTTAAGTCATCTGACGTCCCCTCTGTAGTCGTATTTTGCTTATTCTCTAGGTATGAAGCCTGGGGATTAAGCTCCTCCAAAATGACCTGGCTTGTTGCGCCTTTGAGTACATGAATGAGCGGAAAAGTTTTAGAAATATTAAAAAAAAATCCCTATTCTTCAGGCAACCAAAAAGTTAGGCACGCCCCTGGAACACACTTTATCGAATGTTTTTGGAAGGTGGCGGTAGGTACGTCTACGTATCTCTGGTTGCTATAAATATATTTTTTTTGTCATGTATTTTTTTTGTACAATTATTGCGCCGCTTTGGCGGTACGTGTAATTTTTGCTTATAATCACCCTTACTCTGCAAGTTTAATGGTAACCATACAGTGTTAATTTGTAAGCGAAGCACCGACGCGACTGCATAAAACCAGACTTAAAATGGAAAAAGCAATTTAGTTTTATAATGGAATATGATAGAAACATCAACTCTATAAAAATTTTAAAAATCGGTTTTTAAATAGGCGTATTACAAGATCTCATAATACTGCATCTTCATCGAAAGGCTAAAAAAAAACAAAATAAATATTAAACATATGTTAGGGAAGACCGGGGCTAGTTGTTTCACGGGTTGATTGTCAAACCGACGGCGACGGTTCACCGATTGGCGTCAAAGAAGAGCACTAAAGGCGTATTTCTCTTACCAACATCGTAAGATGAAATTCATATACCATCACTGTAGCTTTACAAAAGTGTCACATTGACCATGCAGTGTTCTGAAGAGTCATTTAAGGACAAAACAGTTAACTGTCAACACTTAATAGGTGTCCATTAGATCTTGGACTCCCGTGGGAGTACAGCTTTCGAGCTGCCCACGGCAAAATACAATAGAAACAAAACCTTTCTATGCCCGCTTAGTCACGAAAAATTGTTGATTAATATTAAGGTAACGATTCTTAGGTTTTTTGAAGAGTGTTAAAAAGTGGTGCGGAAAAGTGGCACTTTCAAAACTAAAATGCGTTCGGAACAGTGACCCTTGATTATTTGTACTTGGAAGGAAAATAATTGTTTCGTGATATTTGGAAGCCGATGTTAAACACAGCCTTGAGTTCGTAAAATGTTTGTAATAAGAAGACAAAATGCTATAAGTTATCTAAAGTTGACCTAAATCACGAATATTGAGAAAATCGATAGGCAGTTAGTTCGGATGCAACAGAAATGGGGCTGTTAGATATATTTTTCTGACAATAGAGAGCTTTTAAAATGCTTATAGTTTTGACAAAGTTTTTAAACACATTTAAAACTGGCGCTTATTAAGTTAAAATATTTAAACCGAACCTTATTTTACAAAATAAATGTTGAACACCGGTTATATTTTATAATTTGTGTAATAAAATCCATACAAAAAAGCTAAAAATTAAACGATAAAAAATTACCACAACGAAAAGTATTGGTAATGAAAACTACCGCTAGGGAATGACGTTTAGCTAATGCGTCTTTTGGCACTTTAGGGATATAAAGTTCACTTTTTGTCCTTTATTTTAGGGCCAAAACTTTCACTTACCTCTTGAATTTTTTACTTTCTATCCTGTTGTCCGGATTATTAGATATTGATTATTTTATTATTTTGTACAAAGTAACCAATTTTTTATTCGTACATACAAACAATTTAAATAATAAATAAAAAGTTATAAAACGTAATGTTAATTACTATTTTTTCAATAAATTAAAATCCTATGTAAAAAAAATATATTATCTTGATCTCACTTTTTAAGTAATCTGTTTTGTCAATGTTTGCAATTTTCTCAATTTACAATAGTTTTCTGAAAAAATTCTTTTGATTCGTGATATGGAGCTCTAGTTAAAGTATTAAGCTGACTATTATGGTTTATCCAGGATGATGATTTTTTATAAATGCACACACCTTTTTAATTTTTATCGTAAAAAGGCAAAACCAACAAATATTTTATATTAATATGATGTTTTTTGTCACGCTGCCTATGACTATAGAGTTTTTTTTCGCACTTTTGCCATATAAAGTTTATTTTTCATCCCGATTTTTAGGGATCAAAGTGTCACTTTTTATTTCCGGGATGGAAAGTGACAAATAAACAAAAATCGGGATAAAAAGTGACATGTCAGGGATAAAATGTAAAAATCGGGATGAAAAGTGACTGGTCAGACATAAATAGTAGAGATAAAAAAAACGTCAAAACCTAAAACTGCGAAAAATGGCGTATAAACCTCGTGATATAAATGTCTTTTTATGACTCACCGAAAGTGCCACTTTTACTTGATAATTTGATTAATACAATAATACTGCATTATATTTAGCTTTTAAAAGCATTTTTATTTAAAATTTGTAAGTAGAACAATGTATTTGTATTTTATGTATTATCTTACGCATTGTATCATGATGACGACATGATGACATGAGTATTAAATAAATTGTTATTTAGCCAGGTAACAAAGGTATTTAAAATTGCAGTAAAATACAGGGTGTTACATTTCAAATGTAACAACTTGGTCCTGGTGCCAAATAAAAATCTTCAGTAATAAATATTAAAAAGTTAAAGGTGATTATAGGACTACAGGGAAACAGTAGCTTTTAGTTTTTAAGTCTTCTGTACAGTGCAGATATTTTTTGAGATATTGTAGCATTTTTATTTTCCTTTTAAGAAATGTCTTTTTAAGAAAGTTTTTTTTTAATGAATTAATTTTTGTTTTGGATACATTTTATTTTGATTCTTAACATAAAATCGCAGTGGAATTTAATACAGTGGTCAATTTAGCTTGTTCTAACTCATTCAAAATTTTCAATAATTCTATTAAAGTGAGAAACTGGGGGATTTCACTTTCTCTCGAGCAGTCACAAAGTCAATTACTACATCATGTCATGTGATCCCTTTCATCTCTGCATAAGTTTTCACAAGGTAAAAATTTCCTCGATCATTTTCTCATTTTTGGAAACAGTGATTGTAGTGATATTCATGCTAGATTTTATACATCATTTTGATGTGATGATGTCAAGTAAGTACCAAATCTCCTCTAAAAAAATTGTTACTTTTTTCCCCAAGGTGTACACGTATTTCGATGCAGAAATGTTCCAATTTCTTTTGGCGGTTTTCATCTTTTCAGATTCGTCATTTTCTTACCATTCTGCAGATAAAGTTAAATGTACAATGGTGCCGTTTTGCTGCTAGTTTCACCTGTTTTCTATTAGGAATTACATTTTAATGGACAAAAACTCGTTTTGGTCTGCTTAAATGTGTCATTATTAGAGAATTATTGAAATACAGCCAGGCTATAATTGTGCCAGGTACTATTTTGGCACATTCACATTGAAAACTGACAGTTGATCCTTCAAAATTGACATACCAAAGTCGAATTTAAAACTTTCGTCGTTTATTTTCAATTAATAAAAGAAGGCACTATTTATTCCGGTTCATATAGTAAACAAAGACCGTGTGTTGAAAGATCACAGCTGATATTACAATGTGAAGGTGTCAAAATTGTGCCTGGCACTATTATTATAGCCTGGCTTTATTTCAATAATTCTCTATTACTTCACACATTTTTCTCAAATTGTTAAATCACAATCTCTCCTTGTTACAGGGCCTCCTCGTCTTCTTATAATAAAATTCTCAAAATGACAGATGTCATCTACAGCCACACATAAGTATGGGCACTTCAGATTTAAAATCCTCTTCCACTCAGTTAAATTGGAATCGATCCAACTTGACGACTCCAGTTTTAGCACTTTTCTACATCCCTACTCAACCCCCAGTATGGGTGAAAGTTGCGATATAGAATATGATTAACCATTTAAAGAAAATCAGGTTTGATTAGTTTAAAGACACTGCGATATAATGTTTTTTATTGGCTGCTTTTTATATTTTTCCCTTTAGGTTTTATTTAATAGTTTAAACCTTAACTCAGTTAATTACAGTTAATTACAGTCGAACCTCTCTAACTCGAACCTCTATAACTCGAACCCCTCTATAACTCGAACCTTTTAAGCGGTCCCTGCAGTTTTTACATGTATTTTAACCTATGCAACTCGAGTTTCTATAACTCGAACTCTCCATAACTCGAACTGTTTTGGTTGTCCCTTCAGGTTCGAGTTATAGAGGTTCGACTGTAATTGTAAAATAATAATCTATAAAATAACCAGAAAGATTCTAGAATTTTTTCCAGGTGTTTCTAGGTTGATTTGGTTTAATTATTATTTATTGATAATTAACGATATGTGATCTTCATTTTCTATTTTATAGATATTTTTCTATTATTTTTGTTTACCCATGTTCTTAGATAAAAGAACATCTAAAAATGTTTACCGGTACTTTGTTCATTTATTACTTTCCTAGCCCGCGTAGCTATGGCTAGAGAAGGTATTATTTTCAACAAAAAACTTTTTTTAGAGATAACGCCTAAAATATGAAATCTGGGAGCAATATCGTCCTAATGTCTATCTGTGTGTGTGTATGTGTATATTCTTTCTGTCTGTAACACGATAGCTCCTAAACCGCTGAACCGATTTTCAAAAAAATTTCTGATTAGATTTTAGTCAAAATCCTTTAATGCTAATGGCAGTTTTTTGACAATTAAAAAATGCTAACCGAACCGAACCAAAAGCTTCGAAAGAGCTTTAGTTTCTAAGATATTTACAAAAAACTGTTTTCAAGGCTAATACATCATGGCTTCACTTGAAGTGTGCTAATAGGCTAGCTAGGAAGGTATCAGATCCGTCCTGGATCCATTTATTTTTTGTAATTTTTAGACTTGAGAAAGTAGAATAAAAACTGTTAATTTTTTCTCAAATTCTATTTTTTATTATCAAATTTTTTTAAAAATAAAAACTAGGTTTAACTTGATTAAGTTTTTAAATTCTCTTAATTAAAAATTTCAACTTTTACTTGATTTAATTAATTTCAGAAATTTACTGGTATCCAAAAACAATGTAAAAATCAGTGATATAACTTTCTCCTTCCCCACTCCCAGTGCCTCGACTAAAAGAGATGCCGTGCTATCTGTTTGCAATTGTTGATCCCCTCCAGGATAAAAACTTGCTGCAATATACCCATTGGAAAAATTTTAAATAGTGATAAAAATACCTAATAATTTATAAAATTTATTAAATATTTTTAACAAGATGACTTGAAATAATGACTAGACTTAAAGATCTTTTATACAGCAAATATTTAAGTAGATAACGCAAGCAAATATTATCAAATTTAATCAATACTTCTTGTATTATTATGTTTTAGTATCACTCTTTGCGGTATCCGTACAATGAGAAATGATTTTAAATAAAGTTGACTACTGTATCAAATATGTCAACGATATTTTATAATAATTTTATTTTGTACAGAGGGTTATTACTTTAATGAGGCACTCGAGAGACAGATGGTTTAAATAGCCGCGATTTGTTGCTTTGACAGAAAAATTACTGCAGCGGAATCTTAGGCCTATTACTAAATAATTATATTATTAAATATAAGATTTAATTTATAGAGTAGGATAAATCTGTTGGAAAAGAAAAAGACACTTTTATTACGGAAGTGTGTACCTACCCTCTTTTTCCATGATGGATCTAATACCTATTAGCACATTTAAGTGAATTTCGTGATATATCAGCCTTTAAAACAGTTTTTTTGTAAAACGCTTCCACCAAATTTTTTGGTTATTACACAAATTATTGAGAAAAATATGGCCTAAAAAAACCACATATTAATGCAATGCTCCGTTAAAAAGTTAGCATTTCTAAAAAATTTTAATTGACAAAAAACTGTAATTAGTATTAATGGATTTTGACCAAAATCTAATCAGCTCGTTGCAGTGTCAAAAATATGGAAAAAGGCAGTAACTAACAAAAAAACCAAAGTGCGTTTTTTGCTACCAGCTAATCTTAAATTATTTTATATTTTTTAGGAAAATATTATTTTCAAAAATAATTTTTGTAAAAAAAAGTTTTTTAAGTTATAATTAGTTTTTTGCAAAATATTGAAGACACATTTTTTTTTCGATAAACCATTTTTTTTGTACAGTTTTTTTTGGAAAATGATGGTGGTCTAGAGACCGGTTAGGTTATGTTTGGGATCAATTGACCACGGTTAGGTTTAACACAGATTTTGAACTCCCAACGAGAGGTCAGGGGAGTTTAAGTTACGTTAGATTAAAATAAAAATTAAAAAAATTCCCGCGGCGAATTTTCCCCGTGTTAAATCGGCCAGCGGCGAATTGTCCCCGTGTTAAATCGGCCAGCGGCGAATTGTTCCCAATCCGCTGGAACAGCCTGGAAAAGAAATACATAAAAAATTCAAAACAATCAAATTAATTGAACAATAAAATGGGAAATAATTATTCAAGTTTTAATTTATTTTATGATATTTTTTCTAATAAGTTCAAGGCAAGATAACAGACAATTATTGCAATAAAACCTAACCTTATTTTACATATAAAAAGCAGCTGCTTTCTTTCAAAATTCGGGCTTTGTGTATTTAGGAACCGGATTTATCAATGTCTGTATTTATTAAATGAAAGTTAGCGACTTTATTTTTAAATTTGGCTTTGGTGTGTCAATTTTGAGAGGATAGCTGTCAGTTTTCTTTGTAAATCTGTCAGAATAAAGTCAACTCTATAATAAAGTCAGGTTTTATTCCAATAAGTCCCTAAAGCATCAAATCTTCATTACTATTTAATCTGGTCCTTGAAGCTTTTGTTAGGATGATTAGAGAATTATTAAAACACAGCCAGGCTATAATTGTGCCAGGCACTATTTTGACACATTTACAATGAAAACTGACAGTTAATCCTTTAAAATTGACATACCAAAGTTGAATTTAAAATCTTCGTCATTTATTTTCAATTAATAAAAGATGGCACTCTTTATTCCGGTTCATATAGTAAACAAAGCCCGTGTGTTGAAAGATCACAGCTGATATTACAATGTGAATGTGTCAAAATTGTGCCTGGCCTATTATAGCCTGTTTTTATTTCAATAATTCTCTATTGGCACAAGCGGAATATTGCAAAAGATCTTTGACCGAAACTTTGCGCTTGCTATAGAAGCCAAAAAACGAGCTACTGGTTATAGTTTCTAGGGAACGTCCTTAAATTATGTAACGCAAAAATTTAGGATTTTTTACCCCCCCCCCCCCCTCGTAACGCATTTTCAAGAAAAAACACATTAAAAAAACATTGAGTGTAACGCAAGGCGAAACCCCGCCCCATAGAGCGTTACGTAATTTAAGGACAGACCCCTAGCAAGTCGAAAAGTTACCATACTTGACATAAACAAGGACAACTCTATTAGAGGAAATAAACCAGATAATAATCAACGGAAAACAAAGTCATTTACGTTCAACAAAACCTGTTCAAGTCAAGGATTCTAACGAGATATATGAAATAAAAAATCTACACTACAATCAGGCTGGTAGTGAAATATAGGAGCAAATCATGGACACACACAAAAACGAATGAAGAACAACTAGAATATTTAAAAGAAAAATTCATCGTAAGATCTTTGGACCAGTCCTAACAGAAGATGGTTATTGGCGGATAGGGATGAATTGTGAATCAGAACAGCTTATAGATGGCATAAACATCGTGCAACTAATGAAAAGTAGAAGATTAGCTTTGTTGGGACATGTACAGAGAATACATAAGACAAAAACAACAATAAAAAACACTGCTAATTTACTTGTAAGTAAATTTAGCAGTTGGGTATTTTTTTTATAAAAAATTTTTTTTCTTTTTAACTTTTAGGTTTAATTCTTATTAAGCCTTATAAAGAACACTATGCATTTACAATTCATTTAGCTTTACCCAAAAACTACATGTAGATTTACTACGGACGCGAACAGTGAAACAGGAGAGAGGGAGGAGGGAACTAGTAAAATGGTGTCGAAAAAAATCTTAAGCGTATGCCGAAAGAATTTTTGAAATCGCTCCAAATTTGTGAAAGGTATAGCTACAACTATTACTATTAAGGAGGGTGGGGAGAAGAGAGGGAGGGGGAAACTAGTAAAATGATGTTGAAAAAAAGTCTTAAAGCGTGTGCAGAAATAATTATTGAAATCGTTCTATATTTGTGAAAGGTATAGCTACAATTATTACTAATAAGGAGGGAATGGAGAAGAGAGGAAGGGAAAAAATGATGTTGGCAAAAAAGTCTTTAAGCGTGTGCAGAATGAATTTTTGAATTCGATTTATATTTGTGAAAGTTAGAGCTATAACTATTACTAATAAGGATGGCGGCGAGGAGAGGCGCGGAGGGGGGGGGGGGGTTCGGTTCGGAACTAGTAAAATGGTGTTGGAAAAAAAATCTGAAAGCGTATGCAGAAAGAATTTTTGAAATCGCTCTATATTTGATAAAATTATGCGAATATGTTTTTTGCATAGGGTGGGGGGAATGATAGGAGGGGGGGGGGAGATGGGTGGGAGCAGGGAGGACTACAAAGTAACTACAGCAAATTAGAGGACATTTGCAATGGGTAATCAAAGGAATTTCAATAAAATCGCCTGTAATTTAGATAATTTGTATGCCTTAAAGCCTACATCATGTGACAAAATGGCGTCTAAAGATCGCCATGTTGATTCCTGTTTTAAAAAAAAATAGCCTATAGTTTTTTCGGGATCAGTAGCAATTCAACGACATTTTTTTTTTGTCAAAACCGGCTCAGCCATTTAGCCTCTAGCGTGACACAAACATATTTATTTACTTACATACAACAATCGAAACACATTACCCTTCCTTTCGTCGTCGTTATTACCCAACTGCAGGGGTAATAATGAACTGAATGGATGGAACTAACTTACAGGAAGGATAACAATAGTATCAGAGAAAGCTCTGGGTAATCAGGCTATAACCCATCAGTAGGTAGTTGTAATGCCACATGAAGAACAAAAAGTACAGCTTTTCTACCAAATGTCTTTTCTACCAATGTCTTCCTGCTTAATTTTATCTGTTTGAAATGTTTCCACCAACTGTCTTGCTACCAGCATTTCGTCGCCTCTAAGCAGATACACAAACACAAATTCTACCAGACAAAAGAACGCGGATAAACAGAAGAAAAAATTGAATGTTTTTTTTTGGCGGCATGACATGACACAGTAATATTCGAACTTCGAAGAAAGACCGGTTCGTTTCGTTTAATTCAATTTTTTGTTCTTCTTTCTTCGGCCATGATAAAGTTTGTTTTGCACTAAAGAACTTTTTTAATGTATATTAGTTTGACAAAACTTGTGGTGTGAAGGGTCATCCAACGAAGACTCTGTTATACTGTTATCGCTCTTCTCTGGTTATACTATTAGTGCTTTAATGTGCTGCAGGGTGGGAAAAACAGCAGATTGCAATCGCAGAAAAATGGTCTACCCTTTGGAAGTGTCTTGGCAACATTACTCTTTAATGTATACACCAATCATCAATCAATACCGAACCCTAACGCTAACGCTGACAATTTTGGTATATGTCGGGGTAAAAAGTAAAACTACTCAAGATATAAAGAGAAAACTTTAGAAAACTTTGAATATCATGGGTAAATACTACAACGAAAACTGCTTAAACCGAATCCTGCTGAAAGCAAGGTATGTGCTTTTCATCCAAACACTCACTTAACACACAGAGAACTTAATGTATCCTGCGAGGGACAAAATCTGGAACATCAAAAGCAAAGACTTCGAGACATGCGGAATTGTGACTGGTTGCATGAAACCTATCCCTCTACTTTTGCTATACCAGGCTGCAGGTTTAGCCTCCTCAGAAGATTGACGCAAGGCAGGTCAGCATGTTGAACGTTTCAAACAAACGTTTAATGACGACACCCTTGCCACAATCTTAAGGAACGCCATGGAACCAGCCGTTTAAAACCAGGAACCACCTCGAGGAATAAATCTAAAATGGAAGACATGACGAACCCCTCAATCGCAAGCGGACTGGTGTTCATCCGTCAAATCTTACCTGGCAAAATGAATAATAAAAAATACTAACGAGGTATTTTGCCCTCTATGAACTTTCCATCAGAATATACCCTTGCCGATTTACGTCTTGCCAATACTGAAGCGCTGGACGCAGCCCGATACTGGATAGAAAAATTTTAGATATTTTAGTTCTGGACTCGAAAGAGTAACGTATTGGTGCTTTGAACTATGACACTCCACAGACTACCAGGGTAAAATAAGGAGTTCCCTCCCCCTTTCTAATACTCATTAAAGAAAAATAACATATGAGGCCACATAGCGTTCTTCTTCTTAAATTTTCACTTACCAATCACACATCAAAATACCTCGTTTCGTGTAGGCTCAGCTTTTCTTATTATGTTTCTTCCGTGATTCATTTATTTTATCTTAAGCCTTCTCGATTGAATGACCTGAATTTTTGACACTAATTTTTTAAGGCTTGAACCGTGCGTGCCCAATAAATGACAAATTACGTCGAGGATAAGATGCTCGAAATTTTTTATGAACACGTCTTAATAATATCGCCGCTCAAAGCTAGGACCTCGTAAGTTATACTACCCGGAAAGTAGTCCTAAAAATTGGGAGGGCCCAAAAATAAAACTAGATAATGACTTTTTTCAAATACAACGGAAAATGGTTTAAAAATATTTTGTTCGAAAGCCTTTTTCTTCAAACAAAAATATTTAAAAAAAAAAATGGTTTGAAAACATTTTTGTGGAACCGAAATGTGTTCGTTTACGATCAATTGACAAAGGTTAGGTTAACACTGATTTCGACCTCTCAAAATGTGAACAGGAGAGCTAATTTAAGAAAATTAGGTAGGTATATTTGGAAAAAATGGCATCTAAAAAAATTTTCAAAGAAAAGTTTTTCGCACAAAATTTCTTTAAAAGAAAATGTTTTTGAACAAATTTCCTTGCGAAGAAACTGTTTTTGAACAAATTTCCGTTCGAATAAAAAGGTTTTCGAAGACATTTTCGTACGAAGAAAATGTTTTTGGACAAATTTCAGTTCAAACAAATATTTTTTGAACTATTGCTTTTAAACAAATGGTTTTTGAACAATTTTTCGCGCCCTGAAAAGAAAATTATAGTCGGTACAAAAACCTCTTTTAAATAAAAAGTAATTCAGTCCACGCAATGACGCACTTTTATTTGAGTAAAAGCAAAAAAATGCATATAATAGCCAGGGTCGGACTAAGTACTTAGGGGCCCCGTCGGGAGAACAGAGTCAAGGGCCCTGGAACCAGTGACGGATCCAGGAAGTTTTCGACGAAAAATGTTTTTTTGAGATAACACCGAAAATATGTTATTTGGATGTAGTTTCACTTATCTTAGCAATATTGTTGCGACGTGTCCTTGTGTGTGTGTGTATATGTATGTCCGGCCCACTATAGCTCCTAAACCGCTGAACCGATTTTCATGAAATTTTGTGGTAAAATAGTGTAAAATACTGACTAAATTTTGGTTAGAATCCTTTAATGCTAACGACAGTGTTTTGACAGTGAAAAACTGCTAACTTTTTAACGGAACATTGCATCAATAAGCGAATTTTGGAATATACGAGTAGTAGAACTCATTTTTCTCAGTAATTTGTTTTACAACAAATCAGGAGCTTTTGGTTTTAAGATAATTATAAAAAACGATTTCCAAGGCTGATATGTGAAGTTCACTTGGAGTGTGCTAATGGGTTAGGAAGGTATTATATATTATATTATAAGCTTTATCTCAAGGAGGGGGGGGATGTACAAACTTTTAGAAAAACAGTCAAAGAATTGTTAGTTGGCAAAGCCTATTATTTATTGGAAGAATATTTTCATTACAGGTTTTAAAAATATATATAAGATCTATATAGTTAAGATTTTTTTGGGCTAATACGTAATTTACTTGATTGTGTGTATTTTTTATTTTTTGTTTGTGAATTCCTTGGTATCCTTGTATATTTTATTATTTGTCGTAGTCTTTTTTAAATTGTTTTTTACTTACTTTATGTTCTTTACTTTTTAAATGAGTATATTTTTGCTTAAATATACAACCTGTAGCTCCGTAACTAAGCATTTGCGGATCTATGTTCATAAACACTTTTGGTCTTATTTTTATGCAAGGATGCCGCTTACTTTTGAATCATCCTGTATATGTAATTACGTCACAAAACCGTAACGTCAAAATTAAATTACAACGCTAAAACTGGCAAAATCAACACGGCTTTGAATCTCAATGTTACAGGTTAAATTGTACTTTTATATATAATATAATTTTAATGTTTAACTTAAGTCACAAAATTTTAGGTCAAAACGTAAGTTTTTCACTGTTTCTGTACAGATTGACTGTATTTATTCGACAATAAAGCACATTGAAATTGAAAAAAATACACAAAACATCAATAATAATAAAACTCTGGTTCTTTTTTCTCTATTTATCAACAAAGAAAGTAGGAAAGCCTTAATGTAAAAAGCGTAGGTACCAACCAACCCCGGCCTCCCCTACTCTTTGTACTGTTTTATTGCCATCCGAAATATTTTCAATTAAATTCAATCTCATTTCTTATGCTAAAAAAGTTTTGCAAAATTTCCTTTTATGTTTGCAAACTTCTTAGCATGCATCACCATTATTAGCCTTCTCTAAAATTAAATTAAAGGTTATCTAACCGAACTATTTCAATGGAAATAATCTAAAAAATTCTTCACGTATCTCCAATTTAGCAAATCTTGAAAAAAAAACATCACGTTTTTTTTGTTGCATTCATACAGTATAAGTGTGTCGAGGTTCTTGTATAAAGTAAATAAATCAAGAATTAATATACCTAAGTAAGATAGCTAGTCTGGGATTGATAATGTCAATAAATTAGGTTTTTGCACTATTAATTTATACTAGGTTTTAATTAATTAATTTAAATGCAGCAATGTTTAAATTAGCTCCCAAATGAATCTCTGTTTCTAAATCAACTAAATCAAAAACTTAATTCCTTTCTTTATATAGCATTTTTTAGGTTTGTTTATTATTCTTATTTTAATTTAAAGCAGTGACAAATTAAAAATCGACGATGATGATGATGACATAAGCAAGGTGTAATTTAAATGATACACCAAACTTTAAGAGGTTGTACGATAAAGGTCAAAAGTCGTATACATTTTGCATGAAACCTTTTTGTTTTTTAGATAAAGGGTCCACAAAAATTACAAAAGGCAATAAAGGTAACAATTGCTTATTAAAATTACTAAAAAATATATAAAAAACTCAAAATTATTACCAAAAATCTGTAAGAAAAAATGTTATTAAATTCAGTGCAATATTAATATTATTAAATCTTTCTCAATTTTTTATGTAACTTTAATAGCTCATAAAAAATCAATTCTTAAAATCAAATTACAAATCGATACATGCAAAAGGTATGCAGACTGTATCTCCTTAACCTATATTTTTTTTTGGAAAAAAGCAATTAAACATTTTTAATTCTAATTAGTCACAAAATAATTGGACATTGAAAAATGTATCTTTTTTAAACTTCAAAATTCTCTTTACTCTTTAAACTTGACAAATGCTACAACTTGGAAACAAAAACAACTTGATTTAAACAAGCCGAACCGAAACATTGCACCTATGCCTACAAGGCATTTTGCGCCACGCTATAACTGCAAAGTTATTAAGAATGACAATTGAATCACCTATCATCCTACGGTTTGGGAAACTCTGATGCAGATCGTTAATTTGGGCCCCAATGATTCTTGAGGAAACGTCTTTAGTCTATAAGCAAACCTACCCCTAATAATAAATTCTACAACACCCTGTACATTGGATAGAAACCAATGTTCAGGTTAAGATGTGGAATGTGCTGAAAAAAGTAAACACAAGGTCCGTTTTAAATAACTGAATAAGGACGTAAGTATCGTAAAAACACTTTAATACGATTAACCTCAGCTCAATTAATATGAACTTTACTCCGAGAAATCAGAATGAGTTTTTTACTGCTAATTGCACTGACCCATCTCAAATGATTCATATTTTCCCTAATAAAACGGCATCCTTTTGAAATATCTTTAGGCAAAAACTAAATATACATTTTATTAACCCTGCATCACTCACGGCTATTAAAGTTACACCAACATTCGCGCATGAGCTTTTTGCTCAGGTTAAGATATATTAAGTAAAGTCACTCATCGTAAAGCAAGCTTTACTGGTAGCAAAGCCTGACTTTGATTTTCTTTTTTTGGGTTATAATTTTTGACATGTTTTCCTCGGTTTCGCATTGGCGGCTCGTTTTTATTTTAAAAATGTGGTTTTAACACAGTCTAATGATCTATTTAATAATAATACAGTTTCAAGATTTCGCAGAGTTTGCAGCATAACTTTTTAATTTTAATTACATAGATATATATATATATATATATATATATATATATATATATATATATATATATATATATATAGTTTAGGTACGTTGATACTGTGTAAAACAACATCTTAAAAATAAAACCGAACCACCAAAGCAAAACCGAGGAAAACATGTCAAAAATAATAACCAAAAAATAGAAAGCCTGACGTTGGCTTCGCTTCCTATAAGGCTTGCCTTTACGCTGAGTGTTTAAGGGTAAAATAACCCACACTGTTTGATTTATTTAACGATAAAAAATTAATGTTTTCAAAATTTCCAGGAACAATCAAAAAAAGTAGTACGGGATACCCGCGCAATGGGCAAAACGCTTGTTACAGACAATATAGGAGAGGTGCGTCTTCCGCGCAAATTCCATATCGCCGTCCCGGCAAAACAATGACGCAACTGCAAAATTTTGCCATTTTGACTTAATTATGTGATTAGTTTCAAAATTAATCCCCCTATTATGGTAAAACTATCGATATTTAGTTAATAATCCCAGTACTTTCAACCCAATGCATTTTCTTCACTTTATTTAAACGTAATAATAAGGAATTTAAATCCGTTTTTCGCCTCTCCTGTAGAAATCATATTTTTGCATTTGCGTCATTGTTTTGCCGGGACAGCGATATGATCGTTTTTCGGTGGGCAAGATGCTCATAAGCTCAACTCTACTTAGTCTTTGATTTCCAGGCCTATTAAAGTATGAGAAAAATGTAAAATGTAAAATACAGAGCTCATTAGGAGTAGCAGTTAATATTTTTTGGTTCTTTAAAATCTAGGGGCAGTAGTTAGAAGCGAAAAAAGGGAGGTGAAACGTAATATAGAAGAGCAGATAGGAAGCGCTGGATTTAATCTGATTACAGTTGGCCAGTCAGGTTCAATGACCTTTCAAATTCTGTAGGTAACCTGTATAAAAGCATAAGCGCATCCAGGGATGGCCTCGGGGAACGTCCCCCTGCCCAAGCCCAAGATTTTTAGATATTTTCCACATATTTCATGAATAAAAAGTTAAAATAGTAGGTATAAAATACGACATCATGAGGTCTCGGGCCCACCCAAGAGGTCTCGGGCCCCCTCCAAGACTCCTGGGTTCGCCACTGGCAAAAGTATAAAGACCTTGATTACGGCATTAATCTTGTTGAATTTTTCCAAAGCGTTCGACACCATAGATCATAGACTAATGTTAGCCAAACTTAAATTTTATGGATTTGACGATCTTGCCCTGAGTTTGTCAAAGTCTTACTTAAATGATAGGTTTCAACGCATTACTTGCAACGGCCGTACATCTTCACAAATGGACATACTGTCTGGTGTTCCTCAGGGTAGCGTCCTAGGGCCTCTCTTTTTTTTAATTTACACAGCAAGTATTTTAAAGGCAATAGAATACTGTAAAGCCCAGGCCTACGCTGATGATGGCCAGCTATATGGTCATTTTGATGTGGGTGGTGCGAGGAACGCTGAAGAACTAATTAATAAGGACTTAAACAAAATTCACAAGCTTTCTTTAGAACATAACCTAAAATTAAATGCCAGTAAGTCATATGTCCTCTTTTTTGGGACGGGAATATTTCTCTAAATGTCGTTAATTCTGCCAGAAATCTTGGAATTATTTTGGATACTGAAATGAGATTTCGTGAACATGTTAAAAAGTTAATACAAAAATCATTTTTAAGTCTTAAACTTCATTATTCAAACAAACACTTTCTTAATAAAACATTAAAACGCGATTTATGTGAAAGTTTGGTCTTATCGAATTTCAACTACTGTGATTTTATCTATGGCACATGTCTAGATGTAGCGTGCAAAATTCGAATACAAAAAATCCAAAATAGTTGCTGCAGACTTATTTTCAACCTTAAAAAGTATGATCGTGTCTCTGAAAAAATAAAGGAGCTTTCCTGGTTAAGAATGGACAAGCGCATGAAACTTCATTTGGTTAATTTTACCCACCAGCTTTTACAAAGTACCCATTCTACCCCCCTTAAAGCTAAGTTTATAACACGGCAAAATGACCGTATACGTAGTTTAAGAAATGATAACCTATTATCAATTCCTAAATATCGAACTGCCCTTTTTAAAAGAAGTTATGTGTACAATGCTATAATGTTATACAACTCGTTGCCCAGTGCATTGAAGAGTCTAACAATAATAAAGTTTAAAAAAGAAGTAAAAAAATATCTGTTTACAAACTAAAAATGTGACTATTTTTTGTGAAATATTGTATGCTCACTGTTTTTTTTCTCCTTATCAATACTATGTTGAAAAGAATAATGTAGTGTTTATATTTGTTTTGTTGATATGCTCGATCAGCTGTCAATGCTTTTTTTGTCTTCTAGTGGTTAAGTAGAATAGCTAATAGCTAGACTTCGCCACACTGAAGCCTATTTGTATGAGATTTGTAATTTATTTTTTCAAATTAATAAAAGTCGTTTTTATTTATTTATTTATTTATTTATACAATCCATCCTTCTGTGTCATCCGTTGAGAAGACAGATGCCAGTGCAGTAAAACGGGGAGACATTAAGTTTTCAACTAATGCTCATAAACCCTAGTTTCCACCTATGCGTGCCCACCCTCCAAAAAACGCATCAGGTGACGCTGCACTTAAAGCTAGTGTAAATTTATATCCCGTCACGTGATGCGTTCTTTGAATCAGGGTGGGCAAGCATAGGTAGAAACTAGCCTTTAGAGATGTTTTCAAGCGGTCCACCGAGGCGGCCGGCGCCGGCGTATCCTTAGAACATCAAAACATGAGTTGTGATCACGGTCCCTTGAATAGTTTATTTTAGGGACTGTGAATTGTAATGTTGGTGAAGTATTAATATTTTTGGAGAGAACTGACTTTTAACTAAGCCCCGCAAGCCCCCTGAAACGTAATATAGACGAGCGGAGAGGAACCGATTAATGTTTACCGTACACCCGGTTCCCACCTACGACTTTCTCGCGGGTGCCCGCTCACGCGTCACATGATCTCAATATGAAATGTTATGACAGTCATGTGACGCGTGCGCGGGCACGCACGAGAAAGTCGTAGATGGGAACCGGGTTTTAGACCTTTTCAAGCGGTGGACCATTCGGTTCTTAATTCTCTTCGTTCAAATGCGAGAATCAAATAGAGAGCGCTTAACCACTAAACGTCAAAAAATCTTGCATTTTGGTTAATAGAACAATGAAATCCATGATTTTTTTGACGTCTCTTGGCTAAGTGCTCTTTGTTTGATTCTCGCATTTAAACGAAGATAACTAATAACCGAATGGTCCACCGCTTGAAAAGGTCTAAGGTAAATATTAAGCGCTTTCTATCTGCTCGTCTATATTACGTTTTAGGGGGCTTTCTTTCTTTTTAAAAATCAGTTCCCCCCAAAAATAATAATACTTCACCAACATCACAACTCACGATCCCTAGAATAGACTATTCTAGGGACCGTGATCACAACTCATGTTTTGATGTTCTGAGGATACGCCGGCGGCCGCCTCAAAATTTGACTGCTAAGCTAAATTATAGTTTAACTTTTAAATCTGCAAACAATTGGTATCTTAAATTTTGAAGCAAACAATTAAATCAAGATAAGAAGACTGCTTTTTATTATACTTTATCCATAAACTAATAAAATAAAAACACTTTTTATCATTTTCATTTCAAATCTTGGTGTTAACTACATTTGTCCCGCAGTTTTTAATGCCACTGTAACATTACAAGAATATAAAAGGTGTATTTTAAGTTGAGGCAGTGGCGTATATAAAAAAATATTTCGGGGGGGGGGGGGGGGGGGGTTCGGTTCGGTTCATTTCGGGGGGGGGGGGGGGGCGAGACCCCATGAGGCCGTATTTTACGCTGTTTTATGTTTGTATTTATGAAATATGTGGAAAATATTTATAAAAACCTTAGCTTCGGGGTCACTGGATATGTACAATATAAAAACAAGAAAAAAAGTTAAATAATTCGGTAAGAAATTATGAATTTGTTTAAAGAAGAGTAAATTGGGAATTTAAAAAGTGACAAATTTGATATTGTTAAATAATTTTGTACTTCATTGTGATCATAAAATGTTTTAAGCATTTAATTTGTGGATTAAAATTTAAGGACACATATTTTTAAGTAAAAAACAAACTAGGGTAGCTTTTGTATGCAAATATAAAAAGATACTAAGTTTTAAATAGCGAAAAGTAACGCACTTACTGTGTATGGTTGAAATATATAACTAAAACTTTTACGAAATAGAAGCAGTTATTCTAATAAATTTTTCTCATACTAGTATTGACTATATTAAAGCTTCGGTAGTGCCTCAAGGATACATTTTTACTGCCAGAGGCGCTAATATGAGTCTTCTTCTCTTTCTCAAGTAATGATAAAATTAGTTTCCGCTTACGTTTTTCTGTCGTAGCACGGGTCACATAGGTTATTTTAAAAATTATAAAATTTTAAGTTAAATAAAATCAAGTAAAACTATCTGAAGGAGTACAGAAACCTTTTTTAATTATAATGTATGAGAACATTGCACAGATAAAAGCGCCAGATTTAAAAAACCTTTAAAAATAATTTTTTTGACGCCTTGTAATCTAGAGAAAAATCGTATAGGGTACGGGTTACAAACAACGGCGTATATCCAGATCCTGAACTTGATAGGGTGTAATTCATGTCCCACAGACAAAAAAATTTCATTACATATTTAGAAGTATTTTTGACGTGTTAATCTATAAATTCAGGCAAACCACATCATTTTAAATATAACCAAAAGTACAACTTTAATAAGAATAAAGAAACTCTTATGTGCCGCAGGCAAAAATTTTGCTTCTTTAGTAAAAAACTTAACTTTTACCCTCTTTCCCTTATACATTCACCAAGTCGTATTAAATTTAGTATGTCAATACTTATCGTATTCCAATCCCTTCTAACTTTGTCAAACATGGTATTAGGTGCAAACAGTGTCTGCCAAAAGTACAAAATATTAATAAAAACAATAAAACCCGGCCTGCGCCTTTTGCGCGCTGCCTTATCGGCATTTTTTAAACAAAATAGACGGGTGCTGGCAACTCGTCGCTGCATTGTAACAGTTTAATCCTACGATTAATAGCCTTTAAAATCGAATTATTAGGTACTTCATTTAAAATAATATTATAAAACAACGTCATTCAAAGGGATAACAATTGCCGGTTTTTTTTTTCATTTTTGTGTTATTCCACCGCGCTCACAGTAACTTCTGACGCTATTTGCTCAATTATGCTAAAACATTATGCAAATAAAGCTTTACTTCACTCTACTCTAACACACTTTTTATGTTGATCCATTGAGGTTACGATAAAAGTCAGAAATAACTTTATTATATTATATCAATGAATAGTCGTGTATTCTTTGATTATATACAAAAAAAATTATATTTTATATTCCCAATTCAGTTTGCTCCACTATATAAAAAAATACACTACTAATTTTAATTATTTTTTGTTTCTATCAAATATCTAAATAATTTTTAAACAGAAACCCATTTCATCTATTTATTTATTTACACCAATATATGCATTTATAAGAAATATATATTTTTTTAGTTTTAGAATTATGTTTCACATATTATCCATAATTTGAACTTGTGACCCGCGTTAAAAAAAGAAGGTTATCTTGCCTAAAAATATGTAGGAAATTAAGAAACTAACATATTGAATGCGGACGCATTCAAAAGTTGTTAGAAGGAACCTTGGTATAGGTAAAGAAAATTTGATTTTTTAGAATACAACGATACATGTTGACCCTTGTGTCATAGTAACAAAATTAAAATTTCACAAAATTGCCGTTACTCTATTCTTTTAGCTAACGTAATTTAAAAAATTTAAAGGAACTTTTGAAGAAATCTGTCGAAAGCCAAAAAACTTGATAAAGGTACTATAGTTCTTGCCTAAAACTGCTAAAATAAAGAATTTGGCAACGAAATAAACAAAAGTTTATTGTTATAATTTTGACAATCATAAGTTTCTCTTTATATTCGACTAATATTCAATTAAAAATTATTGGTTCTTTTGATGCTGGTGGCAAATCGAGGACGAGCCAAAAGGACCCGCCCCCTGTCACTTAAATAAAGCTTATAATCTGTAGTTTTAGTAAAAAATAACCAATGCAAAAACCGCAGTTTTTTAATAAATATATATATATTTTTTTTAATTTTAACATTATATTATTTTTAAAATAAATATTTTTCACTGTAATAAATGTTGCAAGTACCGATCCGTGGGTTACGTGTACATCTGCAATCTTTGCAATGTTAAATTTTGTGTGTCCAGTATTTTTAGAGTCGTTTACGTGAATGGAATATAAATAATATTTTTCAACATGCGTTAAACAGTAAAAAATGTAGTCCTTGTTGGAATAATAAAATAAACGGGCTAACCGACAACATTAGTTTTTTAAATATGGTGAAATAAATTGTGAATTTTTAGTTTCCCAAAGACAACAAACCCGTAAGTACCTACTAAATGAAAATCTTAATAGAAATAATTCTAACCGTTTAAAAATGTTTTTCCGTTGGATTTTTCGAATCGATTAATGAATTCTTCAAATGGGAAAAATTAGTATTATGTCAGGACCAATGGAGACGCGGAAATCCAGTGATATTTCATTGGCATTTCAACTTTTATCCAATTTTGAGAGAATTACTCCTTCTCACCCATTTAAGAATTTATACACAGACCGCCCTCTTAAGCCGCAATCCCACGAACTGCGTTTTAACAAACTTGATTTGTGATTTGCCAAACAACATACCGTGGGATCTTGAATTGGGCTTGACTTCTGCTTTCCCGTATCGTGTCGGTAAAGTTAAGCAAATCAAAGAACCTCAAGTTTGTTTAAGCGGGTCGTTATAAAAACATCAAAAAAAGTTTTGTCGAAACGTAAAATGGTCGAAAAAAAAATGTCGTACAGTAATTTGATCTAAAATAAAACAATGAAAATTAAAATAGACGAAAATAAATTTAACGAAACGTAGTTTTCTCGATCTGTAAAAATGTCGAAACGTAAAATCATCGAAATGGAGTTAATTCGATGTACAGAATGATCGAAACGTCAAAAAATCGAATAATAAAAAAGAGAAGAAAGTCGATTCGTAAAATTGTCGAAAATATTATAGTCGAAAATAATTTAAACGAATCGTAATTACGTTGATCCGTAAAAATTTCGAAAATAATATAATCGAAAATTAAACGCGCGGAAAGCAGTGGAGTAAAGATAATCGAAACGTGATTTTGTCAAATCGCAAAAAATCAAACCGTAGAAAAGTCGAAAACTAAGATGCTATATTGCATTATTTCACAAAATTTCTTTGCTAAAATCATTGAACTATCGCTGACAGGTTAGGTTTAGATAGGCTCTTAGGTGAGCCTCGTATGATGTAACAGTAGATTTGGCAACATGGGGAGTTTTTTGCAGCTGCGTTATAGAATCGACGAGTTTCCGATTTGACGTTTTTACGATTCGACCTTTTTGCGTCTCTTCTCCAATGCATGGCGCGCGTTTAATTTTCGCCTATATTATTTTGGACATTTTTACGGATCGACGAAATTACGATTCGTCTACTGTATTTTTCTCGAGAATTTTACGGATCGACTAAAAGTTTCGCTTGAATTGCTTTCTTCTCTTTTATTTTTCGATTTTTTATTCTTCTTTTTTTTTGACGGTTATGGCGCCACCGGACCCGATCATAATGATGTCGAAAAACCAAAATCGAAAAAGTGTTCACCTACGAGGTACTGCACTTGGACCCTCGAAACGTGTTTGCAAACTGAGGCATACCGTTGGACAGCAAACACAAACTTAGTTTGTAGTTTACCAAATGGTATACTGTTGTAGTCCAGCTTTATGTGGCGTAGGGAGTTGGGGGTGGTGTTGGTGTAAGAGAAAATAAACTTTTTAAACGGCATATTATCATATTGTCATAGCTTACCACAGCTACGCAAGCCTTAGTTTTAGGCTTTAACTAAATATTACTTAGGTTATTTTATTATCCATCATACCTAGTTAGTCTCGCCATGGTCCCTGCCCTGTGACCACCCACATAGCACAGTCACGTGTTTAACACGTAAAAAAACCGTTGATTTTGAAAGCTGCTAGAAAAAATATTTATTTCATATATGAAAACAAGCTTAATAGGTCATTTATTAACGTTATAAAAAATAACGTTGCTAAAAACGGCGTTGTAATATCGCCATTATCAAATCAAAACAGCAATGTTTTTACGTTATTTTCAAGTGAATTCTAAGTACACTTTTATCAACGTCAAAACCACATTAGGTTTGCGCCTTTTCTACACAAATTTTAAAACGCCACTCTTCTACCATATATTTTTGAGATTTTACTAGAAGCAGCGCCACTTATTGGTAACATTTTTCACTTTGACGAACACTATCCGGGAATGCTATGGCCTCCAAACTCGACAAACCAGTTAATGAACTGATCCCTGATCCTTGACGATCACGACGCATCAGTTATTAACCTGATAAAGACACATTAATATTGTGTGAAAGTGTTTACAGTTGAAAAATCTTGTTTAGCTTTTAAAGAAAATAAAATGTATGTATAGAGATTTTGCCTTTCCTTGCGCGCCATCTTTTAAAAGTGTTGTAGTCTTAAACTAATGAACTTTTAGAACTTCCTTGCGCGTCACTTTTAAATTAAAAAAAAAGTTATTAAAAAACTAACAAGTCGTTATTAGAGGGTTTTTAAAATATATAGAGAAAAAACGTGACAAAATAATACGCAAAAAGTTAGTAGGTTTAAGAAGTCTTAATCTAGTGGCGTTTTAGAACATGTTGTGGAGCACTTTTAAGTATGAATTTGGCACATACAAATAACGAGGGTAAAAAAGATGTTATATACACAGCACCAGAAACTTCAGCAAAAATTACATTTTTATAGCTTGATTCCTGCTTGTTTTTAAGTTATCTTTAAGCATGTAGATTTAACAAAACAAATATTACATGGTATGAGGTTTTCTAGTAAAAAATTACTTTATTATTTTTGTTTACGTTAATTAACCGTTGATGTGATTTTTGTGATATGTGGACAAACTGTATTTTCAATGCAATTGCAAGAAAAATAGTCTCTAGGGATCCATTAATGTACGAGGTATGACAAAATTTTAAGACTAGCCCCCGTACGAACAGGTTTTAAATCTCCACGCCTCGGACGGCCGGCCGGCCCGAGTTATTCAACGATTAAAAACACATGTGTGTGTGTTTATAATCGTTGGGAGTTATTCACCTTGGTGTGCGTTCTACTACCGCGCTCAATCTTGTCGCCTTTCCTCTACTAGTTTGGCTTACGCAGTGGTTTGAAACGGATCGTGCATAGCTCATTTGCCGGAATTATGACAAACGAAAAAATTGAGCAACATATCAATTTAAAGTAAAACTCAAAAATATGGCTACTGAATGCTTTGAAATGCTAAAGGATGTCTACAGACACCAGTGTATGTGTCGTGCAATGCTTTTTATGTGGCATGAAAGTTTTTTGAGGGTCGTGAAGAAGTTAAAGATGATGAACGAGAAGGGCGCTCCAGCACATTCAAAACAGCGATGCTCATTGGTTTTTTTTCGATATTAGGGGTGTTAGTCTTTTTTGAATGGGCGCGTGAGGGTCAAACAGTCAACCAGCATTATTATTTGGAGGTATTGATGTAGCTAAGGGAACGTGTAAGGAAAAAACGTCCAGATTTGGGAAAGAACAATGCGTGGCTGCTTCACCAGGACAATGCACCAGCCCTCAATGTCCATTCTATTAAGCAGTTTTTAGCTAATAAGATCCCCGTCGTTAACCACCCACCATATTCATCAGACTTGGCCCCTTGCGACCTCTAGCTGTTTCCGAAAGTGAAGAAAACGTTAAAAGGAACCTGTTTTGAAATTTTAAAACATGTCAAGAAAAAAACGGCTAGACTTCTTAACAGCCTCTTTTCTGATGATTTCCAAAATTGCTTCCAACGGTGGAAAAAAACGCGCGTCGATAGAGAAGTATTAATTTTAAATAAAGTAGATTTTTTACAACAGTCTTCTAATTTTATTGTCATACCTCATATTAATAATTTCAAGAATTTTATCAGAACTATGGGGCTGATATTGATGTGTAATTTTCCGATAAAGAGAGCCAATTAATTATTCCTGACTAATATTTGCCACTTATGCGACTAATAGCCGATAAATCAGACCCGTGTGCAATCTAAAGGTATGATCTTCGGTACATATCGTTGCTTTATTTTATAGGCAGCACAGAATAATGTCGATTCTCTCCACATGGATCTGCCTTTATTTATCATCGTTTCCTTTTCCTTGCATAATAAAACATAAGGCAAATAAACCCATGAACGGGCCAATACACAGGTTATCTACACGTTTTGTCCTCAATGTTGCTGGATTAATAGCCCTGAGGGCCGTTATATTATATGTATTTCCGAAATAGAAATCGTTGGGACTTGGTCAGGACTGTATGATGGAGGATGGTACAACAATTTGACGTTTTGTTAGGTTAAAAATTCAATGGTATTTTGTACTTTGTGCGAACTTGCATTGCATCGGGGTTCGTTTTTCGAGTCTCAGCGATGACTTTCGCCAAACAAATGGTGATGTATCAATCGGCAGTAACAATTCTTTGATCTTCCAGTGGAATTATTGCTACATGACCTGCTTTTGGATACACAACGAGAACGGAAGACTTTTGTTGATTTTTCTTCACATCGGAACACACCGAACAGACGACTGATGTTTATTTTCGGATTCGTATAAGTAAATCCACGATTCACCACCAATGGCAATGTTGGACACGTTTTTCGAGTTTCCTGCCTTAAAATGGTCTAGAGTTTTCTGACACCAATTGACTCTAGCTTCTTTCTGTTCTTCGGTTAACAGATGCGGTATCCAGCCGAAAACTAATTTTCTTACCACTAATTCTTCATGAAAATTTTTTTGAATTAAGATCTTTGAAATCCCCAATGAAACCTCAATCTCGCAATATGTCACATGTCAAGCTTCCGTGATGAGCATGAGCACAGCATCAATGTTTTCCTAGTTGACAGCCGTTTTTGGTGCACCTGGCCTTGGATCGTCGCTAAAGCTAATCTGTCCACGCTTGAATTTTACATACCAACGAGAAATTGTCGACTGATGTGCTTCGTTACCGAAAACAGAAATGGCAAGGCATTCTTGTTGAGATAATTGCCTTCGAAAGTTGTTAAAAATTATCTTGAAAAAGTTTTAAAAAATAGCTCATTTATCTATATTGCAAACATCGTGACTTATTTCAAGAAGTCATCAAAATTTTTGGCACGTAATAAAACGTATAACTTATAAAACTAACAAATTTATTAGCGATGAATGATAAAAATATTAATGGTAAGCTGCGTTTAGACTTGAGCACGTACGCACTGAGTTACTGGAAATGCTTGAGTGCAAACGCGCGTTTTTATTGGAGGCAGAATTCGCATGCATTGCTGCGAGGCAGAACGAGCATATGTATTTGTGCTACGTGTTTTCTAGGGCGGCATTCGGTTTGAAGCCGAGGCATGCGACGCCATCCAATCGGATCGGATATGGACATGGCAATGTGGTATTCACAAATACGAGCTGGGTACGCATATGAGCATGAACGCGAATGAGGCAATCCGAAGCCGAACCATTTGCCTCAGATTTGGGAAGAAATAAATTTGTGGGTGACCTGAATAGTGGACGCACGAGGCGTTGTACGGAATCCATCCATAAATATGAGCAGCGCACGAGCAGATGCCTCACTTTGATGTACCGCCAACAGTTGGATCGGGTCGAGGCCAAATGCATGCGGGTTCAAACAAATTTGCACGCCTCGTTCAGACGTACACAAACGTATGCTCATGCGTCTTCGGGCTGCCTAATTCGCGTTCATGCTCATATGGGTACCCATCTTTAGAGCATAAATATGGGGCATACCCATGCATTCTCACACGCGATGCTTGAAATCACGTTCCCCATTTAATTCTTAGTCCCTTTTTAGGAAGACCGGCTTTCGGTTACTGCGCATGCGTCAGTTTTGGTGGTTGTGGAACATACTCCGTTACGTCACTTCATTATTTGAAAATTGTAAAAAATTTAGGGTTATTTCTATTTTTTTTTCTAAAAACTAGTTGATTGGGTGAAAATTTATCAAATTGTGGATTAAAATTGTAATTTTTCTAAAATTAATTGTGCAGATTTACTGTAGACACCACTCTTCACTTTATTAAGAAATTATAAAGAAAAATGCAAGTACTTACGTATGGAATGGCACTCCTTTACTTCTCCCTGACATTTTTCCACAAACCACACATAAATATTTTACGTGAATTTTTTCCAATTGTTCACAGAAAAAGACATAATTTTACACAAAAAACGCAAAATGTAAATAAACAACAAATATGGCGTCTACCCACACAGCAGCCGTGTGTCTATGTGACAAAACACACGCATGCACATTTTAAGATTCGCCTCTGCGAATTTAAATTTACCTTTGTTTCCAAAGCAAGCTATGAGTGCTTCACTTTTCGATTTTATGAACATGTATTTATGCTCTAACGTATTTGGGTATTTACTTGAGCATGAATGCGAACGAAGCATTCGTGCTCAAGTGAAGCGTATCAACTTCGCGCGGCAAACCACAAAGTATGTGTAACTTACTTTATGGACAAACCCTCGAAAATTGTCTCGCGAGGGAGCCGCAGGTAGTAATGGAGACTGGTTTGCCGCGCAAGACAAACCCCATACACACTCGTGGATTATCCTAGCAGATGGTACGCGGCAGTTAGTACACCAGAGAGCATTGGAATAAAACCAGGTTCTAAGACTACCAGGCAGTATTTTGACAGTTTCATAATGAAAACTGACAGTTGATCTTTCAAAATTGATATAACAAAGTCGAATTTAAAAATAAGTGAATTATTTATCTTTAATAAAGTATTTATTCTGATTCTTATTCACAATAAAAATTTAATATTGACAGACCAGCTGTCATCCTATAGTGCGAAGCTGTCCAAAGACTCAAGGCCGTGCCCAGGGGGATCAATCCCCCCGAAATAGTCAAAGTGTCTTAAAAGGTATTTTTAACACAAATAGGACAAAAAAATTGCACAATACGCAAATTTAAAGTTTTTTAACCCCCTTCCCCTGAAATTTTTGCTTGGGCAGTGGCGGATCCAGGGGCGGCAGAGGGGCCCGGGCACCTCTCCCCCCTTCCTTACATAAAACTTTTTTTAGTTCAAGGGAACAAAATGTCCACGCATCAATCGCAAGTTTAAGCAAAATTTATCCGCAACACCACTTTTTTAATTTTTTTTATAAAAAATACTGCACATTCAAAAAATTTTACTGAATTTAAATTTCAGACCTAAGAATTATTAAAAACGTACGCAAACCAAGAAATAATTTGGTTTTTGCTTCGTCCTTGGCCCTCCGCCCCTGGAAATCCTGGATCCGCCACTGTGCTTGGGCCCCTGCGAAGAAACCAAGACTCGGGGCGCTTGTTTTTGAGATCCTATTTTATTAAACAGGGAATTAGTCAAGAACGACCACAATTAATATTTTTACTTCAAAAATCATTTTTACCTTCCTGGCCCGCACAGCAATGGCTAGAGAAGGTATTGATGTCTGTCTGTGTGTGTGTGGGTGTGTGTGTGTATGTCCGTGTGTATATTATTTCTGTCCGTAACACGATAGCTCCTAAACCGCTAAACCGATTTTCATAAAATTTTCAGGTAAAATAGTGTTTAATACTCCAACGAGCTGATTCGATTTTGGTCAAAATCCATTAGTGCTACTGACAGTTTTTTGACAATTTAATTTTTTTTAAAAATTGTTACTTTTTAACGGAGCGTCGCATTAATATGCGGTTTTCGGAATATATTAGACTGCATTTTGCTCAATATTTTGTGTTATAAAAATAAAACTTCATAAGTGCTTTAGTTTGTGAGATATTTACAAAAGGCTGAAATAATATCATGGCTTCATTTGAAGTGTGCTAATAAGCTAGCTATAGGAAGGTATTAGACAATGTTGAATCAGTAGATTAACAAAAGAAGCAGATTATTGCATAGCTGTCATAGGTAAAAAAAAATTAAGTTACATTTTCAAATCTTTTGCAATATTGGTGTTAATTTTATTAAATTATCAAAAGGCCCTTTTCGTCCCAAGATAATCTTTTCATTTTTTCGTTTTTTCTCTCCGAGTTTTTGACACTCACTCCCCTCTAGTTACGTGACTGTTCAATAGTGTTCCGCTCAATAAATTCCCTTTAATAGAGTTAAAAATAAAAAAATGTCTTGAAAATGACGATGACGAACGGCGAGAATATCTCTTTATAATCATGAGAAAATGCAAGACAAAAGAGAATCAGTTCTTCAAGCAAGCGGAATAAAAAGAGAATGAAAGTCAAGTTCAGGGTCGATACGAAATCTAGATGAAGAAGTTACGTAAAAGAGCACTTGTTTGTCTGAAAAGATTTATTAGGTATTTGGGCCAAGATATTCAGAATACAGCATAATAGATATTTAATATTTTATGTGTCATATTAATCATATTCTTATCGAACATTATTGGCTATTATTAGCGCGATGTGAATTTTTATTACAGCCTTTCCGAATAATATTTTTGTTCAAGCAGATATCGTTTAAAATGAACTTTGAGCTAAACATGATACTAAAAAATGCAGACGTGGTTCAATTTATAGAAACTCATAAAAATCGTATAGCTGGAAAAGAGGAAGACTCCGAAGACTAGGAATATATATAATTCTTTATAAAAATGGAATTTTTTATCAATTGATGAAAACTACACTAATGAAGCTGCTGTCGTTTTTGAGATAAATACGATTTTATTTTCTGAAAAATTGTGACTCTCGCAAACTTTGACCCTGACAAGTTTTAGTCAAATTCTAATTCTCAATCTAAATTTGAAAACGCGTTTCGTTAGCCGCTGTGGTTCGTAAGATATTATTTTTAATACATTTTTATATTTCAAAAACTGCGATTCTGAACTTTGATGCTATGACAAATTTTATTAGAAATATAATTTGTAATCTAATTTTAAACACTGCGTTTAATTATGATTTTTGAAACATTTAAATGCTCCCTGGAGCCACGGTCCCTAGAATAGATCGGTCTATGGATTTTTTATATATATATGTCAAATTTATATGTCATTCTTGTAAACAAAGTAAGGTAGGTTATCTAATGAATATTGAATATACTTTTGTTATTTTTTGAACTAAAGCAATTTTCCAACTTTTTTTTAGTAAATGCTTTAAATTTTACTGCCGTTGGTTTATTTTAGCCCGCTTTAGTTTACCTTACAAAAAACTTATAATAGAAGCAAATACAAATGCGATTGTTTATTATCGAAAGTGGTTATAATAACTTGGGATGTAAAGAAATGTGTAGGTGTATTTTAATATTTGTAAAACTAAAAATAAAGCAGGCTAAAAAAATATTCACCATTTTATAAGCAGAAAAATTACTTTTAAAAAGGCATACTAAAAAATATGCAATATTGCTTTGGTTTCTTAAAGATTGCAAAAATATAAAATTCAAAAACCGGTCTATTCTAGGGACAGTGCCCTGAAGCCTCACACCCACACCAAAAACTAGTTGCCTTATCAATGGGTACCGAAAACTCGATGTGCCAAATTTGGTTAAATTCGATTTATCGGTTTTAAGTTATATGTGTCTCAGATAGACAGATACCATTACAAAATTTGGTAGTTTAAGTGAAAATAAAAAAGTTTTTTCTAAGATTCCAATAGTCTTTATACCTACGGTATAGATGGCAAAAAATTTTGACCTAGTTCAGTTTATAAAACCTTAAAGAATCACACATCTTGGGAAGAAAATAGCAAAAAGATAAATACCTACTAATAATTTGACGAAATAGGTAATATTATGTTTTTCAGAATTTTAGGAGTTATTGCTGCACCAAAAAAGTAGTAAAATAGTTTATTGAAGTAATGGCTAAAACCGTATTTTTTATGAGCGTTAATTTAAGAGGTGATCGCAGCGATTGTTTTAAAAACGGCTATTTAAAAAAAGCAAGTAAACTCCACCATCAGCCTTGAAAACAGTTTTTTGTAGATATCTCAAAAACGAAAGCTTCTAAGAAGTTCTTGGTTGTAACACAAATTATTTAAAAACATATTTCCCCCATATGTATGTGATACTCCGTTAAAAAGGTAGCATATTTTCAATCTTTCAACTGCCATTAGCATTAATAGATTTTGACTAAAATCTAATCAGCTCGTTACAGTATCGAATACTATTTCACCTGAAAATTTCATGAAAATCAGTTTAGCGATTTAGGAGCTATCGTGGGCCGGACAGACAAACACACACACACACACACGAGCGGACAGACGTCACGACATTGCTAAAGTAGGTCAAAATATACCCAAATAACATATTTTCGCCATTACCTCAAAAAAAAATTTCGTCAAAAACACTAACTATTTTAGGAAGGTAAAAATATATTTTATTGACCAATAGGAATAAAGTGACTAAAGTTAGACCCAAGTGTGCATTTGCGTAAACAAAATCGATTGCATTTAAAATATTTACTCATTGTGATTTGTTTCGGATATGAATTGCAATAACGAGGCGTGGAAAGGTGTCAATGTCTTCTTTATCAATTTGCTTTTGTACAGGGTCTTTTTTAAAGAATGTCTTTCGGATTTATCTGGAACCCATACTCAAGCTAAAATTTGAACATAAACCAACTCTGACTAGTCGCTAGATCAATGTCTACAAACCACCGTTGCCGTTTGAGAAATATGCGCAAAAAATGAAAGGCGCGGGCAGATTTCGGTTTATCGGGATATTAAGCAACCCTGACCCAGTGTTATACTCAGGAGTCAAGGGGAGAGCAATTTATTTGACACAATTAGTAGGACTGAGCTTTGAGTTTTAGTACTACAGCAGTATTATATCCAAGCTTTATGAAAAATTATTGCTTAAAATGATAAAACCAATCATAGAAAGACAAGAAATTATTTAATCTCATCAATTTGGATTTCGAAACAAGAATTCCACGATAGATCAAGTACACAGAATTACTAATAGAAAAAGCATGGAAAAAGTTAGTTGTAGCACAAGCATTTGACAAAGAGTGGCATAATTTAAATTTTAATTTAATAAAATTTTAAACTAAAATGTTTCCCGCTAAAACAATTTCTGATATTTTGGAATCATATCATATCTCATGGACATTTCAGAGTGAAACAGGAAGATTCATACTCAAATTTAAGAAAAATTCAAGGGCGTGCCCCAGGGTAGCATACTAGGCTTTTGTTTATTATTATTATTCACTTGCGATATCCCAAAGCCAGAAAATCAGCCACTAAGCAACATTTGTCGATAATACTGGTTTTACCGGTAGAAAAATCTATTGCAGAATGCATAGAAAAACCACGACATTTGCCGATAATACTGGTTTTAACGGTAGAAAAATCTATTGCAGAATGCATAGAAAAACCACGGATCACCAGGTGATCCGTGGAAAAACTTCAGGACGTAGTCATCGAAGTTTACAGTTGGACCACAAAATGGCGAACAAAATGAAATGAAACCAGATCAATTCATGTTGATTTTACAAACAAAAATGTAAATCACATACAAATAACAATTAACAACATTCCCGTACCATATACAAATCAGGCAAAATATCTCGGTCTGACATTTGATGCTAAATTGCGCTGGAAAACAAATATTTAGAAAAAAAAAGAACTTGAGATAAGGTATAGAAAAATGAACTGGCTAAATGGAAGGAAGTCAACAATTCATAATAAGTTACTGCTTTATAGACAAATACTGAAACCAGTATGGACATAATATAGTATTCAACTACGGGGTTCTACTAATGAGAGTAACATTCTAGTTTTACAGAGATTTCAAAATAAAGTATTGTAAATTCACCTTGGTACGTGGTCACAACAGTGACCTTCATCGGGACCTAAAAATCGAAACTGTAGCAGAAACTCCATCGACATGTAAATGTGGAAGCAACTCAGCCTTTAGGCAATACTATGCTAATTCGAAGAATAAAAAGAGTGAAGTCGTTAAGGCTAGTGAACTAAATGAATATATAAAACAAAATAATGCTATAAACACAACACAATTGTGAGTTGCAGATGAAGCAATGCTGGGAGAACTGTTGAACCAGATTATAATACAATAAACACAGTGTTTCTGACAAATAAAAAAACTATATCTATGATTCATGTAAGTAAGCGAGGAGGGGGGGGGGGAACAACCGAACCGCCAATGGCCCAGACCACCATCAGACTAAACGTATTTATTTTGAAAGGAAATACAATATCGTCTATTGCCAAAAACCATTTTCTACAGAAAACTCGCTTTCCACTAACATCTAAGAGTCAAAATAACACGTTAAAATAAATAATCCCAGTTTAAAAATAACTTTACAGGAAATTCACCTTTGCTGCAACAAATTGCATTGAGAATGAGGTCTAAAATTAGGACCCACAGACTAAACACGGTTCATAAATCACGTTTGATCTTTTAATGCATTTGTGCGCTGTTTTTAATAATTTTTTTAAACAGACACTCAAACATAAGCTTCATTCCATTAAGACATTGAACTAGTCATAAAACCGTCCAAAAAATTTATTTTATTTGCGTTCCAGGTCGACGTTGTACTGTTATCAGACAGGTTTTCCATTCCTACCGGCAACCCTAACCGGTTTTGGACTCCTCCGAAATACGAGGATCGAAGACAGGCGCATTAGAACTGTTTGCATTTCACTCTTTTCTTTGTCTGTGTTTATTATGTGTTGCATTGCAAAAATTGTATGTAAATTCTCATCCAATTTGTTATAATAGGTTTGTAGTTTACATTACCTGAGATAAAAATATGCCATACGATTACATTAAATTTACATTTGTCTGAGAAAAAAATTCAAATTTAGGCAGGAAAAATAATTTTAATTTCACAACCAATTTTACATTTAATTTGTGATCTTACATGAGTTGTCTAAATTCACAGAAAAATTGGGAATTAACACGTGATCAAATGCTGACAAAGACATGTAAATATACAAATATTTTTAAAATTTCCAAAAAAATTTGTGAAAACACGAATATTTTGGAAAAACTCACTTTTTGCACGTGCCTCTTAATTTTTATTTCTACGGGATCGAAGTGTAGTGTGTAGCTTTCACTAATAAACATATCGCCGTTGATCTTACAAACTGACGTATCTCAAAAAAATGCAGTTTTGAAATAATACCATAATACTACCTTATTTGTGTCGTTCTTTCATCCCACAAAGTGTCGTAACTCATAAAAATCCTTTAATAGCATAAAAATCATTAGATCCAAGAACATTTTTAGTGATAAATCCAATATAAACTTTCGCTAAAACTTGAAATTGCTCTCTTGTAAAATTACAATAAATGAGTTACGTCAGTTTGTAAGATCAACGACGATATATGCATTACTAAGAAAAAAAGTTCCGCGAATTTATAACTTTTTTTGCATTTTCCGCCTAAATGAAAGTAACGCAAGGGCGAGTGTATAGAAAATATGTTTATAGATTTTTAAAACCATAGGTTTTTAACTATTTAACCAATTCTTATACAATTTATTTTATTGTAGCAAAGTACTGAATTCAATGAAGGATTTTTTTATTCTGTGCTATCTCCTGCATCTTAAATGTTTGACTAGTAAACACCAACGCAATCACAATATAAAACACAACTCGCTCCTCCAGAAAAAAAATCAGCAGCTTGTTTTCATTGAGCATTTAAACATTCTTCCGTGACTATCACAGTCATTTGATGTTTCAGATAACCCGTGTTAGGTGGAAAGCTCTGATATAAAAGTTCTCTTATCAGACCTTGGAAATAAATCTACAAACATCATGTACTTAATGAGTTTTATAAAGATTTAAAACACGATACACTAAACACCGTATGTCATTGCGCACGTTCGTCCCGCAGCCAACGATAAAGACCGGCCATGGCGCGTTATAAGCAAGTCGGCGGTCACGTGATCTTAGGAGTCCCAGAATTCTTATTGTATTGCTTAATATATTATATGTTTTTACACAATATAAATAAATTAACAAAAAGATTTTTGTTCTTTTATAGACAAAAATTGAAAAAAATATTTTTCTGATATATGTGTTTATTATAAATAAAAGAACTGAATCTATAAAATAAAAAATTATGCAAAATTTGCACTCTAATATCTTCAGGTACATAATATCGTTAGTAACTTCAAATCTATCAAGTCTTTCAAAACTGGACATATCAAACCTAAGCTTTTAGTTTTTTAATTTTTCTTTGAGTGTCATCATCTTTGTCTGAGTTCTTATTCAAAGATTTATTAGCAGACACTAAATCATTGTCCTTTTTAATAAAATTATTTTAAAAAACTTTACATGCCCTTAAACTAATTTTTTTAAGCTTTGACAATAGTTTTTCTCCACAAAAACACTCGCTAGAGTTATCTGAAGAAAAATTTTCAATATAAAACATTTCACAATAATTTATTTAAAAAAAAACAAGTGATTTTGTGAATAAGTGAGATGGTTTTTACATTCAATGAACTGAATGTAGTGGTCGTCAATAATTTTTTGAAAAATTACCCAGCACAAAGTTTAATATATATTTCATTAAAGTGTAAGTTAACTACCAACTTATGTTCTTTTAAAAGCTGTATCTTACTTTTTAAATATTTCACACTACCAGAGAGATTACTGTCTGTTAACAATATTTTACAAACCAGTTTTTTAATATTGCGAGGGTGCGGAAGACATATTACCTTAGAATTGTAAATTGACGTGTATGCACTGGATGACTGGATAAACAAAGATGAAGCCAACATTAAAGTGTATCCACCATATCTTCGATTCTCAGGTTACCTTTTCAAGAGACCTAATTGTTCAATAAGAAATGACAACTGAACACATTTTTCACTCTCACTATCGAAAATGTCACTAAGGATGTCTATTACTTGATCAATCTTATCCAAGATCTTATCTTTTACCACTTCTTTCCCGTTTGCAACATATTAGGTTTCAGTTTTATGGTTGGACCAACAAGGAACAACACTAATTACATGTTCGCGGCATTGTTTATCTTATAGCTATTTTCTTTATAATTTACTCATTAGCCATTAATTATTTTAACGCAGCCCACTACAGTCTTTTTCGTGGGCTGCGTTATTTTAATAACTTTGATAAAATTCAAATAAAATTCGTGCCTGAATTAAAAAAAAAATCGACGTAAACAAACATACCAAAACTGAACACACACATGTTTTATAATGACAGCCGTGAGGCGTTTTTTTGTGAGCCTCCTACGGTCACGTGATATTTCCGCGCCCGGGTCGGTCTTTTTCGTGGGCTGCTGTTCGTCCCATCTCATCACTCACATTATCGTGACGTCACGCTGGACTACAAATTTTAAATCTTTAATTTATAATCAAGGCTCAGGTTATACCACTATACAGTGGCGGCTCTGAGGTAGTGCCTCGGTGCCAGGGTACTACCCTGCTTTGCTGCAAAACACGTTTCTTTTTCATTTCTAAAACATCTTTACAGGTTTGTATTTGATTTTATGCATTTATTTTTAATTTATAAATTATATTTGGATCATACACCTACTTGATGCGACCCGATGAATTGAAACCCAAAGCAGCATAGAACACGCTACAAACCGAACCGAACCCTAGAGGCTCGCTATTTCTCTACATTGCAACGCATTCAAAAGAGAGGAAGAGCAGCCGAGTGACCCGGGGCGTCTACACGAACTCATGAAGAGTGTGTGTCTCATTTCTATCGGCTCCTTCGAACAGAGATAGATTTTATCAGCAGCCTATATGAGTGACAGAGATAGGGCCAATGTTGGTCATTTCAGCGTTGTTTGAATGGGAAAAAAAACAAAGGAATTTTGTGCCTGGCACAGGTCATCAATTCGTCGTATTACTCTCATTGTTTTTGTGCGCAAAGCGTGGATGTTTTAATTTACGCCCTTTATAATACATTTTAATGACTTCAGCAAAATTTTTTGATATATTTTTAGTCTTTTCATATCGGAATTTGGGTGGGCATAGATTACTTTCTTTAAACAAAATAGAATTAGAAACCCCCAAGATGGTAGTAGTTGGTGTGTTTTTTGTTGACTTGTGGGTAAACATTTGGGCGCAACAACCCGAATTTTTTTTTACTGACTCAAAATTTTAGCACTGCCATGTTTTATTGACACGAGCCGCCGCTGCCACTAGAGATTAAAATTAAAGATTAGATTGGCTTCATTATGTCCTAAAAAACTATTTTTACCTTCCAAAAATTCTGCTGAAGTTAAAATGCATAAAAAAACGCATTTCGGCGTTTTCTCAAAAAAAATTTGTCGGCAACAACACCTTCTCTAGCCATTGCTGCGCGAGCAAGAAAGTTCAAAATAACTAGTACCCAAATACATCTACCTACACACCAAATTTTATCATTATGGTATGAATAGTGTATTAGTTATACTCGATTACTTTATATATGAAATAATTCCATCGACATCGGTGTAAAAAGAACTTATTATATTCCGAAAATGTTTAACTGAATTTTACCAAACATGTATGTATGTAGCTAGGAGCACTCTCTAAAAGATAGGCCTTACACAAAGTCACACCTCAAAAAAACCAAACCTTGTCAAAATCGGTTTCGAACTTCGAGCTCTATCTATCTATCTATCTATCTTTAGACAAGAATCCGAGTTCCGATAAATCAGAATATTAATACTATTAAACAGTTATGATGCCAGCTCACTAGCTCATGAACTCCACGCTATATCAGCCTTGAAAACAGTTTTTGTAAATATCTCAGAAACGGAAGCTTCTACAAAGTTTTTAGTAAAAACATAAATTATTGAGAAAAATACGTCTACTATATTCCCCGAACCGCATATTGAGGCGTTAACCGAACCGAACCGAACCGAACCATCTCATTTCGGGTCTTCTCCTGCTTCTTTTATTTTCCCAAAGTCTCCAGTTTATAATTAATTTGTTCCATCGATCGTCTTTCTGTCTAACCGGCAAATTTCCATTTTAATTTTGCTACTTCACCTCTGACACCCCTTACGTTTGTTTTATTTCTTATCCATTCATTTCTTTTTCTAGCTGTTAGCTTAACATGTAACATTTGTCTTTCCATTGATCTTTGGGCTTTTTTTACCTTATCCATGTTTGATTTTTTAGGTGTCCAGGTCTGGGATCCATAGGTAAGTACAGGAAGGATAATTGATTATAAACTTTTGTTTTGAGGTACTGAGGATATATTTTTTTTAATATGTAGCTTAATTTACCGAATGCTGCCCCGGCCAATCTTACTCGTCTCTTGATTTCAGGTGTTTGGTTTTCTTTTTTTAGTTTAATAATTTGTCCCAGGTAATATTCCCCTACTTGTTCTATTTTATTTGGTTTATTCTGATCGTGATATCTTCATCTGTGTTTGTTACGATTTAAGTTTTAGTGTAGTTCATACTCAAGCCTATATTTTTAGCTGCTGTATTAAGTTCTTCCAGCATTTTGATCAGCTCTTTTTTCTTATTTGTTATTAAGGCGATATCATCAGCATATCTTAGGTGGTTCAAGTATTGTTCCCAATCTAAGTTTTTAAAAACATCTTCTAGGGCCTGGTTAAATAGTCTAGGGGATATTGTGTCACCCGGCTGACACCTCTTCTTATAAAGATTGGCTTGGTTCCTTCGTGGATTTTGATTGATATTGTTGCTTCGCTATATATTGGCTATTAAGTCTGCTTACTTACTGCCCAGTGCTCAATGCTATCGAAAGCTTTTGCGAAGTCTATAAACGCAATATATAGTAGAATGTTGTATTCGTTGGCTCGTTCTATTAGGATATTCATGGTTAATAGGTGGTCAACTGTACTGAAACCTTTTCTGGGGCCTGCTTGTTTTTTTGATTGATATCCGTCAAATTTTGTTTTTAGTCTATCTGTTAATATTTTCGTGAAAAGCTTCCTGCCGCGCGGTCTAAGAAAGCAAAATTAGAAAAATCTGCTCCCACAATAAGCAAATTGTTTTTATACTTGCGTACAATACTTAATTAGTTTATCATTAAACATATTATGGAATCAATCGTTTGCAACGCCTTTTGATAATTACAACCTAGTTATTTGTATGAGAAAATCCCGCTATTTCTTCAATAAAACTTATTTGATTTATTAATAACAACAATTAAGTAATAAAATACGCCCGATTATTAATTGATAGAAATCACAGTATAAAAATTACACACAGTAAAGACTCTCCTGATCTCTCTCAAACCTTATTTCTTTAACCTTCTTTCTCAAGCTTCTTATGTTTATTGCACTTAGATCTTCCTTGGAGGGTGTTCATGATTCGGGTTAAAATTTACCATGTAAATTTTTAAAGACGCGCGCCGGGCGTTTACCGAACGTTTTCTGTCTCTTATTTGTCAATTTTGTTTGTATCGTGCCACTTTTAAAAGAAAGAGAGGGATACAAAGAATACTTAAGATGTTGTGTAAAACTTTTATGGGACCTACAACAAGAAAACAGAAAAGACATTTACCCATCTTTTAAGCACAAAATTAGTTTTCATTTTATATATCTATCTATTTAGTTTGGTAAGCCTTAAAACCACAGATTGGGTTACATAAGATTCTTAAAACAGTAAAAGAAGCATTATGCATTAAAAGATAATTTTTTCACTTACCTTCCACCCTTGAAACCACCACATATTTTTGCTCGACATCTAATAATGGGGTCTTCATATAATACCACATTATGTGAGTGGGTTGAAAAGGGCTTCTTACGTGCCCAAGCACTCTTCTGCAGTGTTGCCAGACTTTTCTAATGACTTTCCTTCAATTAAGTGAAAAAAACCCTTCATATCTTTCAAAACAGTAACGGGTGATCGCCACCAAACCAAAAAAAACTTTATACCATAAACAATTTTTTTAATAAAAATGGAAGAAAAACCCAAACAAATAAAAGATTTGTAAATAAAGTATTTAAATTTACCCACATAAGTTAAGTTTGGTAAAATTATTGGAATATTTGCAAAACTTTGCCTCAACATAGATATTCAAAATCCTTCAAATTCAGATAGAAACCTTCAACTCAATAGTCAAAATTTTTGTTTATAACCCTTCATATTGAAGAAAAACTCTCAAATCTGGCAGTCTGGTTTGGTAGAATGTAAAAAACAATATTTTGACAAAAAAAAGGAGTAATAATAAATCCCTTACTTGCTCATCAAAAGTAAGACTGCTGGGTTCTGGATGAATGCAGATTAAAAGTATTTAATTCTTATTCTTCAATGCTCAATATATTAGATTTTTTAAATAAAAATCTGCTAATATTTAATCTTATAATTGATTAAAAATTAATAAACCCATCCTACTTCAACCTTAAAAAGTGCAGCTTTACTTGAAATATGAGATATTACTAACCTGCTATTTTAATGTACCCTATAGCTTATTGGGGAGCATAATTTAGTTAATATATTTTTTTAATGTTTATCAAATAATATACAGTTATTATCAAGTTATATAAACCATAAAATACGAATAATACGAAAGCATCAATTACGGCTTTCCAAATATACCTTACGCTACTATACAATAATTTTTGAAAAGGAAACAGCACAAAAACTGTTGGAAATAGAAGAAAATATGCCGCAGCTAACAAAAAAAATTAATTAGACTCGATTCGAATCATTAAGGTGAAATGGGATGATCGTTAAGGAGTGTATAATAGTTTTTACCGATGGAGTTTTTACGTATAAACCATTTTTTTACATAACCTAAGATTTTCTAAGAAAAATCGAAAAAAGGTTTTTTCGTTTTTGGTTTTTATCTCGAAAATTTTTTTTATGTTTTCTACGAAATTTGGTTAAAACTTACCTGAACACGTTGTAATTTTTTTATTTGAAATATTTATTTTTTAATTTTATTTTGATTTTAAACTTAAAAACCTTATTTTTACCTGAAAATACCCACGTTCCAGAACTTGGGCCTTTTTGCAATATCGATACCCTAATTTTGAAACGTCGTAACGCACAAAAATACTCTGCCAATATATGGGCCCCTAAGCTCACACTAGGTACTATAGTTATAGTGTACGTGCGAGCTAATACAACTAAAAACTGAAATATATTTTATTCTTCTCCCGACTAAATTACCTTTCGTTTAATACCACATAAGCCATGTTTTGATCTAAACTCAAATTTTTGAAATCTACATCCTTAAAAAAAAACAAAAAGTAAAATTTATTTTTTTTAACGCCGGATTTAATTACCTTTCATTTGATAAAACACACGGCATATTTTTACGTAAACTAAAACTAAAATTTATTTTGTTTAACTCCAGACTCAATTATCTTTCGTTTGATATCAGATATGCCATATTTTCAATACACTCTAATTTTTTAAATCAACCCCCACCCTTTTATTTGGGTTGTGTTTGATGGATTTCGTTCATTTTTAAACGGGACCATCTCGACCCAAGACCCAGCCTAGATACCAAATTTTATTAAAATCGGCCAAGCGGTTTTTCAGTTATGCGCGTTGATCGTTACAGACAGACAGACAGACAGACAGACAGACAGACAGACATACAGACAGACAGACAGACAGACGACAGACCGACAGACAGACAGCGCGACAAAAAAGTTTTAAAATCATCTGAAACGCAAAGATATATAAAAATTTTTGAAATCGGAGCAACTTTTTTTTTCTCGAAAAAATTAGGATCACCATAGCTCACACTACTATAGTAGGTATATGTGTGAGCTAAAATTCAGAAAATTTATATTTTTGCGTCAAAGATTAGCAATTATGCATAGCTATATACTGCTAAATCCTCGCAACCAAAATAAAAATAAAACGGTCATTCCCGCGATTTCTAATAAGTCGCATAATGCTTACCCTATGTAATTTGCTTCTAACTTTTCTTATTCCTGTAAAATTTTGTTGAGTTGGGTTACGACGTTTCAGAATTAGGGTGACGATATTTAGTTTTAAATCAAATCAAAAAACAAAAATGTAAAACAAAAACCCCAGCTAATTTTTTTGAGATTGTCCATACTATTGTAATTCGATACTGTGCTTGAAACTAACATTACATACATATATACAATTAGATACCGTTTTCTTAGCTTCTGATACCGTTTGGCAGCTCGATTAAAAAGCAAAACAAAAATATTATGCAGGGGAATGTGGAGCAAACCGTTTGCTCGTGAATTAAAAATAACAATTATCGGATATTACTCAAAAAAAAAATACGAAAAAATTACAATTACTTCACCTAGTTGCGCTTTCGTTTAAGTGGACTAATTAACCCATTACAAGAATTACTGTATTAACTGTTATACAGGTTGGACAATGGACATACATGTATCACAAAGAGTGTTAAAATAATTAAGTAGTGTAAAGAATAAATTGGAAAAAGAAAGCCATATAACTAGTCAAATGATATCAACTGCTCCTTAAAATAATATGGGTATCATATCTGAGGGCACGACAGTGCCTCGCCAAGCTCGCGCGCCGTACCATCTTTTCTTGAAACATTTCAGCAGATATTTGACCTATCTAAAAGTCTACTTCGGAATGAGCTACGAATCTCAAACTTTGCACAGTCGTAGATCTTCATGGAATTAACAACCCCTCCAAGTTTCATGGAATTCCATAAAGTAGTTACGAAATTTCAAAAAACGTCAAAATTGCCACTCACTCACTGATGTATAGATCATTAAAACTCTATTGTACTTCCAGACATGCTACAAAGCTGAAATTTCGCCGAATTATGACCAAACCCCTAAAAAATCAAAAACCCCAAAATTCTAATTTACTCCCCTCCCCTATACATGAACTGATAGAAACTATAATAAAACTATAGGAAAAAATTAAAAAATACCAAAATTATAATTTACTTCCCTTCTCTATAAATGTAAAATTATGTAAAATTAACACTGCCCACTTCCAGAAACACTAGAGAGCTGAGCTTTAGAAGGCCGATAATAACTATTATAAAACTGTAGAAAAAAATGAAAACACCCCTAAATTCTAATTTACTTCCCTCCCCTATAAATGTAAAGTTATGTAAAAGTAACACTGCCCACTTCCAGAAACGCTAGAGAGCTGAGCTTTTTAAGACTGAAAGGCACTATAATAAAACCATAGGAAAAAATTTAAAAACACCAACATTTTAATTAACTTCCCTCTCCTATAAATGTAAATTTATATAAAAGTAACACTGCCCACTTCCAGAAACGCTAGAGAGCGGAGCTTTGGAAGGCTAATAGAAACTATGATAAAACCATGGGAAAAAATTTTAAAACCCCAAAATTTTCATTTACTGTCCTCCCCTATTAATGTAAAGTTATGTAAAAGTAACATTAACCACTTCCAGAAGCGCTAGAGAGCTGAGCATTAGAAGACTGATAGGAACTATGATAAAACTATAGGAAAAAATTTAAAAACACGAAAATTTTAGTTTACTTCTCTCCCCTATACATGTAAAGTTATGTAACATTGTCCACTTTCAGAAACGCTAAAGAGCTGAGCTTTGGAAGGCTGATCGAAACTATGATAAAACCATGGGAAAAAATTAAAAAACCTCGAAATTTTAAGTAAGGCATTGCAAAACTTTTGAACAATATTCCGCATATTTAAAAAAGAAGTGAAATCATAACAAAAACATTTCATGTAAAAAAAGCCAAGTACGCGAAAATGGCACTCCGTAAAAAGAATTGAGATAAAAGTAAAGCCAAGTTCTCCAATACATATTTCAAAATGAAAGGTTCTCACTAGTTTGGAAATGTTTTTCTAAACTGTAAATGACTCTTAGGCACGGTGCTAAATTGAACATAAAGAAGCTTGGCTGTAATAGCAAAGTTTAAAAAAACATTTCCAAACTAGTAAGAACCTTTCATTTTGAAATTTGTATTGGAGAACTTGGCTTTACTTTTATCTCAATTCTTTTTACGGAACGCCATTTTCGCGTACTTGGCTTTTTTTTACATGAAATGTTTTTGTTATGATATATTAATATTATATTCAAAAAACAAATAAAATACCAAAATAAACATTACACAATATGGAAATCGTTTTCTTTTACCATTAATTTTTACTTATGTAGATTGAACCAAAATTTTTTAAAACTATTTAGTTTTCACTTTCTCCAACGTTGATTACAAGGATATGAATCCTCCTTGTTTGGAACACATCCTGACAAGCTGTAGGAACAATGATCCATGCCAATCCACGACCGATTTTGACCTTCTTGGGCCATCTTTAGGTGAATGCAGGCGATAGCTCCGTGTATAGCTTAAGCTGTGTGAAACCAACAGAAACAACTACTCCGATGGAAAATACCCCCACCGGCATTGAATTATACTAATGGTTAGATGCTTTCGTTGGGAACTTGTTGCTCCAACGTCGATTACAAGGATATGAATTATCCTTGTCTGGAACACATCCTGACAAGCTGCCTTAAAGATTGTTATCGAAATTTTCCGCCCTCTTGAAATTTAAGATGTAGGACAGAATCATACTTAATTCTTCAAAATGACGTGTTTATTCTTATTTTGCAAAAATGTTTTATGTTTTTTTTATTTATAGAAAAACACTAGTTTTTTTCCGAATAAAAAGGTACAAATTAATAAAATCGGTGTAGTAGTTCTCACAAAATCAAATTTTGTTTTTACCATTGTTTTCCAAATTATACGATTACATTGCTAATGCTGTCTGCATTCATTTCTTTATAAATTCATTATTACTGAACCAATTTTAGTGAAATAAAAAACATCACAGAGCAAACTTTAAAGATCAATCAGTGTGCGTCATGATGTTTTTTATTTCACTAAAATCGGCTCAGTAGTAATGAATTTATAAAGAACTGAATGCAGACAGGATTGGCAATGCAATCGTAGAATTTGTAAAACAATGATTAAAACAAATTCAGATTTTGTAAGAACCACTTAACCGATTTTATTACTTTGTACCTTGTTAAGCCGGACAAAAGTAGCGCTTTTTTATAGATTAAAAAATACTAAAACATGTTTAGAAAATAAGAATAAACACGCTACATTGGCGATAAATTTTGATTATGATCTTTAAAAAGCATTCAATTCCCATGTTGTTTTTTATTTCATTAAAAATCGGTTCAGTGGTAATGCATTTATAAGGAAATAAGTGCAGATATGATTGGTAAGGCAACTGTATAATGTTCAAAACATTGGTTGAAACAAAAATATATTTTTTTAGAACCATCAAATCGATTTTGCTGATTCATTGCTTATTATACGTGGCAAGAATGCAGCTTTTTTACTGATTTAAATAAATAATTAAAACAAGTTCGCAACACAAGAATAAACGAGCATCTTTGAAGCGTACAATTTAATTTCGTCGTCTTGGATTTTCAGATGGCGGACAAAAAAAATATTTGGTCAAAATTTAGATTAAATCTCTGTCAAGTGCAGTTTGTCTCATTAAAATCGATGGTATAGTTCAAAAGTTATAATGAAAAAAAGTTGTCCGGTTTATTTTGGCCCACCCGGTATACTTAGCAATCACCTTTTGTTAAATATTTCTATAACGATACGGACTTAGAAAACAATGCGTTTAAATGGTTTAAATAATGTGTTTTTGTTATTTGTTTCAGAACGGAATGAGCCTGACCTGCAAACGGCTGTGGACGGCATTACAGATATTATGGTGCACCCTGTACGTGATCTGTGGAGCGTTCCAGCTGATGGCCGCCATCTTTTTTCTCATTTCGCTGGAAAACTTGAAACTATATAGTTTGTTGGTGGCAGGATCATGGGTAAGAAAAATTCACCCTGGCGTTTAGAGCTAAAGATATATTGATCATGATGGAGTTTTAGTTTGTAGTTTTATTTCATCAATATTTTTCCTAAATACTGCTTGTCTCATTCCAAATTTATTGGTAATTTTGAAGCATACACATACGAAAATGAATATTCTAGAAACAGATGCCAAAAATCGACTATTCCCTTTGGCAAGCAACCAAAGATTTCAAAAGACACATTACTCAAATTCCACCCGTATGAAAATCAAATGACCAAAATACAAGTAGCAATGAAAAATAAACCAAAACCTCTTGCAAGCAAAGCAACCTCATCAATCCGAATGCCATAATATCAAGCTTACATCAACAAAGGAAATATTGACGGAGATAAAACAAAATCTTTATTCGAAAAAATCCCCACACTGCCAGGGAAGTAAAACAACTCCCCAAAAAAGCTATCGTAAAACTATGCAATCTTATCTTTGCGTCCTTTACGCTTCGATAATGTCTACCAAAGCTGTGGAAAATTTAAAAAATTTCAAACCGAGAAAGCCACCCCATATCGTTTCATCTTAAGCCCGGTGCCCACCTAGGACTTTCTCGTGTGTGCCCGCGCACGCGTCACATGACTGTCGTAAGATTTCATATTGAGATCATGTGACGCGTGAGCCGGCACCCACGAGAAAGTCGTAGTTGGGAATCAGGTATTACAGGCCAATAATTTTGATGTCAATTATATCCAAGCGCTATTAAAAAAAACATTGTTAAATTTAATTGATTTTAATATGTTTCGTGCCTATTTGAGCTTTCTTTATTGAGTTATGGAAGCGTTCCCCAAATAATTTATTGGGATTAAAAAAAAATCAAATCAGGGACGCATTTAATTAAAATTATTGTGAAATGTGGAGATGAGTTTTAAGTGTAACAATCTAAAAATATTGAGAAAACTGTAATTTACTACAGCTTCAACTAAGAAAATCCTCTTCGACTCAAATTCTCTCCTTGATTTTGACCCACATGCTATTTTAAGTTTCGTACCAGCCTCGACGACATAAAATAGAAAAATATTTTTTTGCAACATGAATAGGTACACGAGTGCAGTGAGAAGGCACCATAAACTCGCTATAAAACACAATAACTTTGCAAAATACCGCAAATATCCCATTTAGGGTACTTTAGAATACTGTCCTTAAATACGTTAGAACATAAATACGGGGCATACCCATACATTCTCACACGCGATGTTTGAAGCCAGAACCCCCCTTTAATTATTAATGTTCTTTTTTCGGGTAGATAGGATTTCGGTTACTGCGCATGCGTCAGTTTAATTGGTTTTGGAACATACTCCGTTACGCCACTTCATTATTTGACAATTGTCAAAAATTTAGGGTTATGTTCATTACTTTTTTTGTAAAAACTAGTTGATTGGGTGTGTGGGAAATGTATCAAATTGTGGATTAAAATGGTAGTTTTTCTAAAATTAAGTATCCCGATTTATTGTAGACACCATGAAGTGTTTAATGGCATCTATAAACCACTCTTAACTTTATTAACAACCTAATATAATAATAGCACTCCCTTACTTCTCCCGGACATTTTTCCACAAACCGCACATGTTTTACGTGAATTATTTCCCATTTCTCACAAAACAAAATCTAATTTTACACGACAAACGCAAAACACCGCAAAATGTAACAAACAGAAATATGGCATCTACCCACTCAGCAGTTGTGTGTCTACTTGAAAAAACACACATATGCGCACTTGATTAAGTTTGCCATTGTTTCCAAAGCAAGCTATGAGTGCTTCACTTTTTGATTTTTTCAACATGTATTTATGCTTTAACGTATTTGACTGTGCTCTATCTTGGGTATTCGCGGCAGGGAAGAGCCATTCCTCTTTATGATAAACGGGTATGGTACTTTTTGTTGGAAAAAACCTAAATTTGGCTGTCACAGGCCAAAAAAAATATTACCTAAGCTTTTTAAATTTTATTATAAAGAAAACGGTTAGCCTTAATTGACACCAAAATTATTTAGCAGAAAACAACAAAAAAATTTGAACCATGAAAATGTCCTTTCGGTAAAGTGTCACTAGAGGTTTGTCAAGTTTTAATATACAAGTATTTCCTTCAAAGTGATGGAGCTAATAACTGAAAGTTACTACTACTATGTTGGATTAGAACGTTTTTCTACGTTGTCCGACGCCTATTCTCCACCTCCTTCGATCCTGACAATCATCTTCGTCAGGTTTTTTTGACTCATTGATCTTTGGATTGACTGCTGCCATTCCAATTTAGGGCGCCCTCTTTTTCTGCGCCCTATTGGTTGCCATTCTAGGACCTGCTTTGGTAACCTTTCGTCGTTCATCCGTTGTACATGGCCGTACCATATCAGTTGTCTCATCCGTTATGCTTCCTTCGATTTCCATTCTTTCTTTTATGATCTCATTTCTTATATGATCTGTTCTAGATATTTTCATTGATCTTTTTATTGCATCAATTTCGACACTTTCCATTTTTGCTTTGTATTTTTCTGTTACGGGACAAGTCTCCATTCCATACAACAGCGTGCTTTTCACCATTGTTTCATATATGTTCAATTTTACATTCTTTTTTATCTCTCTGCTCCATAAAATAGTGTCAAGACAACCAATAACCTCTTTTGGTTTTACTATTCTTTTTTCCAGTTCTTTACAGTCTGTCCAAATGTGACAACCAAGTATACATACTTATTGCATGGAGATATTGTTTGTCCATTGTCTAGTTCTAACTCACTTGATTCGTTTCCAATACGTAAGTACTGTGTCTTGTCCACGTCACTGTTAACCCCCACTTTTGGTATTCTTCCGTTAACTTTCTCATCATATACTCCATGTCTTCTTTATCATTAGCTACAATTACTTGGTCGTCAGCAAACTGTAGTGTGTATATGGTAAATCGGTCGTTAAGTTGTATTCCCATGCCGTGTCTTTACATTTCCAGTTTTTTAGAGCTAATGCAATATATTTTAAAAAGAGTTGGAGAGATACAACATCCCTGTCTTAAGCCTTACGTTACCTGGAATTCTTTTGAAAGTCTATTTTCATTTTAGATTTTGACCCTTTGTAAAGTTCTTTTATCGCTTTTATATATGTATAATTGATATTAGTTTGTTCTAACGCTGTCCATAATTGTTTTACTGGAACGGTATCATATGCTTTTTGTAGGTCCACAAAAGTAACATGAGTCTCTATTTTTCTGGCACTCGTTTTCTCAATTACTTGTTTAAGACAAAAAACATTATCTCTACAAGATCTGCCTGAACGAAACCCACTTTGCTTTTCTTCTTCTTGGTCATAAAACAATTCTCTATTAGGTCTCTAAAAATCCTACCGTACAATCTACTTAGAGTAATGGTTACTGAAATTCCTCTGTAGTTGTTCCAGCTTGTTAAGGTTTTAGTAGAAACAGTGGGTGTAAGTGGAGGACGGCGGCGAACTATTTTTGTAAGCTTTTGAATTATTGATAATCAATCGTTGTGTGTTTGAAAAATAAAAATTTATAGATTTGAGGTAAATGATGATGTTTAAAGTAATAAAATCAACATTTTTCCAAAAAAAAAAACGGTTGAAATCTTTAGCAAAACTCAAAAAAAGTTGTCATAAAACTTGGCCGGAAAATGCCAAAATTTAAATAAATTAACACTTGGTTCTTGTTGGGTAACGCTATTTTTCGATGTTAGAGAAATTATCCTGTGTTACCGATCGGGATATTGATTTTTTTGTTTAAATATATTTGGCAAATAGTTGTATTTATATTCTGCCTTGATAGTTTTGACCATTAATTTTGTTTTGTGTCATAAATTGTGTGCTTTTTCATTTTTGTTCCTTCGGTAACGTTAATGTCCCTTCAGTAACACCTAAAATCCCTGACATTTTTGTCAAATTTGCAAGTCCAGTGTTATTTTAAACCAATTTGTTTTAATTTAAAGTTGTTCTTTAGATACAAATTATATATAAGAATAAATTATTTTTTGGAAAATGTGTATTTTATGCATTTGTAAGGAAAAAAATACCAGAAATACCTAACCCAAATCTTTAAAAATGAGTTTTTAAGAAATATTTTGATAGTATACTGAAATTACTGCGCGGTGTGTTTTTTATTCATTTTTTTAATGACTATCATATTTCAGGCATATTTTAACACATTATTTGATAAATTTTGGGTACATAATATGGCAAAAACTACCGCGTTACCGAAAGGATAAAAAAATTACCATTCCAAAAAAAAAACGCAACTCACATAATAATATATTTTTCTAGCTTTTGGTGACACATAATAGTTTAAAGTCTGACACGTTAAGGTCACAACAATTTTTGCTGATACAAAAACTTTTTTTTTCAGCAAAAATTTTGGTTTATGCATGTATTTTACGTTGGTCCAGTCACAGAAAAACTATAGCTTAGCTGCGAGTATAGCTAATTATAGTGTGGTTCAGTTTTGCAAAATTTCCCTTCAAAAGCGGTCTGACAAAAAAAATTACTTTTTTATGCTTTTTACCAATGTTTACAAGTATGAGATTTGTATAATCAAAGTTTTTACTCAACTACAGAACGGCGAAAGAAAGGGTAATGTTTTTCGATTGTTTCTCTTCAATTTGGTAGATGGGGCAAGCTTGGCATCTATCTTACTAATATTAAGATAAGATTCGTAACCGGTCCACAGGCGTTATAAGAAACCTGCGTATTATTTTATTTGCAGTACTCCACTCGGGAGTGTCTGAGTTAAGGACTGATAATAAACAAGCTGACCGCTCAGAAGAATATCTCTTAAAATAAGAAGAGTAATGTCTGTGTGTCGGCTTGGTACACACGTATAAAGATGTTTTACATTTCTGCGAAAATTTACACCTACCTGCCACATCGGGAACTATAAAAGAGTGGGCTGAAATAGGAGAGTTAGTCCAACCTCGTTTGTATAAAAAAAAATTGTGTGTGCTTAAGACCACACGGCAGAAGTGTAAACTTCAACAAGGCGAAATTAATAATCCGAAATACAAGATTTTTTGCGTTGTATATTGACGAAGTAATATACAAAGTAATAACATTTACATATTTATAATTGGGTATAAACTACTCTGGTAAATTTTGCTCTGAGTGGCCTTCATCTGCATCATCATATCGCTCTGCTGACTGTTTCTCTCATAGTTAGTCGACTCGAGCCGAATTCACCCGAATGAGCGGTACATAGCCGAGCGTTACGGCTCAGTTCAATTCAGTACCCACAAAAAGTGCTAAACGCGCCTAAAGAAGTTTACAATTCAAGGTTCTAAAATATTGACCATAATTGCTTTGATTTCATATAAGGGTTGTTCTTGAAAAATGATAACATTGCATGTAATTGGATTGTATATTTAAAATCACTTATTCCTTTGAAATCAAAATAAGTGTATAGTTAGTGTACCCAAAGGCTAACATTTTCCAGCAGCAACGAACTCTCCACAAAATGTCTCCATGGAAGAAAACTGTTCACACCATGTGACATGTCATGTGTGAACTGTAATTTTCAAAGTTAATAGATTTAAATAGTGCAAAAAAATATTTCGAGATAATAAAATTGATTTTGGGGATTATTAAAGTGGACCAAAACTCAAATATTTTAATTTGTAAAAAATATTTGTTGATATCAGGTTTTACTCTTAACAAAAAAAAAACAAAAAATCCACCTGTAATTAATTTTATTGTCACTGGCGTGATCACATGCGGTCACAGGTTTTTTTTATTCTGCAATCACTGCTTACTTTACCCATTAGATTTACCTTCAGTTTTTGAGTTATTTTTGTTTTCATGTTCACACGAGTGACTATACCTGAAACAAAAATATCAAAAATTCGAAATATTTTATTTTAAAGAGTTAAATTATTTATTAAATAATAAAGATACAACCAAATAAAAATAAATGGATCCATGACGGATCTGATACCTTCCTAGCTGGCCTATTAGCACACTTTAAGAGAAGCCATAATATATCAACCTTCAAAACAGTTTTTTGTAAATATCTTAGAAACTAACGCTCCCACAAAGTTTTCCGAAAACCGCATATTCACGCAATGCTCCGTTAAAATTTTAGCATTTTTTGAATATTTTAATTGTCAAAAAATTGTCATTAGACTGGATTTTGACCAAAATCTAATCAGCTCGTCAGAGTGTCGGCTATTTTACCTGAAAATTTTATGAAAATCAGTTTAGCGGTTTAGGAGCTATCGTGTTACGGTCTATCTTGGTCACATATCACATTTTAGTATGCTCGACCATAGCAACATATTGTAATAAAAAAAAGTGGTAAATCAATTTTTCTTTCTTTGAAAACTACTAAGTCAAATGTTACCATATTTTAGGAAAAACCCATAAACAAAACTGAGTACACCAGGTATAGTGCAAAATTGTTGAAAGTGTTTATTAATGTTAGGTTTCGTTTGCAGTACATTTTGCGGCTTTCCGCATACACCTTCGAAGATATTGCATTTTGATAACTTTTGCATTCCGAATCATTTTATTTACAGTTAAACAAATTAAAGAAATACTTTATTTATATTTATTGAAAACACATTTTTTATTTAAGCTAAGGTTTACCATTCTTTATCAAACAGAGTGATACATACAATGTCAATGCCGTAACTCGAGCTCCTTTGTTCTGATTCGGTATATAGAAGCAGGCACACATTAAATGGGATTTTAAAAATCCACGATTTTGATAAAATGTTAGTATGTTGTAGATCTCGATCTCCTAATCAAAAGTTCTCATGGGCTCAAAACGATCCTATGACTGGTTTCCAAGATACGGCGGGTATGAGACTTCCCCAACAGGAATAAATTGAAATTCCTTTATAAAACTTTCGGTGATTTTAATACAAAAAAGTGATAAAAATAATTGATTCTTATATTTGATAACCATGCTAGATATTACCTGACAATTTTTATGTACAGGGGGTACTCAAAAAGTATAATATTTGTATTTGATTCATACTTTTATTTAAATAAATTGATCTATAATGAATCTGATACCTTCCTAACCCATTGGCTCGCACACTATTTTAACGTTTAAATTATGCAGTTTTTGCATCTCCATGGTAACAAAGAGAAGTTTGTTTTCAAAAAATACCCAGGTTAATTTTATTTTACCAAATACTGAATACCCTGAAGGCCGATCAACTCCTTTCAATTTAGTAGATACCCTTTGACCTACCTTTGAATCCATTTTTCTAGCGAGTGTCCGTTTTTTTTACATTCCTAACCCGCACCGAAAATGTGACGTCTGTCCGTGTGTGTGTGTGTGCACGTGTGTGTGTATGTCTGTCCGGCCCACGATAGCTCCTAAAACGCTGTACCGATTTTCATGAAATTTTTAGGTAAAATTTTATACAATACTGTGAAAAGCTGGTTAGCTTCTGGTCGAAATCCATTAATGCTAACAATTTTTGGCAGTTTAAAAGTTGAAAATATGCTAACTTTTTAACGCAGCATCGCATATGCGGTTTTCGGAATATACTAAAACGTTTTTCTCAATAATTTATGTTATTACTAAAAACGTCATAGAATCTTCCGGTTCTGAGACATTTACAAAATCTGTTGTTAAGGCTGGAATAGCGTGGAGTGTGCTAATTGATCCATTTATTTATAAATGTGCATTAAAATTATCACGTGACATCTAGCATGGTCATCAAATATAAATCACTTATTTTGATCACTTTTTTGTATTTTTAAGTTTTACAAAAGAATTTATTCGTATGTTGGGAGAGCCACATACCCGCCACTGTATCTTGGAAAACAATCATAGGATCGCTTTGAGGCCATGAGAACTTTTGATCAGGAGACCAAGATCTACAATATACTAGAATTTAATTAAAATCGTAAATTTTTTAAAATCCTATTATGGGTGTGCCTGCTTCTTTGAAAAATCCTTAAACTTTCAGATTTTGGGGGTCATGGGGGTCTTTGGAGGTTTTTGCAGCCATTTAAAAAAACAAATATATTATACAACGAGGAGAATTTAGTGGCATAAGGGCAAGGAAAATAAGAAAAATAAGATAATAAAAAGATTTACCTCAGGCTAGGATCGAACCAGCGACCTCTCGCTATCTAGGCACTAATGCCACTAAATTCTCCTCGTTGTTTAATTTATATTAGGGCGCTAAAACTAACCTTTGAAATATATTATTTTTTGTTTATACAAATATATATTTTGAATGTACACCCAGTAGCGTGTCGTGGATAAAAGGGCGGGGCGGGGGGGTGGGAGCGAAGACCTTAACACCAGTATTTACTCAGACCTTAAGACTTAGCATTATAGACCGGGTTTAAGTATCAAGTCTATAGACTTGATACCGACCGGTGTAAGTGTATTTTTCTAATACTCACAGGTCAAATAACTGCAAAGATTTGGTTCACCCCGATGTGCAATATGATAGTAAGCATTTCTCAGTGAGTTTCATCTCATAAAAATTCAAATTAATTTTAGAAATAAAGAAAAACCACGAAAACGAAATGTAATTTTTTGGAAACTTAGTACGTGCAGTCGTAGGATTCCCGTTAAAAATAGTCTCAAATTGTAGTACCACCCCTGAGGGGTGGTTTAAAGTTCGAAAAACAATAGAACTAATCCATGATTGACAAAAAAACTTATATACAAAAATATTCAAAGGTAAATAATACATAAATAACAATATTTAAATACTGTAAAAAGCACAAGATATTAGAATCCCTTTTCAATTACACATTCACCAAAACAATTGACCATCGGTTTAATCGTCGCTAACTTGTCTAAAAAATTAACATGTAAAATATAGCTGACAGCTGACACTGACTTACACGGTTTTTATTCGACATTTCCTATTGACGTTTGGAGGTTTAAATATGGCCGTTTTAAAACCAAAATATTTTATTATTTTTATTTATTTATAACCTTTGTGTGGAAATAATGTCTTTGTTACAACGAAAAAAGATGACCCATATCGCAAGGTATTTATAAACAATTTATATAAATATTAAAAACTATTGCATTCACGGGAAAAATAAGTTAAACCTTCAACCAAAATGTAGACTTTTAAACCTAGGATTGTAGCACTTAGCACTGTCGACCCTTTAGTAAAAAACCGAACCGAACCGAACCGAACCGAACCGAACCGAACCGAACCGAACCGAACCGAACCGAACCGAACCGAACCGAACCGAACCGAACTGGTGTAAGGGGCGCAAATATAGGTATGGGAGTCAAATAAATTACAAACCTTTTTTTTAAATAATAACACTATTAATCCTATTCTTTTCTCAAAGGACGCCAGGGGAGCTAAGCGCAGAGGGGCGGGAGGGGGGGCGTTCGCCCCCCCTTGACCCCCTATACGACACGCCACTGTGTACACCTGTGTCAATTGGGGCTTTACAACGACAATTTAAAATTTCGGCGCCATGTGGCAACCGAGATATTCCGACTCAGCGGGGTCGAAATAGGAGGAATTGACCATTTGCCCAAAAGTAATATAAAATGCTTCTAGAAAGTGGATTTTCCGAAATCTTGCCTTAACCTATATGAATTTTTTTATTGAGTATTTATGTTTTTTTTTCTGCATGTCCCGTATTTTGGCCTCCATTTTTAACCTCAGTCACGCTTTGAACTAAAACAGGTCTGGCAACCCTAATCTGGATTTTGACTTCGACTGAGCATATTTTATGTCACAAAAGTTGGATAAAAATATCAGTCCTTAAGACAACACCCCTTCACTATGCATTTGCATCGCCATTTAAAAAGACACGTTTCGAGCGTTAATTTTTCACAGGACATTTTATAAAACTAAGCAACAACAAGAATAAAAAAAAGTCCTACAATATTTCTCTAAAAGTCGATTCTTTACCGCTGCGCTGCTGTATTAATCCTAAGACTGTCTGGCAGCATAACAATGATCTTCAGCTTTGCAGACGACTTCTTATTTATACGACACTGATTTACAGAAGCATAAAGAGAAATGTAGAAAAGCTGCATGCATTTTCGTAGCAAAATATAAATATAATCGGTGTGCTTGCTGGTGCATAGCCAATACAAAAATCAAATAATGGGGTCTTCCTCCAGAAAATTTTGATAATTGCATTTTACTAATAGGTTTTTCAAAATCTATTTTTTCATTGCCTTTCGCATATTAATTTAAATTCTTATTTTATTTAAAAAGCTATAAGTATGGTTTGGTTTTTTTGTATCAAACTGGAGCTGTTTTCTTGTGTTCTCTGTAGGCAAACGATTTACGATAATTTATCTGACTTTAAAAATGCCAGAGATCTTTACCTTTTATGCGTTTACTTTTCGTGCTAACCGCTAATATAGTTATGATCTATAACTTTTTAGCTTAATTTTTTATTTCAAAGCAAACCCGATATTGCAGTTTCTCAGTACAGTTCCTCGGATGGGTTTAGCAAGCGCGGATTAAAATTTTGATAATTGCATTTTACTAATAGGTTTTTCAAAATCTATCTTTTCATTGCCTTCGCACATTAATTTAAATTCTTATTTTATTTAAAAAGCTATAAGTATGGTTTGGTTTTTTGTATCAAACTGGAGCTTTTTTCTTGTGTTCTCTGTAGGCAAACGATTTACGATAATTTATCTGACTTTAAAAATGCCAGGGATCTTTACCTTTTATGCGTTTACTTTTCGTGCTAACCGCTAATATAGTTATGATCTACAACTTTTTAGCTTAATTTTTTATTTCAAAGCAAACCCGATATTGCAGTCTATCAGTACAGTTCCTCGGATGGGTTTAGCAAGCGCGGATTGGAGAGAGGGGTTACGTGGTAATTATCCCACCCTATAAAAAAAATGCACTTTTTCTAAATAATTAAAGGGAAAACAGGAGAATTACCCCCTAGAAAAAAAATTATATTGAAAATAATTTCGACTATTACCCCCCCAAGAGTTCGTCCCAGATCCGCGTTTAAGGTTTGGAGGGGGTGGAGCTTGCGTAGGACAAAGATAGCCTTTGACTTCAATTGACCATGAATGAATTTAAAATCACAATACGTATTATACATGGACAGGGTGTCCAATTCCAGTGGAGGATCAGGCTTTAAAAATTGGGAGAACCCAAAATAAAACTCAATTATTACTTTTTTGTAAACGTCTTAACATATTCTCGAGAACTGCTCAAAGGGCATCAATCGCCCCCCCGAAGTTTTTAGGACTCACAAATAATAAAATATTTAGTAGTGATAAATAAGTATTATAGTAGGCAATACGCATTTTTTATGACAGGATTGAATCTTATTTTTAGATTTTTGCTTATAGCTGAAAACATGGTCAAACTAAAGTTTGGTTAAGTATTCAAGTTTCTAAAACGACCAAAATCTTAAGCGTATTTTATATGCAAAGTGGGTAACAAAATATTTCTGTCTTCTAAAGTTCACTTTTGATAAAGGACGTTATACTAAACTTCGATTTTACTCTTGTCTTGTTTTCACAAATGACGTTTTTAATAATTTCCGGTTATTAATGATTCCGTTTTTGACATTGGACTGCTATAACAGTTTCTTTTATGATCTTGGACGCTTTTTTTGGTCATTTATGACGATGGACAGGGATTCATTTTTAATTAATAACTCTCTCCGTTTTTCTTTATTACCTACCTGTAAAAAACGTAGTTGCAATTTCTTTTTGGCAGCACTCGTGGAAAAATTTCAGAAAATGAAAGATTGTGCTCTAGGGAAATCTATCATGGAAAATTTTCTCGGAACACATTTTCCACTCTGCATGTGCTACATGAAAGTTTAATTTATTAGTCCGATCTTTCGAATGAGTTTATTAAAAAAATTGATATATGGACTGCATTTAATAATGCTTGTTTGCTCTCCATGCAGTTGACGTCCAGGTGGCGCCACAACTTACAAACAACCAGTAGCGGCTGGTGACGTTATAAATTGGGGGGGCAGAAATTTATATTGCATGGAAAAAGAGTTAAAAAAACATACCTATACAATTTTATTTAAGCAGTTTACAAAAAAGCAGCTACTTGGTGTAGTTTTTAGTTTATTTGTTTATAGATAAAGTCTATTCGCCCTTATTTTACATGCGCAAAGTGCTTGGATTAGCACTTCAGACTCATCATGGCCCCGTAGAGCAACCTCAAAAATCCCACAGAATTTTAAACAGTCTAACCTACTAAGTATATGTCTATTTTTTGCCACATTTTCATTATATTCGGTAATGTTTTGCCTATAGGCACCATTCAATTGGCACCTTATATCAGTCTTGCCTAGCATAGAAAATTCTATGTGGTTATTTAAATAAGTAGCACTTACTTTGTGTCTTTAACTTTTCATTAAAGTGCTTGATATCACACACTCCTTTTGCCCCCACGCAGGATCACTTCGTAAGCAAAAAAAAAGCAGTTCGTTTTTCACAACCGCACAACCAGTTTTTAGCATCGTATAATTTTTTATTACTTGCACTAAAATTTTGGTTAATTTTTAGGATTTTTAGGTCCGGTCTATGTGGCCCTAAAGATTTTATTTGTAATCGAAGTTCATATGTCAACGTATTTAAATTTGCACAGTTAATTATGTAATCAACGGTATTTATTTCCATTTTATAAACAATACCCCAAATCAAAACAAACTCATACGTCTTCACTAAGGATAGAACCGGCAATGTGTAGAAAGGCAACGGACGTTTCTACACGATGATGATGGCCGACTTCAACTAAAACACACATTCCACTGCCCCCGCTCGAGGACATCCACCCATACCCCGCTGAGAAACAAGTGAAATTGAAACATTGCCCCGCGCGGCGCTGCCGGCTTGTAATTATTTACGCTAAAAAAGTTCACCCAATTAATCGCTTAATGTTAACCACAGATAATAAAAAGAACTAGACAATCATATCGTAAGGGAAGATTTAACTCTTTTTAAATAAATCAATTAAAAATACTGTTTGTTGTCTAGTTTTGGGAGGGCAACGGGGCAGTTGCCCTACCTGTAGCAGCCGCCACTGCAAACAACACCTTATGATGTTGAGGTATAATTGTCTTTGATTTGTGTTGTGCTTATCCCTGAGCGATTAGCCCTAGTGACGAAGGGTAGCCACAGAGACGTGTTTTCACATCTAGGGATACCTTATCGGGATTAAGTTATGCCAAAGATACTTCATATTTTAACAGTCGGGAGTCAAGCTTGCATACCAAGCGCGATAGTACAAAAGTATTATTTTGCTAGCTGGCAACACAGACTGTTCCTACATTTAACGAATTTTATTTTTTGTAACCAGTGTATGGATTCTTGAAACTGGTAAGAGTGAGAATGAGCATTACGTCAAAACCAATAGTATCAAAGAATCAATCATCAAGAAATCAAGTGAGATCGCATGTTTGACTTTTACCCGATTTTGAGGGAGTCCTCCTTCTGACCCATTCAAGAATTCATTCCCATGTAATTAACATGAGTCCGTTTCAATGGCACGTCAGTTACAGGTTAATGGCTGTGGATGTAATTTCTTAATAAAAACTTTTATTTTGCTTTCAGAATATTATAATCGGCATCGCTGGCGGCATGGTGGCCTGCATCAAAGTCCTTTCGCCGAAACGTCAAGAGGCCCTGCTCTATCTGGCCGCTTCGGTCTTAGCAGTCAATGTTATAGCGCTCATGCTGACCGAGTGGCGGCTCCATTTCGATCTGCCAAAAGTCATCAACACTTATCCAAACCACTTGCTCATTGATTATGGTAAGTCATTTTTGCTGATCTCAATCCAACAATCTATTGTAAAGTGTTATTTACAGTGGAATTATAAGGTAAAAAAGGTAAAATTGTTGTTGCGAAGAATAGACAAAGACAATATTTTGAGAAATTCTTCCAATATTTTGAACTAGACTTAAAAATAACAATTTCTTAACAAAACATATGATAACAGACTAAAAAGTTTGCATTATCAGGTCATTATAACACAATCACAAAAACAATAAAAACAATCGATCAGTCGTCATTAGAACGTATCAGACGATTAAACAATCATATAATAAATGATGATCAATCTGTGAATGAAACAATTAAGCACTACAGCAGTTCAACAACCAAATATTTAAATAATTGAATAGCCGAAAAATGGAACAATTAAGGTTTATAGCCATCTAAGACATAGAGTTCGAGGCCTCCTATTTTAGTAAATAATAAAAAAAATAATTGTTCTTACCTATCTCAACAAATCAAAACAAGCTAATTAATTAAGCAGACAAACAAAAGAAGTACCAAACGATTAAAATAAATAATAAATCAAAGCATCAAATTATTAAAGGATTAAACAGCAAAGAAGAAGATAGTTAAACAATCAGGCAATCCAATAACAGAAATCAAACAATTAAACAAAGAAACAACCGAATGATCTAATTGTTCCACACTCAAACAATTAAGTTATGGAACAATTAAACAACCGAAGCATTTTTTAATGGAATTAAGTAAATATTCCAACTCATTTTAGCAAAACAACCAAGCCAAACAACAAAGGAATACATTTACCGTATGAAATAAACAAACGAAAGACTAAATAAATAATTAAACAATTTAACAATATAACAATCAAACAAGAAAATGAAGAATAATACAAACCAACACTTAATGAAATAAACAATGAAAAAAACAAAAAATTAAAAAAATTAATTAAAGAAATACACATTTTGTAACCAATTCAAACAAACACTTTAACCAAAAGCTTTAGATCATAACAAAAACATTTCATGTAAAAAAGCCAAGTACGCGAAAATGGTATTCCGTAAAAAAAATTGAGATAAAAGTAAAGCCAAGTTCTCCAATACAAATTTCAAAATGAAAGGTTATTACTAGTTTGGAAATGTTTTTTTTAAACTTTGCTATTACAGCCAACTTCTTTATGTGCAATTTAGCACTTTGCCTAGAAGTTTTTTCCAGGCGTAATAGCCAAGTTTAGAAAAACATTTCCAAACTAGTAATACCCTTTCATTTTGAAATTTGTATTGGAGAACTTGGCTTTAGTTTTATCTCAATTCTTTTTACGGAATACCATTTTCGCGTACTTGGCTTTTTTTTACATGAAATGTTTTTGTTATGATTTCACTTCTTTTTTAAAGGATTTGAATAATATTTAAGTTTTAAAGTAGCAAAATATGCGGAATATTGTTCAAAACTTTTACAATACCTTATTGAAAATTTTGAGGTTTTTCGATTTTTTCCTATGGTTTTATTATCGTTCCTATAAGCGTTCTAAAGCTCACCTCTCTAGCGTTCCTGGAAGTGGGCAATGTTACTTTTATATAAATTTACATTTATAGGGGAGGAAAGTAAATTAAAATTTTGGTGTTTTTATATTTTTTCCTATAGTTTTATCATAGTGCCTTGCAGTCTTCAAAAGCTCAGCTCTCTAGCGTTTCTGGAAGTGGGCAGTGTTAATTTTACATAACTTTACATTTAAAGGGGAGGGAAGTAAATTAGAATTTTGGGGTGTTTTAATTTTTTTCTATAACTTTATCATAGTTACTATCGGCCTTCCATAGCTCAGGTCCCTAGCGTGTCTGGAAGTGGGCAATGTTACTTTTACATTACTTTACATTTATAGGGGAGGGAAGTAAATTATAATTTTGGGGTTTTTAAATTTTTTCTTTTAGTTTTATCATAGTTTCTATCAGTCTGCCAATGCTCAGTACATTTATAGGGGAGGGAAGTAAATTATAATTTTGGGGTTTTTAAATTTTTTCTTTTAGTTTTATGATAGTTTCTATCAGTCTGCCAATGCTCAGCTTTCTAGCATTTCTGGAAGTGGCCAATGTTACTTTTACATAACTTTCATGTATGTATAGGCAGAGAACATATAATATATAATTTTGGAGTTCTTTTATTTTTTCCAGGGGCTTGGTCATAATTTCTATGTCTTTCAAATTTCAGCTTTGTAGCATGTAATATATAAATAAACAAATAATCAAACGATTCGATAAACGATAAATAGTTAAACAATCACACAGGAAACTTCTCAACCAATCAAACAGTAAAATAAAACATAAAATAAATAAACAATCCAACAATAAAAAAAACCAAACAACCGAACGATCTAATTGTTCCACACTCAAACAATTAAGTTATGGAACAATTAAACAACCGAAGAATTTTTTAATGAAATTAAGTAAATATTTCAACTCATTTTAGCAAAAAAAAACAAGCTAAACAAACAAGGAACACATTTACCGTATGAAATAAACAATTTATCAAGCGAAAGACTAAATAAATAATTAAACAATATAACAATCAAACAATAAAATAAAGGATAACACAAACAAAATGAACAATGAAAAAAACAAAAAATTAAACAATAAATTAAAGAAATACATATTTTGTAACCAATTCAAACAAACACTTTAACCAAAAGATTTAGATATTAAATATAAATAACCAAATAATCCAACGATTCGATAAACAGTTAAACAATCACACAGGAAACTTCTCAACCAATCAAACAGTAAAATAAAACATAAAATAAATAAACAATCCAACAATAAAAAAACCAACCAATCGAACCATTAAACTACCCAACAATCGTACCAACAAAGAATCGAGCAATCAAAAAACTCAACAATAATGAATCAAATAACTAAAGCGTGAAAGAATAAAAATAAAGTATAAAATAAACAAACAATCAAATAATGAAAAAAACGAACAATCGAATCATTCAACAAAGAAATAATCGAACAAAGAATTGAAGAATTTAATTGCAGAATCTAAAACTGGAGCAATCAAACAACTAAACCATAAAACAAATCAAAGAAACAAACCAACGAATGAAGCAAACTTCTTTTATTCACGTATACCATGCAAATTTTACACATTAATTCTCTTAGTGTAATGCAAAATCATATCTGATACAGTGTGAAAATACTTCGGTGTAAATTTTTTCTCAGTGTCTGATCTGCTGGTATCCTTGAAGAACGTTAAGCATCTGTGGTCGCCCAGTCTGCCCATTCCGGTACTCATGACGATCGTAGGCTGTTGATACAGGGTGACTATTTGGAAGTATGACCAACAAGTTTAGATGTTTGGAATTTTAGTCAGATTGGCTTACACTTTCATTGTAAACCTAAGCATCATCGCCTGGCGATGACAGACAGCGGATGGGTAACCGTTCGTCTGGGTTCCCTCATACTAGGTGGCTGATTCTGGTCAAGGTCAATAGAGAGATTTTTAAGGGAATTTTCCATCTCAAAACTTAATAGTTGCATTAATTTAGATCCTTTTAATAATGATTTTGTATGGAATATTATTATTATAAGTTATAATTTAGCCATTCAGATATTTCAAAGCCAATTCACATAAAAAGCATAAGTCAGTTAGCAGCACTACTCACCTTTTTCTGTAGTTACATCACCCTATACATATCTTAAATCTGTAGGTATTAAAAGTTCTTGTTCCTACTCGTATAGGTACCTTTTAAAATTTCCATTGAATGATCTCTTTGTTTATACATAAAGCATAACGAAGGCTGGATCTAAAACCTACGGGAGACCGACAAATCTTTTTGGAGGATTCTATAGAACTATAGAATTATATACCTGGTGGCCAGTTCCTTTATTTATAAATCTTTTTATATGTAGAAACAGGGCTATCAAAACGGACGGGCCATGATCCTCCACTTTATTGACGTCACATCCGGGGCTGATTTTTTTTTTGATCGTCACATCACGACACAGCTGATTGTCTTTAAAATATTGAAGTTGGAATGACGGTTCATGAATATTTATTTTTTTTTTAAATAAAGCCGGTTTTGAGATTGTTTTTACTATATTCTTGAAGAACAATTTTTTTTTTAATGTATAGTAATCTTAATTTTTCAGAGCCGCTTCATTAGCTCACACAAAAATTAAATTTAAAGCAGACGCGAATGTGACAAACACAGATGACAATAAGACCCAATGTAAATGTCAGCCCCTAGAGCAGTGGCGTATATAGAAAAAAGTTTCGGGGTGGGCCCGAGACAGTTTTAGGGGGGCCCGAGACAGTTTTGGGGGGGGGCCCGAGACCTTATGAGGCTGTATTTTATGCTATTTATGTTTGTATTCATGAAATATGTGGAAAATATCCAAACAAATCTTAGCTTCGGGGGGGCCCGGGCCCCCCCCCCCGTATATACGCCACTACCCCAGAGAACAGCTGATTTTTTCAGGGTCGTGGCCTGTAAATTTTTGTTGGCCTTGGTAGAAATAAAAATATACTAAGTAGAAATGTAATTTTACAGGGTAAACAAATAACCACTAAGTAGTTTAGTCTAAAGTCAGTCCACTTACCGGTATAATTTGGGGGTAATAATTTATCTTTACCACAGTTAGACCATCTTGTCCGGATGTTAAAAAACTTTGATGACCATCTTGAGTGGTAGCTTCAACAATGCCGGACGGTGTTTAAAAATTGCCAAATTAAAAAAATGATTCTCAGTTTAAAAGTTTGGAGGATAGAAGCCCTAAAGACAGCCTTAAATGAGGTATTTCCTAAAAATGTTTACAAAATTTAAAAAAAGTTATTTTGCAGCGAGAGGGTACACCCTAGCATTAAACTCCATGCTATATCAGCCTTGAAAACTGTTTTTGTAAAAATCTCAGAAACGAAAGGCCCTATGAAGTTTTTGGTTATATTACAAATTATTGAAAAAAATATGAAAAATGAACCGTTAAAAAGTTAGCATATTTACAAAATTTTAACTGTCATTAGCATTAATGGATTTTGACCGAAATCTAATAAGCTCGTTACAGTGTCGAACACTATTTTACCTGGTTTCATGAAAATCGGTTTAGAGGTTTAGGAGCTATCGTGTTACGGATAGACACACGCACATTCACACAAACAGACATCATGGCAATATTGCCAAGGATCATCTAGGTGATCCGTGATAATGCTAAGATACACCCAAGTAACACATTTTCGGCGTTATCTCAAAAAAAAAATCGTCGAAAATAATACTGTTACGGGTTCACAACGACAGTTAATACGGTCAAATGTCAAAAAAACAATATGTCAATTTATTTCGACAACTCAATATACAAAAATATCACTAATAACTCACTATTGAAATCGGCTTATTAACTTCGTGTTAATAACTCGCGATTACTACAGTTCGTTAAGGTCATCTCTGAAGGACTTTCGTCGCGCGATGTCCGGCCTTTTATAGCTTTTTCGGCGAACTATCTATCCGTTTTCGGCGCCTAGAAAATTCGCGTAGACGAGCGAGCGTAATTCATAGATAACGCAACTAAAACCTAGACTAGTAATACAACCATATGATAAGTCAACCTAATACTACACTAAACCTAAATAAATTCTAACTATAAAATTTAAATAACTTAAATTTGTCACAATGCTTTCTCTAGGCATTGCTGCGCGGGCTAGGAAGGCAAAAATATATGAAACTTAAGTCCAATTTAAAATACTCTGCCAATATATGGGCCCCTAAGCTCACACTAGGTACTATAGTTATAGTGTACGTGTGAGCTCATATAACTAAAAACTGAAATATATTTTATTCAATTCCAGACTAAATTACCTTTTGTTTGATACCACACAAGCCATGTTTTGACTTAAACTAAAATTTTTGAAATCTACCCCCACCCTTAAAAAAAAACAAAAACTAAAATGTATTTTGTTAAACTTCGGACTCAATTACCTTTCGTTTGATATCACACACGCCATATTTTTACTTAAACTCTAATTTTTAAAATATACCCCCACCCTTTTTTTAAAATAAATTAAAATGTATTTTGTTTAACTGCAGACTCAATTACCTTTCGTTTGATATCACACACGCCATATTTTCACATAAACTCTAATTTTGAAATCTACCCCCACCCTTTTATTTGGGTTGTGTTCGGTGGATTTTCTTCATTTTTAAATGGGACCATCTCGACCCAAGACCCAGCCTAGGTACCAAATTTCATTGAAATCGGCCAAGCGGTTTTTGAGTTATGCGCGTTGGTCGTTACAGACAGACATACAGACAGACAGACAGACAGACAGACAGACATACAGACAGACAGACAGACAGACAGACGGCGCAACAAAAAAGTTTCAAAATCATCTGAAACGCAAAGATATATAAAAATTTTTGAAATCGGAGCAACTTTTTTTTTCTCGAAAAAATTAGGATCACCATAGCTCACACTACTATAGTATAGTATATGTGTGAGCTAAAATAGCCAATTATAATGTAACCTATTGGTTTTCTAATAGTAATAAATATACTAGCTTTTGAGTAAGCATCTTAGGTTTTTTCGGTTTATTAAAAAATGACGTACGATACACGACCGGAAATTGACTTTTTTTAAACCAACCGCAAAAAAAGCACATTCCGTACAATTTTTTATACGGAAAGTGTCACTTTACAGACAGGTACCTTATTTTGTCCCTTTTGAGATTTTTAGTTTTTTGTGGCTTTAAATAGTTCTGGACATCCTGTAACGGATGAAACCCAACCTTATTATTCAATCAAATATTTTAAAGGTCGTTTTAAAAACGTAAGGTAGGTAAATCCTCCGGGCTGCCACAGGTTGGTTGGTAAGGTAGGTGAGGCTGGTGTTTTTAGTGGTGTCACTGCAACTAAAATTGAATATCTAATCTTGGAATTAATACGTTCAAATTTTATAAGAGTTTATAATAAAAATGCTAGCCTTGACTATCTTTTTACACATGCAGATCGTGTCTTCTTTAAGGACGATTTGTCCTTGCGAAATAAAACAAGGTCATAGGATGCTAGCGCTAGCGCAGCACTCATCACCAATTCCTTAAGGCGCGTTCTCACAAATCGATTTTAGTTGATCAACTTTAGTGGATCGCCCCCTTTTCAATCCTAAGACACCTGTTTTCCTTAAGGAGTGGTTTCCATATGTTTGGTATGTCCGTGCTTGGTTGACTGAAAACTTCTTTATTCTGCATTATAAACGCGGCTTCAATAAACTTTCGTTTTCGCCAATGCGACTCCTTATGTAAAACTTTAGCTTCTGACCACTGAATCCTGTGATCATTTGACCATGCATGATCTGCTAAACCGGATTTTTCAATATCCCCTAATTGGGTACTTTTTAGATGTTCATTTACTCTAACCTGAAGAGGGCGTTTCGTTTCACCTACATATGATTTACCACACTCACACGGGATTTGGTAAATACATTCCTTATTATTTGAGGGATTGTCTGGTTTGGTTTTAGTTACAAAACTTCTTATCGTATTTCCCGAAGAAAATACTGTTTTTATATTATAGTGTTTAGCTATTCGTCTTATGTTTTCTGAAATCCCTTGAACATATGGAATGTTATTAACACCTAACGGATTATTATTTTGAGCATTTGGTACATTTAGTTTGTTTTTAATTTTAAATTTTGTTGAGTTTATTAATTTCTCGGAATAACCATTCTGTTGTAAGTTCTTTTTAATGTTGTTAATTTCTGTGGTTAATTCTTCATTATTATTACAAATATTTATGGCTCTTAAATACAAACTTCTTATAACTCCTTGTTTTGTTGCAACAGAATGTAGACTTAAAATTTAGGTACTTTCCCGTGTGTGTAGGTTTCCTATATACAGTGGTTTGAATGTTTCTGTCTAATCGTTTGACAAGAACATCCAAAAAAAGTTAAGGCCGAATCTTTTTCAATTTCCATGGTGCACTTGATTGTTGGTCGAATACCGTTTAAATGGTGCAGAAAATTCTGTAGTTCATCATCATTTTCCGGCCATATAATAAATGTGTCATCCATGTATCGTAGCCATAGTTTTGATTTGACTCTTGCTGTGTTGATCGCATGGTCCTCGAACCACTCCATGTAGATGTTTGCTACCAGTTTATTGAAGCCGCGTTTATAATGCAGAATAAAGAAGTTTTCAGTCAACCAAGCACGGACATATCAAACATATGGAAACCACTCCTTAAGGAAAACAGGCGTCTTAGGATTGAAAAGGGGGCGGGCCGTCACACCTGACTGCACACCAAGTAGTATAAGTAGTAGCCTAGAGACTAGATTGTTTAGTTTACACTTGATAACGGTTAGAGATACTTACTAACCAAAACGTCGTGTTTAAAAAAAAAATAAAGACAATGGAAGTCCGAAATTTTATTTCTACTCAATCATTGTCTACGAGTTTCAAACAAAGAGTACTCCAGAGATCTTAGGCTTAGGTTAATTTTAGTCTGTCGAAAGAGTTCTAGCTACGAGTTTTCCACACAATTCCACACCTTAAGACAAAAACCCAACGATCTTTTTTCTTTTCGATCTTTGTTCCGGCACCCCATGCAAGTATTCATGTTCTCTGTAGCATGAATTTGCCACATTTGCCGTGGTTAGGTTCGATCTTTAATACTTTCGATCTTAGGTTTTTTATCTCTTTATTTACGATCCAGAGATCTTAGAGCAATGTAGCAAACTAATTTAGAACCTTTAAAAGTATTTATATATTACCCGCTTGAAATGCGGAATCAGATTCATTTCTTCTGTTTCTCTATAAGTGCCATCGCCATAATCATCATTCCTATTCTAATCGTGTATGTCGTTACTTAGTAAGTCGTATTAAAAAGACCATCTAAACCACTCCATTAAATTTCTCGGTCACGATATTCTCATTTTTCCCACATTTCGGATCCTCTTCTTGAAGTAGCACAAATCTTGATCCTCCTGTTACATGACCAAGTTTTGCAGTTTTCTACTGCCTATTGCATCAAGTCTCTATCAATGTTTAGTCTGATGATTTATTTGATCAATCCGTGACATCTCACGTATGTATTATCCATGATTCTTTGTAGGTTTTCACGGTTTTCCGCTAAAAACTGTCATTTAAAATCACTTTTTCATATTATTAGGGTTAAATAAAGTTGGTAAAAGAATAAGACCTTGGCGTACACCCCTCGTGTTTTATTGGTATTTGATATTTATTGGTCTAACGGTTCCATTTTAGTTTAATATAAATGTTTGAGGTAAAAGTTTCCACTATTTCTTGAATGTATCGTTATGCGTTCTGATGAAGGCTAGAGGTAGCTTGAAGGCGCATCTCAAATTATACATGGGTCACCACGTTCGCCAAATCCTCTTCTTATCCTTACCTTACCAATAATTCTAATTTTATCTAAGAATGCCATTCTTATTGTCACCACTTAAGTCGATTTCTTTAATATTCTAGTGTTTTACCAACTCTGGTCAATAGTGTGTCTAGTATCTTAGTAACTCTGGTCAGGGTGATCAGTAACTTTAGAAAATGTTACTGTGTTTTTCTTTTAATCAAATTCTTAACGTTAAATACAGATAGCTATATTTCCAATGTATGACGCGTACCATCAGACGTACAAACCCCATGGTATTCTCTCCGATAGTACGACCAGCAGCACCTCTCTCTTTCTGGCCATAGGATACCATCTCAGTCGTGAGTCGGTGTGCCAATAATATCTCCACCATCAGGTATATACCATACCAATCCTATAGGTAACCGACCACAAGAGAAAATCAGCATCCGTGTGACAAAACGTGTTTTTACTAACCGCACTGTAAATGCCGATAGTATTATTATTGTTGTTGTTATTTAGCATTTTATAGTTCGCGAAATGTGATGTGAAAACTACATCTTGTATAATGTAATTACTTTCGTTTATGTTTTTACCATATCGGGTTTGTAGTGGAAATAGTTTTTCCTGGTTTATTAAGTGAGGTGAGTTCAGGTGCTTGGTGTATGAAAGAAGTTGGAGTTTTAAAAGATCATATTTTTGCGCAGTTTATAACGTTTCCGATCTATATTTAAAACCGCTCCCGAACCATCTGAGAGCAATACCAAAAATACTTGTATTTTGTATTTAAAACAATTGCACCCCAATTCAATCTCGGGTGGATTGATCTCTGTGGTCCTTGGTCCTGAGACATATCAAGGGATTTAGATAAAAAAAATAAACATAATGCTATTTTTTCGCTGTATTTGGTATTTTAGTATCTTTTTTCTTTATTCTTTTTGGTGTGGTGCAAAAAAGGAATAGGAGGAAAGAACGGATCGCGTCCTTTAAGATTTGGATCATTTAGGGATTATTTTGCAGTTACTCCTGCAACTCATCAATAGCTTTTGAAGAAAACATCCTCAAATGTAAATAACGCCCACTCATAGTCTACAGTTCAGTTTTATCACAACTTTATTGAACAGTCAATAAGTCAGAAAGAGTTATCATTGCCTACAGTTTCACAGTTTTGGTAACTTACGATACCTACCTACCTACAATGTACCTCCGCCTAGCTGGTGGATAATTCAATATAATTATTTGATAAGCCATCCTACGATAAATTGTCATTTAATTAGACTTTCTATTCTTTTGGATGAAAAAGTTTTGTCCTTTGAACTTAAAGCAAATGATTTTCCGTGTTGTACAAACACTGTACAAAACAATTTCTGCAAAAATTATTGAACTACATTCAATATTAGTAAAACTAAGTAAGTATAACCCTTTCATTTTTGTAAGTGGCGAATTTGAGAGTCAGACAGTTTAAAAGTGATGGAGAATGCCGAGACGCTGCGTCGTGCTGGCTGACCCAAAAATCACTTCGCTTTTTATTTAATCAGTATAAAAGTTATTGGCAAATTTCGCCTAAGGTTATTTCAACATGGTGGCCAAATATTTTAAATTAGGTATTCTGAAAATATCGGTGTATATGTTCACATGCTTAAGAGTTTCGTAACTTATGCATTTTATAATAAATTGCAACAGCGCAAGTTCAAATAAAATAATTTTAAATATACGCAAATATGCAATTGCAAAAGCAAAATGTTTTATTGTTATACATATCATTAATCATTTAAAAATTCTTGTCTTAGATGGAAAGGAAAATAATCAATAGATATTCATCATCAATATAAAGAATTTTGAAAAAAAAAATATTTAGAAAGAGGGAAAGACCAAAGAGGATCTGGATAAAGAGGTGAAATGAGGAAAATGGAAAGAACTGAACCAATTTCAAAAATGTAATACTTTAAAGATGAACTAACGGAAAAGGGAATTTAAATTAGATATAACAATGATAACTGCATAACATATTTAAGTGGAAGAAATAACCAAGAATCTGGATAATGGAAAAAAAATAACAAAAACGTTAAATTTCTAAAGAAAAACAATAATAGTAGATCAAATAACCAAGCCCGACATAATAATGAATTTGAACTTATAAAATTATACTCTCTGCGAGACAAATGTTTGAAATTATTCAACAAAGCAATAGTAGACGTGACCAAAAAAAATACTCTGCCAATATATGGGCCCCTAAGCTCACACTAGGTACTATAGTTATAGTGTACGTGTGAGCTAATATAACTAAAAACTGAAATATATTTTATTCAACTCCAGACTAAATTACCTTTTGTTTGATACCACACAAGCCATGTTTTGACTTAAACTCAAATTTTTGAAATCTACCCCCACCCTTACAAAAAAACAAAAACTAAAATGTATTTTGTTAAAGTCCGGACTCAATTACCTTTCGTTTGATATCACACACGCCATATTTTCACTTAAACTCTAATTTTTAAAATATACCCCCACCCTTTTTTTTTAAATAAATTAAAATGTATTTTGTTTAACTGCAGACTCAATTACCTTTCGTTTAATATCACACACGCCATATTTTCACATAAACTCTAATTTTTGAAATCTACCCCCACCCTTTTATTTGGTTTGTGTTTGGTGGATTTTGTTCATTTTTAAATGGGACAATCTCGACCGAAGACCCAGCCTAGGTACCAAATTTCATTAAAATCGGCCAAGCGGTTTTTGAGTTATGCGCGTTGGTCGTTACAGACAGACAGACAGACAGACAGACAGACAGACAGACAGACAGACAGACAGACAGACAGACAGACAGACAGACAGACAGACAGACAGACAGACAGACAGACAGACAGACAGACAGACAGACAGACAGACAGACAGACAGACAGACAGACAGACAGACAGACAGACAGACAGACAGACAGACAGACAGACAGACAGACAGACAGACAGACAGACAGACAGACAGACAGACAGACAGACAGACAGACAGACAGACAGACAGACAGACAGACAGACAGACAGACAGACAGACAGACAGACAGACAGACAGACAGACAGACAGACAGACAGACAGACAGACAGACAGACAGACAGACAGACAGACAGACAGACAGACAGACAGACAGACAGACAGACAGACAGACAGACAGACAGACAGACAGACAGACAGACAGACAGACAGACAGACAGACAGACAGACAGACAGACAGACAGACAGACAGACAGACAGACAGACAGACAGACAGACAGACGGACAGACAGACAGACAGACAGACAGACAGACAGACAGACAGACAGACAGACAGACAGACAGACAGACAGACAGACAGACAGACAGACAGACAGACAGACAGACAGACAGACAGACAGACAGACAGACAGACAGACCGACAGACAGACCGACAGACAGACAGACAGACAGACAGACAGACAGACAGACAGACAGACAGACAGACAGACAGACAGACAGACAGACAGACAGACAGACAGACAGACAGACAGACAGACAGACAGACAGACAGACAGACAGACAGACAGACAGACAGACAGACAGACAGACAGACAGACAGACAGACAGACAGACAGACAGACAGACAGACAGACAGACAGACAGACAGACAGACAGACAGACAGACAGACAGACAGACAGACAGACAGACAGACAGACAGACAGACAGACAGACAAACGGCGCAACAAAGTTTCAAAATCATCTGAAACGCAAAGATATATAAAAATACTCTGCCAATATATGGGCACCTAAGCTCACACTAGGTTCTATAGATGTAGAGTACGGGTGAGCTAATATAACTAAAAACTTAAATATATTTTATTCAACTCCAAACTCAATTACCTATCGTTTGATACCACACAAGCCATGTTTTAAGTTAAACCCGAATTTTTGAAATCTACCTCCACCCTTTGGTAAAAAAAACTAAAATATGTTTTGTTTAACTCTAGACCCAATTACCTTTCGTTTGATATCACACACGCCATATTTTCACTTAACCTCTAATTTTTTTAATCTACCCCCACCCTTTTTTTTTAACTAAAATTAATTTTGTTTAACTCCAGACTCAATTACCTTTCGTTTGATATCACACGCGCCATATTTTCACATAAACTCTAATTTTTGAAATCTACCCCCACCCTCTTATTTGGCTTGTGCTCGGTGGATTTTGTTCATTTTTAAATGGGACCATCTCGACGCAAGATCCAGCCAAGGTACCAAATTTCATTAAAATCGGACAAGCGGTTTTTGAGTTATGCGCGTTGGTCGTTACAGACAGACAGACATACAGACAGACAGACAGACAGACAGACAGCGCAACAAAAAAGTTTCAAAATCATCTGAAACGCAAAGATATATAAAAAAATTTGAAATCGGAGCAACTTTTTTTTCTCGGAAAAATTAGGATCACTATAGCTCACACTACTATAGTATAGTAGTAGTGTGAGCTAATAGAAGAATTTAATGAAATAATATCTATTTTAATTTTAATAGCTGGAAAGGTATTGGATCCTAAAAGGTGTAATTACCAGTTTCATTCCTCAAATCTAATTTTTCTTTTAGAATTGCGACCCTCTATAAATTTTATCCTAGCGATTTTATTTCTATCTCTTTCTAGTTCTTTCTTTGTAACTTGCAGTGTTTGGCGTTGAGTCTGTAATTATTTTTGTGGTCCATTGGTTATCCATTCTAATTGACCAAGCCAACTTATTTATTGTGCCTTTATAAACCTTGTACAGTTTCCTGTAGCCATGTGGCTCTCGTACTGATCCATATTATTTTTTCCGCTCCAATTTCTTTAGATCACTAGATAAATACTCTGCCAATATATGGGCCCCTAAGCTCACACTAGGTACTATAGTTATAGTGTACGTGTGAGCTAATATAACTAAAAACTAAAATATATTTTATTCAACTCAAGACTAAATTACCTTTTGTTTGATACCACACAAGCCATGTTTTGACTTGAACTCAAATTTTTGAAATCTACCCCCACCCTTAAAAAAAAAAACAAAAACTAGAATGTATTTTGTTAAAGTCCGGACTCAATTACCTTTCGTTTGATATCACACACGCCATATTTTCACTTAAACTCTAATTTTTAAAATATACCCCCACCCTTTTTTTTTAAATAAATTAAAATGTATTTTGTTTAACTGCAGACTCAATTACCTTTCGATTAATATCACACACGCCATATTTTCACATAAACTCTAATTTTTGAAATCTACCCCCACCCTTTTATTTGGTTTGTGTTCGGTGGATTTTGTTCATTTTTAAATGGGACCATCTCGACCCAAGACCCAGCCTAGGTACCAAATTTCATTAAAATCGGCCAAGCGGTTTTTGAGTTATGCGCGTTGGTCGTTACAGACAGACATACAGACAGACAGACAGACAGACACCTAGACAGACAGACAGACAGACAGACAGACAGACAGACAGACAGACAGACAGACAGACAGACAGACAGACGGCGCAACAAAAAAGTTTCAAAATCATCTGAAACGCAAAGATATATAAAATTTTTTGAAATCGGAGCAACTTTTTTTTTCTCGAAAAAATTAGGATCACCATAGCTCACACGACTATAGTATAGGATATGTGTGAGCTAAAAATGATTGATAAACCATCCTTGTCATATGCCGCAGTTTACGGGAAAAACTCTGTTAAAATGCTGTTAACAACCTCTGCTGCTTAAGCTTTGTAGGATTCTTCTAATGTAATTCTTATTAGATTTGTAAGATTTGTTAGCATTCCCATTAAAATCATGACAAAAGACATCAAAAGCCTGAACATGTTCTACATTTTTGAGAAAATTCTAGCTACTGTGAGACTGTTGATGACGATGGTTTTTGAATTGGCAAATAAACGGAGAGTGCATATCGCTTGTTAATGTATTGTCCCAACAGCAAAATAATAATAAATACATAATCATGTGGCTTTCTAAATGGAGGAACTTCATTTTGGGGTTCCACAGTATTTCAAGTTTAAACTATTTCTATTCCTTTTATTAACGACACACCTGCGCACTTAACTGCTATAGGCTATGAGGTCTTATCCACAGGTGATGGTCATACTGCCTTTTAGAAACCCCTAGGATCTCCGGAAATTTAGAAGAACAGACATACAAATTCTTTTGTGATCGTGAGTGACTATCCAGCTAGATAAGATAAATACTAATAAAAGTTAAAATGTACTATAAAAGAGCGGACCTTTACCGCGCAGAGTAGAAAAATAAGGTTTATGGCTAAATTAGGGCTGATGCCTATCTTATAAATTTTACTTAGGGCATTCTGGGCACGAGGGAAATGAAGCCGCAGACCAAGCAGCGAGGGAAGCGGCATGTGGCAAATTTTTCGGCTCCGAACCATCCCTGGGGATCATACAATGCTGCTAAATCAACCTTATTAAAATGAATGAAGAATAGCTTCCAACAATACTGGATATTTATTTATATATTTATACCAGAACTGGCTCACTCTAAAGAGTTCATTAAAGACTTACCAGACAAGAGATACGGGTCACTGTCGACTGAGAGTACCCATGCACAGAATGGGACTAACAGAAGAGACCGAATGTAGACTCTGTTTGGAGGATGACGAACCAGTCATACATATACTGTGCGAATGTCCGAATATTGCACGTTTATTCAGAACACTTTTGGTAAACCTCAGATTGATATAGAAGATCTGAACAGTGTCTCACCCAACTAACCGAACCGAACCGGCCTTTTTGGAGGATTAGCCATACAGCGGTAAAAAACCACTCAAAAGTTAGCCTCAATGGACCTACTGGTTGTCACAGTGGAAGGGCTGCAAGGTCCACGCACATATGAATCATCATCATCTTATAAATACTTCTACTTTGATCTGCCCTTCAGTTCCTTTGCTTCAAGTTTTTACTAATTTTACTTTTTTACTTGTTTCAGCTTGTTTTGTTATTCGAATAGCATCAGCAACCGCCATTGTGGTGTCGTTTTTGGACAGCCAGTTTGCCTTCTGCTCCGCGCAGGCCAAGCCCGCGAGTCGGAAGAGCAGGAAGGCCCGCAACTCAAACGACGTGTCGGATATCGAATACATCATTCCTCGAGTAAGTATTAACTAAAAATGTGGAAAGAGTGGTAGACTAGGTTTTTGGGTAAGGCACAGTGTAGATTCTATACTGTGGTTAAGACATAGTTGTGCTTAATATATGACGTGGGTGGCTATTCTGCAGATAGAGATCGATGCGAAAAAAAGAGCAAGCAAGGAAATAGTCCCGCGCGGTTCACAGATAGTGAATTTGGACCATACTTAAGCCGGGCTCCCATTCTCGTGTATCTCGCAAGTACGTAAATATTTGCGTACTTGGGCATACTTGGCAAGTACACCAAGTTCCGAAGTCAATTTGACAAATGCGAACCGAACCGCTCCAAGTACTCCTGTATTTGACAAGTACGCTAATACTTGTGTACTTGGCAATTATAGCATTTTCTTGATCATTCAGAGCATATGCACACGCGACCGAAGCCAAATGCAGAATAAATAACTGCCGAAATATTTGCGGGACAAGCAGGCAAGTAGTGAGAGTACATCAACAAGCATGAACTTGTCAAATACGCAAATAAATGTAATCACTTTGGCTTGTGTAATTTTTACCGACAACCGCCGGGACTTCGCCAGTGGCCAATAATTGTACAAATATTTGCCGAATATACGACTTCCACTACTTGAAGAATATTGGCAATTAACAAATATTTTGCCAAATACACGAGAATGGGAGCCTGGCTTTACGCATTTCCAGGGAAATATCTTCTACTACCCCGAACACTCAAGAACGCTCCGTGGGTTGTTCGCATGCGTGAGAGGTCTTTTCGCATAACAAGTGATGGCTCAGAGATGATTCAAAGCTTGCTTTTGGCCAAACACCACTTTTCTTGGTATGATCGATCTCCATTCGCAGAATAGCCAACCTGGGCGACCAACAATTTTTTATTTTTCTACAAAGACCGTTTTGATCTATCTATCTATTTTTCACTTTTCTCTCTCTGTCGCCGTGTTCATCAGTCTAGTCCCCGCATGTTTCTTCAAATCGTCCGCCATCTTATTTGGGGTCTTCCCCTACTTCTTTTAATTTCCGAAGGTCTCCAGTGTACAATACATCCGTTCCATCGATCGTCCTTCTGTCTGATAATATAACCGGCAAATACATTTTGCTACCTTTCCTCTGACATCCCCTACTTTTGTTTTATTTCTTATCCATTATCTGTTAGCTTTACATGTAAAATTTGTCTTTCCGTTGATCTTGGGGCTTTTGTTCGCTTATCCATTTTTGATTTTGTAAGTGTTCACTTTCGATTTGAGGTACTGAGGATATATTTTATTTTTTAATATGTAGCTTAATTTATCGAATGCTGCCCAGGCCAATCTTACTCCTCTTTTGATTTCAGCCGTTTCGTTCTCTTTTTTTAGTTTGTTAATTTTTTGCAGATATACATTTACTCCGTGTTTGTTATGATTTTAGTTTTAGTGTAGTTCATACTCAAGCATATATTGTTAGGTGCTGTATCTAGTTCATCCAGCATTTTTATCAGTTCTTCTTTCTTATCTGTTATTAAGGCGATATCGTCAGCATATCTTTGATGCGTTCTGATCACAAAGTATACTAAGGCTATATACTTTGTGGTTCTGATAGCACTGGCGAATAACTTATGACAATATTTATTGAGTTCATAAAAATGGATCGAAATCAAATAAGGTTATAATCTCATAAATTTCTTGATCAAGACCATTGTTATACTTAAAATCTCGTTTTTTATACAAATTTGTAACTTTTTGGGTAAAAAAAATTGATGCCTTTTACGTGTGGTTGTTTACAGTGTTTTCACTGTTTTCTACAGTTGAAGGTGAACAAAAAATTAACATTTTTGTCGACCACTATCGTAAAAAATATGACATGACAAGAATTTTTTTAACTTGATTTAAAACTTGTGTATTTGCTATCGAACTGCGGCGTGTGTTACACAGGCTGCTCCAAATTAACCATTGTTATTTGTAGCATTTAAACCGCCTTCAAGAAAGAAAATTAAAATTAAAATTGAGTATTGCTTTTTTTTTGGTTTTGTGAGAAATCACAATTATAATATACAGGTGTTTCAACTTTTTGGTTACCTGAGGCAAAGGAAAAAACTGCTGTCCCTCATTTCAAAACAAACATCTCGTGCAACTTTAGAGATTGAAATTGTACTAATCCCTCCTTTGAGGTGCTAAAAGATACTTTTCAATCCTTCCGACATTCAAAAATACAATATACAAGTCACGAAACTTTGAGTAGACTTACGCTCGGGCTAACATGCACATTCTCGCCTCGGGATTAAATGTGTTCAGGTTTTCAATGTATTATTTTTGTCCGACATATAATGATTTTTCTAAAAAAAACATTAAATATTTCTAATACTTTCCTACTCACCCATTAACTAAGTGCATTTTGGGGGAGCTTGAGCCCCAAACTTAAAAAATTATTTTAAAATACTACTATAGAAGGGGCTGCAAAATGACTTGACACAAAATTTTAGAAAAATTAATTTTTTTTCGGAAGAAATCGTGCCGCGTAGTTTTTTTTTTTAATTTATAAGGAAGGCGAAAATTCCTGAAAACATAAGTTCTTTTCGGCAGAAATCTCGCCATAGATGAAAATGTTTGGAATATAAAACATTTTGCATATACGACGAAAATAATGGCGCTGCAGGATGAAATTTGAGAAAAATGATGTATGTTTTAAAGAAATTGACGCTACAGTTGAAAATTTTTGGAAAAAAGGAAAATAAGTGGAATAAAAAAAATCAAATAATTTAAAGGAAAAAACGGCGCCGCGGGCTAAACGTTTTTTGAAAAATGGTATTAAATTATAAAGTTTTGTATATTTTCATAAGAGACGGCTCGGAGATTTTTACCACAAAACTTACTTTGTGTTTTGACTGACTAACAAGTTGCAAGTATTTAATTTTTTAGACAGCGACAAAATTTTGAAGATGTTAAAATTTGGTTGCCCTCTAACGGTGATTGCCTGAGGCGGCTGCCTCGTTGCTTCACCCTTTGGCGCGCCTCTTAAAAAATGTTATTTAAAAAAACTAACAAATGCTCTACTCAAATCTTTTTTTATTGTCACATGTTAAAAGCCGATAAAAATGCTACTAGTTTGTCAATTTGACCAATTCCTCTTTAATAATAACAAAGCTAGAAATGGTGGACACTTAGTTTGGAACAGCCTGTATATCGACATATTTCTTTAAATGTTTAAAAATCGACAAATACCAGTTTATACGCTAGTTAGCCAGATACCGATCTCAACAAATTAACAAATTACTAGGTTAGCTAATATTTGCCCACAAAAATTTACATAAATTAAAATTTTATGATTAACAGATTGATATGAACTATACTAAAATTTAATCTAGGATACAACAGCTCAAACCGTTACAAAATCGAAAATTTGACCTCAAAACTTAATAGGTGACAAAAGTTTCACTTTTTGTGGCCAAGTTATGGATAGTCAGTTCCTCTATTAAAAGCCAAAGATTTTTAATTTACCTTTCTATTCTATTTAGCCTTCTTCAATCCATCTTTCGACATAGGCCTCCCGCAATATCTTCCACTCTTCTCTGCCTGTTGCCGCGTCATCCATCTAGCTCCCGCGTGTTTCTTCAAATCGTCCGCCCCTCTCATTTCGGGTGTTCCCCTACTTCTTTTATTTTCCCAAGGTCTCTAGTTTACAATACATTTGTTCCATCGTTCGTCCTTCTGTCTGATATTATGACCTGCAAATTTCCATTTTAATTTTGCTACTTCTCCTCTTACATCCCTTACTTTTGTTTTGTTTCTTATCCATTCATTCATTTTTCTCTCTGTTAGCGTAACATGTAACATTTACTTTGCCGATAAAAAAGTACCAATTATGAAATACCTGTTTTTTAATATAAAATATTTTTTTACTAAAGACTTCTTTTTTATAAATTCTTAAATTCACAAACAAAGTTTACACTTTTAAAGCCTTAACAACAAAAGACACACTAGTCAATTGTTTTTCAGTCGCTGGAAAATAATCCATTGACATAAAACTGTCTCTGAAAAATAATCCATAGACATAAAAACACTGATTATTTTCATTATTTAGTTTTTAAAAACCAATTTCTCCCATAGAATTAACCGTAGATGAAAAATAACAATTCTATATTGAAAACAACCGGCTATTCGAAATTGGTGCACCAGTAGGCTAAACAATAACTAGCCCATGTGGGTCTATTGTGGCTCACTTTTGAATAGTTTCTCCCCACTGTATGCCTAATCCTCCAAAAAGGCCGGCTCTCAGTTTGAGTGAGACACTGTTCAGATCATCTGAATCAATCTGAGGTTTAACGAAAGTGTTCTGACTTAAACGTGCAATAGCCGGACATTCGCACAGTACATCCCTGTTTCGTCATCCTCCATACAGAGTCTACATTCGGTCTCTTCTGTTAGTCCCATTCTGTGCATGGGTACCCTTAGTCGACAGTGACCCGTAAAAAGTCCAGTCACTATACGGATCTCCTGCCTGGTAAGTCCAATGATGTTCCTTACTCCCTTTGTAAAAGGTCCTTTAGTGAACTCTTTAGAGTGAGCCAGTTCTGGTATATTTGTCCAGTATTGTTGGAAGCTGTTCTCGATTTCAATTTGGTTAATTTAGCAGCATTTTATAATATCCAGGGCTGGCTTCAGATCGAAAAAAATGCCGCTTTCCTCGCTGCTGTGATTTAATGATCTTTGATGTTTTTTTTTAAATTGTACCTATACAAAAAGAAAATCTTAAAAGAGCACAAATTAAGTATCGGACGCTTTTTGATCAAAAATCGATAAAACAGAATTGACGTGTTTTTACGAATTTTTAGAATATTTATTTAAACAAAGACATCCACATAGTAAAGATGGATCAAATGTTCGTTGGTGGATGTAAAACACTCATCGTAAAGCAAGCTTGCTCTATGATGAGTGTCCTTAGATGGATGACCTTGTATAGATATATGTATATTGTTATATGCATAAATAAAAATCGACTTTTTTAACATGACCTCTACCAGAATCCAATTAACACCCAAACCTGGAATTTTTCGAAGCGACTAAGCAAGTCAATTCATTGGCGCCCACAATTTTTTTTTCAGTGGGGTTGAGTTTAGAAAGGCGGCATTCTAAAAACAAAATATAACTCAGTGCATAACCAGAATTGGTTACTGGGGAAATTATTTAATGCACCTGTCCTAAAAGCAAACACAAACTCTCTAAAGCGCCCCCGAGACACGGGGGATTTCAATCGCGCTTCAATGTTTTATCAATCGTCAGTTCAGTGTACCTCTCGAGTCGTTATGGCTGGTTTTCAATGTCGATTTGGGCTTTTTGGCCTTAACTTTGGCGGTGTACAGCCAAAAAAAAAGCTAAGACAAAAAAAGAGGAGGAGCCGCTGGTCGAACGAGTGATATCAACTGAGAAGCCGCTTTACCCATGAACATTTACTAAAAATTTTGCGAGATACTGAATCAGATGATTACAAAAATGTTCTTCGAATGGATCATAACAGCTTTGATACATTATTCTTAGTCCACAGGGCTCACCGAGGTATCCATTTTCGTGGCTGTCAAGCAACTGGCCGAACGATTGTCATTCGCTCGATTAGACAATCAATTGCGAGTGTCAATCAGACCCCTCAATGTGCTTCAATGGTCTCATTGATGCATTGATTGATCGTGTCGGAAACGATTGACGACGATTGAAGGATTTTTGATTGAAGTACATTGAGGGGTCTGATTGACGCTCGCAATTGATCGTCTAATCGAGCGATTGACAATTGTTTGGCCAGTTGCTTGACAGCCACGATAATGGATAGCTCATTGAACCCAGTGGATTCCGAAAACATCGCGGATAAAGACTTTCTTGTGCTTTTAATAGCGCTGTATCGCGATCATCCAGAGTCGTCTCGCAGAACTTCTAGTAAATTTTCATGGAAAAGCAGCTTCTCAGTTCATACTACTCTTTTAACCAGCGTTTCCTCCTCTTTTCTTTGGCTTTTTTGTGGCTGTATAACGCCAAAATAAAGACCAAAGGGCCCAAATCGACATTGGACACCATACCGTTCATAAACAATAAACGACTCGAGAGATTTACTGAACTGACGATTGATAAAACATTGAATTGTTCATTGAGCCCCATCAATCGCGATTGTCATTTTAATTGTTATTACCCGACTGCAGCACGGCGAAAGGAGGGTAATGTTTATCGCTTGGGATATGTATTTATGAATGTTTGTGTCGCACTGCAAATTTAGACAAAAATATGACCCCTACTGGCCCCTCTCCGCGGGCGCCCATGAAATCAATATTTTGGTCATTTCAATTCCATTCCAAGTATCTGGTCAAACCACGTTTGCTTTTAAAGTATCCTTCGTAATTTAGGTAATAAATAAAAAACGAGTTTTTTAATCGCATCTAATGACACCTGATTAGTGTTATTAGGAATTTTGAGACGCAAAATGTACAGAGTGGAAAACTGATTTACATATGATTTTGATCTCACTCTTTCTCAATTAAAAAATTCTTGAAATTTCTTCCCAAAGTTCCATCTGTGGCGCTAGATTTACTTCAGTTCAACTAGAATCCTCAACCTTGAGATTAGTGGCTTTTGGACAACAATGTTTTGCTGCAGAACAAGACTACTGTCAATTTTGTCAAAAGTGTTTAACTCTATTTCAAGAAGTTTTGCTTTCTTTTTAATAATAATTTTTGAAGAAATATATAACCTTTGATTCTATTTTTATAGAACAGACAAGAAATTTTTCACAACTTTCATGTTTTCCTGTTTTTTCGTTTAGAGATCTATTTGGCATCAAATTTGCTACCGTACATTTTCGATGTGGTCAAATTAAACTTTTTTTACTTAAAATTGTAATTTTTCGGTAGAATGTATAACACAGTACGTAACACTCTATCTATAAAAATCTTCGAACTATAGATCAGTTTTCTAAGATAAAAATAAACCAAAACTGTTTATCAAAACATTATTAAAAAAATTCTTACCGTACAGAGTTTGTGGATGTTTCTAAGCATATTCAGTAGGCTTTTTTGATTTTTTGTTTGCCAAACAGACAGTGGTTATTGTATTACAATCTAGTCAATAAGACTAATTATTAGGAATTTTGTTTTAACTTAATTTACTAGAAAAGTTAGAATTAAACAGGGCTCACTCAACAGTTCTCCCCGTTTTGCTTCGTCTGTATACAATTGCGTTGTGTTTATAGCATTATTTTGTTTTATACAATTCATTTAGTTCACTAGCTCAAACGGCTTCACTCTCTTTAGTCTTTGAACTAGTATAGTATTGTCTAGAAGCTGAATTGCTTCCACATTCGCATGTCGCTGGAGTCTATCTTTATATCTTTTTGCGTACTTTTTTGATTTTTAGGTCCCGATGAAAGTCTCTATTTCGAACAAGGTGCATTCACAATATTTCTTAATACTTTATTTTGAAATCTCTGTAAAACTAGAATGTTACTATCTTTAGTACAACCCCATAGTTAAATAAAATATGTCCATACTGGTTTCTGTATTTGTCTATAAAGCAATAACCTATTATGCATTGTTAAATTGGACTTCCTTCCAATTAGCCAGTTCATTTTTTCATACCTTAATTCAACTTCTCCTTTTTTTTCTTAGCATGTGCTTTCCAGCGCAATTTGGCATCAATTGTCATGATTTGAATATGGTACGGGAATGTTGTTAATTGTTATTTGAATGTGATTTACATTTTTGTTTGTAAAATTAACATGAATTGATTTGGTTTCATTTAATTTTATTCGCCACTTTGTAGTCCAACAGTGAATTCCGGGGACTGCATTTTGAAATTACTAAAGTCATAGAATTCTTCAATAGATTTTTCTACCGTCAATAAACCAGTATCACCGAAAAATGTTGCTAAGTGACAATTTTCTGGCTTTGGGATATCGCAAGTAAATAATACCTATAATTAAGGGCCTAGTACGCTACCCTGGGACACGCCTGCTGGAATTTCTCTTAAATTTGAATATTAATCTTCCTGTTTTACTCTGAAACGTCTATCAGATATATATGAGTCCAAGATATCAGAATCTTGTTTTGGCAGAAAACATTTTAATTTAAAATTAGGGCTTTTATGCCACACTTTCTCAAATGCTTGTGCTACATCTATAAACACTGCATAACAAAGTTTTACCTCTTCTAGTGGTTTTTATATTATATTAGTAATTCTGTGTACTTGGTCTATAGTGGAATGCTTGTCTGGAAATCTAAATTGAGGAGATGGAATATTCAGTAGGTGGCGCTAGATATTTGACAGCAGTTTAGAAGAACTGAAAGTATTTTTATTTCGTTAACGACTCATCTCGAAAGTCTTTTAGTTTCTGTTTGTTTCGTGATTTTAGTGAAGTGAAAGAGAAAACAAATATGCGTACTTTTATTGAAAATCAAATTCGCCAGCGGATTATTTCCAATATTATTCAGGTACATACTGCTTTTGTAATTATTTATAAATTACTTTTCTTTTACTTGTAGATTAGGTAGTTTAAAATTATAATAAAATTCTCGGGTTAATTAGTGTTATTAATTTTCCATTTGGAACCGTCAAATTTGCTACCATCAAATTCGCTACTTCTTGGAGTAGCGAATTTAATCTTCTGGTAGCGCACTTGATGTTTAAACTTTAAATTTAGATATTTGGTGTTCTATTTCAATAATACTGATAATTAAAGAAAATGGTTTAGTATCTTTCTATTCTATTTAGCCATCTTTGGACATAGGCCTCCCCCAATATCTTTCACTCTTCTCCGTTCCCGCATGTTTGTTCAAATCCTCCGCTCATCTCATTGGGGGTCTTCCCCTACTTCTTTTATTTTCTCGAGTTCTTCGTTTACAATACATTTGTTCCATCGATCGAATTTTTATCTGATATTATGACCGCCAAATTTCCATTTTAATGTTGCTACTTCTACTCTGATATCCCTTATTTTTGTTTTATTTCTTATCCATCAATTCCTTTTTCTATTTGTTAGCTTTCCATGTAACATTTGTCTTTCCATTGATCTTTGGGCTTTTCTTACCTTATCATCCATGTTTGATTTTGTAAGTGTCCAGGTCTGGGATCCATAGGTAAGTACAGGGAGGATACATTGGCTTTCGTTTTGAGGTACTGAGGATATTTTTTATTTTTTAATATGTAGCTTAATTTACCGAATGCCGCCCAGGCCAATCTTACTCGTCTCTTGATTTCAGCTGTGTGATTTTCTTTTTTTAGTGTAATAATTTGTCTCAGGTATTCCTCTTTAATTTTTTCTTGGTTTATTCTGATGACTTTGGTTTTAGTGTATGTCATACTCAAGTCTATATTTTTAGCTGCTGAATCCAGTTCTTCCAGTAGTTTTATCAGTTCTTCTTTCTTATCTATTATTAAGGCGATATCATCAGCATATCTTGAGTGGTTCAAGTATTCTCCACTTGCTTTGATGCCTATTTCTTCCCACTCTAAGTTTTTAAAAACATCTTCTAGGGCGTGGTTAAATAGATTGTGTTCTTTTAGTATTTTATTCAGGAGAATATTCTTTATTTCTTCTGATATACAATTTTCTCTCTTTTTATAATTATATTTATACTATAATTTAGCCATTTAGTTTTTTATAACCATCAGATTCGCTACCAAAATCAATAGCAGATTTTTTTTATTAAAAAATATAAAATAGTGTTTGATTTTGGTTTATATGACTCATATAAATTGAATTTTCAAAAAATAATATATTTTATATTAATTACAACGGTAACGAATTTGAGCATTCAAACACAGGTTTTGATCAAAAACTTGAACAACAGAAAAAAACTTGCACTACCAAATTCTGTTTCATGTAGGTCCTGCTTGCTTTTAAGAAGAAGAATAATTTTGTATACACATATTAAACAACTTTTTTTTAATTTGTTTGAGAACATTTTCCTTGAATGAAGACGCAAAACAACAAATCATTTTTTAACCTCTAGTTATTCTAAACAAAATATCGTCTGCCATAATTTTAAGTTGTCGAGATATTAGACGCCTTTTGACGAAAATGTATGCTTAATTTATTTTGTGCACGGGGTCTACCGGTAGAAATATTTGAATGAATGAAAAAATACTTTAATGTCAGAAAAAAAAACAATTTCATTGACAAAGCATGCTAAAACTAGTCAAGTAATTAAGCTTATTAAGTCAAAATAAAAGTAACAGCATAACATACAAATAAATTCAAGCAACAATTTAAAATTAAACATGCAAACAATCAAGAAACAATAAAATCAATAATAGTTTCAAAAAAATTACACAATATTAGATCTCAACTAACTAGAATTAATTTAAGTTTGGTTGGTGTTATAAAATCAGTTTAAGAAAAAAAAATCAAATTCAAGTTAATATTTAAAATAATAGGTGTAATTAAATAAATAAAATTAGAGCTAAAATAATTTTTTTTAAAATCAATAAAAAAATTAAATAATAAAAACAAAATCTGATATAAAGATTAAAAACATAGAAATTTTTACAAAATAACAAAGTCTAGACAAAATCACAAAATAAAAATTATAAAATTAAAAATAAAGGAAATAACAAAAACACATTATAAAGGAGGGTTATTAATATATTCTTCCAAATCATAGTATGATCTCTCCACCAGGACATTTTAAAGATTTTTTAAAAGCTCTTAATGACACACATGATTTTATAGAGATTGGCAACTTGTTAAAGATTTTGCTGCCCTCATAGAATAAAGAATTTTTTATAAGTTGAGTTTTGGGAATAAATAGTGGTCAAAGATTCTTCGAGCAGATTGACTTGATTGAGACCCTCTTAATTGATGAAGGTTTTTGAACATATGATTTCTAAAATGAACAATGAGGTAAGAGTAAGAATTTTGTGAGATTTAAAGTAAAGGTCTGCAGCTTTCTCTTTGATGAACCTTTGAGACAAAGCTAACAGCATTTTTTTGGAAAACAAATAAAAGTTTTAATAAATATTTGCTAGCTAAACCCCAAAAAGCTATGCCATATCTCAAGTGAGATTCAAAGTAAGCATGATAGATTGACTTTGCTAATTTTGGACCAAGTTCAGCTCTTACTGTTCGCACTACAAACCAAGCAGGTGAGAGTTTCTTACTTAGATTAATAAGTAGCCTCTTTCTGCTCAAGTGGTTCATCAGCAAGAACAAGCTGAGACATGTCGCCTTTAAATGCTAATATATTTGTTTTACTTATGTTGAATTCCAGTTTATTGGCATCACACCATAACTTTATTTTTTGTAAATCAGGAGACACTAATTCTTGTAGCACGTCCTCATCTTTATTATGCCATAGAACACACGCATCATCCGCAAAAAGGGTAAATAGACCAGAGATTTTAAGTTGAACTAGATCATTTATATATATTAGAAAAAGTAGAGGTGCTACAACAGAGCCCTGTGAAACTCCACACTTTACCTCTTGAGCTGTCAAATATTGGTCCGAAATAGCAACCACCTGACTACGTTCATCAAGATATGATTTAAACCAATCCATTATTGCACCCGGGACACACAATGGCAGATGGAACCCGTATTTTGGGATACCCTGTATCAACGATATTAGGTCTTTCTGTCCATATCATTAAAGTTTAAAATCATATTCTGTATTATTCACGCCCATAAAATGTATAGGCCTGTCTGGGCCCATGAATGCACTTAAAATTTTTCCAACTTGATAGGTAGACAAATTACAAACATAATTTTCGATGGAACCACCTGACCATTGGGATCATCATGGCGTGGTGCCTTACCACGCATACCTGCTTGTCTGGGTAGGTTTGCTGCATTGTTCGTAATAAATGGGTTCTAAACTTTAATAAATCCTTCATATAAATCTGCTGGTTAGTAAAATGATACACTAAAGAAAGTCACCTGAATTTACTTAAATCTTAAAACACCAGTATTTACCAAAGGGTCTAAAATGTGCTAGAGTCCCTAAAACTCGGTCTACATTTTGGTTAAAGGTTTAACTAATTTTTTTGCCTTAAATGTAATAGTTTTTCATTTAAATATAATTGTTTATAAATACCTTACAATATAGGGCAACTTTTTTCGTTGTAACAGCGTCACTATGCAAGAAACCTAAAAATTAATAAAAAAATACAATATTTTGATTTAAAAATGGCAGCAATATGTAAACCGCCAAACGTTACTAGAAGATATCCAATAAAATCGGTGTGAGTCAGTCTCAGCTGTCCGCTATATTTTACATGTTAATTATTTAGACAAGTTAGCGATGATTAAACCGAAACTGATAGGGTAAGAATCTGGCAAAAATGGTGACCAATAAACCCTAATTAAAGGTAGAAAACTACAATATCTTCTTCATGTGACCCGAGCACCAAGATATATTACTATGTTGGTTTAGAATGGTTTTCTACGTTGTCCGACGTCTATTCTCCACCTACTTCGATCCTGACAATCATCCTCTGTTAGGTATTTTTGACTAATTGATCTTTGGATTGACCATTCTACTTTAGAACGCCTTCTTTTTATGCGCCCTATTGGTTGCCATTCTAGGACCTGTTGTCTTTTAGTGATGTCATAGATATTCTCATTGATCTTCTTATTGCATTCATTTCGACACTTTCCATTTTTGTTTTGTATTTATCTGTTACGCGACGTCTCTATTTCACACAAGAGCGTGCTTTTCACCATTGTTTAACCCCACTTTTGGTATTCTTCCGTTAACTTTCTCACCATATACTCCATGTCCTCTTTATCATTAGCTACAATTACTTGGTCGTCAGCAAACTGTAGTGTGTATATGGTAACTTTAAGTTGTATTCCCATGCCCTGTACTTTAAAGAGTTGGAGAGGTACAACATCCCTGTCTTAAGCCTTTCGTTACCAGGAATTCCTTTGAAAGTCGATTTAAAATTTTAATTTTACATTTTGACCCTTTGTATAGTTCTTTTATAGCTTTAATGTATGTATGATTGATATTAGTTTGCTCTAACACTGTGCATAATTTTTCTACTGAAACGGTATCATATGCTTTTTGTAGGTCCACATAGGTAACATGAGTTTCTATATTTCTGACACTCCTTTTCTCAATTACTTGTTTAAGACAAAAAACATTATCACTACAAGATCTGCCTGCACGAAACCCGCTTTGCTCTTCTTCTTCTTGTTCATGGAAATCATTCTCTATTAGATCTCTAAGAATCCTACCATACAATCTACTTAGAGTAGTGGTTACTGAAATTCCTCTGTAATTGTTGCAATCCAGCTTGTTTCCTTTTTTATGTATTAAGGACATAATATATAAATGCAATTTTCCAATCATCGGGTACTGGATGTCCGTTTATGCATTGATTGATAATATATGAGATTTTCTAAAAGTTTCTCTGATCCATATTTGAGCATTTCAGCGTATTTTCCCCCAGATCCGCTTGCTTTTCCGGATTTAAGCTTTTCTTTACCATTTCTTTTTCGATGGTTACTTCCTCTCCATGTACTTCTATGTCTCTCCTCAGAGAGGCTGACAGATATACGGGTCTCGTTTCCTATTCAAATAATCATATGCAAGGCAAAATCTAAGGAATTCGAAATGTGGAAAGAAAAAAATATCGTGGTTAAGAAATTTGAAAGAGTGGCTTGAATGTTCTTCATTAGAACGTTTTAGAGTAGCGGAATCTTAAAATGAAATAGCTCTGATTATAGGCAAAAAAAAAAAAATTTCCGTCCCCTTAGAAAATAAAAAATTATATATTTTATACGAATGTATGTATGTTAAAGCCAGCCTTCAAAATATGTATGTATACTTTTCAAACAATAAAACACAATAACTAACTTTTTCTATTGCATCATCATGATGAGTCTCTCAGATGCATTATTGCATTTAATTGTTGATTTGACATTTTTTGTTTGCAACTACACACGAGTTTTCATTTAGTTTATATAAGGTGGACCAAAAAAAACCTAAATTTTTGTTTCGGCTGTAGTTTTTTTTACCCTATGTTCGATTTTTGTGATATTGGTCTCTATCAAAAGCTAAGGCTTCCACTACAAATTTTTTTCTGCGCTACTGTACTCGATTTTAAACATTGACCAAAAAGCTACGCCTTTGTCGTGCACAAAAAGGTATCAACTAAAAAAATTGGTTAAGAAATAAGAAAGTTGTATCTTAACGAATTAGGTGCTGATTTAACCCTTTTTTTAATATAGATCAAATAAACGATTGTTTGTTCTATTCTGAATTATTCAATTTCTACGGTTATGGACTTTACAAAAAGTTGGGGCCTTGTTCTACATATGCTGTATCTTAAATATGTAGTTTTGTAGTAAATTTTAATCCACTTGCCAAAAGTTTATGTATGCCAATAATATGATCCTAAATATTGACATGAAAGCTACGTCGGTCGTTTAGAAGGACATACCACAAAAATTGGATTAGAAGTAAGAAAGTTTAACCACATCAAAATGAGTACTGTTTTAACGATTTTAAATTTAGATAAAAAAAACATTAAGTTATAGTAGCTGGTGGTGCAATGCGTTGGCATCTTACATCAATATAAAATTAAAAACAATTGCGTTGTCCTCACATTTTTCCTAAAAAGTACTGTTGAACATAAAGAGCGCTAAGAAACGCAAATTTGATGTATGGTAAGGTAATGGAGATAACCAAAAGCACCTCCTTGATAAAACTACACTAGAATGAAAACAACCATTTTTACCTTCTCTAGCCATTGCTACGCGGGCTGGGAAGGCAAAAATGGTTGTTTTTATTTCATTTTAGGTTCGACGAAAAAGGTTATTTGGGTGTATTTTGACCCATCTTAGCAATTTCGTCGTGATGTCTGTCACACGATAGCTCCTAAACCGCTCAACCAATTTTCATGAAATTTTCTGGTAAAAAATTGTTCGATACTGTGACGAGCTGATTCGATTTTGGGCAAAATTCATTAATGCTAATGACAGTTAAAACATTTAAAAAATGCGAACTTTTTAACTGAACGTCGCATCAATAAGCGGTTTTCGGAATGTAATAAAACATATTATTTTCAAAAATTTGTGTTAAAAACTTTGTAGGAGCTTTCGTTTCGGAGTTATTTACAAAAAACTGTTTTTTTAGGGTTTATATTGCATCTAGTTTACTTGGAGTGTGCTAATGGGCTAGGAAGGTATCAGATCCGTCATGTATCCATTTATTTTACCTACGTTACACAAAGGATTAAATCACACTATTATTTCTTGACTTTTTTCAGTTGATGCCTTTTTGTCCACGGAAAAGACGTGGCTTTTTAGTCATGTTTAAAATCAAGAAGTGTCGCAGAAAAAAATTTGGCGAGGGGATCTGAAAAATGGCTAAATTTTAAAATCATGCGCCAACTTGGATTTTACACAAATGTCAATTTTGACAAAAAAGTCGGATAGTCTTAAGCCTGAGCTTTCCATAGTGACCAAAATCACAAAAATCGACAAAACCCAAAAAAAATACAGCAGCAAAAAAAAAGTACAGCTCTATTTGTCCCACCTTATATTATTATTGCTAATGCATTAACTTATTATGCCAACGATGGTTTAAACAAAAAAGTAAGAGTCTTTTAAACGTTTCCTTTTTATGAAGCGATAAAGTGTCCAAGCCTTCGCGCGACATTAGAATAATCAATTGTTTTTTATGACACACTTGCAAAATATAGAAATTGATTTAAGATCACATAACACTGCTCCTTCACCCAAAAGCTAAAATAAATACACAATGCCTGAATATTTAAAAAACTAAAGCTCTCGCGACCATCAGCCGAATTCGGGGGGAAGGCAAGGAATACTACGCCACTAGGAAAAGTAGGTGGGCAGCAGTCTGGCCTTTCTTAACAGATTTTTCGAAGTAAGACAATAAAATTCACACAAATTTGGCTCTTCTTAAAAAGCCAATGAATTCAGAAACCCCGCCCTCTTGGTGTAGGGGCCAAGGAGGCAGCGAGCTATATGTCAAAAAATAAAGTAATTTTTGTCGAAAAATTAAAAAAAGTGGCACAGAAGGTAAATTTTGTTAAAAATCGCAGTTTATGTACTATTATTTTACTAGGGCTGAAATAGTTATTTACCTAGGCAAAAGGAAAAATTATACAATAAGCAAAATATTTAATAAATAATATTCTAATTCAAATTTTATGGTTTCGCATTTTCTGAGGGAGGCGCGCGGTCGTGCGGTCTTATACCCGGTTTCTAACCTATGCATGACCACCCTGATTTCTGTTATTTAACGCACACTTTTTGTATAAAAAAATTAAATTCATTCATTTGTATCTCGCTAGACCCCTTACGAGAAAAAATAATTTATTTACTCCACTGAAAAAAACAAAATTTATGTTATAAATCAAAAAATGCCCTTTGATCTGTACCAAATTTCACAAGAATATCTAGAGAGCTGATTTTTTAAAAATCTTTAACACCCTGTATCTCAAAAGCTAAGACGTTAAGGCATCTGTTCATTTGATATTTTTTCTCAAAATTGACCAAATATCTAATATTAGGAACTTTTTTATTGGGTGTCCCAGATAAAAGCAACTACATGGTAATTTTGGAAACGGTAAGAGATACGAGTTTGTTTAAATGAGAAAAAAGTTGCGCTATTCTAAGACCAATCAGGTGCTGTATCGATATTAAAGATATCTACAAAGGTTACTAAAATATCGAGCAAAAACTAAAAATTATCGCCGCCATTTTGCAAACACATTTAATGAAATTTGGTAGTTTTGTATTAGCAACTATGGCCATTCGAATGACGTTAACAATTTTTTTCTAGGCATTCTAGTTTTTTTAAACCATAGCTGGAAGAGCTCGAGATATCTACTTTCAGAGATATCCAGAAAGATGTCAACCAGGTTTGGCAATCTTCAGAATACTTAGAAATAATTTAATTGAATATAGTTCCTATAAAAAACAAAATCGTAATCGACAACAGGATAAAAATATTGAAGCTTTGGTCATTGACAATCCTCGCATCTCCCTTCGTGAACTGGAAAATAATGTTGAAGTACCCAAATCAACTGCTCAAAGAATTCTTAAAAAATGTTAGTATCATCCATATGCAACACATATTAGTCAAGTACTCCAAGATGGTGACTTAAAAGGAAGAACCTTGTTTTGCAATTGGTTCATACAAAAATCGCCAGAAAACACTCAATTTCCGCTTAAGGTTCTGTGGTCCGATGAAAGCAGGTTTACAAACTGCGGGGTGTTTACCAGACATAACTACGTGAGGTGCACCATCAAATTAGGTGGGGTTTTAATGTATGGCTAGGAGTCATAGACGGACACATACCACTTAACATTTTTCATAATAATTTGACGGCACCTCGATATCTAGAAATTCTAAAAAATTACGTTGATCAAATTTTAGAAAATTGCCTCTTCAAAATGTAGCAAACATGTGGTTCCAGCAACATAGAGCACCTCGACATAATGCAATCATCATAGCTGACTATTTGAATCAGCAACATAGAAATAGAATGGATCGGAAATCGAGGTCCAGTTGCCTGGCCTGCACGTTCGCCGGACCTTACGCCTCTTGATTTTTGTATTTGGGGATACTTAAAGGATAAAGTTTATTCTACTACTCATAATACAATAGAAGAACTTGAGGCAGCCGTTGTTCAATGTCTCTACATCGATGCAGGATTTGCATGAATAACAACGGTGGAATTTTCGAACATTTGCTTATTTAATTCAATGCTTTGTTATCGGTTTTTAGTTTTATTTTAAATTAAATAATAAATGCAAACTTTTGTTTCAGATATAAAAGATAAATTAGAAAAATCAAAAAAAGAGGCCCTTAAAGCAAATAAATGGAAAAGTTTTGAAAGGTAGTTACGTAGGTATAACAACAAACACAACTACGGCATTTGTTTCACAGCCAACTAAGTGAAAAACGATTTTTTAAATAAATTCACATTTTCCGTCATCCAAAGTTATTATACACGGTTGAAAAGATTCATTTATGCTCTATTTATTAAAGTATAAATTCAATATGGCGGTCATAAGAAATAACAGAGTTGGCTGTAGTTTAAAAAAAACTAGAAGGTCTAGAAAAAAATTGTTAACTTTATTCAATTGGCCGTAGTTGCTTATACAAAACTACCAAATTTCATTAAATTTGTTTGCAAGATGGCAGCGATATTTCAATTTAAAAAAAAAACACAATTTTTAGTTTTTGCTCGATATTTTAAAGACCCCAGTAGCTATTTTTAATTTTGATACGGCATCTGATTGGGCTTAGATTAGCGCAACTTTTTTCTCATTTAAACAAACTCGTATCTTTAACCGTTTCCGAAATCCCCATGTAGTTGCTTCTATTTGGGCCAGCCTGTATATGAAAAGTTATTACAAAAAGGTTATTTTATTAAACGCAAGAAATCGTTTTTATATTTTAACATTAAAATTTAAAACAATGGAAAATTGGTCCTATTTTCTCTAAACATTTCATTAAAATCGGTTTGGTAGTTTAGCTTTTTCTTACAGACTGACCGACAATATTGTGTAAATATAATAATAATAATTGTAGAAATTAAAACAGGTTTTTTTCCTATTTGGTGCTATCAAAATTTAAAACGTATCTATCACATGTTATGTGGCTATAAACTTGCAAAGCATTGGTATGGTATGGTGGTTCCGCTTGCTTGGTGAAAAACTATGTTTAAAAAACAATATAATGACTTAATTGGTTTTGTTATTGGTATTACTGAATTTCTAAATTTATAAACAAACACGAACTTATCGTGGTTAAACGCGAGTTTCGTTTTAATTGTTGAACAGTTTTCAAACTTGATGTGTGTAAAAATCATAGACTTCTTTGTAAAGGTCAAAATTCAACTTTTAATTCATGTAAGTAGACAATACGTAATTTAGTGGAATATTTATTGTCTTAAAAAAATTAATAAAAAAAATGGTAGGCACGTGGCATAATGCCTAGTATTTTCTGAATGTCGCAGCTTTATTTTTGTTGAAATTTAAGTTTGCAATTAATGTGTTAAAACTGCAATACTGAAGACTGCTGTCGTTTTTGAGATATATACGATCAAGAAGTGTAACTCAGGCAAACTGGCATAGGAAATGAAAAATTTTGTTCAAAAATCGTTCTAAATTTTAAGACTGCTGGCTGTTGTGGTCAGTAAGATAATTTTGTTTTTTTTTATTTAAGATAACTTTAAAACTTCAACTCTGTCACAAAGTTTGTGGTTATTATAAATTTAGTTGAAAATAATATTTTTAATATAAATTTAAAAACTGCGTTTTAATAGCTGCTGTGGTTAGGTATTTAGATAGCTGAGTAAAGTCGCTCTTGTGCAGTTTTAAGGGGACAAGTGCGATTTCCGAAAAACAGGATTTAAAATTCGAAATAAAGTAAAGAAAGTATTGCGTTCAAAAGTCGTACTTACAGAAAAAGTAGTCGCACTTTCCCGACCCCACCTTAATTATTTTTTTGAAAAATTAAGGCGTCTGTAACGAATACCAAATTTTTACTATAAATGTATTTCAAAAAATTCTCAATTGAAAGAGTATTTCCAGTAGTGAAAGAAATGTTATAAAAAGAAAATTACCAAAGTATTTCTTTACTATTTTTCAGTCAAAATCCACCAAGGCCACGCCCCAGTCGCAGTACTACGACGCCTATGCGCAAAGTTGGGTATTCGACGCTGACCAGCACGCGAGCAGCTCGAACGGTACCACTTCGCCTGGGGCCGCCTCCTACCTCAAACTGCTCCAAAATGGCACTCCTAAGAACCCCCTCGGAAGGCCGAACGGCGTGCAGAAGCATTCGGGAGTATCTGGTGGCATGAAACATCAAGGTAAGTTTTAATCATACTGAATTTTAAATAGAACAAATAGTGTTCGAACGGTACCTTAGCTTAAAAACCCACTCGCGCCTGGTGTGTGTGGAAGAACGAATAGTGCTTCACCAATTGGTCTGGGGCCGGCTCCTAAATTAAACTAAGTGCTTAGTATTCTTAGTTTACACTTAATGAGGATCCAAAAATGTACTACTACTATGTCGGTTTAGAACGTTTTTCTACGTTATCCAATGCCTAATTTCCACTTCCTTCGACCCTGACAATCATCCTCTGTCAGGTTTTTTGATTCATTCATCTTTGGATTGCCTGTTGCCATTCTTAGGGTCACTGCATCCTGGAAGCCTGGCGTCTCCATAGACACTACGTCTTCATGATGCAGTGACCCTAGCCATTCTAGTTTAGGACGCCCTCTTTTTCTGCGCCTTATTGATTGCCATTATAGGAACTACTTTGGTAATCTTTCGTCGTTCATCCGTTGTACATGGCCGTACCAAATCAGTTGTCTTTTAGTGATGTCATCCGTTATGCCTCCCTCGATTCCCAATCTTTCTTTTATGGTCTCATTTCTTATTTGATCTGTTCTAGATATTTTCATTGATCTTCTTATTATCTCGACACATTTCATTTTTGTTTTGTATTTTTCTGTTACGCAACAAGTTTCTATTTCATACAGCAGTGTGCATTTTACCGCTGTTTCATATATATTACATTTTACATTCTTTTTTATCTCTCTACTACATAAAAAACTACTATTCTTTTTTCCAGTTCTTTACAGTCTGTTCCTGTCTTCAAATTCAAATGTGACACCCAAGTATACATATTCATTGCATGAAGATATTGTTTGTCCATCGTCTAGTTCTAACTCGCTTGATTCGTTTCCAATACATAAATACTGTGTTTTGTCCACGTTCACTGTTAATCCCCAGTTTTGGTATTCGTCCGTGAACTTTCTCATCATATGCTCCATGTCTTTTTATCATTAGCTACAATTACTTGGTCGTCAGCAAACTGTAGTGTGTATATGGTAAATCGGTCGTTGTTGTATTCCCATACCGTGTGCTTTACGTTTTCAGTTTTTTAGAGCTACTGCGATATTTATTTTAAAAAGAGTTGGAGAGCTACAACATCCCTGCCTTAAGTCTTTCGTTACCAGAAACTCTTTCGAAAGTCAATTTCTAATTTTAATTTTAGATTTTGACTCTTTGTATAGTTCCTTTATTGCTTTTATGTATGTATGATTGATATTAGTTTGCTCTGTCCATAATTTTTCTACTGGAACGATATTATATGCTTTTTGTAGGTCCACAAAGGTCACATGAGCCTCTATATTTCTGGCACTCCCTTTCTCAATTATTTGTTTAAGACAGAAAACATTATCACTATCTCTGTTAAATCTCTAAGAATCCTACCGTACAATCTGCTTAGAGTACTGCTTACAGAAATTTCTCTGTAATTGTTGCAGTCCAGCTTGTTTACTTCCTCTTCATGTACTTCTAAGTCTGTCCTCGGAGAGGTTGACAGATATTCGGGTCTCGTTTCTTGCAGCAGTCCCTTGTAGTGTTATATCCATTGTTCTGGTTTGATGATCTAAATGTTTACTTTTTCTTTTGTTGGGTTTTTTACCGTAGAAATGAATTTCCATACTTCAGAACTTTACTGACTCCTACATGTGTATTTATATCGTGGCATTTGCCCTCAAACATTTAATTTTATTCCGTGCGTATCAAATTTCTTAGCTGTCTTCTGGTTTCCATGTACATTTCTAGGTCTCTTTGATCTTACTAGTACTGAGCCATTTCATGTATGCGCGTTTTTTCTTCTTGACCATTTCCTGTATTTCCTCCATCCACCACAGCTTATTGCTATTTCTATTATCTTAGTATCCAATAGCTTCTGTGCTTGCTTTCTTCTATGTTTTTGTAAATCTCGTCAAATGAGTGTTCTATGTTTATTCATTTTTCATCTAATCGTTTCTGATACAATATTTGCCTACTTTTATTTGTTTTTCTTAAAGGGAATAATATTTTTGTTTTCACAAGATGGTCCACCTATAGAATCTCCTTATGTTTAAAAAAACCATTATAGAGTTTTAGGTTGTGGGTTTCACACAATTGCATCAGTCTCAAGCCATTATCATTTGCTACTTGCTCTCCAAATGGTCCTACCTTTTTGCTTTGGGTTTGTCTACCAGTTCGACTATTAAAATCGCCAAAAATAATTATTTTCCTGTTATTGCCGATTTTGGCGATAGTCTCATCCAGATCGAATAACACTTGTTTTGAAGCTATTCTTTCGTCACCTGATGGTGCCTATGCTGTTATTATGCCTATATTATGTCCAAGCATCTTCATGTTAACTCGAAGTATGTTTTTATTAATGCAATATTAGTCCGTAATCTTATTTTTAAGGTTTTTTTTACTAATAAGGATACCCCTCTGGCTGATCTTCTTTCTTTTGGTTCAGTTCGGTTCGGACTCCAGTGAATATGTTGACAATGCAAAAATAAGCCGAATTATAAATTGTGATACAAATAATATTCTAACCCTCGAACAAACTAAACCTAACCAATTCGTCTGGATCCAGTGTCTATATTAAACTACTCCAAAATGGCACTCACTCGGAAAGCAGAGCAAGAGTGAGGTGGCACGCAACAAGGTACCTCCAAGATACTAAATTAGAAACAAAACAAATAGTGCTCAAACTGTACCAATTGATCTGGGTCCGATTTGTCTCTCGACCTTTTAATGTGGCACATTTAAAAACCCACGCATGGAATGCACAAAACTGTGTACATACATTTTATTTTTTTTTAATGCATATTTTATTTTCAGTTACCACTCACATCGATAGCCACCCAGTGGTGCACATAGAAGAGGCGTCCGATGACAGTACGAGCAACAGCGACCGCAAGATTCATCATATGAAAAGTTTCTCGCGGTCCGCCTCGCCAGTCATTCTGTCAAACAGTTCCAGTCAAGTTAGCCTTAGTTACAATTCCGGCGGCGTGCAAACCAGCCATCCGCCGATCTATGACTATCTGGAAAAGCTCACCGAGCCTCAAATTTATAGATCTAGGTAGGTGCTATTTACAAATACATCTCTGGTGTAGTGAAATTTTCTCTCGGTCTAGGACAGGAATCAAAGGCCATCCGACGTTTCTAAGCTCATTTTTCGACGCTACATCTAAATCTGGACTCAATAAAGTTTTTTTTCTAGGGCTAAAAATTACCCCCAAAAAAAGTTCAAAATAGAGTTCCTATGATGTTTTTCGACGATGAATTCGAATCCGAGGTAAACAAAATTATAGACCTCTAGAATTCACACCCGTGCCCCAAGGTTTACCTCCAAAAAGGGGTGGAAAATTCAGTTTTAAATTATAGATGGTCTACCATTGTATTCCTATGTCTTTATCGACGTTGAATCAAAATCCGAGAAAAAAAATTTTGTTGGACTCCTGGAACTCATCCACGGACTCAAAAACAAAATTTGAAGTTCTCATCGAAAATTATATGAGACTACTGGATATGAATCAATCATTTAAAAATGGTGGGTCCTTTTTTAGCGGATGTTTTTGGCCCTGAAATAAATTTCCAGGCAGCAGAAATCCTTTTAGCCTCTATTTCGAAATCAGCGTCGAAAAATACATGATAATATTATGGTTAAGCATCTGTCATCGAAAACTCAACTTTCCACCCCTTTTATGGGGTAGTTTTTGGGCCCTGCACTGAATTTCAGGGGTCTAGAACTTTCTTTGACTTCAGAGCAGCGGCGTAGCGTGCCCGAAAGGGCGGGGGGGCGACAGCTAAAAAGGGCGCCTCTGAAAACTGATGAAAAATCTTGTAACAAAAAAAAAAGGTCAAAAGGGCGCCTCTCACAAACCTTGCGACCAAAAAAAAAAAAGTCATCATGTGTGAGGGGGCGGCCAATAAGTCACAAGGGCGCCTCTCACGAATCTTGCGACCAAAAAAAAAAAAAGGTCTTCATGTCGTTAGTTTCCTTTAGCACCCACTCAATTGGCCGTTACCGGCCCGACTTAATAAAGCTGAGGGCGCTTCGGCCACCTATGGGGCGCCACTACCCTCGGGGCGGGGGGGGGGGACGAACCCCCCGCGCCCCCCCCCACGCTACGCCGCTGCTTCAAAGTCTTCAGATTTGGCTTTATCATCGAAAAATTCACCTATTTATAGGCATAGTTTATGGGCCAAGGTTGAATTCCAACTTCCTAGATGTTTTTTACTTCAGATTTGGAACGTCGAAAAATACAGGAAATATGGTTAAGCATCTATCATTCAAAACTCAAACCACCCTTTTACAGTAGTGTTTGGGTCCGGCCGTGTGATTCAGTGTCGAAAAATACATAGGAATACAGCTTAGCATCTATCATCCAAAACTCAATTTTCACCCTTTTTCAGAGTAGTTTTTGACCCCGGCTTTAGGTTCAACATCGAAAATCGATCTTTTTGTGGGCTTGTGTAATGATTCACTTCAGTAAATCTAAGCCGATTTCCAGCGTTATTCTCCCTACTACCCAAGATTTATGACTAAATAAACTGAATGGATCGGTTATGACGATTTTGTGACTTTCCTTAATATTCAACATTAATAAAAGTCTTAGTGGCATTCCTTCTTGGAAAGCTAGAGCCCAGGTCTGTATAAAAAATAAAACAGATGTCTGTAGTTCAAATTGCAATGCTGAAATGCATTGTTAAATACCCAAGTATTATTTATTCCACGCTTAAAATCGACTCTAGTGTAGTATAAGGTAAATTATAATCAATGTCTATTTCAGGTTAAATACTGCGGTGAGCAGTAAGAGCGAGGAAGATGAAACACCTCAGTATCAAGCTCCTCAGAACATAATGTCTCGAAGAGTTGAAACGGTCAGTCCACAAGTTGTGGAACCTGTGCAATATGCTTCTCTTATGAAGGAGCTTCAAAGGTTAGTTATTATGGCTACATTTAGAAAAACTATGAGCAAACCAAAAGCAATTATCACACATTTGGGTAAAACAGAGGACTCGTCAATTTCCATTAGTCCTGCCATGCGGTAAAGATCAAGACTTCTTCAATTACAACATCTAGAAACTTATCACAATATAAAATTTTAAATTGTGCATTTTAGGGCCATAGTAAGTAAGAAAGGACCTCCGAGTGTAACCTCACCACTTAGTCAAAGTGAGAGCCAAAGTCAGAGTCAAAGTCAGTCTCATTCCAAGAGTAGTGGGGACACTGAATTCAGCAAAGAGCTAGAGGCTGCTTTACAATTAATACAAGTAAGGAACATGTTGATAAATTTAAGTTTTTTTTTTACTTTTTGGGCATCCAAAAGCAACATAGACCAACATTCAACAGCATCTTTCTTTAAATGTCTTAAATAATTATTTCTTTTAGGATTTGGAGAGCCCCAACACTGGCGGAACCCCGTCAGAGCTTAAGGACACCCGCGCTCCCCAGCACTGGCGCAAGAGCAGCGGCGCATCAGCCGCTAGCGACAAAACGCTGTCGGCCGTTGGCTCCATGGGGGAAATTACCTCGCCCTTGGAGGGTAGCGTTCCATACAGGGTGACCAGTGATGATCGGTTGTCGCCACATCGGGATAGAATATCGCCCCCTCACCACTTCCAGGGTAAGGGTAGTAGCATAGTTGTCCACTACCCCGATTCCCAGAGTACGTCAGGGTACAGCTCTCCCTCCCATGGAGCCACTCCGGATTGGAGTACAACCTCGTCGATCAACGGGAGTAGTACCGACATCGTCAAACCGGTGTCATATCATATCCATAATGCTAAAAGCACTACGGTCATCTCGTTGTATTCTCAACCCACTGAACCCAACGCAAAAGGTAAATCTATTACTCTAGTCAAAATTTCCGGAGATTCTGATCCTTTTGATATATCAAAACCTCACGAAGGGACTCATCTCCATAGCTCAACTCTTATTTTAAACTGTGACCCTCCCAAAATTACAAACCATAGGTTCTCTAGCTCTACAACATTGCCTCTGGATAAGTCATCAATTAGTCTCGACAATATTCCTTTGAACGATACTACCGTTCATGCATCTGTGGATATTCCTGATTCTAAGTTACCCGAAAAACCCAACAAAGAACCAAAAGAACAACAAGCACCTCAAGGAATCTGGAGAGTGACGTCTTTGCTTAGAAAAAATAAATCTCAAGTTCCAAAGAAAGCTAGTAACGCCAGCAAAAGACAGAGTTCGTTGCCGAAGTTGTGTCCAGAGTTGGAGGGGGCAATCATTAAATCTGAAAGTTTAGCTTATCTGTCCGAAGTGGAACTGGTTGCCAGGGCCAAAAGGAACGAGGAAATGCAGAGGGTAAGATTATTCACGATGATATTTAATGGTGATGGTGGTATCTATTTGTTGAGGTGCATCGGGAAAATTGGTGAAGGTAAATTTTTGGAAATACAACTGGTTCTTCTAGCAAAGTCAATATTACGTAAAATGCATAAATATTGTAATGGAGGTATCTATTTCTTGAGATGGTTATGGTAAATTTTGGCAAAAACTAATTTTATTAATTCGCTTTTTGATTTTTAGTAGTAGTAGCAGTAGTAGTAGTAGTAGTGGTACGAGGCGAAGGCGTGGCAAACAGGCCTCAACGCGCAAATGGATTTCGCCCTCGTATAGGAGACGATATCCGACATTTAATGGATTTCCGGTTTCCTACCTCTAACACCTCCACCTCAAATATCCATCTTACACAATATTATTATTGCTATGTTCTCCAAATGCATTTTTGCACAATGTCCATAGTAGACTTAGACTCGACTATAGCAGACTATAACCAAACCGAAGTGCTGAGAATTACTAAGTTATCATATAGAACTGAGTACGTTTTAGAATCACTTTTCGGTTTTCATAAAGCGATTTGAGGAACGTTTTTAATGCGATTCAAGTTTTTGACATTAGCTCGATGTGTTGAAAATATAAATAAAGTTTTCAGGCTTATTAATTTCATTTTTGTTTTAATTTCGTTAATGATTGTGTTAATAAAATGTTATTGCTAAAAGCATTGTACTTTTTGCAACAACTTTAAACCCGTTTCTGACGATGCAGTTTCTTCTTTAACCAAAAATCGCTGCGATCTGAATGTGAACGAATGTTCTAAGTGAAACGCGCGTTCAAAAAAGTACAAACTTGCATCGTCTAAAACCCCAAAACGTGATAGCAGCGATAAAAATGAATAAAAAAATTGCATCGTCAGAAACTACATCATTTGATTTTCAATACGTTCTCCGTGTTTTTGACGATCAAGTTCCAATACGATCCCAAAAAACGGTATTGAACGTGAGCTTGACAAACGAAGTTTGTACGCATTGAGATTTGCGTTTTCATGATGGGTTTGAATGAAAGTTTCTCTTTATAAAATATAAAACGATGATTATGGTGTATCCAGTACACAATTTTGGGATATACTTCTGATTCTATTATTTCTTCTAATTTTATTTTATCGCTTTGTCTAATGTTCTAAATTAGGACAAAGGAATATTAACAAAATAGGTAGTTAGTAACTATAGTATTGTTGTTTTCCTTACATGTCATTAACCTCTCCTTTGTTTGTTTATGCAATATCTTCCAATGAAACTGTGAAACTACACATACATATTTTGTTTGCAGTAGATAATATAAAAAATCGAAAAGACACATCGATATAGTTCACAAAGCAGACCCTTTTTGGCCACTTCGAATTTTTTCCTTCAATAGGGAACATAGAATTGAAACGGATCAATTGAAACTTCAGTGGAAAGGACTTTTAGTTAGTTACCTTTACAGTGCTGGATTGTTTTAAAAATATCTAATTGTATAATGATTGAGATAAATTTAAATAATGCGAAACGGTGATCTGAAACGAAATGTTAAATTATAAATAATACAGTACCTAGTTAAAACTCGAATAAAAGTAATTTCCAACAAGCTGACACTCAACTTATAATATATCGCTCAACGGCGACAATAGTCGCACAACTCAAAATTAAACTTTATGGAGAAAACTCGAGGGGTCATCGGCACCCTAAAATTTTGTACAGCTTCCAACAGGACTTGGGTCCTGACGTGTACTGTTGGGTCCTGTTGAGTACTGTTGGGTACTGTCGTGTACTGTCGAGTACTGTTGGGTACTGTCGTGTATTGTCGAGTACTGTTGGGTCCTGTCGGTGTACTGTTGGGTACTGTCGTATACTGTCGAGTACTGTTGGGTCCTGTTGAGTACTGTCGTCGTGCTTTGGGGTTTGGGGGGGTCCGATAAGGACAAAGCGCGCCCTCAAACAACATGCGAGCAAAAAAAAAAAAAAAAAGCTCATCATCTTTGGGGAACCGCGCCGCGCTCACAAATGTTGCGACCAAAAAAAAAAAGTCATCCTGTTTGGGGAAGGCCGACAGGGCCTTCGGGCGCACTCAAAAAACTTGCGACCAAAAACAAAAAAAAAAGCTCATCATCTTTGGGGAACCGCACCGCGCTCACAAATCTTGCGACCAAAAAAAAAAAAACAAAAAAAAAAAAAAAGGTCAACCTGTCTTTTCGCATCTACACCACTGTTTCGGGTTAGACGGTTGTGTCGAGTACTGTCGTGTACTGTTGGCTTCTATCGTACTGTTACGTCCTGTCGTGTACTGTTGGGTACTGTCGAGTACTGTTGGGTCCTGTCGTGTACTGTTGGGTACTGTCGTGTACTGTTGGGTACTGTTGGGTCCTGTCGTGTACTGTTAGGTCCTGTCGGGTACTGTTGGGTCCTGTCGTGTACTGTCGAGTACTGTTGGGTACTGTCGTGTACTGTCGAGTACTGTTGGGTCCTGTCGTGGTACTGTCGAGTACTGTTGGGTACTGTCGTGTACTGTCGAGTACTGTTGGATCCTGTCGTGGTACTGTCGGGTCCTGTTGTGAAATTTGTACAGTACTGTTGAAAGCTGATGACCCCTTGAGAAAACTGCATTTAAAGTTTAAGTTATTTTAATTTTTCATGTTGTATGCCATGTATTTGAAAATCCTTACTGAACCTGACAGTGATTATTGGTGGGTTTTTATATGCTAAATTATTGAGGACTGTCAAGTTATTTTTTGCTTTAAAAAAAGTTGATGATTTTTAAGATATGCCACTATTGTTGCAACCAAGTGACACAATTTTGATGGAAACTTAAAAAAAGTTTTGGCACATTAATTAACTAAAATGACCAAAAACACAAAGTTATAGAGGCACAACTGAAAATGTGCCACTATTGCTGAAACAAATCCTCAGTAGTTCTTAGATGTGTCATACTAACAATCACAGAACTCCAATGGGACTAACAATATGCCGGTATTCATGGAACTTACGAACAAGCGTCATCTCGAGTAGACTATCTGAACTAATTTTATGGCAGTATTGAAGGTGATCCGTGGTATTGGTGCATTAAATTTCATTCAATTTTGAATTGTTTTGCGCGTTTTAACTGATTTTTAATATTTTTGAGATGTGCGACTATTGTCATCAGTGAGCAATATGTTTCTTATTACATTTTTACTTGCAAGCCAAGTGGTCAATCCTATAAAAAAAACAAAGTGACCATATCGCTCCCTCCCTCAGGCAAACAAAATCGACGTGTCCTTCTCATTTTTAGTATTAGTTACTGAAAGACAAATCTTTCTGTATTTGGTTTTGGGAAATTAGGGACTTATTGAGCGGACAGTTTAGCCTGACTTGCGCGTTTTGACATTTTTGACAAATGCATCTTAAATAAAATACTTTTAATAAAGGAAATCCTTATTCGACAACTAAGCCTGCGCGCTTTGGTGGTTTTTATCAACGTTTTTATTTACTAATGGTTCATTTAACAAAAACCGTTCAAACCCGCATATGTAGATGTCAAGTAAAGATTTCCTTTGAAAAACGTGGGGTAAACTGCACGCCCAATAAATAATTTTCTATTATAGCTAAAGCTTTCTAGTATATTTTAGCTAAATAATTTTCTCTTCTTTTCAGAAAATTGAAGAAAAAGTCATCCATCAGCTAGGCGTAACCAGGTCAGAATCCGAATCCCATTGCTAAACTAAACAAATTTTTTAGTGATCGCATTGTTCAAATTTTTGAGACTTGATAAATTAATATTTTTAGGAACTTTAGGAATTTAAAAATGATTACCGTTTGTACAACCTATTTATTATACTGAACCAATTATTTATTCAACCAATTTTAATATTTAAGAGAAAGATTTAGTAAGTAGCTGTTTTCCAGCTCACATAAAATGTCGTCCAATTCTAAAAAAATATTTATTTTTATCCAAAAAACAAAATTTTTTTTTAGGCTGAAGATCTATTTTTTGTATATCTTACGATACCAGTAATTAAAATTAAAGTAGCCGAAAGTTAAGCGACTGCTAAATCAGTGTTGGTCAAAATGACGTCATAGAAATATGTGACGTACATTTTATAAAGTCTACATTACTGTGGTTTGTTGTTAAATTAAACCATAATCTTCAACTACACATGGTCGAAGATTAAGTTATTTTACACAACCAGACATTTGGTCATCTTCAACATTCCATGAAAAAAATAGTTATTATAATACTGGGACATTAGGCTACTCACTAACACTACTTTGTTTGAGATGTTTTCTAAGGCCTAGTTTTTCTGTTTGATCCAATATACTAGATATGTCAATTCAACTTTCAAGATGAGATCCCTTTCAGTTGAAGATACTCAAGAATTGTGCCACGTCTGACTACTTGATTTAAGAAGCTCTAGGTACTTAACGGCTACTTTGATTATAACCATTGATTAAATAATCCTAGATGATTATTCAATCAATGTTATCCTTAGACTAGAAAATGTAAATATTGTTGTTATAGTTATATAGTTTATTATTGTATTGATTCTATTATTGTACATTGATCATCTTTGAAAGTACCTACTTTTTATAAAATAAACATTCCACAATATTGAGGCATTCTTTTTTATTTACGTAGCAGGCAAAACCACTTTAATAGATTGACCCATGGGGTCCTGGGAGTCCCAGGAAACGAGAAAGCGGACGAACTCGCCAGAGGTAGATCCCGGCAGAAATGCGTCGGGCCAGAGGCTTTCCTGGGGCTCATTTTCACACATTTTATAAATAAAAAGATAAAATAGCATAAAATACGTTTTGGTCAATTGTTTCTTTCTATGTATTGTTTTCAAATTTTGCTTGTCATAAACAAGTAGTTCAGAATGGAAGTGGAATTCTTATTCTCTTTCTTATTATCTTCTTATCCTTCGTTTTGACTATCGTGGGGTAATAAGACACATATCTAAGAAATACATTCGCCTTTTTGTTGCATACCTATTTGAGTAGTGACGTTGCCTTCAAATTTGAAATGGCAAGTTGAAGAAATCTTAAATGGCATCTAACGCATCCACAGTACACCGGTCTATCTTTTACGTGATAACTTACAGGCTGAATTCTCGTACATAGCTTTATTCGGCCGAAACGAACCGAACCGAACCGAACTTTTTCCCCTGCGAAAATTCAAAATTCTTGAAAGTATCTCAAAAACTATTGGAACTATGAAAAAAAACAATAATAATGACATTTTAACGCTCTGTAGAGCGTTAGCAGATCTGTGTGGACTTCAAGATGTGATAGCTCGTCCAAAAATATGATTTTTTTATATTAATATTGTTTAATTAGAAACAAAATATATTTTACAAAATAAACCATGTTTTTCAACATAAAAGTTGATTTTTCTCAAATACGGTCGACTTGAGAGCTTGTAAACAAAGTACCTTTTTTGTGAAGAAAACATTAGCGGTTTAAATGGTCGTCTCAAAACCGTACTTTTACCAGTAGCGTACACGTTGGTGAGAAAAACACCCACTACTTCTTCAAAACCTCCACCTAATTATGAAACTTTAAAACAAAATCGCACAAAACATAGCTTATTATGAGTAAAAAATGCTTACAAAAGCTGTACGATAAACGGTTTCGAAGATATTTGCAAGAAACGATTTTTTGTTTAGTTCAACACCCTGTATTTCGGAAATAGTGCCTTTTATATTGATAGAAACTTTTTTTCATATTTTTGGACAGGCTATCACATCCTGAAGTCCTGCGCATATATTATGAAACACCCTGTATTATAAAGTTTTTATCCTAAAATTAAGTATACGGAAAAATGTCTAAAGTATGACTACATACTTTATTAACACCCTGTAGTGTAAGTGTAAGTATAATAAAATGTAATGAGTAGGTGAGTCTGCTTTACCAGGCCCGTGCTGTTATTCGTAAAAAAATGTTTTAACTGTAAAGTTGTGGTTTGCTAAATCACAATGAACTAAATGGAAAAATCACTTGGGCGTTAAATAAAGTGTGCCGAAGATGCCCAAATTAATTTAAATAAATGATCCAAACTCGACTAAAGAAGGTAGTGTAGGTAATTTTTATACAGTAACATATATTAAGAGATATCCTTCCCTCCTTGATATAAATTTAGTAAAAAATAGCCAATTCATAAACCGCAATTTTTACACACAAATTACTTAATTGTCAAAAAAATTTCAACTGCAGCGCATTTTATTTGCATGTAAAAATCTTGTTTTTGCTGCTTCCTTGCATGGCCCCCCACCTGGACATTCTGGATCCGCCACTGTATCTTAGTGAAGGGTTATTTAGTAGAATGACCCTACACTAGCTTCGTTCTCTCAGTGTATTCTCAGTAATGGTTGCAAGAAAATTTATACAATTTAAAAGTTATATATTTTTTTAAACATTGTACTCGGATGGAGTCACACTTGTACTTCTAATCTGTCCTAAAACAGATATATATTTTTATTATTTGGATTTTGCCAAATAAAAAAAAATACATCCATTCAAAAGCCCTAGTTATTCTGGGTGTTAGGGAGGCAATAATTTTGTTGAACATGAAATTTTCACTTAATAACGTTACTTAAATTAATTAGAAAAAAATTATGGCCCTATTTTGGCACATGTCTAATTAAAGACGCTTTTTTCAAAAGCTAAGGAATAAATTCAAGTGCAAAAGTATTTACTAGGTAGGTTCATTGAATACCTATAAATAATTCTAAAAACTAATAAAAAAATAAAAAAGTTTTGGAGGTTTTAATTATAAAAAGGCAAAAAGGGTAAAAAACTTGAATTGTGAATTTTGTTTTTTCATAAAAAAGATAAAAGTAAAACTAAGTAAAAATTTTCGATACACTAGCAAACATATTGCCTAATTACTAAAAATACTTGGTTTTCAGAACACTATGAATAAATCATATACTTAATATTCCCCCGGTGTGAAGATGGCAGATTAAGCTAGCAGATTTTTTCAGCCGATGTCGCCCGAACGCGTAATTTACACTATACACTGCACAACAAAATTTTTGATTTGATGCTCAGCAGATTTTACTGGCAGATAAATCGGTATGAAGAATGGGGCCCTAAGTATCAGTATACCCACCCAGCAGATTTTATCTGCTATGTCTCCTGCTCCAAAACTTGACTTTGTCCCAACACAGGCTCTACGTAGAATTTGCCTACTCATAAAGCTCTTAAAATAGTACTAACTCAAAAACCTTAAAACCCCTACAATTCTTTAAAAAAAAAGGCCTAAAATCTCAGTATACCCATCCAGCAGATTTTATCTGCTATGTCTACTGCTCCGAAACTTGACGTTGTCCCACCTCAAGAATAATATAAGTATACCCACCCAGCAGATTTTTTCTGCTATGTCTCCTGCTCCGAAACTTGACTTTGTCCCACCACAGGCTCTACGTAGAATTTGCCTACCTATAAAGCTCTTTAAATCTCAATCACTCAAAATCCTCAAAAACCCTACGATTCTTTAGAATAGGGCCTTAAGTATCAGTATACCCACCCAGCAGATTTTACCTGCATGTCGCCTGCTCCGAAACTTGACGTTGTCCCACCACAGGCTCTGCGAGAATTTGCCTACTCATAAAGCTCTTAAAATCGTACTAATTTAAAACCCTCAAAAACCCTACAATTCTTTATAAAAAAGGCCTAAAATCTCAGTATACCCACCCAGTCGATTTTACCTGGTATGTCTACAGCTCCAAAACTTGACGTTGTCTCACCTTAAGCTCTACGCGAACTTTTCTACTCATAAGGGCCTTTAAATTCTACTAACTCAAAACTCTCAAAAATCTTACGATTCTTAAAAATAGGCCCTTAAGTATCAGTATACCCACCCAACAGATTTTATCTGCTATTAGGACCTTTTTTTAAAGATTTGAAGGGTTTTGAGTTAGTAGTACGATTTTAAGAGCTTTATGAATAGACAAATTTTACGTAGAGTCTCTGGTGAGACAACGTCAAGTTTCGGAGCAGGAGACATAGCAGATAAAATCAGCTGGGTGGGTATACTGATACGTAAGGCCCTATTCTACAGAATCGTAGGGTTTTTGAGGGTTTTGAGTTAGTACGATTTTAAGAGCTTTATATATATATATATATATATATATATATATATATATATATATATATATATATTTATCGGTTTCACAACGTTCTACGTCTTCCGATACCCAATCTCCACTCGTTTCTGTTTGCCCATAATTCATCATCTAGGCCTCTTATTCTTATTTCACTATCTATTCCTTCTCTCCAGCTTCTCCTTGGTCTTCCTCGTTTTCTTCGGCCAGTTGGTTTCCATTGTAATATTTGTTTAGGTAGTCTTCCATCATCCATTCTTTGTACATGTCCGTACCACACCAGTTGTTTTGTTCTTATATCATCCACTAGAGTACGTTCACCCACTGTCATAATTTCTCTTATTCTTTGATTGGTAACTCTTTCTCTTTTTGATTTCCCTGCTGCTCTTCTCCAATAGTCCATCTCCGTAGCGGAAAGCATTTTTTCTGTTCTATCTTTGATTGGCCATACTTCTGAGCCGTATGCAATAATACTTTTTACAATGGTGTTATATATAAGCTTTTTGTTATGTTTTGATATACTTTGGTCCCAAATTATTCCATTTAATAAAGTTATTGCTTTTCTTCCTTGTACGTTTCTATCTTTTATAGCTTTGTCTAGTGTTCCGTCAGCTGTAATTTTTAGACCCAAGTATTTATACTCATCACAGGACTGAATTCGCTGCCCAGTATTTAAGATTAGATCCTGTTTCGTTCCACCAATACACATATACTCTGTCTTATTGATATTAACCTCTAGTCCCCACTTATTGTACTCTTCTATTAGTTTTCGTGTCATATATTCGAGGTCGTCATAATCCTGAGCCACCACTATCTGATCATCGGCGACACATAAAGTATACAAGGTGGTTTCATTCAACGGAATTCCCATGTTTTGGCATTTTCTCTTCCAGACTTTAAGGACCTGTTCCAAATATATCTTGAAGAGCGTAGGCGAGATACAGCAACCTTGTTTAAGACCTTTATTTACTTGAAAGCCTTTGGTTAGTTTTGCTTTTATTTTAACTTTTGCCTTACTATTGCGGTATAACTCTTTGATGGCCTTAATTAGTTGTACGCTTATGTTTGTCTTTTCCAACGCTTTCCAAAGTAGATTTAGTGGTATACTATCATATGCCTTCTGCAAATCTACGTAAAGCAGATGGAGCTCTTGTCCGTATGCCATTTTCTTTTCAATAACTTGGGTTATACAAAAGAGATGATCTGAAGTCGATCTACCCGCCCTGAAACCAGCTTGTTCTTCTGCCTCCATATCTTTATATTCGCTCTCCACTTTATTTCTTATTATTTTGCCATATATTCTGCTTAGCGTACTAGTTACAGATATACCTCTATAATTGTCACATATATATTTCCTTCCTTTTTTGTGTATTGTGGATATATATGACGTTTTCCACTCAGTTGGTACTACAGCTCCATTTAAATATCTTTGGAAAAGATTCCGTAATCTACAAAACAATTCTTCAGTGCCATATTTAATAAGTTCAGATGGGATATTTCCGGGTCCGGCAGATTTACCGCTTTTTAAGGTTTTGCACACGTTTTTGACCTCAGATATTGTGAGGGGTACTGGAGATCCCATCGTTCTAATGATATTGTCTCTTTCGTCTTCCTTGAATTCTGCTCTATCTTCAGTTAAAAGTTTTTTAAAATGCTCATCCCATTCTTTGTCTGGTATTGGTGAAATAATATCTCTGCATGTTTCTTTTTTGATCGATGTTATAGTTTTTCAGCTTTCGGTACTTCTCCTACCTCCTAAGTAAGAATCTATTTTCTGGCACTTTTGCATCCATGATTGATTCTTCTTATCACTGATCATTCTTCTCACCTTTGATTGCGCGATTTTGTATTCTTCTCTGCTTCTATCTGTCTTTTGGGATAAGTACGTGTGATATAATTTCCTTTTTTCCTCTATTTCACTTTCAATCTCAGCATCCCACCAGTATGGTTTTGTTCTTTTAGGAGTTTCTTCCACTAATCCTAGTGCTTCTTTTGCAGCTTGATGGATGCTTAATGTGATACATTCGTATTCCTCATCTGGGGTTTCACCTGAACTTGAATTAAGTTTTTCGTTCAGTCTCTTTTTGTATAAGTTTTTTACGCTGTCATGTTCTAGGCTTAGTAGATTATATTGACAGTGATCAATTTCCTCATTCACTGTATCATCAAGATTTTGTTGATGGAGGCTTCGGCCTTTATAAGGAAAGAGAATTTTGGTCTCCAGAAAATAGTGATCACTTCCGCATGTTGATCCACGCTTTGTTCTGACATCTTGAATTTTTAGTTTTGTCTTTTGTTCAGTGATAAGATAATCAATGACGGATTTCAGGTTTTGTGAGGGTTTGGTCCAGGTATATTTGTGTATTTTCTTATGTTGGAAAAAACCGTTTTGGATTTTTAGGTCTAATTGCTCACATAATGTGATAAGCCGGTTTCCATTGTCATTAACAACATCTTCTCCATATTGGCCAACTGTCAGATCATTTACTCTGTTACCTGTTCTACTATTTAAATCTCCCAATATTACAATTTCTCTAGATGTACTTACTGCTGATATTTCATTGTGGATTTCTTCAAAAAAATTGTCTTTCACGGCTACATTTGCATCGTCATTATACGCATAGATTCCAAAAATCGTAAGTCTCATTCCTTTTATTGTTATATTCATTCTTATTAGCCGTTCATTTACTGCTTCCCAGTTGGTGATATATTTTCTAAATCTTTTGTTGACCAAAATAGATACTCCTTGTTGCGCATGTTTTTCTTTTGCCACTCCGCTATAGAAATGGTCATACTGTCCTAGGTTTTCAGATCCTTTTCCTTTCTTCTTCGTTTCTGTTAGTACAGCAAGGTCAACCTTCATTCTGCTGCACTCATGGACTATATCATTCACTTAAGAGCTTTATATGTAGGCAAATTCTACGTTGAGCCTGTGGTGGGACAAGGTCAAGTTTCGGAGCAGGAGACATAGCAGAAAAAATCTGCTGGGTGAGTATACTTATTCTTAAGGCCCTATTCTAAAGAATCGTAGGCTTTTTGAGAATTTTGAGTTATATATTTTGAGGATTTAAAGAGCCGCATAAGAAGGAAAAGTCTGCGTGGAGCTTGAGGTGGGACAACGTCAAGTTTCGGAGCAGTAGACATAGCAGATCAAATCTGCTGGGTGGGTATTCAGAGACTTTAGGCTTTTTTTTAAAGAATTGTATGGTTTTTGAGGGTTTCGAGTAAGATTTTAAGAGCTTTATGAGTAGGCAAATTCTACGTAGAGCCGGTGGTAAGACAACGTTAAGTTTCGGAGCAGGAGACATAGCAGATAAAATCTGCTGGGTGGGTATACTGATACCTAGGACCCTATTCTAAAGAATCGTAGGGTTTTTGAGGATTTTGAGTTAGCCGGATTTAAAGAGCCTCATGAGTAGGAAAAGTCTGCGTAGAGCTTGAGGTGGGACAACGTAAAGTTTCGGAGCAGGAGACATAGCAGATAAAATCTGCTGGGTGGGTATACTGACACTTAAGGCCCTATTCTTAAAAATCGTAGGGTTTTTGACGATTTTAAGTTAGTAGGATTTAAAGAACCTTATGAGTAGACAAATTCTACGTAGAGCCGGTGGTGGGACAACGTCAAGTTTCGGAGCAGGAGACATAGCAGATAAAATCTGCGGTGTAGTTATACTGGAACTTAAGGCCCTATCCTTAAAAATCGTAGGGTTTTTGAGGATTTTAAGTTAGTAGGATTTAAAGAACCTTATGAGTAGACAAATTCTACGTAGAGCCGGTGGTGGGACAACGTCAAGTTTCGGAGCATGAGACATAGCAGATAAAATCTACGGTGTAGTTATACTGGAACTTAAGGCCATATCCTAGAGAACCGTAGAGTTTTGAGTTAGAAGGATTTTAAGAGCTTTATAAGTACAATATTAAATATTGTTCATTATATTTACCATAAAAAAATCTGCTATCTTCACACCGATTTATCTGCCAGTAGAATCTGCTAAGCATCAAATTACAAAAATGTTGTTGTGCAGTGTATAGTATAAATTACGCGTTCGGGCAACATCGGCTGAAAAAATCTGCTAGCTAAATCTGCCATCTTCACACCAGTAATATTCCTACATATATGGAATAAATTCCTCTGAAACTATTTTTTTAATAAGTCTTATCAAACTGGCAGCTAAATGGTTAAAATATATTTATTGATTTTTAAGTTATCGTGTCGAAGACGCCATCAAAAATTTTGGTGATTAGATTTTTTTTGACCCAAACTTATTTTGAGTACAAATAATTAAACTATTTTTAGCAGCTGCTCAAATCTTGGATTAATTTCGCAGTAAAGTAATATTACTTAAAACCTTAAAGTAAGTATTTTTTCTTACTCTAAGTTTAGAACACCACTGCTTATGAATAAAATTATTGGTGTTATCAAGCAATACGGGGTTTTTAAGAAATTGAAAAAAAATGTGGGGAACATCAGTAAAATTTATAAAGCAAAAATATTTTGCCACCCACTTTGCAGATTTTAGTTTTTTTAGAAAATTTTGTTTGAGCATAATTTCAGCTGTTTTAGCAAAAATCTAAAAAATCAGACTTAATTCTGCCATAAAAACAAATACATAAATCTCTACTATTTATCACTACTAAATATTTTATTATTTCTGGGATTGATTGGTCCCCCTTAATCCCCCTATAGATACGGCCTTGACTTATAACGAAACCTTAAACCATTACAGACTATCTATTATTATACCTGGAGCCGTATTCTTCAAAGTTTGTGAAGGGAGTGATCCCGGGAACGTTCCCGGGAAATCAAACTCACTTTTTCTCCCGGGAATGAAAATGTCGTATTCTTGAACGCTCGAAGCAGTTTGTGAGTGCAAGGTTTAGAATCACGTCGTGCAACTCCAGTGCATAAGTACGCCCCTGGAGACTTTCCTGTGACATAAACCCCACATTATATTCAGCTTTTAAAAGAAAAATTAAATTTTCTACAATAAAGTGTACTACATATTTTTTCCGAAGAAGTGTAGTTTTTGAGAAAATGTTATAAAACCTATAATAAACATGTTTTTTTCGAAATAATCCCAATTTACGGACGCCACTGAAGACCTACTTGCTTTTCCTAATTTTATCGACTTATACATCCTTGGAAAGGAAATTCTGTCCTCCACAAAAAACTGTTCTTTGCAATTTTCGATAAAAAAGATTAAAATTAAATAAAACTGAAAAAAAAAACAGGTTTTTGGGGGTTTAGGGGGGATTTTCTCCGTCCCTGTCCATATTTCGAGTTGGCAACAGAGATATTCGGATTCAGCGGGGTCGAGTTAGGGAAAAATTGTCAAAAAGTAATATGGTTTGCTTCTAGACCGAAAACGGAGAGTCTCTTCAAATTTTTTGCTCTAACTAACGTCGCCGTTAAGTCAAGTAAACTTGCTTTTAACACAGAATACTGATAGTATAGCTAGTTATTCTGTGCTTTAAGAGAAGATAAAATAATCGAGAAAATCCGTTTCCTAGTTTTGATATTAAAAAATATCGAGATAGCAACTCAAGCTATTCCTAATCCCATTGCTATATGGTCTGGTCAACTTGACAGTTCCCGATATTTAGGCTGGTTTCCCTAGAGTCCCTGTATGTTGACATATTTGGATATATCCAATATAACTCTAGGTTTCCCAAGGGATTTTACCAATTTTTACAAAATAAGCGAAAAATCGGTAATAAAAGAAAATTTACATTTAAGGGGGCAAACTTCGCCGGAAAACTTACCATTTGACAACACTGATATCGCATTTTTTGGCCAAATCTTTGTTCTAATAGAAATAGAAAACGAGAAAGCGGAACACGTCGAAATTTTGTGGGGTAGTTTTTTAAAGCATTTTTAACAAACGTATCTTAGCAGTTTTTCGCGAAATTATTTTATTAAAAAAAAAAAAAAGTTATGGCTAAAACACAACAAATATTTCAAAACAATGTTTGACATTTCAGTAGCCTAGCTGTGTTATAGAAAACTGTAGGGAAATTGTTTCGATTTTTGAATTTTTTGGAAATGTACAAAAGAAAATCAAAAATCTAACAAGATACATTTGAAGATTTTAAAAAAATCTTGCATATGAACAGAAATAATGTTTTAACTAGTTTTTTATAAAAGACATCTATTAGGATTTACAAAAGCGTGCTCAATTTTTTATTTGCTGCAGGACACCAAATCAGACAAGAGCCATCAACCTCCTGACTGAAGCGCCACCCCCATATACCGGGGGCAAGTCAATTCGATTGAGCAAATTTAACTAAGATCACGTGAGCCGGATTTTCACATTATTTTCAGATATTTTGAATAAATAAAATGTTGTTTAATATAAGTTAAATGATTATAAGTAGGTGTTTAAAGACACAATTTTTTCTATTTACAAAACGTTTTTTAAGGGCTGGCCATAGCGTAACAAACAAAATCACGGAATTACGAACCAATTTATAAGATAGTTTTTGATAATTAGTATATTGCTCAGTTAACATAAGCTTGTGCTTAACTTCGCTGAGTTGAAAATAAAGCCCTTTTCATTTATTTATTTATTACATAGCAAGAGAAGAAAGTGACAAATTTCACACGAGCGTGAGAAAGTTACTTTCTGTCGAGTTATGGACGCTATTTTTCCTACGAACACTGTTGAACTATACTAGTTTTTGTAAAAATTGGTGTTTAATTTTGCGTAAATCAAATGAAACTGCTTTTCCGCACATGTGTGGGAAAGTATTTTGTAACACGTGCGAAAAAGTATTGTGACAGTTAAACACTTTCCATACATGTGCCGAAGTACTGAAAGTACTTGTCACACATGTGCGAAAAAATTTCTGCACACGAATGAAATTTAATGTTTTCTGAGGACGCAAATCGTGTAAAATCCAACATTTTCATATGTGGTCGCACTAAACACATTTAGGTACAATATTTTTTCTACAAGGCTGTGGAAACAAAAATAAAGTACTACAATAAAAACAACTCATTTATTATATTTAATTTACAATGATTGCCGAAAACTTTACTTCTTATCCTGTGCGGCATCTGTGGATCAGGAGATTTTCGTTTTCATATTCTGGATCAATGATATCGGAAGGTCTTTAAATATATTTTGCTCTGGATGTATTTGGAGGCAGGCTCATAGTAACATTATGTGTTCCATCATATTGTGGCTAAGTGTTCTTCGGGATTATCGGTATTTTCTATCACAGTAAATAAATACTTTTTTCTATTTTTATTTAGAAAATGAAATGTCATCTCCTGGTTTTTGACAACAAAATAGGCTCTGTTATTTACTCTATTCTTTTATTTTTTCTGTTGCTATTGGAAAACTAGCCGCCCACTTTTGTTTTTAGGCAAAAATTAACGTCAGTGTCAAACTCAAAATGTCTTGTTTTTCGTCATCCCTAAAATTTTAGTAAGGCCCACAATTTAGAAACCGAATAGGTGTCCCTAGGACTCTAATATGTAGTGCCACCTATTGACTGATATTTAAATATTTTGCCTTGTTGTCTTTTACGTAAAAAATTGGCTGAATCGAATTTGTCGCCTTAAATAAACTGGTGATTAGTAAAACAAGTTATAGGACAAATTATGACAGTTGTTAAGGTCAGTACGTTTTTAGGGCAAATTGTCAAAAGTTGGGACAAATTCCGATTCTAGGACAATTATGACACCTGTGTCGTTATTCTTGAAATCTCCCCGAGGGAGTACACCTCGAAATTCGAGCAAGGACCAATAGAGATGCGGAAATCAACTGAAATCGCATGCGCAGTTTGACTTTCACCCGTTTTTAAGGGAGTACTCCTTCTCACTCGTTCAAGAATTCAATACATTTTTAAATCACGAAAAAAAAACACGTTTCATCTCATTAAAATGGCTTATTATTTTTCTACAACCTTCTTATAATTTTTGGTTAACTGAATTCTTTTTGCAAGATTTAAAGATTTTTTAAGTATCTCATCACATAAATTAAAATGGTTGTTTACAAATGTTTGCAAAATATGTGTATTAGTCAGGACTATCATTTGTTAATCTGAAGGTTTTACCTGTACAACTCTGATTTAATTATTAAAACAAATTTTTAGTAATTGATAAAGGATATATTCTTCTTTTTAAATATTTTTGCAAATTGACAAAATAATTACTAAATTGTTTGAAAAATTCCTATCCATCGTCGTAAATGACAAAAACAAAATCGTCCAAGAAATAAATGTAAATGGTATAACAGTCCAATGGCAAAAAATGGAATTGTTAATAACCGGAGATTATACAAAAACGTCATTCATCAAAACAAGACAAGAGCAAAATCGAAGTTTAGTATAAAGTCTTATATCAAAACCGGACACAATCATAAAAAGGGGCCGGGCCTAGCATGAGCAACTCTCTCCCTTCTTTTCATGTATACTGGTTCCGTGTCTCTTCCTCTCATACAAATCAGTCTCATGGAAATTTGGCGGCAAATTTAAATCGGGAACAAGTAATATTGTTGTTTTTGGACCCAAAAATACAGAAAAAATATAAAAATGTTTTTTTTCCTAATTATATTAATTCGCTCCCCTGAATTTTTAGTAATTGATAAAGGATATATTCTTATTTTTAAATATTTTTGCAAATTGACAAAATATTTAACTAAATTGTTTGAAAAGCCCTATCCATCGTCGTAAATGACAAAAACAAAATCGTGCAAGATCATAAATGAATATGGTATAACAGTCCAATGGCAAAAACGGAATTCTTAATAACCGGACATTAAACAAAAACGTCATTCATCAAAACACGACAAGAGCAAAATCGAAGTTTAGTATAAAGTCCTTTATCAAAACGGGACAAACTCATAAAAAGGGGCCGGGCCTAGCATGAGCAACTCTCTCCATTCATTTCTTCCTCTCATACAAATCAGTCTCATGGAAATTTGGCGGCAAATTTTTATCGGGAACAAGTAAGATTGTTGTTTTTGGACCCAAAAATACAGAAAAAAAAATAAAAATGTCTGTTTTTTTCCTAATTATATTAATTAGCTCCCCTGTCCTTCTTTTGAGAGGTCGAAATCAGTGTTAACCCAACCAAACTGAACCTCTTGGTCAATTAATTGGAGATAAATCCTAACCTAGGGTCCAACACCTGACCTTTTTTAAGGATGGGCCTGGCTTAATGAAAATGCCGTATGTGCTAAGCAATCCCTATGTAGACACGGCGTTTTCTTTAAGCATGGCAGTAAAGAAATTGCAATAAAGGACGCTTCAATTGCATAGCAATATCAGGACCGCTCTTCATTAGATGGACGTCATAGGCTAGGCCTGACCCCTTCTTATGATTTTGTTCTTTTTGGTTTTGTCCCGTTTTGATAAAAGGCGTTATACAGAACTTCGATTTTGCTCTTGTCTTGTTTTGAAGAATGAAGTTTTTGATAATGTCCGGTTATTAATAATTCCGTTTTTAACATACGACTGTTATGCCATTTTCCTTTATGATTTTAGACGATTTTTTATTTGTCCTTTGTGATAAACTATGGGGGACCGTTTGAAATAGGATCACTAATAATGAGTTTAAGTGCAAACTAGCATCATTAGTGACCCTAGTCTAAAATGATCTCGGTACTACAAGGTCGCGTGAGTTGTTCAGTTGTAAATACTCAAGTCTGGGTACTGTTACTTTATGTAGGCACAGGGTGGTATTCATAATAATTGGAAACTTTTTCAATTAGTTTAGATATTTTTACGACAAAACTGTTATATGCAATTTTTGAGGCATTAAGGTAGCGCTCGAGAAGAAGATAACAAAACTATCACTTATTAAATATTTATTTATTTAAAAAAAATTCGTCGAAAATAATACTTTCTGTAGCCATTGCTGCGCGAGCTAGGAAGGTAAAAACTATATGCCTATTGCTATTAAAACACAGAAAATGTATAAAAGAAGAAGATAAGAAAACTATCACTTGCTAAATATTGTAAGTGTCTGCCATCTTGGATTTTATATTTTTGTCGATTTGCATCTTATCTTGCATTTTTCGACAAAAATGTATAGAATTTAATTCTCTTGCCCTACTGTCGTCATGGACATTGAAAAAAAAAAAAAAATATATATATATATATATATATATATATATACCTGTAGCTATTAAAACCAGTGGTGGTTCCTTTGATCATTCTTTAATTATTAATAATTTCATCAAAAAGAATCAATAAACCCCAAATGGAATTAACCACAGACTTGAAAACTAACTAGTAATTAATACCCGGTAAGTATGTGTTTGTATTCGTGTTCAAACGACCATGCAGTGGATGCGTAGGCCGGCTGCTGCCGCGCTTAACTGGACTCAAATTCTGTGCACCATAGATGTTATGTCGCATTCTAATTACGAAATCAGAATCTGCGCCCAACTCTTGTGAATCAATTGAGGTGATCGATGCCACCCGTACACCCGTGATGCCACCCCCGTCTACGGTTACCATTGGCTATTAAAGGTGTGTGTGTGCACCTTAAATTAGTGCACTGAGACAACTTGGCGTGATCGGTCGGCTCATATTGTTTTAATTTTGATGATTTCGTAGTTACCAGAATGGCGGAAGTTATATATTTATTAGTTCTAGTAAAAAAATAGCTAAATAAACCGCAATTTCTTACAAAGATATAATTTTTTTAATTTTCAAAAAAATTACTTTATTTTCCAAAAATTTTCACCTGGGGCGCAATTTATTTGCATTTATTATTTGACTTCATACTTCACTTTTATGAAAAACGGAAAAACAAATTGTTTTGGTTTTTGGTGCCTCCTTGGCCTCTCGGTACTAAAAATTATAATTTTATGCTTGCAGTTTGCAAGGTATGATTTTTGTCTTTATACCCATTTAAGGAGCCCATTGTGCGCCAGTGCAGTGCTTTCGAACAAAGTAATAAAATGGGTACGATTTTCTTTCAGAAAACGTGCAACGGGTGGTAAATTTCTGTAGTATTTCAAATTAAAAAGTGCATATCCAAATGGTACTCACTAAAACTAAGAACCGACCATAAAATCACACGATAAAAAGTCCGACTCTGTCTATAACCAGACTTCCATACTCGTCTCGGGCCTCGGGTAGGTAGCTTTACTTGGTCCATCGAGCAAGAACCACCGACGACCGCGAGAACGACCTGCCGTGCCGCACAGTGGTTCGCCATAATATAATTGCCCGAAAAAAATCATATTTTTGGTTTTTGATTTTTTTTTAAATGATTTTTAGAGGCACCTCATACCACACTCAAATTTTATTTCAAAATAAGGTCTTATCATTAAAATTTTTTTGAATAAAAATTATGAGGAATTTTTAAAAATGTTACCTTTTAATAGCGCTATTCTAGAACTTTAGGGAAATGTTATTTCTCTGCCTCAAATACACGCTTTGATTGGTCCACGCATACAAGGCAATGTAAATACGTACTTCTGATTGGTCAACGCAGTTAATTCCTCGCCTTATTTGTATGATTTTGGATCGAAGTTGCTCTATTAGTCGTTTGAGAGAAATAAAAACAAACAATTTCCATCAAAAATGTTGTTACGAGGGCTGTCTTTGCCATTACTAAAACTTAACCTCAATATTCACCTAATCTAAAATCAAATCGTCAGTGCGATACATACAGTTTTATACCCACAACAATCAATCGAAAAATAGAATTAAACCGAGAACATTTTTGGGCTATAATTTTATACACAATTCGAAGGAAATTATTTTAACAAGAATGCCTTGTCGGGTTGATTTCTGTTTTCGTTTAAAGCACCACATCGGTCTAGTTTCTCGTTGGTGTGGAGAATTCCAGCGTGGACAGATTAGCCTTAGTAGCGACGATCCAAGTCCAGGTTTACCAAAAACGGCTGTCACCCAGAAAAACATCGATGCTGTGCGCATACTCATCACGGAGGATCGATATGTGACATATCGAGAGATTGAGGGTTCATTGGGGATTTCAAAGACCTCAATTCAAAAAATTTTGCATGAAGAATTAGGGGTAAGAAAATTAGTTTCCCGTTGGATACCGCATCTCTTAACAGAAGAACAGAAAGAAGCTAGGGTCAATTGGTCTCAGAAAACTCTGGACCGCTTTGAGGCAAAAAACGTGTACAGCATTGTCAGTGGTGATGAATCGTGGATTTACTCATATAAACCCGAAAATAAATGTCAGTCATCTGTTTAAGTGTTCCAAGATGAAGAAAAGCCAAAAAAAATTATCATCCGTTCTCTAATATAATATATATATATATATATATATATATATATATATATATATATATATATATATATATATATATATATATATATATATCTAATAATATAATTCCTCTGGAAGATCACAGGACTGTTACTGCCGATTGGTACCTCACCAAATGTTTGCCGAAAGTCATCGCTGAGCTTTAAAAAATTAACCCCGAACGACGAATCATCCTCCACTGAGACAAAGCAAGTTTGCACAAAGCACAAAAAAACATTGAATTTTTAACCCAACAAAACGTCGAATTATTGGACCATCCTTCATACAGTCCTACTTTTCAGAAAATCAAGAATGGACTGCGTGGTCCAAGATTTCTGTCGCCAGAGGAAGCACTCGACGCCTTTAAAAATGCAATTGTGGCAGTACCAACAAACGAGTGGAATTACAGCTTTGACAACTGGTTTGAGCGCATGCAAAAGTGCATTCATTTTCGTGGAGAATACTTCAAGAATAAAGTCTGTTAAAGTTATCTATTGTTTTATTCGAGCTTTATATGCAAAACTTAAAAGACAACCCTGGTATTAAAGGGAAAGGGCGTGAACCTGCATGGACCAATCAGATGTGCGTATGTGCATTGCCTTAGATGCGTAGACCAGTCAGACCGTGTAAGGAAAGGAATGAAATTTCCACAAGAATAGAGCACCGGCGGTTCTACGAGGGGGGGGGGGGGGGTACTGGGGGTAATTACCCCCACCAGAAAAAAATATATTTGGTATAAAGGCTGGTAGCTGCTACAGGCAAGTTAAAGGCTAAGAAAAATATTTTTGTTGGCTTTACTAGACTCCCGATAATAAGCGCATACGAAAAAATGCAGAAAAAATATGCGCAAAGAAAAAAGCGCAAGGTCGTCTGTACATTTGACGAGACCTACCTAGTATGTAGCTATCCATACGTTTTTCAGTGAGCTATCTAAATATTGTCAACAAATAAAAATTTTACATTTTACTAGATAAGACTAAAGAAATAAATATCAAAATATGTCATACATACAGGGTCTCTAGATATGACAACTCAATTAAAAAAAAATCAGAGACTATTTGACCACTGCGCAGAACTACTTTAGAAATCCACATTTACATAATTCATAATTTTTTTACACATTTTCATAACTACAATTTTTTGCAATATTCAGAGTTTTGCGCACAACAATTTTGTTTGCGCGAAAAATTGCAACGTTTTTTTATTTAATGTTCTAAAGCTTTATGGTGTGTGGTCAAAATGAAACCCGCATTCGGATTCAGCGCACCGAAGAACTTATATAGATAGGTAGGTGTTTCATAGATTTTCAAACTTTTTTAAAACACAAATATGTTCAATGTTTTTCAAATTTCAAAATTTTAATATAAATACTGGTAGCGTATTCGTGGTGGTATAATAACCTATACTTTTTGACATGGAACAATCGAATTCTAGAAGCTTTACTTTATTTCATTGTGCACTGTTTCACTATAAGCGCTATTTTCTGTGTGCGCTTTTAACCGCGTGCGCTTTTTGACGTGGGCGCTCTTTTTCTATAAGGATCTTTCCTGTGTGCTTTTATCATATGAGCTTTTTTTCTGTACCCTAATTTAAAGTCACAGCTTGACCATTACCCCCCCAGAATTTGGAATATTTGGTTTAGATTAGATATCCAAAATCAAATTGTCATTTTGGCCACATCGTCCGATGTATATGCACCACTGTGCCTGTGGTCTCAACTCTTTCCTCCAACCCAAAAGCAGAACTGCCTAGCACAATCTTGACTGCCTAGAAGTGGTTCGTGGTACCGCCAAGCAGAATCTACCTTTCGTAAATGCCATAAACAAAATATTTACCCGTGTCGTTGTTGTGTTTTGGTACGGTCTAGTCGCGGAATTCGAAGGTGCGTTCTGTGGTACTCATCAATTATAGTGGGTTTAGAAGTGACTTTAGTAAGGTTTTAAATCATCATTAAAAAAGTGTGAAAAACATATGTGCGTACTGTCTCTTAAAATAAAAATTAACAAGATTTCAATCTTGGAAGGTTGAATCACTGTTTGAAGATTTCAACAGGGAAAAAAACAAATTGATTACTTACAAGTTTACAATTTTTCATAAATAATCAATTAATAAATTCTAGAAAAAGTGATGAGTCAATTGTATCGACCAATGTGTTTTTTAAAAACAAAACCCAACTAAACATATGCATACCAACAAAGTTTAAACATCCAAAAATGAATCAGTAGACCAACCGCAACAAGTAATAATTTTATTTAAAATTGCCCAATAAAATTTTAAATGTCTTTTGAGTTTTTAAAAAATCATTACAAATTCTTAACAGAATATCTAAGTTTAATAAAATGAGTGGTGCGACTTCTTCAACATTGGACGGACTTCCCAAACAATTTGTGGCTGCTATGAGAACTCTTTTTGACATTATGGATGACAAGAAAACTGGATTTGTTAATTTTGCTGATATTGAAGCCAGGTAAGTACAAAAGCGTAAAGGAAATTGATCAAGTAGGGCATCTATATTTTGGATACTTTAGTAGGTACCCAAAAAAGAATAAACTGGAGTATTTTCAGCGCTAACCTGTCATTTGAGTTACTAAAAACTCTTATTATTGTCCTTTGCTAAAAGATACTAACATCTTCCAAAAATGGAAGCTCGAAAATGAAACCGATGACCCCTCCAATATTTTTGTGTAAGTATCAGAACAGTTCGGGCTCTTAAATTCACCCCATTTGACGCATCCCGGTAAACACACTATTCCGTAGACAATTAGTAAACATTAGAGACCCTGTATGTATGACATATTTAAAATATGTCATACATACAGGGTCTCTAGTAAACATGTCATGCGTTGAATTAAAAATTTTTTTGAAATACCCTGTAAGCTTATCACATAACCTATTATGCAAACATCACTTTAGAATAGTTAAAACGACTCACATGAAAGCACGTGAAGTTAATTTTGTCCATGTATTTTCAGTTTCCTCTCTTTATATTTAAGAAACCTCAGGTATTTTTCCTGTATTTTTGTTATAATTATTTTGAGCCACTCTGTAGGCATGTAACGCAAACTATATATCAAAAATTGATAAAATTCTCAAAAGGACTCTTTTTTTCAATAAAATGAGACCAACATCGATTTTTTTTTAACGATAAGTTACTACAAAAAAACTACAAAAAGTCACGTTTTTCTATATTTCAGTGGCGCGCATTTGAATAAGTATAGCTCGAAAACGAATCCTATGACCCCAGCAATTTTTTTTGGAAAAAATATCAGTAAGGTTTGGCCTTCAGCATATCTCAAATTCAGCTCATCTGACGCATCCTGGTAAACAATGTATTTAGTGCCTCCACCTTAGCACTTAAAAAATCAGGGATAAAAATAATAATATGTTTTTTTTTCATAAATTAATTAATATTTAGTAACATCTTGATTGGTTATTTTGTTACTTTTCTTCCACTGTGTGTTCGTTCAAGAAAATTTGCTCGAATACGCATCTTAACACACAAAAGCGGTAACAAAAAAGAACCATAACCTTTGACCACCTTCATGGTTCTTATAGTACCCAATAAACAAAGATCGATTAAACCAGTCTCTCCGGTTTTATATCTGGGAATGTTTTATTTAATTCACACCTTTTTTTTCGTGGAATTTTCCCTTGCATGATTATAGGATTCCTTTTAATGGTAATCATCACATCCCACCTTTTTCATTATCTTCAGACTCATTGTTTGATTCATCAATTCAATTTATCTTTAATATTGGTGTACAAAAAGATTGGCATAAGATCTAAGATCTTTGGATATTTAATATTTATGTATTCCGCAATATAAACATTGAATTAAAGCTATAGGGCCAATGGGCATATCGTGTCCAACCAAAATAAAAGAGTAAAATAATTTCTTGGGCGTGCATTTAATTATCGTGCACAGTCGTGCAAATGCACACTCGCTTTCACCAATAATGACGCAAAAATTTCCCTAGATCTGACGCAGATTGAACGATTTGGCACCAGGGTTGGTTCATTGGTCATTTTGTATAAATTATAAAAAGAGGGGTGGTTTTATAAATAGGGTTCTGACGTTCGGAAGGCGGAGCTTCGACCTGGCTGGTTACGAAAATAACTTTTTTTACCCTAGAACGACCTAAATTTAGATAAACCAGGGGAGGATCTAGGAACTTTATTTGGTGGGGGTAAATATCATAATAAATATTCCATAGTGACCAGGAGGAATATTCTATGTGTAAAAACTAATTGAGATTTGGGGGGGAATTGCCCTTTTTTCCCCACCCGTAGACACGCGCCTGGATAAACCCAACTGCAAAAAAGCGCGCACAAATATTGCAAATTCTTTTTGCAACAAAGTAAACCGAGCATTAGAGAAACATAGACCGATACCAATTTTTTTAATCCCTTAAGATACCTACACTGAAAAATAACCTCCCCCCCCCCAAATCATCACGTTGCCGCTTCCCTACCAAGTTGATAGAAAAATCGGACAGGTGGTAACCCTGAGGTTTCCACTTGTCTTCAACGCATTAAAGTTATATCTTACCTATCTACATTGTACTTCAAGTAAAAACATTTTATTGCACTTGAAGTACTTCGAATGTACTTGAAGTACTTCGAATGTACTTGAAGTACTTATAATGTATTTGAAGTACTTTCTATGTACTTGAGGTACATTTAAGTGTACTTGAAGTACTGTACTTGACAAAAACAAGTACATTTCCAAGTACATTGTTAAAAGTAGTTCAAGGACCAACTACAATTACTAGATTGTAGATGTACTTCAAGTACAGTACTTGTAAGCACTTAAAGTACAATGTCAAGTATTGTACTTGAAGTACCTGACAGCTCTGGTCACCATCAAACTTTTGTAATTCCGTTTAGAAACACTAACTCAGGTCAGAATTCTCCTCTAGTCAGAATATAGTCAAATTGTTTAATGACCATTGTAATAACATTGATATTTTTAACCTAAGTCTTAGCTTTTAAAACCAGAATTAAGTCAGTGTTTAATTAATGTTGAAATACTTCTTGCCGGTCATTAGTTTAGGCATTTTTCGTAAACATATAAGTTTAGGTTTTCGATCTTTAGTTTAGGTTTCTTTTCTTAAACATATAAGTTTAGCTATTAGTGAATACATGTTTTGGATATTTGTCATCTTTTAGTAATCTAAATAAATAAATAAAAAATAAAAGAAGTATGCCTACTGGGCAAGCTTCTAGGGGAGGGGAGAGTAGCTAAATTTCAAGGGGGAGCGAGATCACCCTTGAACTTCCCTATCGTCATCACTATATTTAACTAAAGATATTTATGAATTGACTTTGAAGTTCTTTTATTTTAGGTGGCAAGACGATGGTTCAAAAGAACTGCCAAAAGGTGTTTTGGATGCACTCAGAAAAGTAACTCCCACCAATGGAATGCTGAGCTTCGAACGATTTTGCGCAGGGTTAAAGATTTGCTTGCTTAGAAATCAGGTAAGAATCAACAAAATTATTTTCGCAAAAATTAACCAACAAAGAAAATATTTGACCAAAAAAAAATATTTCCCAAAATAAAATTGGTTCAATAATATGCCGGGAGAATTCTGAAATTCCTTTTATTTCTGACAAAATTACCAGTAAATTATCGACACACCATATTTTAAAATCTTCAACTTAAAGTACGAGATTCAGATGAAAAGTTTCCGGCTTAGACATAGAATGCAAACCACTGACTCATTGACTTCTATTTCAGGGCTTTATACAACTCAATGCACTGACTAAATCATAAAAAAAATTTACACATATTCCCCATGTATCCTTATACATTTCGCACTATCATCAATATTAAATATATTATTATCGTCTAATTTATCTTACTCGTCAAAGTAGGCTTTTGTAGCGGCAATTACTGTAATTGTAAACAAAGATTTGCCAGCTAGAAGTTCGGAAACAAATGAAAGCCTGGCGACTAATACTCTGTTTCCACCAATGCATGCCCACCCCGATTCAAAAAACGCATCACGTGATGGCCCGTAAATGGCGTAAATAATTTTAATGATATTTATGAAAAGTTAAATATCATACAAGGAGTTAAAATAAAAGTTTTAAATAACGAAAATATTAAAATAAATGTACAAGACGCAGACAGCTATCGGCTGGTTACTAAAATGCTTAATGAAATAAAGCATCAATGGCACTCATACGAAAACAAACAAATAAGGCCAATTAGAGTAATAGCGAATAGGCTACACTTCTCATGTGACCCACAAAAAATTGTAGCTGATCTACAAAAAAAAGGTTTTAAGGCACTGGAGGCCAGCAACAAACTTAAATGGAGAACAAGACAACCTCTTAACATGTTTATGCTCACATTTAGCCACGATGAAGATATCAACAAAATTTTTGAAATTTCCAGTATCCTTGGGATTGAAGTGGAAATAAAAGCACTAAAAACCTCAAAGTTAGTCCCTCAATGCAAAAGATGCCAATCTTATGGACACACGCAAAAATATTGCGCTAAAGAACCACGTTGCGTAAAATGCACGGGGAAACATCTTACTGTAGAATGCCCCAAACCAAAAGAATCTGAGCCAAAATGCATCCACTGTGGAGGCAAGCATCCTGCTAACTACAGAGGATGCCTTGTTGCTAAGGAAATACAAAAATTGAAAAATAAACCTAAGAAACCGAATCTCATACCAAACGTGAGTACAAATAGACAAAACCAACAGACAAGAAACACAGTCACACAAAACTCTGTGACAAGGACATACAGCCAAGTAGCAGCAACAGCTACTATACCTGATATTAATATCAGTAGTCAAAATACTATGGAACAAACACTACAATTAATTTTGGAGAAATTGAACAAACTTGATGAGCGATTAACTAAACTAGAAAGTAGCAATAACGGAGCTACCAATATGCCTCAAAATGGTCAGTAATCTTAGAATCCTAGCTTGGAATGCCAATGGTCTCTTGCAACATCAGCAAGACTTGCAAGTTATTCTAGACATAGAAAAAATTGACGTCTGTCTTGTGTCAGAAACGCATTTCACTAACCAGTCTCACATTAAATTTAAAGGTTATAAAGTGTATCATACAACTCACCCTAGCAATACTGCACATGGGGGAAGTGCTGTAATAATTAAAGAAAATATATCACACTATGAGGAGATGGGATATAAAACCATAGAGATTCAAGCTACATTAGTAAGTGTAAAAACCAAAACATATACATTAGTCATAAGTGCTGTCTATATACCACCAAGGCACTTACTAAAGAAAAATCAATATCTTAATTTTCTCAGAAAATTAGGAAACCGTTTTATAATTGGAGGTGACTTTAATGCAAAAAATACCTACTGGGGATCTAGACTGACGAACTCTAAAGGAAAAGAACTTTTGCAAGCTATTAGTGAATATCAATGTGAGCCGATATCAACTGGTAAGCCCACATACTATCCAACAGATCCAGGAAAAATTCCAGATCTAATTGATTTTTTTATAGTAAAAAATATATCTTTAAGTTTTGTAGATATAGAAGAAAGTTTTGATTTACACTCAGATCATTCACCTATTATTCTAACTCTTAGTAAAAACATAATAAAGAAAGAAGCAAATATCTCACTAGTTAATAAACTGACTGACTGGATTAGTTTTAAACAAAGTCTGTCAGAAAAAATAAACCTATCAGTACCATTGCAAACGCCAGAACAAATCGATAAAGAAGTTGATTATTTTGTTACAAATATTCAACAAGCAGCTTGGGAAAACAGTCCAAAACCAAAGAGAATTTTTAAGGGAAAAAACTATCCAAAGGAAATTAGAGACCTTATATTGGAAAAAAGGAAACTAAGAAGAAAGTGGCAACAAAGCCGTGATCCTCGGGACAAAACAAATCTCAACAACATGACGCAGCGCATTAGGCGAGAAATTCTAGTAATAAAAAATGAATCTATTAACCATTTTCTTAATGAACTTACAGATGATAAAAATACCGACTATTCCCTTTGGAAAGCAACCAAAGATTTTAAAAGACCAATTATCTAAATTCCACCCATACGAAAATCTAACAACCAGTGGGCAAGGAGTAACGAAGAAAAAGCAGATATTTTTGCAAGTCATTTAGAAAAAACATTTCAGCCCCACGAAGCACCAGATGAACACTTTCATTTAAATGAACCCCATCAAATCGAGGACCATATTAAGCTTACATCACCAAAAGAAATATTAACAGAAATCAAAAATATTAATTCGAAAAAAGCCCCAGGGTATGATCTTATTAACGGGGTAGTCATAAAACAACTCCCCAGAAAAGCTATCGTAAAACTATGCAACCTAATTAATGCGTCTTTTAGGCTTAGGTACGTACCTAAACTGTGGAAAGTTGCAGAAGTTATCATGATTCCAAAACCGGGAAAACCACTCCATGACGTGTCATCTTACAGGCCAATATCTTTGCTGCCAATTATATCCAAGCTCTATGAAAAATTATTGCTTAAAAGAATAAAACCCATCATAGAAAGACAAGAAATTATTCCATCTCATCAATTTGGTTTTCGAGACAAGCATTCCACGATAGATCAAGTACGCAGAATTACTAATATAATAGAAAAAGCACTAGAAGAGGGAAAAGTTTGTTCTGCAGTTTTTCTAGATGTAGCACAAGCATTTGACAAAGTGTGGCATGAAGGCCTTAATTTTAAACTAAAAAGGTTTCTGCCAAAACAGTATTCGGATATTTTGGAATCATACATATCTGATAGACATTTTAGAGTAAAACAGGAAGACTCATACTCAAATTTAAGAGAAATTCAAGCAGGCGTGCCCCAGGGTAGCGTACTAGGCCCTTATCTATACTTATTATTCACTTGTGATATCCCAAAGCCAGAAAATTGTCACTTAGCAACATTTGCCGATGATACTGGTTTATTGACGGTAGAAAAATCTATTGAAAAATGCATAGAGAAACTTCAGGATGCAGTCACCCAAATTCACAGTTGGACCACAAAGTGGCGAATAAAATTAAATGAAACCAAATCAATTCATGTTGAATTTACAAACAAAAATATAAATCACATACAAATAACAATTAACAACATTCCAGTACCATATTCGAATCAGGCAAAATATCTAGGTATGACACTTGATACCAAATTGCGCTGGAAAGCACATGTTAAGAAAAAAAAAGAAGAACTTGAGATAAGGTATAGAAAAATGAACTGGCTAATTGGAAGGAAGTCCAATTTAACAATTCATAATAAGTTACTGCTTTATAGACAAATACTGAAACCAGTATGGACATATGGTATTCAACTATGGGGTTGTGCTAAAGAGAGTAACATTCTAGTTGTACAGAGATTTCAAAATAAAGTATTAAGAAACATTGTGAATGCACCTTGGTACGTTCGAAATAGTGACCTTCATCGAGATCTAAAAATCGAAACTGTAGCAGAGACTATAAAAAAGTACGCAAAAAGCCATGAAGATAGACTCCATCGGCATGTGAATGTGGAAGCAATTCAGCTTCTAGACAATACTATGCTAGTTCGACGACTAAAAAGAGTGAAGCCGTTTGAGCTAGTAAACTAAGTGAATTACACATAAAACAAAATAATGCTATAAACACAACACAATTGTGAGTTACAGACTAAACAAAGCGGGGAGAACTGTTGAGTGAACCCTAAGTTTAAATCTGACTTTTTCTAGTAAATTAAGTTAAAACAAAATTGCTAATTAGTCTTACTGACTAGATTGTAATAAAAAAAACACAGTGTGTTTGACAAATAAAAAAAAAAAAAAAAAAACGTGATGGCCCATGGATTTGCACCGGTTTTAAATGCCGCGTCACCTTATGCGTTTTTTGAATCGGGGTGGGCATGCATTGGTGGAAACAGGGTATAAGGTGCAAGAAAATTCTAGCCAAATGGTAGCCATAACAAGAACGAAATTGTCGCAAAATGCATTGTCTTGTTGGAACAAAATTTTCTTTTTGGCAAAACCCAAGCGTTTGTCGTATTAAGTATTTCGAATTTAGTGCCTTTTCCAATATAAAATAATATATCAAGAGAATCCCCTTAACTTTTCAAAAAACCGTTCAAATGACCTTTTCAGCAGAATGGTACATTTGCCTTCTGAGGAACTGGTTCGACTGTGCTGGCCATTATTTGCTCTATAGCTTGGTCTGTGGGTATGACTTATCAACTGTAACAAATATAGGCTCCAGAACGAAATAGCGATGTAGAAAATAGTGGTATGGAAATAGCAACAAACCAAAAAATCAAAAATCTTGATTACCTCATATTACAATAAAGCTTTATGAAACATTATCAATAAAAAAAAAATTATAAATGTAAAATGTCTCAAACATCTCGTCTTCAAAATAACAGTCTTAGAATATCACAATTATTTTAGTTTCAAATTCAAGGAAATTGCGAGTGCAACAAAATAGCGATATCTCAAAATAGCGATATATCAAAATAGCGATGTAACAAAATAGTGACTATCAAAATAGCGATGTAACAAAATAGCGACTATTAAAATAGCGATGTAACCAAATAGCGACTCTAAAATATTTCTTCTTTTTTGATATACCCCCCTTGGACAGGCAGTACTTCCTTTCCTTTAGAGATACTAAAGGTTATCAGTACAAGAAATTTAAACCTTTCGAGTATAAACATCAACTTAAAGAAAGAGATAAAAACTTTAGATAAAAAAATTCACACGCGTATTTAACGTGATTCCTATAAAAATTTAAAGATAAATGATTTGGTTGATGACTCTGATAGTGCTTTGCATGCAAGTACAAAGAATGCACAGGTTATTCCATTTAAGTTAAGAAAGTTTGTCAAAATTTGACAGAGAAATGACATTTGACTTTTATATTCACCATTTTACGCAGAGATATGAGTTAAGCTATTAATCTAGGTTAGGGTCCCTGTATGTTGACATATTTTCCAAATATGTCAACATACAGACACTTTAATCTAGGTATACAGTGTGCCCCGGATGGAGTTGACAAGAGGAAAAAATACTTTATTTTTGATTTTACGAAAAAAATCCCCACTTTATAAAAAATTCTGCTTGTTGAAAAATTAAGATTACCATAATAAAATCTTTGATTAGATATACAGGGTGTTATAAAATTAAGAAACATGAAATTAATAAGAGAATTTTTTTTTAATTTAATTTCACGAAAAACATCACTCTTTATAAAAGATTCTGCTTGTCATAAAACTGAGATAACGATATTAATATCTTTGACTAGAAGTACAGGGTGTTATCGAATTAAGAAACATAAAAATAACCAAAAACATTCAACTAAAGGTAGACCCCGTATAGAAATCCTAAACTTCATCAGACACAAAAAGTATTATACTGGGGATTTCTTTCAAATTCGCAACAATGTTGCCAGTACTTTTACAACTTGTAATTTTGATGTAGGTAAATAAGTAAAATGGTAACTAATAAAAATCAAAAAAATATTTTGTTTTTGAATTCGGCTTAGGTTTTGGATTGCTATACATGTATCTGTAATAGAATATGTTTACCATCCTATGTGAGAAAAAGATTGTTTTCATTGATTTTTTTTTTTTTGAGATCTTATCATTAATAACGTTTTTCTATACAATTTAATTCTAGGTTGTAAGTATAACCTCTAGATATGTATGTATGCATGTCTGTCTGTGTACCTATATGCACATATGTATACAAATGTTTGAAAAAAAGTTTTTTTTTTAAGTTAGAATATGTTATCCAATAATCAATCGGTAAATTTTTGTTTACATAGGTACCTAAACTTAACAAAAATCATAAAACATTTGCTTTTAAGTCCCTGTTGTTATAGATCTATGTGGCGGTTTAAATCCTTATCTATTTTGAATTAAAAGGAAAGTATAAATTAGAAATAATCAGCGAAAGTTGGTTTTTTTCGAAGATTGTTGATTGTCGATTTTTATAGAACGTACAACGATTAGCACAAAATTGCAATTTTTGTGCAGTCAACCAACTTGAGCTTGTTTTTTGCAGGAACACAAAATAACTAGCGGCGATATCCTGTAATGCAAACCATTTTTTTAAACTGCACATGCGCACCTCTCTTTTTCTGATCACATAAAATTATCTTCCTCTTACTAACTTCACACATGCTCGACCACAGCTGAGAGGGAGATATTTTATGTGAGAAGAAAAAGTACGGTAGCGAATGCGCAGTTTAAAATATTGATTTGGTTTTCGGTTTTCTGAAAAAAACGGGACTCCATTTAAGTGTGAAAAACGTTCAACTGAAAGTAAGTTTAATTAAATTTCTTTGGTGTGAGGTTAGAGTTAATAAATAGTTTATTAGTTTTGTCTTCCTAGGTGGTATTTAGAAAGTTATTAAAACCAGAGGACTAAACTGCACTTTTAACTATTAATTAGTGTTCTCACTACAAATGTTTTCGGTATAAAAATAACTCTTGCTTTTAGTCCAAATAAATTTAAGTTAAATGTTTTGATCTCGAAAGTTAAAAAAACCTTTTCTTTATATAATATATATATATATATATATATATATATATATATATATAAAAATTAGTCTACAACCCTCTCCTAGGCAACTCTGGAAAACTCAAAAAGTGTTTTGATTTGAAAATGGAACGTCGCAGAGAAAACCTTTGTTGACAAAAAAAATTGTGTGTGCTTAAGACCACATGGCAGAAGTGTAAACTTTAACAAGGCGAAATTAATAATACTGGCCTTCATCTGCATCATCATATTGCTCGCTGAATGTTCCTCTCACAGTTAGTCGACTTCACCCGAATGAGCGTTACATAGCCGAGTCTGACGGCTCAGTTCAATTCAGTACCCACAAAAACTACTAAACGCGCCTAAAGAAGTTTACACTTCAAAAATTCCTTTACAATTTTTCTTAAAGGTTATAGCTCTAGACTTACATGTATAGAAGATAGAGAGCACCAAAATTGACAAAAATCAGTTTTTTGCATATTACACAAAAACGGTAAGTCGTAGAGAAGAATTTTATTTAAGATAAATATTACCCATACGAGTCTTCACAATCAATCTCCATAGTCTATAGGTCTACAACGACATGTTTAGAAGGTAGATGGCAGCTAAGTTGTCAAAAATTGTGTTTTTTTTAGTCGTAGAAAGAAACTTTATAAACATAAAATGTTAAAGGACACAATTTTCTACATTCTTTCCATTTGGGCCACAGGTTTACAACTACGTGTAGAACATATAGGGCGCCAAATTTGCAAAAATTATTATTTTATTTTATGTAAAAACGGTAGGTCCTAGAAAAACATATTATAGACAAGAAATCTCCAGGACGCCATTCTCTACAATTCACCTATGTGAGTCACAGCTCTATGACTTATGGTTTTTGCATAAAACGAAAAAAAGTATATAATGGGCATTTTCGGCACCCTCTGTCTTCAACACATATGGTTGTAGAGCTGTAAATTGTCATTGTCGCATTGTAGAGAATTGTGTCTTGATCATTTTATGTCAATAAAGTTTTTTTTTATGACTTACCGTTTTTGCATAAATTGCAAAAAACATAATTTTTTCAAATTTTCTTCTAAACGTGTGGTTGTAGACCTATAGACTATGGAGACCGATTGTAGGGAATTCCATGGGTAATATTTCTCATACATTAAATTTTGCCCTACGACGCGTAAAATGCAAAAAACTGATTTATGTTCGCTATTTTTCAGAAAAAAAATTAATAGCGGCAACCATGTAGACCAAACGTCACCCTTGCATCATTTATTGTTGCCTTTGAGAGGTTATCCGAATAAACGTGCGTTTTCGTTGTTTTTTTTGCAATATTGATCACAAAATTAGGATTTTTTTTATTAAATAACTTTAAAAATGCCTAAGAAGTGTGACAAAAGTGAAGAGAAGTGGCTGGATTTATCATTTCACCGGTAAGTTTGAATCTCTTCCAGAAACCGTCATATTGTTTACGATTTGGTAAGACAGTGGTGTGGTTTATAACTTTTTTGACAAAATATTATTGATTTATTTTACAAAGAAGTTTTAAGAAACATTATTTATTGTTGCAAATTCCCTTATTTTCCCAACTCTAGTGTTTGGGTTTTTTTGGAAAAGTTTTTGAATTTATTCTGGCAATAATATATAAAAAAATATATTTCTTATGTAAACAACCATTTTCACTCTGTAATGTTATGTTATGTCATGCTACTGTACAGTTATTAAACATTTTAAAAATATTCAAATTTATGAGTTTACTAGATTCCCCACTGATTCAAACAAGAGAGAGCTTTGGAGGGAGATTATTGGCCTTAATAAGGAGAAAATTCTGTCAAAATGGGCATTCTTTGTTCTGACCACGTTGATCCTCAGTATGTTCGTTTAGCACCTAGTAGGCACTATCTTGTACGAAATGCCTTGCCCAAGGTCAGGTGTTAAAGACTAGTTCAAATTAAGAAAACTACTTACTACTAGTGGTTGGTAGTTAAATATTCAACTATCTCTTTTTATTATAAAGTATACATAATATATTATCACTGGTTGTTTTTGATGTTCGATCATCATATAATGATGTAAAAAAGTAGTTAGAATTAACAAATATAACTATAAGAAGAAAAAAGGTAGTACCTACTTTTACACAGAAAAAAAAGAGTTTTAACTTCCTTTTCACTTACTTACTGCATAGTCCCTGGTGAATAATTAAAAGAGAGCCTTGAGTCAAATGGATTAAAATATTGTTCTTAATTCTTATATTTGCCAAATTTAATAATGTTTGTATATATAGGGTGTCCCATAACTTAGGGGCCATAGGCCAACAAGTGATAGAGGAGGTCATGTCTGATCAAAAACTTGTTGTTGGCAATTTTTTTAACTTTTGTGATAATAACTTTAAAAAAACGCAGTAAAAATATGAAATTGGGTAGTCTTGTATTAGAACAAAAGCAGTAAATTGAAATTAATTTTAAAAAATTTATTTGAAAAAAGTTAGTCAGTCAATTTTTTTAGAAAATACTATTTTTTTGGTATGAACTTTTATGAATGCCATATTAAATGCAATGTTTTTTAAATATTTTTTGTTAATAAAAACAAGTCTCTAACGAGACATAATAAAATATTATTGATATTTTTTAAAAGAGAAAGCAAAAATTAATTTAAAAAAAAATATATTATTTTTTATACATTTTCGAGGTTATTTTGACAGCCCGTACCTCCTCCACTTGTAATATTATCAAAAAAGGAGTACCACATTTTTTAATCACAATTAGCTGAGTATTCAGCTGGCTGTCACAGATTTTTTTTTGTATAACCGGTTTTCACCCACTCCTCTTTAAAAATCCTATATCTTAAAAACAGATGAATGTTGACCCCATGTTATATAATCTTTTTTCTTGGAAATAACCTCCTCTATCACCTGCTGCACTACGGCGCCTAAGTTATGGGACACCCTGTATAATAATCACTTAATTATAAATAATATTTTTTCATTTTTATTTTATTTGGTAAATAAAAATTAAATAGATTTTTTTATGGAAATCAAAAGTATTTTGTTGATAAAACTGAATAAGTCATATTTTTTAACATTTGCAAATGTAAAAAAACACAGACTCATACCAAATATTTTCTAAAAAAACTAATTGCTAGAGTTTAATAAACTAATGAATGGATTTTGGTAAAATAAACCAATGAGTGCTTTTTATTTCGAGGCAAGAGTTTTGCTGATAAAATATAACAAAAAATCTATATTATAAATATAGGCTGTCCCATTTTTATCATTTGGGTGGTTTCGGGAACTTCTAGAGAAGATTGAAGAAAAAACGACTACACCTTAGTGTGCTTTAATTTGAAGAGAATAATGATGGTAAACATCGCATATCAATATTATAAACATAGAAACCGAAAACACCCAAAAGTGTCGAAAATGCACCCTGTACACTAGGGGATCAAATAGACTCTTTAAATCCTGATGCAAAAATTTTGATAAATATCTCAAGGTCTGAGTATATAATTCGGAGTTTTTGACTTTTTTTAACAGAACAAATCTACTTACTGTAAAAAATTTACTAAGAGCAATGTATTACCAAGGTGAAAGAGTAAAAAGCTAAAAAAACACCTTTGACAATTTGAAATAAAAAGAAACACTTTTACCTGTGTTTTAAATTTTAGGGATTAAAGTAACACTTTTCTATATCCAGAAAAAAATAATATAAAGTAGATTTCTTATCTTTAGGGAAAAATAATAAAAATCAAAACTACGGATATTACCAGCTGTAAATAAGTTATTGATTTCTAATATTATAAATCGATAAAAAAATTAATTCTGTAAAAATAGAATGGCTGTCAAAGCTGTACCGGTAATATTTTACACTTATTTAAATTTTATAATTTTGGGTGCAAAAATTTTATAGGAAAATGTCTATAATAAATATATTTATTTTAATTTCATCGATTTCTCTTTTATACCTCTTACAGTGTTGCCTGCGAGGATTCGGCGAAATTTTCTGAGATTTCATGCATGATGAATGAACTTGCGTATTAAATAATGGGGATGCGTCTTCTAGGGTTCCTTGAATTTCTTTGAAAATAACCTATTACTTGAAAATCAATATGACAATCAACAAAATAAATCTATCAATGTCACATTATAAAGAGCGATGTTTTTCGTGAAATTAAAAATAAAGATTTTTCTTCTCTTATTAATTTACATGTTTCTTAATTTGATAAGACCCTGTACATCTAATCAAATATTTTATTATGGTAATTTTAATTTTTCAACAAGTAGATTTTTTATAAAGAGTGAGCTTTTTTCATAAATTCAAAAATAAAGAATTTTTTCCTCTTGTCAACTCCATCCGGGGACACACTGTATGTAGGTGGACACACACATAGAAAGCCTATTTCTAAACATACAGGTTCTTCAAAGGGTAGCTCGACTCCTCTTTAGTAAATAATATTAAAAATATAAAATCAAATCGATTTTCTTTGCACTTTGGTTTATTCGTTAGGATTGCACCCTATTACAAATTTAAATAGGAAACATGTCTTTACTGGAATTATTTAAAAATTTTATAAACAATTTGTTGTCATTCGCGTTAAAAAAAGATGTTATACCTACGCAAATACCTCAAAAACAGATTGATTTAATTAAACAAAAAGTCGTGAAGAGACGATTAATCGTCCAAGAACTGTAAATAGACAGGACTGCCCAATCCACTAAAAGTGCTCGCCGTATTCACGCGAATATTGTGGAAAACATTCGTTATTTGTGACCTCCTGTCAGTATTTCATACGGTTCATCTGGCTTATTTTATACTTTTAAATAAATTAACTAAATAATGAATGTTTTTCTTTAAATGTATTAAAAATTAAACATTTAAACGTTTGCAAAGTACAAATTACTATAAATAGAGTGGAAAAAAGTGTTATTACCTACATGAATTTTTTTGTAATAAATATCCAGATGTTTTCAAACTTATTTTTTTACAGCACCTATTTCTAAAAGTTGTGGTTAGATTTTTTTGAGTTTTATTTGTACAAAATATAAAATACATACAGGGTATTTTTATGATATAATAGAGGCTTTTCACCTGTTTAACGTATGTTTGGGAAACACCCTCAAACACGTCGATTTTTTTTTAGAGAAAGACGCTTGTAGATCTTGACTTAGACATCTTGAAAAAGAAACAAGGTGCCGCTTTATCCATCTCAGTTTCAATTACAGAGTGTAACAAAGAAACGTACAATTAGGTAAAACAAAAATCCTTTTTCCTCGACGTAACTAGTGACGCAACGGTTACTTGAAGTGACCGGTTTTAAATGAAACATTTAAAAATTTTAAGAAAAAAACTAACAAGTTGACCAAATACAAAGGCCCTTAACTTTAAACTTTTTAAGCAATGACGTCATGGTTCGTGATACTGAGGGAAAAAAACCGAAACATAGTAACCAGTTTAGCTGGTTACTTTTAGTTACTTCAAAGAAAAAGCCTCACAGAATATGGGGCAACTGCCACCTTATTAAAAAGGAGATCATTAAAAATCTTTACACTATTTTTAAATGATTATTTTAAAACAAGATTTTTGACGTGCAGATTTTTTTGTTACTATTTACATCTAGTTTCAGATTTAACTTGTTTGCCACTTGTCAAAAGCTGTTTTTTTGCGCACATTTTAAGCCTAACGTGGTTACTAGTCTCCTCCTTTTCTTAATGCATGCAAGTGAGAAACAACATACCACACTATACAAGAAAATACTCCCCCTGTACCGCTCTGCCATACTTCAGTAACTACGAGGGTGGATCAAATATAAACAAGCCTTTGTTTATAAACTAATTATTTAGAAACATGACACAAAACAGTAATTTTTTCTACTTTTCTACACCTCCCTCTTCTCTGTTAATACACTTTTCCCAACGGTTTGACAGTTTCTTAATCCCGTTTTCATAAAAGAAAACAGGGCGGGTATCTAACCAGTTGCGCATGAATGCCTCCACCTCTTCATTGGTCTGAAATTGCTCGCCTCCCAGTGAATCTTTGAGTGGGTCAAACATATGAAAATCGCAAGGTGACAAATCTGGACTGTATGAAGGGTATTCTAGCACAGTCCAGTGCATTTCATTGATTTTGGCCTGTGTTAAAGCTGCCGTATCAGGTCCAGCGTTGTCATGCAGGAGCAACAAGTCTTGGATGGGGGTGTGCTCTTCTCTTTTGGCGATAATCAAGCTTTACCTGGTCGAGTAAGTTGCAGTAGTAAGCCCCCTGTATTATTATTCGCTCGTGCAAAAAATCGACCAACAAAACTCCTCTCCAGTCCCAGAAAACGGTCGCTAAAACTTTGCCTGCAGAAATGATAGTACGCGGACGATGTGTGGGACTCATGTTGTCGACACGTTCACGGCCGTCGTTAATTTCTTTGCACCAAGTTTTTACAGGTACCCACGAAAGCGTCTTATTTCCGAACTGTGCTGGCAATCTGCATCTAATTTCAGCAGGTTTCACGTTTTCGCGTGTAAGAAATGTAATGATTATTCTTTGCGCAACACTGCTGTGTACTTTCTTCTCGCTCATTGCGATTGCTCCTGGCCAAATGAGCATCGAGTCACTACCAGCCGCCTACATGCTGCTGAATATCCCTACTCCAAAATTATAACGGCCACGTTCATCTTGAATGACTTTTCCGTTAGTAAGTTTAAAAAGCTTGTTTATATTTGATCCACCCTCGTATATTAAAAAGATAGTTACTGCAGTGGGGGTAGAGCGGAGTATTTTCTGGTATGATGCAGTATGGTGCTTCTCACTTATATAAGTGTATTAAGAAAAAGAGAGGACTAGTAACCACGATTAGGCTTAAAATCCTCGCAAAAGAAAATTGCTAATTACAGCATATACCCAGGGGGAGAGGTAAACCTACACAAAAGTGGTTCAATTGAAAAACTCCTTACTGAAACTTAAAGATAATTTTTTCTTGTAAAAAATTCCAATTTCATAAAAATCAGATCATTAGTTTCTGAGATACAAGCGTTACTTTTTTCAAAAAGAAACGTTTATATTTCGGCAGCTAACAAACCGAATTTTTTAAAAGTGCCACTTTTTTATTGAAAATGTAATTTTCTGTGTTTCCGTAAAGAGTTTTTTAGTCTGACTACTTTTATATTGGTGATGCTACCCCTGTTGTACTTGACAAGTGGCAAACAAGTAAAATCTGAAACGAGATTCCAATCTCCCCCAAAAAATAATGTATCGAAAATTCCTACGTAGGGGGGGGGGGGATGTTACCGTATGTTGACTTTCGGTCTATATGTTACGGTTAATTCCCGAAATTAGTTAATTGGCGAAGCGAACCGGCTAAAACGCGACAATTACCAATACAAACATAACCTTGACCTTTGGTTAATTAGCATTTTAGCTGGTTAATTCGCGAATGAACTAATTTCGGATATTAAACGTAACAAATATAATATATCTCAAAAAGAAATGTATACTTTTCCAAATATTACTATACTGTAAGGGCAATTAAAACACTTTTTTTAAAAAAGTGCCACTTGGTCAATGTTTCTTAAAAATCTTGAGATTAAAGTCCCTCTTTTAAAGGACTCGATTTATCATTTTAAATTTTAGTATTCTTTACTGGAAGAAAAATATCAAGGAAGGAAGAAATTTACTGGTGTCGTCACTTAAACACCAAAACTTTAGAGTAGACATCAATCTCTGTATTTTTATTAAATAATTCAAATTTTAATTTTAATTTTTTTTTAAAGCTTACATAATGAGAAAAACTAATTTATTCAGGAGATAAGAAAGTAAGATAAACTTTGGAAACGGAAATCTTTCACAAAGAATGAGAAATATTTTTATGTATTTTACAGAGTGACCTTACTTAAAATTAAATATTTTACCTACTCGCGTGCGGTAAAGTAATTACTTTACCGCACACTGTGCGGTAAAGTTACTTTACCGCACGCGCACCGCTTAGAAACCTTAGCAACGCATCAATAAGACAGCTTCAATATTTGTTTACATTTCAATTCCATCTAATTTGACATGTTTATTTATAAATTACATTCAAGTTTTTGAAAAAAAAGGTACTCATAGGTAAAATATTGTAGCTAACACATGCGGAAAGTGTCTTTACCACCCTTGATGGCTTGACCGAACTCCGCTTCACTTTCCGCATTTGTTAGGTAAATAACTATACCCTGCTGGTCTGCAAAGCAAAGGTCAGAAAATAAATTATTGTTTTTGCCAAAACAAATCTAAAAGCGTCAAAATGCTATATTATTTGTTTATGTTTTTGTTTTAATAAGCGATCTTGTCTTGTCATCTGTCTGTGTATTGCAACCTGTCAAAACAACAAAAGATCCTAAGCCGCTAGATGCGCTACGCTCGACTGATTTGATGGCTCTGTAACGAAATAGCGCGTATCAAAATAGCGCGTATCAAAACAGCGCTTTTCAAAACAGCGTGTGTTCAGAGTAGCGCGTGTTCAAAATAGCGCGTATCAAAATAGCGCGTGTTCAAAATAGCGCGTATCAAAATAGCGTGTATCAAAATAGCGCGTATCAAAATAACGCGTGTTCAAATAGCGCGTGTTTAAAATAGCGCGTATCAAAATAGCGCGTGATCAAAATAGAGCGTATCAAAATAGCGCGTATCAAAATAGCGCGTGTACAAAATAGCGCATCCCAGGTTTGCTTAGGTATATTCACAACAGTTTGAGCCAGGTCAGATAAGTTATACTTACTTAACCGTTAAATAAACCGATGGCTTGCTATATTTAACACAACTCATATAGTTCGACTAAGGCATCTCTTTCGTTAGAAAAATATGTTAATATTTAAAAAAAAAAAACTTCCCTAGCTTATTTTTCGCGATCCTACAGGGTGTGTAACCAAACCGAATCGAACCGGACGGAACTGAACCGAACCCAAACATTTTTTCCAGTAACTCCATGACCTTTTTCTACCAAAAAAAAAAATGTCCCCAAGTCACAGGTTAGAATAGAAACCTACCAAAATAAGGATCGGAAAGCTAATTTAGAAAATAATTTTTTTTTTAATGTTTCGTTCTGGTGCGGTTCATTTTAGTTCGGTGCGGTTTGGATCGGTTCGGGTCGGTTTGGTTACACACTTTAGGATCCCGGGAAAAAAGTTAGGAAAGTTTTTTTTTTGAAAAAATATATTAGAAAGAGACCCCTTACTCGAACTATTTTATAATAGCGACGTTTGTAATGGCGATCTTTCAAAACGCGGTATTTTTAGACGCGCTATTTTGAACACACGCTATTTTAAACACGCGCTATTTTGATACGCACTATTTTGAACACGCGTTATTTTGATACGCGCTATTTTGAACACGAGCCATTGATCACGCGCCGTTATGAACACGGGCTCAAATGAGCGCGCTATTTTGAAATGCGCTATTTTGATACGCGCTATTTCGTTACAGAGCCGCTTTGATGATTTAATATATTCGTAATCCTTAGGTTAATTTTAAAGATCACTATTCCCTCTGAAGAACCTCTTAAAAATCGGGGCAAAAAAGTGTTTATGCGTGAAAAACGCGAGCAAATATTTATCGGCTAATTTCTTAAAACATAAAATTGAAGCTTATTGAAAATCACCCAGTATGAACATTCGTATTCCTCAGGCTACTAGCTTAACTTTGTCGAAATAAGCAACTTTTTCCTCTACAAACCCACTCGAAAACGTGGGCTCAAAAATGTGCAGGCGTAAAAAACGCGAGCAAATAAGAATCGAAAATTCTTTTAAAACAAAAACCTAATTTTGACGAGACAAACAAAATGGGGCAAAAAATACACAAGCGTGATAAACGTGAGCAAATAGTAACTATCTGACTTTTTAATACAAATAAATTGATCTAAGACGGATCTGATACCTTCCAAGCCCATTAGCACACTCCAAGTGAACCCCCCCACGCTATATCAGCCTTGAAAACGGTTTTTCGTAAATATCTCAGAAACGAAAGCTCTTACGAAGTTTTTGGTCATAGCACACATTGAACAAAATGTCACATACTATTTTCCGAAAACCGCATATTGATGCAATGCTCCGTTAAATAGTTAACATTTTTAAAAATATTTAACTGTAAAAAAACTCTTATTAGCATTATTGAATTTTGACCGAAATCTAATCAGCTCGTTAGAGTATCGAACACTATCTAATCAGCTCGTTACAGTCCCATAAAAATTGGTCCAACGGTTCCAGAGCTATCGTGGGCCGGACAGACACACACATACGCACAGGGAGAGAAATCACGACAAGATTGCTAATATAAGTCCAAAGACACCAAAATAACAGATTTTTGACATTATATTATATACCTCTCTAGCCATTGCTGCGCGGGTTATGTTAGGTTAGGATAGTAAAAATTAAAGCTTATTAAAAATCACCCCGTATAAATCTTGGAATACTCCTTAGGTTGACAAGAGAAACGAGGTTAGCGCGAAGCCTCAGGACATGAAAGCGAATGGGCAACAACAGGTGAATCGACCTCCTTCGGCACCTCTGCTCGATCTCGTCGACAATAATAATATTATTAATAGAGACATTGCCAACAAATCACCCTGGGGTAAGTAAAAAAATGTTTTTAAATAAAATTATTTAAAATTTAAGTTATTTAGTAAAGTTGTATTGATTCGTCGTTAAAAAATATTTTAGGTCTCCATTAAAGGAATTTTGATTTTAATTTTTATTTAAGAAGAATTAAGAAGCTTTCTCTACCTTCAAAAGCTATAGCCCAGTCAAATCAGAAAAAAAACCTCTAACAAATAGGTACAAGCTGAATTTTTATATACGTAATCCTTAACATCTGGGCCACATACCCATATATTATCCGCCAACGTCCTCCTTGAGCTTCGCTAGCCGTTAGGCCCCTTTCAAAAAGTTAAAAACGAAATAATACACTAAATCATTCGATTTACACTACAGAATTAAGAAAAAATCCTAACCTAATATTTAAAAAATATATTTAAAAAAGACTTGTTTTTATTTAATTTTTTTCTCACTCTATGGGTAGAATCACTATCCATCATCGAAAATCGCCCAAGATCATAAATGAAAATGGTATAACAGTCTAATGGCAAAAAAGGAATTCTTAATAACCGGAAATTATACAAAAACGTCATTCATCAAAACAAGACAAGAGCAAAATCGAAGTTTAGTATAAAGTCTTTTATCAAAACCATACAAAATCAAAAAGCACAAAATAAAAAAAAGGGGCCGGGCCTAGCATGAGCAAATCTCTCCTTTCTTTTCATGTATACTGGTTCCGTCTCTCTTACTCTCATACAAATGGAAGTTTGGCGGCAAATTTAAATCGGGAACAAATAATATTGTTGTTTTTGGACCCAAACATACATAAAAAATAAAAATGTCTGTTTTTTTCCTTTAATTAGCTCCCCTGTCCTTCTTTTGAGAGGTCGAAATCGGCGTTAACCGAACCGAGCCTTTTGGTCAATTAATTGCAGATGAACCTTACCTAGAGTCCAACTCCTGACCTTTTTTAAGGGTGAGCCTTGCTTAATGAAAATGTCGTATGCACTATACCAATTTCTATGTAGATACGGCGTTTTCTTTAGGCATGGCAGTAAAAGAAATTGCAGTGAAGGACGCTTCAATTGCATAGCAACATCAGAACCGCTCTTTTTTAGGTGAACGTCACAAGATAGGCCCGACCCCTTTTTATGATTTTGTCGTTTTTAATTTTGTCCGGTTTTGATAAAAGACGTTATTCAGAACTTCGATTTTACTCTTGTCTTGTTTTGAAGAATGACGTTTTTGATATGTCCGGTTATTAATAATTCCGTTTTTAACATAGAACTGTTAGGTCATGTTCATTTATGATCTTAGACGATTTTTTATTTGTCCTTTATGATAAACTATGAAGGCCTTAATGTTAATACTTTTTAATAATAGGCTTAATCCATACTTGTACAAAAACAATATATTAAATTTAGGTTTTGTTTTTTTAAAGAACTTTAAGTAAAGAATGGGATTTTGAAAAAAAGATTTTCTACAATTCAGCACTGTGCGAGAAAAAAGCGTGAATACACAAAATTCAACTTTTGGGTAGAAACAGCGCGAAAATATGCGCAAATGCGCACGTTTTTATTATACTTGAAATCCTAGCCAAATTACTATTAATTCAAGTTTTTAGTGAAAAAAGTGTTAAACTAAACTAAACTTAAATATGACAAAGTGCTTTAATGGAATATTGGGGTGGTTTTTAAAGGGTGAGAAATTATAAAAATAGGTACATTAAGGTTTAACGGATAGTCATTATATTTTTACAAATTTTAGTTGTTTAAATTAAATTTTATAGTGAGAATTTATTTAGGTTTAGTGTAGTCGTAGGTTGGTTTCTCTTATGGTTGAATTATTAGTCTAGTTTTAGTTGCGTTATCTATGACTTACGCTCGTTTTTGCATGCGAACGTTCTAGCGCCAAAAAAGGATAGATAGTTTGCGAAACATAATATAAACATTGCGAGACAAGGCAGTCAGAGATAACGAGCTGTAGATATCGCGAGATATTCAAACAAATTTAATAAGCCGATTTGTGTAGTGATTTATTAGTGAGTTTAAGTGCCGTTATTGTACATTGTGTAACAATTGGTGTCAGAAGTGGGATTAGAATAACTAAATAGTGAAAAGACTATCCTTACATAGTAGCACCGGCTAGGACAATTCGACAGAAGAACAGTAAGTAATATTCGTAGAAGTTCGATAGTGTTCTATTCACACACAAGAAGAGATATTCAAGAACCGACTTCGACATTACCTCGAAAAATTGACAATTAGGAAGAATTTTCAGAATACTTCATAACATTCGACGACGTTCTATTCGAGAACTAGAAGAGATATTTAAAAAGTGACTTCGACATTAGGTTGTTAGTCCAGACAGGGAAAATTCAAAAGATTTTCTAGAAAATTCTATAACATTCACACCTGAAGAACACTTAGAAGTTAATGACTATGTCGAACGTTTAAGACAGAAACAGTGACCTCATCAAGGCAAGATATGACCTGAAAGCAAACTCTTCAGGGCACAAACAGAATGATCAAGTCTGGCTATACATTCCTCAATGAAAGAAAGGAAGATCGCCCAAGTTAACGCCACCATGGGCAGGACCTTATAAAGTTGTTAAAAGAATTAATGATGTTGTCTACAAAATCCAAAGACTAAATTTATTGTTAGAATTTATTTAGGTTTAGTGTAGTATTAGGTTGGTTTCTCTTCTGGTTGTATTATTATTCTAGTATTTAGTTGCTTTATCTATAACTCATTCTCGTTTTTGCACGCGAACGTTCTAGCACCAAAAAGGGATAGATAGTTCGCGAGAGATCTAAGGCCTTATATAAGCAGCCGGACATCGCGAGACAAGGCAGTTAGAGATAGCGAGCTGTAGATATCGCGAAATATTAACATGAAGTTAATAAGCCGATTTGAGTAGTGGGTTATTAGTGAGTTTAAGTGCCGTTATTGTACCTTTAGTTGTAGATATAAATTAACATATTTTTTTGACATTTGCTCATTTTTTTAAATTATTGTGGACCCGTAACAATATCATGATTTTCTCCAAACATATATGCATACTAAGAGCTTTAGTTTATAATCTATGTGCAAAAAATAATTTCTCCGTGTACACATAGCCTGGGTTGAGATGGCCTTGTGGAACAATCTTGTGTATGTGTGGTTTTTGTAGTATAGCTTATTTGAGTTATTGTATACCGGTATTTGAATGAAGTTTACTTATTACAATTATTATATTTAAGCATGTTTTTTGAAAAAACTCGAAAACGCGATGTTCAATTTTTTGACTTAAGCATCTTAAACAGCGTCAAAAATTCTACTAGTTTGCCAATTTAAACTTTTTTTCTATCTTTAATAATAACAAAGTTAGCAATGGTGGAGACTTAACCTGGAACACCCTGTATATTTATTATGAAAAGTTTCAAAATAAACACCCTGTAGACGTATACACTGAAGTTGCAGCTCAGAAAACAATGATTTGATTAATTATTATTATTCAGGAGTAACCAACAACACAGCAGCCGTAAGACCTAACAAAATCATGATTCCACAACAACGAAGTTCGAGTATGACTCAACTGAAAGATGGACCAAAAGAGACGTCCTTCGACAAAATAGACAAACATGGTGGCCAGAACATAAACAATAAAGGTAAATTCCTTAGTAAATTCTTTAAAATTATTTTTCACGGAAGATTAGATGAATGAAAATATTAACCCATAAAAAATTACATTCAACCAATACCTTTTTCTGTTTCAGATGACAGATATAATAAACCACCCCTTTACGGCCCTCCTAAACCACCCCGCACAGCTCTGGGACTGGACAGAACTCAAATAATAGACAGAACTTCTGGATTAGATCGAGCGCCAGAATTAACCAAAAGTAGATTAGACAGAGACAGAACAACAACCGGTCTAGATCGAGCACCGGAACTGACAAGAAACGGGTTAGATAGAAATGCGATAGATAGAGTTGGAGTCAATATGCTGGACAGAGATAGAACGTCAACTGGTCTTGATCGAGCAACTGAATTAAGTCGAAATGGAGCGGATCGAGGACTAGACAGAGTGCAACAAACAGATAGATCTCCTTTGGATAGACCACCAAATACTATGATTGACAGAGATATAAGAAATCATAACGGAGGCGTGACTGGAAATATAGACAGGGCAGAAATTAGAAACGTTCTGGCGAATTGGCAGATGGGACTGATAAATAATCAGGAAAATGCTAAAAATGGGAATGGTGAAAAGCAAAGGTTGACAGTTAGTGTAAGCAATGGGGCCAATGGGACGGAAAGACCACAGGTAATATACATCCTAACTATTTCAGATTATTACATAAAAGTCTAACTTTAAATAAATCATTTTAAGAAAGAAAAGGCAAAATTGGTGGAATTTATTTAGGTAGTAGAAGCCAGGTAAAAATAGCCCAGAATATTTATTAATTTTTATGCTCTTCAACATTTGTGACAAGAAAACTATTCGATGTTACTAATTAAATTATTAACACACAGTAGTGTACCCATCTAATAAGATTTAATTAAAATATATAATAGGAGTGTTAGGTATTTGATCACATGTAGATACGCTACCCAGATCTACTGGAATTTCAAGGATCAATTTTAACATTCTTGATCATACCTAAAGCCCAATACATAAATTTTCTTTGTTAATAAGTTTGTAACGAGTTTCTGCATAGTTTAGCACGGAGTGCAATACCCAAAGAATAACTAGTATACAAAACCTTATTGTTTGTTTGTTTACATAATTATTCATTGCCATAATGTAATTCGCTTTTTTCACGTTTTATGTTAATTTAGTTATTATTAATGGGTAAAATTTTGATTTTTTAAAGGGGACGTTATATTTTGATAAACTTAGCGATATTCTACACAGGAGGAAATGATCCTTGATACTTCAGGATCTGCAAGGATAATATTTTCATGATCCGTGGCTTTGTTCTATATTTCCAAAAAAATATTTTTAAAATTATTAAATATTCCATTCCTTATCGGGGGTTGGGAGAATATTGTTTTTTGTGGTTTCGTATCTTTTACGGTTTTTCAATTTTATTCTTACTAAAATAAATTTTGCAGGTATATTCAGGAGGCCTTCTGCGCACCAGTCGAAGCCTGGGTGACGGCAAGGCCCAACAGGAACTACACAGTCCCCGAGACATCCCTCCTCTTCAGAATGCGCAAGGTTCTAGGGATCGAGACAATCCCCTACAAAGTCCCAGAGAGATGCCGCAGGTCCAACTGCAGGGAATTTACCAGAAGAAGAATAACGCCAGAAGAAGAGAACCGAGAAGACATACGTTGCAGAACGGGATAGATTACAATATGCTGAAAAGGATGAAGCAGGTATGTTTAAAAAGATCCAAAAACAAGAGCTTAAAGTCACAAGCAAAGATATTCAAATAAAACTTTGTGTTCACAAGTCATTAAAATAAAATATTCTCGCGAAGATTGTATTGCTTTAAGTGTAAAGTAAAATGAGAACAGCAAAGGGACTGCAAACCCCGAGGAAGATGCGGTAGATGCAAAATAATCAGATTCATCGCAAGAAAAATAATACCAACAGATCGGTTACAACATGCCAAAGGGAATAAAGCAAGTGAGCGCAAAAATCCGCTAAAAGCCGCAAGTAATTGATATTAAAGATACTAATGGAGGAAAGCAATGAGGTAGAAATTTCATAGGAAAACAAACCACTTATGTCTTCTTCGAATGCAAGGGCGCAATTTCCTTTAAATTCAGAATAATTTACACAATTTGAAGAAACACGCGGGAACTAGATGGATGAACACGGCGACAGACAGAGAAGAGTGGAAGATATTGCGGGAGCCTATGTCCAAAGATGGATTGAAGAAGGCTAAATAGATAGAATAGATGTAGAAATTATGAATTCTGAGGCGAGATTATAAATTTCGCCTCAAAATTCAGATCATGAATTTTGTCTCTGCATTCGAAGAAATATTCCGGCGTGAGGCCGGCCTTAGAAAGATAGATTAAAGATCTACAATAGATCTTATTAAAACGTGATCTCTAATGAATCGGCTTTTACCAAATGTTTAATTATAACCCAATATTTTGTATTTGTTTCGCAGATAGAGCAAGAGAAAGAGGTACTGATGACAGGACTAACGGCTGTAGAAAAGGCGAGAGATTGGTACTTAAAGCAGGTAGCAGCAGTGCAGGAAAAAATGAAGTATTTGGGAAGGATGGGACATACGGTAAGTTATAGTAGTTCCACTACCTTGTGCCACATAAAAACTGCCATAAAAGTGGCACGCGCTAAGTATGTGCAAAAATTAAAAATTAATTTTCCAATTTTGGAGATTATTTCAGTATTTCTACGTATTCTAATGTCTTTAAGTAAAAGTATTGAACGAACCAAATCTGGTGATAAGTGACTAATCCCATGTTGTAAGGCTTAACAGAGGCTATCGACAAGTACTACCTGCACCCTTTAACAATGGGTTTCACACTTCAAATATTTTTTTTAAACCGCAAATACCAATGGAGCAACTATACCCCTATTATTGGTGCCCTTAGCATACTAGTCTAATATTGGATACAATCAAATTGTATTTTCCGTAAAATAACTGACACTTCTTTAAAAGGATTTTAGTTTCTTGTCTTGTCTTGATCTTTTCTTGGCACTTTCTCTCTTGAGAAAATTAACCAGCTCTCTTCGGAGACCCCCCGATAGTCTGACTCTAGGTCACGTGGAGTCTGGTTTCTGTTTTTCTTGTGAAGTTATTTCTTTTCCTTTTCCTTTCCTTTCTTTTCCTCTGTCTTTTTCTCTTTTTTCTTCCCGTGTTCTTTCTTCTTTCTGTCTTCCTTTGTTCTTTCTTCATCCGTTATTTTTGATTTTTGCCCGCTTTTTTTTATTTTTTTCTTTGTTCTAATACTTTATTTTGTTTTCATTTATTTATTTTTTTTTAATTACTTAATATATACTTTTCTTTTTAATATGTTTTGGATAGGTGAGAGCATTAGTCATACATACAACATAAATTCACATCTCACAAACAAATAATATTTTAGTTCCTCTGAGAATAATTATTAAAAGTAATCTTTACAAATACCTTCCAATCATTGAATACGTTCAAAAATGTCTTAATATCAATTTTTATCATTATTAAAATCACTAGACAAGAATAGACGGTAAATTTAATCACTTTCGTTATCATAAAAATTCTTTGAATCTTATTAATAGACTTTGTGGAGGTAAAAGATTAATAATATATTATCTTTAACTTTTACAGCCCAACAATAATAGAGACTTATAGGAAGTAAAATAAGGTCTAGCATTAATAATAAGCAGTATTTTGACATCTACGCTTGTAAATTGCGCCGTAAAAATAAGACAGACTCTAATAAGAATTGTGCAAGATTTTATTACGACACGAATAATAAGTTGACGTTTAAAAGGGAGGTTAATTAAGGAAGCACGTTTTGACAGAAAATCCTTTATGAATATGTCAAACGTCTCTAATAGCTTTTATATATTATATATCCTCACTAATAATCAATTAATTATATACATATACAGATCACTGCTAATTATTGGTGGCTTGAAATATTGAATGTTCTATAAATAATTATTTTTTATTTTTAATATACAGGCTGTCAAAGTTTTTGTAAACTTCTGTAAAAATCTTGAGCAAGCCTTATCTAAAAATCAATTTGTTAAAAATAAAACGAACGCAATTTTAGATTAAAAAAACATTGATTTCTGTTAGAAAAATAGATACTCTGTGGTTTCAACTGTTCTTAGTGGATTTCAAACGTTTCCTCTGTAATACATACACAAAAAACAATAAAAAATACTAGTAATTTTACAATGTAATTCATTGTAAAGTTATCCTTTCATTTCATAAAAGTTTGGTGGAATTTCAAAATCTCGAACCTACAGAATGGTCAAATTAAAAAATAACGAAATCATAAAATATCAAAAATACACAATGTCGAAAAATAGTAAAAATAGAAAATTTTAAAAACTAAAAAAAAAAACCAAAGCCTGCTCTTAAGTTACTGTAATATAAAAAACCTATCCTGACCAGATAAGGTTAGTTTTTTTAGTATAATGACCTAACCAGTTTAGGTTTAAAACCTAGCCTAGCGTGGTTAGGTTAGTGTATACAAAAAAACTAACCAGTTCTGGTTAGGTTATTACAGTAAATCTAACCTGACCAAATCGTGTTAGGCTAGGTTTTATTTTTTTTGCATTTTGACATATTTTTTTTCAACATTCTGTAATTTTGTCATTTTGTAATTCGCCATTTTGTAATTTTGACATTTTGTAAAATAATTCAAATTGTAAAGTAAAATATAATAATCGTGAGAACTTAGAAGCCCATCAATTGGCAAAGTTATTTTATGTTTTATTTCATGCGAGCCATTTAGCAACTGAAACAATGTCGATAAAAAAATTACAAAAAAATAATTAAACAACAATCGAGGTGTGTCTTAAAGTATGTGATGTATATAGAGGGTGATCTTGTATAAAAATATCTTATTTAAATGTCGATTAAATGTTAAAAATTTGCGTGTTGTTTTTTAATAAGTTAAAACCTCTGTTGAATAAAATATTGCATTTTTATATATTAGATTGAGTGGATTATTTCACAAATATGTACCCAAAAACCAAAATTTTAGTAAAGAACACTAAAATCAATCAATATTTTAGAAAAAAATTCCTAAAGAATTTTAATTTTTTACAAATACAAAACAGCCAATCTCCAACACCAATTAAGTACATCTTTATATCAATAACAAAAATTTTAGAAGGGTAATTTAAAGTTGAAATATCATTGTAGCTTTAGAAAAAAATTGCATAAAAGCTTTTTTGTTGAGAATTTAAAGATCTATAAAAAAAACTATAATATACAGTACAGTATAAAAAAAAAGTTATATTGCCTAAAATCTCGCAAACGCCATGCTCAACTGCGTTTATTTTCTTTGTTTGAAACTCGTAGACAATGACTGAGTAGAAATAAAACTTCGGACTTCCATTGTCCTTTTTATTTTAAACACGATGTCTCGGTTAGTAACTATCACTAACCGTTTTCAAGTGTTTAAAATAAATAAAGACATTGGAAGTGCGAAAATTTATTTTTGCTTTTATTTTACCATTTTATGGGGCGTTAGTTCGCGGACGTTTGACTTTTAACTAACCAATAAAGATTCTTAAGCTCCTTACTTAAAAAATAAATTAAATTATTATTTTAAGGTTACAAAATAATTTTTAAATGCTGCACAAAAAGTTCTCGATTGTTTTTGTTTTTGCGAAAGAAACAAGATGACAAAAACACCCTGCCAAACAACATCATTAAAATATCAAATACAAAGAACATTATCGATAGGTAGAAATAGAGGGAAAACGGATTTTGTTTACATTTTGTACAATGTTTCCTTGTTCTCACTCTAAATAAATGGATCCATGACGAATCGCTGATACCTTCCTAGCTAGCTCATTATCTTCAAGTGAAGTCATGATATATCAGCCTTGAAAATAGTTTTTTTAAAATATCATCTTGGAAACCAAAGTTCCTACGAAGTTTTTGGTTATAACACAAATTATTGAGGAAAATTTGGTTTACTATATTCCGAAAACCGCATATTGATGGTTCGCTCCGTTAAAAACTTAGCATTTTTAAAATTTTTTAATTGTCAGAAAACTGTCAAAACCTAATCAGCTCGTTAAAGTGTCGAACACTATTTTACCTGAAAATTTTATGAAAATTGGTTAAGAAGTTTAGGAACTATCGTGTTACGCACAGAAATACACATACACACACACACGCACACACAGACAGACATCACGACGATATTGCTAAGAGAGGTCAAAATACACCAAAATAACACATTTTCGGCGTTATCTCAAAAAAAAAATCGTCGAAATAATAAATTCTTTAGCCATTGCTGCGCGGGCAAGGAAGGTAAAAAAACGTTAAAATGTTTGCCTTAGATGATCATATTTCTAATGCATCGCCATTCCATTTACTACCAGAACCCCCTGTATACAAGCATAAAGTTAATGATTAATGATTTCTGAATGAAAACACGCCATTAAAAATTATTTGCCTAGGTTTCTTACTTCATGTCAAGAATATAAATAACATTACTGGAGAGAAAATCTATGTCATTGGCTTATTATGCTAATTAATAGGTATCTACAAAATGTTAAAATATACGGGATGTTGTGGAAATACTGAATTAAATTGAAATTAGGAATAGGAAAGATCACACACACAGTACATCGGTACTGCAATTTCTTTCAGAAAAACTGTTTTTTTTTAAATATATTTCTATAAATGGCATATTAACGCAATATTTTTGTCAATAATCATTTTTCGTGACTAAGCGAGCATAGAAAGACTTTGTTTTTCTTGTATTTTTCCGTGGGCAGCTCCATGATCTAATGGACACCTATTAACTGTTGACAGTTAACTGTTTCGTCCTTAAGGGACTCTTCAGAACAATGTATGGTCAATGTGACACTTTTGTAAAGCTATAAATACCAGTATATTAACCTCATCCTACGATATTGGTCAGAGAAATGAAAAATAATGCCTTTGACATCGTATGCTGTCACACAAGTGGCGATATTTTTTATTTAAGAAGAGTTTTTTGGATTTTGGAAGATAAATATATTCTCTTTCGTTGATGTAGCTGATTACTTGGCTTGTTTTTAAATAAATTAAAAGGTATTTATCCTAAGGTAACTGATAATGGGTGTTTTTAGGCTTAGAAAAGAAATGGTGCTGAGAGCGCGACACCCATTATCAGTACCCTGAATTTATCCAAGCCCTACGTTTGGGTTCATTTGAAATCCAACATGCCGGTACGTTTGTAGCAGTTATTTTTAGAGGCCCGTTTCCAGTACAGATATATTTAAGACGTCTTAGTTACCCTCTGCAGAAATCGCAAAATTTGACACCTTACATACCTATACTGCCCTCCTTATGAAGAATGCAGTAACTTCAAATTTGACGATTTTGAGATTTTTATATATTATGGTGTAGAATGATGTTCCTCATCGATTGGCAAATCAAAATTTGAAAAAAAAAATTGTTATGAAAAAAACGCACAACAAATATGCAGTAACTGCAAAACGTCACGGTCTTCTAGCCGAGAACGCAGCAACTACATAATGCGCTGCGTTCTTGTCCAGCAAAAAGGGTCAAACTAGTCAAGAATGCAGTATTTGCGAGTCGGTCAACAAATACTGCGCTCTTGAGTAGAAAGCTAGCACAAGTATTCTTCTAGTTTTCTAGCGATAAATGCAGCTAATACTGTGTTACCACTAGTATATGAGGCACGCTGTATTTCTGCCTAGAAATGTTGATTCGAAGCTTGATGAAATACTTGTCAAGAACGCAGTCTCTTCGATAAAATGTAATTTTTTTTTCAAAATTTATTGAAACGTAGGCAAACCATACTTTTTTTATGATTTCTCATCATCCTGCAATTTTTTTTTAAATATGTATTTGGATAGAATAAGAGCAAAAAAACGTTTTTTGCGTTTTTCTCAAAACTAGGGTTTTGTAAGTTACTGCGTTCTTCATAAGGAGGGCAGTATATGTTAAAAACAAACATGTATTTTGACCGATACCTATTTAATTTTTTTTTAAGTCAAAATTTTGATTTTGCTTTACTAGATTTGTGATAAATTAATTTATAATATGTTTTATTAACAATATATACAAATAACAAGTTTTGCAACTTTTTATCAGAAAAAAACCAAAGATGTTATGGTGAGAATTGGTGCATTAAGCTATCATACCAGTATAACTGTTTTGTGTAAATAAAAACCAACATAATAGTAATAATAGCGATAAAAATTCCCTGACAACATGGTTCACATAGCAGAAGAAAATAATAATGGCAATTTGGTATAATTGGAACTAATAATACAAGTTAGAAGTATGAATTTCTTTCGCTAATAACCAATATAATTAACGAGGTTTCTTTAGAACAGTATAATCAGGGCCGTACCAGGAAAAATTTTCGTGGAGGATGTGTGTTGGGAATTGCACAAAATGTTAATCTCTAGCACGTTTTTTTAATTTTTGCGGACATCAAACCTTTTAAAATCGCTAAACCCAAAAATTCTTCAAAAAATTTTGTCGATTTTGCACCCTGTCACTCGTGTCCCTTTATCAATAATAAATAAATAGAGTGTAACAAATCTAATACCTTCCCAATTCCCATTGCTTTAAAATTTAATTTTGCGTTTTTTTCAATATCTCGAAAAAGACAGTTCTGACAGTATTTTTAGTTATTACCAAAATGGTTGCAAGAAATTTTATCCAACGCAGAATTTTAATATTTTTTGTGGTTTAAAAGTTATATAATTTTTTAAACATTAAACTCGGATGGGTCACACTTGTGGTTCTAATCTGCCCTAAAAAAGATATACAGGGTTCGTCAACGATCGTTTGGCCATTGAAAATATGTGAATTGAATATCGCTATTTAAATAAATGGCACTAAGAGAGATAAGTAGTTTAACGCTTTTGTCAAGTTAGCAATTCAAGAAAATGGTTTTCTTTTTGCGATCTAATGACGTTACTCTTACCGGCTGAGTAGGCCAAAGCCGGCCATTAATAAAATTCAAAAAACACCTTAATTTTAATTGCTGTTGCGCCATCTCTTAGATATCATTTGATCTGTATGACTAATAATAATCAATACTGCGAATCCGTAGTTCTCCCTACATCCGAGATTACAGCCACATGCTGCGTTTAATGATAGAAGCAACACACTTGGCATGGATAGACATAAGACTCGCCCGAACATTTAACGAAAGGGAACCACCGCCCCTTGGCAGGGGGTGGTCCCCCCCCTTAAACGTGCTTTTTGATAGTTTTTTGCTAATAACTCGAAAACAATTGTTTTTAAAAAAATTTTCCTTTTGTCGTACGCTAATGGAATGTGCACCACTGCCGTCAGAGGGTACTAAGGTACATGGTTGGAAAGGAAATTGTATTCGCTTGAAAAATGATCTTCAGAAGATTTTTAAAAAAGTTGATTGTTTTCGAGTTATTAGCAAAAAACTATCAAAAAGCACGTTTATGGGGGGTTCGGTTCGCAGTATCGGACCCCGTACAGCCTGAACTATTTTAGCAACTTGACTTAGTTAGCCGCCGCGAGCAGATCGAACGGCGCGAAGCGCGACTTTAATAAATGAGCCAGGTTATTGTCTTAAGAAAAAATTATTAAAAAATTGAATTTTTCTTGATTTAATGTTTCCTGATTAAACCTAAAATAACGAAATAAATAATAATGACTATTTCTTCGTCTTTTAAATGTGGAAATCTTACTGTGCTTGCTCCTGTTTAGTAATAAAAAACTATTAATTAATTTTGAGTCACAGCGGCAAACGCTCCTAAATATGCGCGTCTTTGGTCCCTCACTGACTTCTTGTTTTCCATAAGTTCATCCTTTTTTATACACTTTTCATAAAGCCTAAACGTTCGATGTCGAGCACTGTATAACTTTATGTTTTAAACAAAAATACTCTGCCAATTTATTGGCACCTAAGCTCACACGATTAATGTCCAATGTAATTTTTACTCATTTTGGTCCGCGAAAATAACCAACCGGGGACGCGGCCGATTGGAGATTTTCCCCTAGTGTAACACCACTGAACAAAACAAACTATAATGCATTTTTTGATCTTCGTATTCAGTTGCCTTTAATATAGTGTCACACAAGTCATATTTTTGGCAAAAATCTAATTTTTGAAATCAACCCCTTGTTTTAGCTTATGTGCGGCGGATTTTATTTATTTTTAAGTGGGACCATCTAGAGCCAAAACCGAATGTTCATTTTTTAGTATCCGTGACAAAAGATTTCGTAATTTTGATATTTTTGGCTAATAACTTCGCTGACCGGCACCAACGTCGCGAAGGCAGAAAAAAACACATTTTGTATTGACACGGCCTGAGAGACAATGTGTTGTCATGGTCAGGGATTCTATTTTTAAACCAAAGTTGACTGTCAAGACTTCTTGCCCACTAAACACAAAAACATTTTAATAATGTCAAAATAATGTATAATTTAAAAACATAACGTTAGTTTGGATGTTAGTTCTAACGTCAAATAACCCGTTTTCTGACGTTAGAAAAATAATCTTGTTTTTATAACGTTTTTTTAAAGTGTTTTTCGAACGTTAAAAAAATACTGAATTTTAACAGTGAAAAAGAAATGTTTTTTTAACAATGAAAAAATATATTTTTTTCAAATATCTCTAAAGATAAGGTAGCATAAATAACGTAAATAAAAGTCTTCTATTTTGGAAACGCAGGGCAGCAACAGTCCGTTGAGGTTTTCATGAACTCGACACTCAGTAAAGGAAATTCGGATCCGTAGCTTCTGAAAATAAAATTTAAAATTCTATGTAAAAAATAATTTTGTAGTAAGTGCCTCGCTACGAGGCCAAACAATTCATGCTTTAGCATGAATGCAAATGAAGCATTCGTTTGGTCCCGCTGCGAGGCTTGCGAATTCTGCCTCAAATGAATACGCGGCTAATCATTTGCGGTGAATTGTCGCATTCCCTGTTTGATTAACTGTAACGTAGGTATGCGATATTCCATACAAAACAATTTTTTTACTTTTCTTACCTAATTTTGTGATGCTTCATTTAAATCACTGCATACATATTGGTTATTCTTTAACTATACCATATTTTCCACACAACTGGTGTATATTCCTATCCAAATATGTATTCACTATCACTATTAATATTTGTGCTTTTAATTTGCCATGTTTGTTTCTACAAAAGGTAAATATTGTAACCATGAGATCTAGGAAAAACATTATAAAAATAACCATATATTGATGGTATTATTTTTAATGTTAGTGAAATTATGGTTTTTTAATGCTGGTTTCTTAACCTTATTAAGAAATATATTTTTGGTAATGTTTTTACATGAAATTTTCGTTAGGATTTTCTACATGTTTTTTTAATGTCAAAAGTTGACTTAATTTTAACACAAATTTGTGTTAGAAAAAAAACATTTTTTTTTCAACATTTATTTAAAGTTTTTTACGATTTTGTGCTTAGTGGGTGGTTTCCATTAGATCTCGGAACCCCGTGGGCTAGCCGGGCCATTATGGGGTGGCTGGAGCCCCAGGCTTATTACCTATATATTGCGAAAAATCCTTCTCCAGGAGGGACCAGGGTGTGAGGTTGAATAAACCTCAAGATGAAGTAATATAAAAACCTGCTAAAAAAATTGAACAAAATTGCGCCAGCGTAGGTGAAAAGTTTAGAAAAATTAAGTACCCTTCGGCAAAAACCGTGGAGCACAAAAAAAAATTGTAAAAAAAAATCGAAAAAAGATGGTGGCGCATGCAAAATTTTTAGAAATATTTAGTTCTTTTCTAAAAAAATGGGACCGTATAAGAAAATTTTTGCAATATAAAAAACTAATGGAAAATTTTGCGACGCGGAAATTTTTTTGTAGATGCAACAAAACGTGAATTCGTAGGCTCAAATTTTCAAGCAAAAATTTTAGAAAAATAACATAATTAAAAGAAAAAAAGCCGCAGGCCAAATAATTTCGGGAAAAACGGTACCCAAAGCAATTTTGATCAGTTTTAAAAGTATAAGCGCATTCGGAAATTTTGAAGAGCCCTAGCCTCCTGCCCTACCCCCTTCTCTAACTAAAAACAGCATAAGCAAGATGATATTGATTTAAATTGCATTGATCTAATTTCATTCTTCTATTTTTAAAATTTGCGATAAAATAGCAGTCTAAAAAATAGAAAAATTAAATTACAGCAATGAAATTCTGTTTCTGTCTGCAATTTTTAAAAATAGACGTTTTAACAAAAAATATAACCAGTATTTAAAAAAAAAACTGCCCATAGAACATGGGCATTTTGGGGTGAAAATTAATATTTTGATTTAAAATCACCAAATTTTGCCAGAAAAAAAACCAATGCAGATTTATATATAAAATGATTCATACAAGAAAGGATACCTATTTATTGGGTAACTATAAATGTTGTGATTAAAGTTTTGCGATAGGAGATCCAATTTCGCTGAAAACCGTAAAAAAACGATTATCCACCGCTAAAAGCTTACCCCATTACACCCCAATAACTCGGATCGAGTCTAATTTTATTTTCCCATTGGCGGCGATAGATTTTCTTTCATTTCCAATAGTTTTCAGGCTGTAACTAATTTTTACCTTGCTAGTAAAACCGCGCAGTAATGGGTAGAGAAGTTATTGTTTCCGATGAAAAAAACCCTAGATAACGCCGAAAATGTGTGATTTGGATGTATTTGGATCTTAACAATAACAATCGTCGTAACGTCTGTCCGTATGTGTGGGTGTATGTCTGTCCGTAACACGATAGCTCCTAAACCGCTGAACCGAAAATTCATTAAGACTATTTTTGCCAGTTTAAAAATTGAAAATAGGCAAATTAACGGAGTATCGCATTAATATGCGGGTTTCGGAATACAGTAGACACATTTTTTTCAATAATTTGTGTTACAACCAAAAACTTCGTAAGAACTTTCGGTTTTGAGATATTTACAAAAAAACGTGTTTAATGGTGGAGTTCACGTGGAGTGTGCTAATGGGCTAGTAAGGTATCAGATCCGTCATGGATCCATTTATATCCGTTCCAAAAGGTATTTGCACTGGTCTAAAAATAGGGGAAAGAGGGGCAAAATGGGATACTTAATTTTATAGGCTTATTTTTTTTAATTAATGATCACCATTGCGTTCGTCATTTGAAACTAACTTGGGTAGATTATGTTTAATTTTCAGTTTAAGCGATTTAGGACTCCATTAAGTTTTTATTTTTGTAAAAAGTTTACTTTGCCCCATTTTGCCCCGCATACGGGGTAAAATGGATAACCTAAATGTGGCAAAACGGGCGGGGCGGTTATGTATTTTAGAATTAATATTATAATATAATATATTTTTTACTTATTCAAAAAATAATAAGTTGTAATAAAAAAATGCATTTATAATAATTAAATTTTGTATCTACAAAATTTATAAAAAATTAAACCGACCTAGTTAGCGCTGTCGACTCTCCTACACGAATTTTGCGCCCATTTCTTGCAAATACAATATAAAATACAACTTTCGGTGAAAATACAAAAAAAAAATTTTTTTGAGGCAAAATGGTGTATATGTTACTAGGTATAACAAGGTATCCTGGTATGCCCCCATGAAAAAAACCGTTTTGCCCCAAACCACCAATTAAATCAAAACAAAAATCATACACAGGAAAAGGCTAATTTTACGGGCAACGCATTTAATTATAAATAATACAATAAAACCACTAAACAAAATTTTTAAAAGTCTGTCAAAAAATACACAAGCCATGTTTACAATAAACAGCGCAAAACGTCACATATTCAGCAAAAACCAACTTACGCTCAGCCGACCAGCACCAATCATATTGCAGAGAGTTGAACTAGTCATGGGGATAAAATATCTGATATTAAGAGGTTTTATCCTTGCGCCGTTTAGCTAAAACTGCGGTATCTCGTTTTACCCCCATATCCCATTTTACCCCCCTCTCCCCTAAAACGGAACAATAATAACGAAAACCACATCAATTGATGCGCGCACCAATTTTATGCGGTTGTAGTCTGGTTCTAAAATTCGAAAAATTATCTGTTAAAATTGTTGGATCGGTGATAAAACCGAGGAAAAAACGGATATTCTTGCACAACAATGCAATTTTTTTCTTATTTCCAATCTCATACTATTTGCTCAGGTGTAAAAGGAAAACGTACATCTAAAAAGTAGGTTAGTGGTTAGTTCAACTCATAAATGACTAAATGTGTAGAATTACAAATTTATTATTTCTTTCTCGCATTTAGTATTCAGTTCAAAGATATATGGACAGAAGAGTAATGAATATGAATGCGAGAGATAAACTACAACTTAACATGATTTCGTACATGAATTAATCAATTTCGTTTGGCGTTAAAAAGGACAACATCAAAAAAAATATTAGTGCTAAGAATCACAAAGTACCAAAAACTAACTTTAAAAAAATATACAAGAATTTTTATTACCCTGTGCAAGGGAAGTATTGTATTCGACAAAAAATGACTTGGGTCATTTCGTATGAAATCAAGTAAAAATTTCAAGCCCATTAGCAAAGTTTGCACAATTAAAATTTAATTGTGTAAACTGTGCCATTAGTGAGGTCGGAAATTTTTAAAATTTATAACTTGGGAACTATAGCTGTTAAGTTTTTGGATTTGGATAGAGTATAAAAATCTACACACAAGGTGTATTACCGTTATAAACGGCCAGAGCTGTAGTTATGAGGAAAGTTACGGGAATCCCATTCCATTAAACCAGACTTTAGAATAATGTTGGTATGAACCTTAATAAAATATTTACACATTTTTAACATTTCAACTCATTTGCCATTTGCCACTCTAAATCCGCACTGAAAACAGTTTTTTGTAAATATCTCGGAAGCGGAAGCTCCTACGAAGTTTTTAGTAATAACATAAATTATTGGAAAAACGTGTTCTACTATGTTCCGAACACCGCATATTAATGCAATGCTGCGTTAAAAAGCATTTTTTCAATTTTTAAACTATCAAAAAACTATCGTTAGCATTAAGGGATTTTTTTTTATCCAAAAAAAAGTCGAGATTCAACAAATCTCGGCAAATTGGCTACTATATTTCCGAACTCGTAGTCATTGAACTGTGTGGATGGCCCGGTGGATTACTGACCACGAATGGACTAACAGGACAATAAAAATCTTCTCCGACAGTCAAGGAACTGAACCGAAGCAAAAATCCTTTATCTATGGTCAAGAAGCCTTAAAAACGCTTAATTCCTACACGGTCTCATCGAGAACCGTGAGGAACTGCAGGGACTCGCTGAATGCGCTTGGTAGCGCTAATAAGGTGTCATTAGTATGGATACCAGGGCATTCTAGACACGAAGGAAATGAGGCCGCGGACCAGGCAGCGAGAGAAGCGGCATCTGCCGAATTGTTCGGCCCCGAACCAGCCCTGGGGATATCATACAATGCTGATGGATGGAGAACAGCTTCCAACAATACTGGATGAATATACCAGAACTGGCTCACCGAGCTCACCCTAAAGAGTTCATTAGGACCTTGTCAGAAGAGAGCCAGGAAATCATTGGTCTTACCAAACATGAGATCCGTATAGTGACTGGACTTTTTATGGGTCACTATCGACTAAGAATACCCATGCACAGAATGGGAATAACAGAAGAGACCGAATGTAGACTCTGTATGGAGGATGACGAAACAGTTAGACATGTACTGTGCGAATGTCCGGCTATTGCACGTTTACGTCAAAACACCTTCGGGAAACCTCAGATTGATTCAAAAGATCTGAAGATTGTCTCACCCAAACTGATAGCTAACCTTTTTGGGGGATTAGGCATACAGTGGTGAGAAACCACTCAAAAGTGAGCCACAATAGACCCACTAGTCGCAGTGGAAGGGCTGCAAGGCCCACTCATATATGAATCATCATAAGGGATTTTGACCCGAATCTAATCAGCTCTTTATAATATTGTCACGGTTCAGGGGGCCTTAAGGGTGCACATTGGCGTAGCTAGCCTTGCTTTTCAGGGGGGGCCGTGGCCCCGGTCTATCTTGAACAAAAAGCAAACATAGGTTTTAAAGAGTCGTGCAAAGTGTGCAATGAATAAAAACAAATACGCGCATTAAATGTTCTAATATTTTAATATAACAAATTTAATAATACATTTACCAACTTATTTATATGTATACACAGGAAGTATGTGATTCAGCAATTCTACAAAGAAAGTTTTCTACGTCGCTGACTGAAAGCGTCTACCACACTGTCTAAGTCGACCTCAACATCTTTTTCTATGAATAACAATGACAAACCTGAGTGTCTCTCTTGAGTCATAGTTGTTCTAAGCCAATTAAAAACTCTCCTCATGGCAGAGAAAGACCTCTCGCAAGTTGCACTTGAAATTGGAAGAATACTCGCAACTTTAAAAAGTTGGTAGAGGTTTGGATAGGTGTTTTCTGCTATATGTTGTTTGATAGAATCATGACCAACAGTTTGATTTAACCGAAAAATACAATTCTTTAAAACGGTCATTTCTGCTATTAGAGTAGAAGTATTAATATTAAAAATGTCCCGGTATTGCTCGACGAATTTATTCCATTTAACGACGTGGGAAAACTTAATATGAAAATGGTTATGAAATTGTCACCAAAATCGGAAAATTTTCATAAGACACTAAACGCTAACCTCAAAAAAACTAAAAAGATAATTATATTTATTTTAGAAAAACAGTTTAAAAAGGTCTTTTATAACCTTACGACATCTACAACCCGATTTCGGAAACAGAGGGGCAAAGGTCGCTGTCTTTATTAAATGCGAAATTTAACTTACACTTCTATAATATTTTACAAGATGTCGCCAATATGTATGAAATATGTATGAAATAATTATGTTTAAATTTAAAAAATATTTTCGGGAAATTGCATAAGTGCAGAAAAGTTACCGATAATTTAAAGAGAAAAAGCCTAATTCCGCAAGACAAGGGCTTTTTCCTGAAATGTAAACATTATCTGAATGATTTTAAATTTTAATGCGCCTATTTTATTTGAATATTTCCCGAATAATAATAGAAAAGTATGTATTTTCAGCGTCATGTTCTTTTACTAGTAGTCGGTAGGGGAGGCCTAAAATATCTTAGGGGGTCCTGAGGGACTTCAGGGGGGGCCAGGCCCCCCCTGGCCCCCCTAGCTACGCCAATGAGGGTGCACCTATTTTACCTAAAAATTTCATGAAAATCAGTTCAACGGTATTGTTAAGTCCAAATACACCCAAATAAGACATTTCCGGCGTTAGGTAAAAAAAAAAGTCGCCAAAAACAATACTTTCTCTAGCCACTGCTGCGCGGGCTATGAAGGTAAATATCTCAAAATTATAGCAGCCACATGAAAGAGGTTGGATATTTTAACAGTTAGCTACCAAACAAGATTAAATAATTTTTAAATAAGTGATATTTTCATTTAGTCCCTATGAGTAAGTGACATAAAAGTACATGTAAGAAGTGGGAATTGTCCAATTTTTCAAGAAAAATTAATATGATATAATTTGTGTATTTTAATCATAGTCTTTCGTTAAAAAATCTAATTTTTCTAGTGATTTCTTGAAAAAATTTAAGACTTTTTTGTTTGATACTTTTTGAAAAGAACGCTGTGTTACCGAGCTACAGGGGCAGAAACAAAAATACCAGAAATCAGAAACTTTCTTGACAAAGCAAGAGCATTTTTTTGTTTTTTAAAATCCACCAGCGACGCACCGTAAAAAAATTCTGGAATATTTTACCGCCTGTAGCTCGGTAACGAAGCGTTTTTTACAAAAATCGTAGCCAGAAACAAAATACTCTAATAATGATGGAAGGAATCACCGTGTTCTATAATGATTAGGAATCCTGTATGTACGAGGTGTGACAATAAAATGATAAGACTGGTGTAAAAAATTCTTCTCATGAGCTAAAAACTGCTAAATGGAAAGGGCATTGTTGCCCGATGCATTGTCCTGGTAGAGCTGCCACGCGTTGTTCTTCCACAAATCTGGACGTTTTTTTCTTGGACGTTCCCTTAGCTACATCAATACTTCCAAATATAAATGTTGGTTAACTGTTTGACCCTCACGCGCCATTTCAATAAGAATAAAACCCCTGATATCAAAAAGAAAAACAATGATTGGATGTGTTGGAGCGCCCTTCTCGTTCATCATCTTTAACTTCTTCACGACCCTCGAGAAAGCTTTTATGCCACATAAAAATCACTGCACGCTGCTCCCCGTAGACATCCTTTAGCATTCAGTAGCCGTTTTTTTTGAGTTTTACTTTAAATTAATACGTTGCTCAATTTTTTCGTTTGTCGTAATTCCGCCCAATGAGCTATGCACGATCCACTTTAAACCACTGGGTAAGCCAAACCAGCAGAGGAAAAACGACAAGATTGCGCGCGGTAGAGAAACGCACATCACGGTGAATAACTCCAAGCGCCCGAGGCGTGGAGATTTAAAACCTGTTAGTACGGGGGCAAGTCTTAAAATTTAATTGTCACACCTCATATATTGTGATTCACTAAACCCTAAACAAAAGTCAATTTTTAATTCAAGAAGTCAGCGCAGAGTTTGTTCGAGATACACAATGCTAATTTCATACATTTTATAAGCAACTTTCACTTACTGGGAAAAGTAATCTTATATTCTCAATACCCATTATTATTGAACCTTTAATAATACCGGTACTGTAAGTATGTAGTAGATACGATATTTTAAAGCTCACTAATCTTAAAATATTTATACCGCAGCCTTCCTATTCTACTCTCACTGATCTAACATGGCCACTAGGTAGATAGTAATATTCAGTAATCCTTTTTTTTAACGATCGATGGAGATTTTTCGTAGCTTAGAGGGCAAATAAACAAAAATATTTACCTTAGCCTGGATTTGAACCAGGTCTTGCTTGACACTCTACCTACTGAACTAACGAGGCATTCATGCATATGCCACTGACACTCCGTCCTCCGTCACCCTCTCTCGACTAGACGAGAGAGATATTTTTTCTTTATTCTCGTTTCTCTCGAGCAAAAAAGGTTGGTTTTATGAATTTTTACAATTTACCATCTGTGTTCGTATTGACCTGTTATAGAGTTAAGCTGATATCATCAAGGATGGCTGATATTTATGCACTGCTTTTTTAAATATTAAAATTGTCATATTCTTCCTTGTTAATATGTATGCTCTGATAAATTCATTATTAATGCGTTATATCTGCAAATGCTGTAAATATTTTTAAAATAAGAAGGAAACAAAAATCTATAAATGTAGGGTGTTTCGATTAAAAAAAGATCCCTCCTCAAAATTTGACAATTACGAAAAGGGTTAGAGATTTTGGCCACGAAATTCTTTAAAGAAAATTAAGACATAAAATGTATTGCTCATCTTTTAGTATCTATTCGAAAAATTCTTAGGTTGGTTGGTAAAAAAGTACGGAAAAACCCTATACCTAGATAAAACTATTATATCACCACTTCCATAGCAAAGGCATTGTTGTTAAAGGGTTGAAAATCATATTTACTGGAAAAACAAATTTCGCTCTTACTTGGAAGTTAAATATAATTGTATAGTAATAAAACTAAGTATAATGTTAAAACCGAAGGCCGTAACTTACTACCTCCAAATAAATCGTTCTATGTAAGCGTGTAGCGAAAGAAAATTCAGCTAAACGCGTTTATTTATATTTATTTTGTGAATATTATTGGCATAATAAGTTGACACAGCTATAGGGAATTTTTTTTTATATCACATTAATCTTAAGCCAAAAATACACACATTATTTCCATATTCCCCTACAGAGGAAAACATGTGATTATTTACTCGACCGTAAGATTTTTTTAGATATTGTCCACATATTTCATGAATACAAACATAAAATAGCATAAAATACGGCCTTATGAGGTCTCGGCCCCCCGGAAACTGTCTCGGGCCCCCCGCCCCCCGAAACTTTTTCCTATATACGCCACTGCTCGACCGAGACTTACATTTCATTTTAGCACCTATTTTTAAGAGCAGTACAAAACTATTTTAAGGTTTTTTTTTTCTGGCAGTGCAAATATGTTTTCGTAAAACAATGTGAAACATTCATATTTTACAGTAAATTTATTTTAATCCAGTCCTAAGATTAACTCCGAATGACCAGACTCTCCAGATGAAAGTTATTCATGCATCTTTGAAAGGATTAAAAAGTAGTAGTGTGTACTCTTTTAATATCTAAAAACAAATTTTAGTTCCTAGGGTGCAGAAAAAAATAATTGCACGAGATGTTTATTTTTAAATAAGAGGCAGCAAGTTTTCCTTTTGCCTCAGGCAACCAAAAAGTCTGGCTTGTTTGTTGGAAATGTCCAATATCGTTTCGTGTATTCTTGGTTAATGGATATTTAATAATTATTTTGTTTCTTTTTTATTTATAATCTATAACTTTTTAGGAAACGTGGTCGGAGACACAACAAGAACGTCTTGAACTTCAAAGAGCCAGAGTTTTGGAAGTGAATCGGCATTTGGCAACTCTGACAGAAAGCTGGGAAAGAGGTGAGTTATAAAAAATTTTTTTTTGGATACACGCTATACGAGATTTCCCAGAACTAATGATACAGAAGAAAGCTGCAGGTTACTGACAGGGGCGGTTCCACAATTTCAAAAAAAAGGAGGAGGCGTTACGACTGTTTGAAAATATATAATTTAAAGAAAAAAAAATTGCTTAAGTGTGTAATCAGAGCCGCTTTATCCTATAGGCACTCTAGGTACTTGTCTAGGGCCCGTAGCCTCAAGGGGTGCCGTAGGGCCCTGGTCCAAAAACACAATTTAACTTAAATTTATTGTGATGGAAAAAAATGCCAGAATAAAATGGAAAAAAATAAAGTTTTTTTAATTTTGTTTTTTTTTTGTTTCAATGTTTTATCTATGCATTTTTGCATAGGTAATCATGCAAAAAGTGGCAGATTCAGGGGGCACATAGCAAGTGCATGAACCTCAATTACAAGATCTACATGCTACGCATTTTTTTTAAATTGTCTTTATGTAAATCTTAATTTATTTTAATACATGTTTCAGGCAAATTTGCAGTTTTTTTCAAAAATTAATTTGAAAAAAATAGTTTTCAGAAAAGTTTGAAATTTGCTAGAATTAATGAATCCCAAAAATTATCAAAATCGAAAAGATGGTCTGCCAAACGTATTTTTTTTTGTGAATTTAATATAAATTGACTTACTGGGGAAAATTCCAGGCGCCGAGGGACTTTTTTGACCCCGGATTCAGATTGAGCGTCGAAAAATACGTAGAGATATCAAGGTCTGTCTTAAGGATCTCGAAATTTTTCGTAAGGGTTGTGTAATAATAATAATTGTGGCATCTGAAAGTTTAGTTTCAAATATTGAATAACCATGCTCTCTCTAAATTCGACTCAAATATTTACCGTGAGTTTTTTTTGTTAAATACAACTATTTATTTTTAGCGCCTCCTATTAAAGCGATTGACCTGTTCATTAAACTTACTGAAAAAATATCACTTCGCCAGCCGACACAAAGTTGGCTCTTAATATGTCAAAAATAAAAGAGATCGTCATAACCTATAGAACAGATTAACTCTTGATATAAAAAAATGCTGGATTTTACCAAGAGTGAGCCAACTTTCTTAAGTATTTATAAAAAGTTACAGATGGCGGTCGAAGTTTAGATAAAAAAGTTATTTTTCATTCTTATTTGACAGAACTAGTGTTGCCGTGTCGTATATCGATTTATACTAAATAAGGGAAGCGGATTTTAAATATATTCCAGCTTGCAGCATTCAAAATATAAAAACAGCAGTATTTTTTGAACTTGATAAAATTTTTTAAAAACTTTACAATTCATTTACTATTTAAAGATGGCGGCCAAAAAAGTAAAGAAAATGCATTTTTGTTTTTTATGTAGGAAACTAACAAAAAAACCGGACAAAACAAGACATCTCGTTAAAAAAAACACAGATTTTTCAAAATTGTCAAGAAAGTTGACATATGTCACGTACCGGGTGATTGACCATATTTTACTCAATAGGTATCTCCGTTAATATTGATCTGACAATAACGTTTAAATTAGCAAACAAGAATCTGAAGTCAAAAATGACATGTGTCAACACTTTTTTTGACATATGATTTTAATAAATAATATATAGTATTTAATTTTTTTAAACGATTGGGCTCCTTTTTCTGTTTTCAAAAATATATAACAAAATATTGACATTTGGCCCAGCCGTTTTTTAATAAAACGAATTCTCTAATGAAAATGCAGCATACCTAACTAAACTTTTATTTTTAGGAGGATTACCTCTTCATATGAACCTTGCTGTACACCACTACCCACCCCATCACGAATTAAGTGAGAGACATGCTGACAGATTAAAACAGCAAAACAGGTTACTGACAGAAGTAAGTCAAGCTAGTAGCTTACGAATTAAGTACTAATGAACAACCACTTCGAGTTTATGCTTTATGTATTGCTTATATTTGATGTTACTATTACACGATTAGCCTTAAGAGTGTGAAAACTAGTAATATTTACAATATACAGGGTGTCCCATCACTAGGGGCCATAACGCACCAGGTGATAGAGGAGGTTATTTCCGAAAAAAAAGTTTATATAACATGGGGGTCAACACACATCTGTTTTTAAGTTAGAGGAGTCGAGTGGGGGAAAAAGGGTTTTACAAAAAATAGGAAATCTGTCACAGCCAGCTGAATACTCAGCTAATTATGGTTAAAAAATGTAGTATTCCTTTTTTTGATAAAATTACGCGTTGAGGAGACACAGGCTGTCAAAATAACCTCCAAAAATGTATAAAAAATAATTATTTGAATTTTTTTTTTAACCCATTGTCTTTATTTATTTTAAACACGACGTTTCGGTTAGTAAGTATTTTGAACCGTTTTCAAGGGTAAACTAGACAATCCAGTCAACAGGCTACTATTTATACTACTTGGTGTGACAGCCTGCCCCTTTTTTAATCCTAAGACTCTTGTTTTCCTTAAGGTTTGGTTTCCATATGTTAGGTATGTCCATGCTTGGTTGACTGAAAACTTCTTTATTCTGCATTACAAACGCAGCTTCAATAAACTTTCGTTTTCGCCAATGTGACTTCTTATGCAAAACTTTAACTTCCGACTATTGAATCCTGTGATCATTTGACCATGCATGCTCCGCTAAACCGGATTTTTTAATATCCCCTAATTGGGTCCTTTTTAGATGTTCATTTACTCTAACCTGAAGGGGGCGTTTCGTTTCACCTACATATGATTTACCAAACTTACACGAGATTTGGTAAATGCATTCCTTATGATTTGAGCTATTTTCTGGTTTTGTTTTAGTTACAAAACACCTATTGTATTTCTTGATGAAAATACTGTTATATTATAGTGTTTGGCTATTCGTCTTATGTTTTCTGAAATCCCTTAAACATATGGAATGTTAGTAACACCCAACGGATTAATTATTATCATTTTGAGAATTTGCTACATTTGGTTTGTTTTTAATTTTAGAGATCATTGAGTTCATTAATTTCTCGGAATAACCATTCTGTTGTAAGTCCTTTTTTAATGGTGTAGATTTCGGTGGTTAATTCTTCATTATTACTACAAATATTTACGGCTCTTTAAACTTCTTATTACTACTTAGTAACCGAAACGTCGTGTTTAAAATAATTAAAGACAATGGAAGTCCAAAATTTTATTTTTTATTTCTATTTAATTGTACGCAATACGTGCCTATTAAGTGTCTGTTTATTTTCGGAAGTAATCAGAGATATGGTAGTATGGGAGGGGAATGAATAGCTTTACGAGTGCGCAGTCGAATTTCATCACGACAAAACCGTCTAATTAACTTCGCAAGGGTGTCACATTGACCAAGCAGTGTTCTGAGGAGTCCCATAAGGACGAAACAGTTAACTGTCAACACTTATAAGGTGTCCATTAGATCTTGGACCCCCGTGATGTTGGGCTTTCAAGCTACCCACGGAAAAATATGAGAGAAACAAAACTTTCTTTTTACCCGATTAGCCACGAAACTGTTTGATATTTAAATACACGGATACTAAATTTTACGTTTGTTAATTTTTTTTACTTTTTTGCCTGCTACAAGCGATAAATACTTGAATTTTTAATTAAAAATATTGGGAGGATAACCTTAACACAAGCGCTTTTTGACACGAATCACTTCTGTGTATTGGACCACACCGCGTGGCCTAGCCTATGGCCTCTTTTATGCAGGCGTTTTTTGTCGCTTGTCGCGGGGCGACAAAAAACGCGACGTTTTCTAAAAGCACGTTGTTAAATGTGCGCTTTTATGCATCGACGCTAATCAGCCGTTCGCCGCCTGTGTCGCGGCGTACTGAAATCCTGTCGCGTGGAATTATAAAACGCGTCGCGACAGACGTTTCAAAAGTACATTGATTTCAATTGGTGCTTGTACGCAGAGCGTTTATTATCGTTTGTCGTTGTCATTTTGAACAGTCAGTTTGCAGAGTTGTGTTGATGTGTGAAGAAGTACCATGAAAAATCTGGACGTTGAATTTTTTATTGACGCAGTAAAACAAAAAACATGTTTGTGGGATTTATCATCAGAAGATTACAAAAACAGGCAATTGAAAAGAGATGCGTGGAACGAAATTAGCGAAATACGTAAAAACACACGAATCCATTTTTAATCACTGCCGTTGTGTGATCCACTTGCAACACATAACATATTGACGACCGAACCGAGCTCTTCTGTGTTGCAACAGTTGAAACTGATCAAATTTAAAAGCGGCACGCGACAAGAAATGCTTGGATATTGTTTCATAAAATAACGCCGCGTTTCTTGTCGCCCCGCGACTAGCGACAAAAAACGCGTGCATAAAAGAGGCCTATTAAAACCGATCGACAGTAACGTCGTTACAGAAGGCATCCAGTCATGCATGGCTTGAAACAGTGGTTTCATTTTTGTCGGGCGAATTATTTTCTTTGTTTTGGTGGTAAAGTTTATCTAAAAATGTTAGTGACTAAAACTGCAAAACAGAGGGCTATGCCTATGTTCAATCCTGTTAAGAAAAATTCAGTCAAAGAACATATTTCAGTGATTCATCATTTCGCAGTTATAAATGAGAATATATGCTACCAGCAGTGACGTGTCTTAATGCAAAAATGGACGTCCAAGAAATTTCAACGTTGGCGCAGGAAGAACTCACAGAAAAAAACAAAATGTACAATTTACATTAATTTTCAGCTGATGAAAGAAAAAACATTGATTCAATGTACAAAATCATTATAACAATAAAAAGTTCATTGATTCAATGAATTTTTACATTAAATCAATGTCTTTTGTTTATCGACTAAAAATCAGTGAACAAATTCATTAATATTACGTACCTTTTTCGTTCTGTGCTTGCATTCGTTTTCCAAAAAGCCAGCGATTGAAGTCCAAGTAACCAATCAGTGGCAGTCGTCGTAAACACTACTCAAGTACAGGGTGTCCCAAATTTGATGTTTTTGGAGGTTTCAGGTATTTTCAGGGGAGATAGGAAAAACTGACCCCCCTTTGTCACGCTCAAATTTTAAGAGAAGGTTAAAGATAAAAACTGCATCTTGATATAGTAAGCCGTTTTTAAGCTACGGGGTGTTTTTGAAAAGGTTGAATTTTGGGAGGGGGTCTATAACTTTTTTATTTATGAAAATTTGGTTTTTGTGTAAAGAGCTTTCTTATAGATCTTTCTTGGAGAATTGACAGATTTAAACGGTTTAGTTCTTTTAGTTTTTGAGATATATTGCATGAAACTGTTATTTTTCTTATATTTCCTTTAAAATGATGTATCACACTTAATATTTTAATTTTTACAATTCTTTTTTGTTTTTATTTTATAATTTAATTTGATGACTGGGTTGCAAATATTATAAAATAATCAAATAAAAAAATATTGAAAAAAAAAAACAAAAATATAAAACAAAAAAAATTGAAAATAAAATATTGAGTGATACATCATTCTAAAGGAAATTTTACGCAGATTTTAAAAATCGAATAAAAACAGGGTCATTCCATAAGAAAAATTATCACTTGATGCAATATCTCAAAAACTAAGAAAGGTATATAAAAACCGTTTAAATCTGTCAATTATTCAAGAAAAAAATTATAATAAAGCTCTTTACACAAAAACAACATTTTTATAAATAAAAAAGTTATAGACCCCCTCCCAAAATGCAGACTTTTCAAAAACACTCTGTAGCATAAAAACAGATTGCTATATTAAGATGCAGTTTTGACCTTCAAGGTTCTCTTAAAAATTTGAGCGTCGCAAAGAGGGGTCGGCTTTTTCCTATCACCTCTGGAAATACCCGACACCACCCAAAAACATCGAATTTGGGACACACTGTACTTTACAAGTACTTGACAAGTAACGCATAGTGAGTAGCCGGCTTAATAAAGCGCAAAATTTAACTACTTAAAATTATCTTTTGCTCTTAGGAATTGAACAAAAAAGGTGACAGGATCTCAGCGTTGGAGCGCGAAAAGGCCAGTTTAATTCAAATGCTTCAAATGAGGTCACCTCCACCACCCCGCACTAACCCTGTCAACAGCCAACATGGCAGCCATTTAAATGGACACTTAACTAGTGGGCAAGAAGAAGCAGTTTTTTAAATTTTAAATCTTGAACATTGTTGTATAATAAAAAGTTAACCTGACCTTTTGATACCCTATTTTGTTTAATAAAAAAACTTTCTTCGATTTTTTATAGGAAATTTTTTTACTAGTTGCTTAGTATTTAAACAAATCTTACATCCTTTAATGCTATTACACATTTAATTTTTGTATTTTAGACATTTTTTTACAAAATCTTATCAAACAACTGATTTGAATTCTTTTTATCTAAAGCATAAAGGCCAAAATAGTTTTCTGTACCACTTGTAACTCTAGATATCTTAAATGTTATGAATTATTAAAATTAAAATTTTACGACATTTATATTGCAAACTCCTTAATATCATAAGAAGTAGACTATTTTATATCAAGATGATAGTGATTCTTAAATGTATTCTTACTTAAAACAAATTTCTATTTTAGTTGTAGTTTATTTACAATATGCTCAAAGAAACTAAAACCTATTTTTGAAGTTTTATACCAGCCAGTTTTTGAAGAAAAAGAAATACAAGGTATCCCAAAACAAATGGTACAAAGTAAAACTGTAGATTCCTTCCACACTTGTTCAAAAGTTGATAATAGCCAAGAAATTTTTTTAATTTCTTACAAAAATATAGGTGTACCTTATTTAAAAACCATTACCTATTTTTGCATAAAATTTGATTTTGTTAATATATATTTTGATGTGAAAACATAGCTCTTTTGTGCATTAAATCTATTTTCTTCTTATTTTAACAATACTAACAACAGGTGTTTTTGATTGTTCCATTGTTACTACATATAATTTAAATTAAGTATTGAGGTAAAAACTAGAAATGTTTATATTTTATTTTAAATTTCTGGGTAAATTTCTGTTAAATTACTAGTGTTATATGAATGGTCAAACTTAATTTCGATGTCACCTGTCAATAATATATACAGGGTGTCCCAGAACTAATGGTACATAGTTAAACTGTAGATTCCCTGGGTCAAAATATTACGATTTAGCCATACTTACCTTAGTCCAAAAGTTCGTGCTAACCGAGATACAGGGTGTTAAACTTTATTTTTTCAATTCGATTTTCTTTAATAACTTTTTTAATAATTATTATTTTTGCAAAAACTAACCAGCGTGTAAGTTTTTTTTTAAATTAACAAGACGATTCCGTTGAAAAATTTGATGTACAATGTACAGGGTGTTCCTTAGACCACTACCATTGCATAAAAATAAGTGTATTTTTGTTGTGCCTCGGTGTATACCAGTTTTTATGTAAAATAATGGTTTTCCCATCCTTTTTATGTAAAAAAGTTATACTGTTTTGAAGTCGCTCAGAGCAACGGTTTTTGAGATTTTTGCATTTAAAGTTTTTATTGCATGTGAGTGATATGCCTAATTTATGTATATGATACTTTCTTCAATTCTTTCTACTAATTAATAATTTTGCACAAAAAATTCGGTTTGGTGGTTTCTTAATTTTGGTAAAAAAAATAAATATTATACAGGGAGTTCTCTGGGTCGGTACCGTTGCATTAAAATAGGTCTAACTTTTTTGTTCCTCAGTGTATACAAGATTCTATTAAAAACATTAATTTTTTAATTTTATTTAAGTAAAAAAGTTATAGCGTTTAGATGTCGCTTAGAGGAACGGTTTTCAAGATATTTAAATTAGAAGATTTTTGATTAAATTCTTACCTACTTCATACATATTAGCTATAATCAATACTTTTTTATAGCATTCTAAGATTGAATGTTTTCTTAAGAAATATTAAGTTAAAAAATATACAGGGTGGTTCTTGAATTATCATAAGTGTGTTATCATTGTTCGTTATTGCAACTGTGTAGGGCTTTATTTTTAATGAGGAACAAAAACCTCTTCGTATTAGTTTTTTTTTAAATGGTAAGTACGTATACTTTATTAATGCAAGTATTTTTTAATTGTTTTGAAAGAAAAATTTAATTCTCTTCTAAAATTAATATTTTATTATTTATTTAAAAAAATATAAAATTTCTTAAGCATGGCGCTCTCAGCAACTAAGTTAAAATTTTTAAATTGACAAATAGTAAATCAAACTTAAAACTGTTTATTATTGTAGGCTAGATAAATATCTGAGAAAAACTATTTTAAAAAATTCAAAATGCTGGAGAGGTGTTCAGAAATGCAAATCTTTATTTTAAAATCAGACGTTCGTATAATAAGCGAATAAACAAATGTATTCAGGTTAACGGTGGCCATTTTGAACATTTATTGTAGATTTTTTTTTGTTTTTCTATCTAAAAATTTTTTGTTGCAATAAAATATGTATAATTTTTATAATTGGTTTTTATTTTTTTTTGTTGTTAATAATTATTTAATAATTAAAATAATATTCTGTTTAAAAACCTGCTTAAGTATACACCGAGGCACAAAAAAATACACTGATGATTTTAATGCAATGGTAATGGTCCAAACAAACCCTGTACACAGTACATTGTACATAAAATTTTACAACGGAATCATCTTGCAAATTTCAGAAAAACCTACATGCTGGTTAGTTTTTGCAAAAATATTAATTAGTAGAATGAATTGAAGAAAGTATCATACAATATATCATATAAATTAGGCATATCACTCACATGCAATAAAAACTTTAAATGCAAAAATTTCAAAAACCGTTGCTCTGAGCGACTTTAAAACAGTATAACTTTTTTACATAAAAAGGATGGGAAAACCATTATTTTATATAAAAACTGGTATACATCGAGGCACAAAAAAGTCACTGATTTCAATGCAATGCTAGTGGTCCAGGGAACACCCTGTACACTGTACATCAAAATTTTCAACGGAATCGTCTTGCCAATTTCAAAAAAAATTACACGCTGGTCATTTTTTGCAAAAATATTAGTAAAAAAGTTATTAAAGAAAAACAAATTGAAAAAATAAAGTTTAACACCCTGTATCTCGGTTAGTACGAACTTTTGGACTAAGGTAAGTGTGGCTAAATCGTAATATTTTGACCCAGGGAATCTACAGTTTAACTATGTACCATTAGTTCTAGGACACCCTGTATATATAATAAAATACATAATTTTATTTTAAATGTCCATTAAAATATAAAAAAAATTGCATAAATCATAGGGTCAGTTGCCCAGTAATTGACCAATTAAGGAAATTTTCGTGAATAAAATTTTCTATTTCCCTTAGTTTTAAGTTTTGAATAAAACAAAAAATATCATTAAGTTTGGCTATGTTTTAAGATTTAATAGCAGCTGACAAAAAAGAAAAAAAGTTTTTATTTTAAAAGAAAAAAAATTTAATGTAAAAAATTTCATGATTTGCCAATAGTTGACCACTAAGCAACCAGTGCTTGACCATATTTTTTCCAGTAGTTGACCAGTTATTTACAATAAGGAATAAAACTACAAATCAATAAACTTTACTGTATTACAATAAAAAAAACTAAGTTTAACACAAAAAATGCTTATTGAATAATTTTAATTATATTTTACACACTTCTATATTAAGATGTCTGAGGAAAATTTGTATTTAATACGATTTTCGGTACCAATAAGTTCTGGTTGATCAAGCTTGCTTAAAAGTTGACTTTTACTAATAACACTGATGTCACCATCTATAATTTTGTAAGTTGATTTATCCTCATCAACAGGGCACATTGCTTGGACTTCTATATCATTTTTATTTAGAACATTTAGAATGGTGCATACATAATTGTGTTCCTTCTTTTTTCCTGGAAATTTAACCAAGTAAAAATCTCCTTCCCTTATTTTTTTCCCTGCTTCAGCAATCTTGGCTAGTGGTTCGTTGTCACTGTCATCGCTATGTTCTTCGGATTTATCGTCCACACTACTTTCGGACCATTCTTCACTGTCTGAGAATTCATATATACTTTTTATTTTAATATTCCTTTTTTGATAATTTTTTTTCGGTATTTTTTTATTTCCTGATTTTTGTTGCTTTTCGTCTCTTTTTCTTTTCCTTTCAAGGGCTCTTTCTTGCTTTTCTTTTTCTTTTTGAATTTTAAGTTTTTCTTTATTCTCATGGTACTGTAGCCATCTTTGTGATGTACTAGCATAAGGCAATCTTTCTTTTTTCGTGGCTTGGATTTTTTTTCCGGTGTCTCTTCTGGCCAAAAAATGTGATCCAAAAATGAAGTGCTTATTGATTTTTTTTGGCTAACGTTTAATGTATTTGGTTCTGGAGTCTTCTCTCTTTCAAATGATTTATCCTCTTTTGCATCTGCATTATTTGCTCCTTGTTCAATTTCTTCCTGGGTATCAGTTATGTTATGTATTTTTTCTCCAGACGTTTTATTTGTATTTTCCTCAGTTTTTTCAGATTCTTTGTCGGTTTCGTCTGTTTCTGTTATATTACTTTCCTCTATCTCTGTATTATCTTCTCTGGCCATTTCATTTTCGACTCTTTCTGTACGTTCATTTTCTATTTCTATGTTTCTATTCTTGCATCTATTTTTTAGTTTCTTCCAAATTTCAAATAATTCTTTTGCCGATTCGTCACCATTCCATTCACCCATTTCTGCATTTTTAAATTCTTGTCTTCTTTTTAGGGGAATTACTGACTCAAAATAAAGAAAATGGGGAATTTCAAATTCGGCAGGTTTAACTTTATGTTCATTATTTTCTTTATTTTCACCCAATATTCTCGAGGCATCCTTCATGCATTTTTTAAAATCTATAGCTTCCACATCATAGGGGTAGAGTCCACACTTGCGAAACCCATTTTTTATAGTTTCAGCAGTAACTTGCTGCGTGGCATTCTCCAGAAGCAGAGGAAACGTCGCTTTGTTTACCTGCTTATTGTTATTTGCTCTTTTCCAATTTAATACGACTGTTTTCCAATTTCCTTTTAGTGGCGCAAATAAAGAAACATCAGCCGGCTGTAAAATATGTGTGGCATTTGGATAGAGTGCAAAAAGAAAAATGCCATTTTCTGCACAAAATTTGCTGAGATGGTAGGTCAAGTGTGACTTGTGACCGTCGAGGAAATAAAGGATCGGAAACTTAACACTATTTTTTTTTAAATATGGCAAAAAAGTGTTACATACGTAACTGTGAAAAGTTTGACTTGTCATCCATCCTTTTTTTGATCTCCCTAAAAAAACAGTTGACTTTAAAATCAAACTAAAAAAATATCAAGCCCGATCTCACCGGTTGTTTTACTCGTTTCTTAGTACTTTGGTGGGTTATCTGTTTAAAACTAATAAGTAATCCATAACGCTAAAGAACGCGTAAAATAGCCGGTGAGATTGGATTGGGTGATCTAAAAGCAATAACTTACCAATTACCCAATCAGGATTTGTGTTTCGTGATATTTCTGCTGGGATTCTTTCATACGGGACAACTATCATGGGAGGATAAATCTTTCCATCTGCTGAAATTGTAAAAAGAGCTGTTATGCATTCTTTCTCTGATCCAGTTTTAATTTCGTAGAAATTTTTCATTCCCTTTGGTCCAAGAACAAGACCACTTTTAGGGTTAGTCGCAAATCTGGACTCATCAGAGTTAAAAATTCTGGATGGATCTTCAAGAATATCTTCTGCGTTCTGGCCGGCCAGGAATACTCTAATTTCTTTGTGCCAATCCCTAATGGAAGCCTCAGAAACGCTGGCTCGCGCTGCATTGATGGATTCGGCGTGACGTTGGCTGACTTCTGGGTGCCGTTTCAGGAAGGCGTTAAACCATTTGTTCCCTGGAAGTCCGTCTTTAAATGGATTCGGACGACCATCGTTACTGACGATATCTTTTACAGTTTCGCACAAAAGATTTTTATTGAGAGGAAATCCTTTTTTTGCGGAAGCATTAATCCAGCGCACTAGTATATCTTCTTCTTCTTTGGTCAATATTGTTGCAGGACCCATTTTGCGTGTTTCTGGAGTTCTTCCCTTTAATTTATTAATTAATGTAGAGTGAGGAACATTATAAGTTCGTTCCGCTTGACGTATAGAAGAGTTTCCATTTTTTACGTCATTAATTGCCCGCGCTAGATCATTTTCCGAATACTGAAAAAATTTTTTCGACTTCTTTTGCTCTTCCGCCATCATGCTAAAAAAAATATATAAATATTTTAACTTTTACCCACTAAGGGATAGCCCTTGTTAACATTCTAATGTTGTAAAAGCCTTTTATCTATTTATTTTTTGATATCAGATTACGATTCACATACAGTTTCCAGTAATTGACCACTAAACAAAACCAGAGATTTTTGTGGTCAATTATTGGAAAGAGTTTTATTTTTCACATTTTTTTTGACAAAAACGGTTTAATAATGAATTCCTAGTACGGTGTAATAAGTTAATATGAAACTTATCAATATTCTTACAAAACCATTAATTGACCACCATGGTCAATTACTAGTAAATTATCAATTTTTTCTATCCTGTAGTTGACCAGCTTGATTTTAAACAAAAAAATATTAATTTGACAAAAATACAAATTAAAACCTTTAACTTAATATATCTCCTTTCTTCTAACATATGCTTCCTACTTTTTTATGCAATAAGTTAGTTGATGGGCATAGATTTAAATAAAATAGTAAACTTACCATGCTTATAACAAACAACACACATTCAGCCATTAGCTAACATAACCCAACTTTTAAATGTCATTTTACAGCCTTTTAAACAGACTTCATTGGTATGACAGTGCCATCTATTAAACAAAGGACAAAACATTTTACAGGGACGATAACATTTGAAATAGAGAATGCAGGGACCTTGTTTTTAATAATTCTTTGGTAAATTGGTCAATTACTGGGGTATGGTCAACTACTGGGTACCTGACCCTATCCCAATACTAAATAAACACAAATTTCTACTTATTTACCATAAGAAGGTAAATTCTCCTTAATCTGATTTTATAAATTTGACATATTTTGACAGAATTTGATAGAATCTGACCATTCAGCTAGTTGTTAATTGACCATCTCCAACCCTAAAACTACTACTAGTTGAGTAATTTAAACTGATAAGCATACTGAACACTTCAAATGCAAACATTTCAAAAACTGTTGCTTAGAGTGACATGTAGGTACAATGTATATGTTTTTTCTGTGAAAATAATAAGAAGCGATGTTTTTAATAAAAACATAGATACACTAAGGCACTAAAAGTTACACTAGTTTTAACATACAAACATGTCCTAAATTTGATATTTCTAGGGAAAGGGAAAAACACGCACTAGCCTCAATTTTTAAGAGATGATTAAAGGTAAATAATTTAAAGAAAAGTATTAATAAAAGCAAATTCTCAAGTCCCAAAAAAACAAAATACTTTACAAAATTGTATGCAATATTGTTGGTTTGGTTTTGTTTATTATTATTTTATTTGAGAATATCGGTATCTCTGTTATTAACTTTGAATTGTATGTAGGTGTGGAAAATAATTTTACCCAATAAATCTGCAGTTTTCCCCTATACTTTGGGACTTCCTGTATAAAATAGCAACTCTTAAAACTTAGGTATTTATAATAAATGATTTTTTTAGGTACTACTTAATTGTTTAAAACAAATTCCAACAAAAATATTAGCCCACTATAATCTCTACCATCCAGTTTAAGATGGCTGCATTTTAAATCAAGGTTTTCCATTTTTTAAACATGAATTCCCATTTTGCCCCTTGAAGGAGAACCAACATACCAAAGTACATTAAAAGCTTCTACAAACAAACATTAATGTGTCTTTCATGTACTAAAAAATACTCTGACAATTTATGGGCACTTAAGCTCAGACTAGGTACTATAGTTATAGTGTATGTGTGAGCTAATATAACTAAAAACTGAAATACATTTTATTTATTACTACTACTATGTCGGTTTAGAACGTTTTTCTACGTTATCCGACGCCTATTCTCCACCTCCTTCGATCCTGACAATCATCTTCTGTCAGATTCTTTTGACTCATTGATCTTTGGATTGACTGTTGCCATTCTAGTTTAGGACATCCTCTTTTTCTGCGCCCTACTGGTTGCCACTCTAGGACCTGTTTTGATAATCTTTCGTCGTTCATGCGTTGTATCAATTGCCTTTTAGTGATGTCATCCGTTATGCTTCCCTCGATTCCCATTCTTTCTTTTATGATCTCATTTCTTATGTGATCTAATCTAGATATTCTCATTGATCTTCTTATTGCATCCATTTCGACACTTTCCATTTTTGTTTTGTATTTTTCTGCTACGCGACAAGTCTCTATTCCATACAACAGCGTGCTTTTTACCATTGTTTCATATATGTTAAATTTTACATTCTTTCTTATCTCTCTGCTCCATAAAATACTGTTAAGACATCCAATAACCTTTTTTGCTTTTACTATTCTTTTTTCCAATTCTTTACAGTCTGTTCCTGTCTTATCAAATGTGACACCCAAGTAGGTATACATACTCATTGCATGGAGATATTGTTTGTCCATTGTCTAGTTCTAACTCACTGGATTCGTTTCCAATACATAAGTACTGTGTCTTGTCCACATTCACTGTTAGTCCCCACTTATTATTTAATTCCAGACTCAATTATCTTTCGTTTGAGACCACCCAAGCCATGTTTTGACTTATGCTCTAATTTTTGAAATCAACCCCCACCCTTTTTTTTAAACTAAAATGTATTTCGTTTAACTCCAGTCTCAATTACCTTTCGTTTGATATCACACACTCCATATTTCCACTTAAACTTTTTTTAATTTTTGAAATTTACCCCTACCCTTTTTTTTAAATAAACTAAAATGTATATACCCTTTTATTTGGCTTGTGTTTGGTGGATTTTGTTCATTTTTAAATGGGACCATATTGACCCAAAACTCAGCCTAGGTACCAAATTTCATTAAAATCAGGCAAGTGGTTTTTGAGTTATGCATGTTGGTCGTTACAGACAGACAGACAGACAGCACAACAAAAAAGTTTCAAAATCATCTAAAATGCAAAGAAATTTTTGAAATGGGAGCAAATAGGATCACCATATACTATACTATAGTAGTGTGAGCTAAAACAAGCTAAAAGAGAGATGTGGGGGGAAAATTTTTGTTGGAAGACCCTGTTGTGTAATAGATATAATATTTATAAGAGTTGGCTCATTTATTTGGTTACCCACAATTCTTTATTATTTTTAAAAAATGTGCCATTCATAAATTTAAAAAGTATATTTGTTTATTTTAATTATATATAATTACATATTTGCTCTTTGGTGCTTTAGAAAAGTTGATATTTAGGTACTTAAATGTTTAAGGAACCATATTTATACTCAAATACAAGCTCATATTTCCTTTTTTTGCTAGAAGATATTCCAACTTATTCTCAAAATTAAAACCAACTTAATGTACAAAAAAAAAATTTACACTTTAAATTGCAAAATATATATTATTCTAAAAATTTTGATATCCTATTAGTTTTATTTTCCTTTAACAGATTTTCTGGTGTCCCAGATAATACCATCACTTGACAAATCACTTTGTAAAAATGGTGAGATCCACACTAAATACCATCTCCTTCCAAAAAGGACTTTTATATTTTCTAATTTGCCTCTATCATAAACACTTAGTGCTTCTTTGCGTTCATGGGTGACCATGCCTTTTAACATGAGGTTTAGATGAAAATACAATATTGTCCCACTAAAAAAACTTCCTAGCAAAACAATAAGGATAAAAAACACATACATTTGATTTTCTGTCCATTCTAGGAACAATGTTGCTAATGGAAATACAATTTTAACGATTGAGATCCATGAATCTAGTTTTACAACTGGGCGAATAAAGTAGTAATTATAATAAGAAGCATAAACTGTTGCTAGGAATATGTAAAAGACAAACACCATAAAATACCGATGATTATAATGTCCAATACAACAGCTTGTAAACATGCAATGATGGTCCCTTTTGAGAATGCAAGTATTGCAGATTTTACAATGCCATGAACGTGGGGGAGCAATAGTTTCACATACACTACAAAGTCTCCAATTTTTACCGCCATCAGCTGGTAACAGTATACCCTTTAAACTTGTATCACATAAAATAACGGCCACTAAGTTTGAGCATAAGTTAAACATGATAAAGTTACCGGTAATAAAATGAAACCAATAAAGAAGTGACCACTGGGGGTAAAATTTGGGGAGCACTATCCAAAGTTCAAAATAATAAATTAAGGGTATAATTACCAACAAAAAAGTCGTCACACAGGCATCGTTAAAACTTCTCGGCAAAATCTTCGTACGGATTCTCATTTTTTCTTTTAAAAAAATTATTTTATTTTTTTTAAAATCTAAATAACTATTAGAGGTTAAGTACCAGGGAACCGCCGGACGCTTCTTTAGTGAATCACACATCTTTGGTTAGTTGTGTCATTTTGCTTGAATTCAGACGCCTTCTAAAATACATTATAAGCCACCTACTTTTTAAAAAGAGTCTGCCGTATGCCGTTGGACTAGAGTCCCTGTATGTTGACATATTTGGATATATTAATATATCCAAATATGTCAACATACAGGGACTCTGACATTTTTGGATATATTAATATATCCAAATATGTCAACATACAGGGACTCTAGTCAAAGAAAATATTGCTCTAGTCCTGACGATTGACATTAGACCAACCTAGAGTCCCTATATGTTGACACAGGGCTATCAAAACGGACATACAGGGACTCTAGACCAACCCAAATAAAATAAATAAGATTTTTGCTGTGACTCCATGTATTATTTATTTAATTTTTCTTGAAAATGTGTTACTAAGGGGGGATGGATGGATGTCAAAAATACTTATTTTTGGTGTTAAAAATATATGAAAAATATATTTTATATAGGTATATTCATTTCACATACCTATCTATTTTAGTTTGAACACAATCTATCTATTTTAGTTCACAATTATTGCCGTATCTAATAAAACAATCATCAAGTTTACTAATTAAAAAATGTCGCAAAAATTATTTTAACCGTGCGGCTAAATATTGGAAACTTTTTGCTCGAGCTCGCTATTAAAAAAATCTATATTTATTACTTAGATTAAATTTTATTTAATAACTTGAAACTTTTACTTTGGGTTTGGTTGGGTTAGGTTCTGTTTGGTATCACACCCTCTAGACTCCCGGAAAAGAGGTCATGGAAGTTTTTTTTTAGAAAACAATTAGTTTTGAATTAAAATTAACGTAGCATTTAATCTTGAAATGAGACTTTATTTTTCTTCTTTAATTGTTTTGTTTCAGTATACTCCATTTTGTAACAAAGCAAATTGTCTTTGTAATATTGCTTTCAGAGAAAATGGTGCCTTAGATTAATTCAGTTCTAATTTATAATAAAACAATTTCTGTTTCACATTAAAATAAAGAGGCAAGACATTTTTTGTGCTACAGTTCATATCATTATTTTGGAGACAACTGTCAAAAAGTTATCTCAAAAATAATGATATGGAGTTTATATCAAGAAAATATTCTCTTGGTAAATAGGAAAATTAGATCTAAGACAATTTTTTTTACCGTGATTGTGTTAAAAGTCTAGAAAAACTAAACAAACCAGGTAAAAGTTATTTTTTTTAAACTTTTAGTTTAAAAGTTGCGCTATTTTGTCCTGTGCTGTTTCGACCTGCGCCATTTTGTCCCGCAATATTTTGTCCCGCAATATTTTGTTCTGTGCTATTTTCTCCTGCGCCATTATATCCGTGCTATTTTGTTCTGCGCTGTTTTGTACCAGAGTTTGTCATGTCATCCCTCCACTAAAATATAAATAACCATTGAAGTCCCCTATATAGAATTGTATTATTAGTATCCATGCAAAATTGACGATTTAAAAAAACTCCTTTCTGCACGGTAGCAGAGTCAAATACTATTATCAAGTGGCGTATATAAGAGCCCCCCCCCGAAGCTAAGGCTTTTTTTAGATATTTTCCACATATTTCATGAATACAAACATAAAATATCACAAAATACGGCCTACTGGGGACTTGCCCCCCCCCCCATGAAGACAAACATAAAATATCACAAAATACGGCCACTACTATTATCTATGTAAATTACATATGAACCAAGTTTCAGGAAATGTTTACAGAAAACAAAAAGTATTTCCTGCAATATTTTTGTTTAAAAATTAAAAAAAGAAAAACTTATTGTCGAATAATATAAATCACCAATTCCTTCTACTGTGTGTCTGCAATTATAGGCTTTTTATGACAAAAGTGACAAGAGAAGTAAACATGGATATTACGCATGTCTGGTACGTAGCACGGGTGGCTGAACCCGTATCTCACCAGTGGCGGATCCAGGGGGGGGGGGCGGGCACTAGGGGCATTTGCCCCCTGAGAATTTTTTAAATATACAAAACATGAGTAAAAAGTAAGGTTTTTGCTAATATTCAAAATTTTTGTGAAATCCTGGTTGATAGTAACTATGAGGGAAGACAGATTAAATAGTCTTTGTCTATTGCATTGCTGCCGTGACATTCCAGTAAGCTCCGAAAAAATAATTGAGCGATTTGCGAAGACAGGACAGCGTAGGCTGATTTAATAGAATTCCCGCAAATATTTTGTAAAGATATATGTAACACCCGGTTTCCACCTATGCATGCCCACCCTGATTCAAAAAAAGGAATCAAGTGACGCTGCATTTAAAACCGGTGCAAATCCATGGCCCATCACGTGATGCGTTTTTTGAATCGGGGGGGGGGGGGGCATTCATTGGTGAAACAGGGTATAAGATATTGTACTTTTTAGTTCTGACGAATTTAATAAAATGCTGCCTAAAAAAATATATACCGTTTTTTACCAACACAGAATGTCACAATGAACCCCCCCCCCCCCCCCGAACCGAACCGAACCGAACCGAACCGAACCGAACCGAACCGAACCCCCCCCCCCCCCCCCCCCGAGAAGCACGTCTGGATCCGCGCTTGTATCTCACGGTACGCGGCTTAAAGGGAATGACTTAATAATAATTTAGTAATAATATTTGAATGGATGATACAGTGGCGCACCCAGGAATGTGTCTTGGGGGGGGGTCCGAGGCCTCTTGGGGGCCGACAGCTAAAAACGGCGCCTCTCAAAAATCGTGCGACCAAAAAAAATACTCTGCCAATATATGGGCCCCTAAGCTCACACTAGGTATCTACTATAGTTATAGCGTACGTGTGAGCTGATATAACTAAAAATTAAAATAAATTTTATTCAACCCCAGACTAAATTACCTTTCGTTTGATACCATACAAGCCATGTTTTGACTTAAACTCAAATTTTTGAAATTTACCCCCACCCTTAAAAAAACAAAAACTAAAATATATTTTGTTTAACTCTGAACTCAATTACCTTTCGTTTGATAACACACACGCCATATTTTTACGTAAGCTGTAATTTTTGAAATCTACCCCCACCTTTAAAAAAAACTAAAATATATCTTGTTTGACTCCAAACTCAATTACCTTTCGTTTGATATCACACACGCCATATTTTCACATAAACTCTAATTTTTAAAATCTACCCCCACCCTTTTATTTGGCTTGTGTTCGGTGGATTTTGTTCATTTTTAAATGGGACCATCTCGACCCAAGACCCAGCCTAGGTACCAAATTTCATTGAAATCGGGCAAGCGGTTTTTGAGTTATGCGCGTTGGTCGTTACAGACAGACAGACAGACAGACAGACAGACAGACAGACAGACAGACAGACAGACAGACAGACAGACAGACAGACAGACAGACAGACAGACAGACAGACAGACAGACAGACAGACAGACAGACAGACAGACAGACAGACAGACAGACAGACAGACAGACAGACAGACAGACAGACAGACAGACAGACAGACAGACAGACAGACAGACAGACAGACAGACAGACAGACAGACAGACAGACAGACAGACAGACAGACAGACAGACAGACAGACAGACAGACAGACAGACAGACAGACAGACAGACAGACAGACAGACAGACAGACAGACAGACAGACAGACAGACAGACAGACAGACAGACAGACAGACAGACAGACAGACAGACAGACAGACAGACAGACAGACAGACAGACAGACAGACAGACAGACAGACAGACAGACAGACAGACAGACAGACAGACAGACAGACAGACAGACAGACAGACAGACAGACAGACAGACAGACAGACAGACAGACAGACAGACAGACAGACAGACAGACAGACAGACAGACAGACAGACAGACAGACAGACAGACAGACAGACAGACAGACAGACAGACAGACAGACAGACAGACAGACAGACAGACAGACAGACAGACAGACAGACAGACAGACAGACAGACAGACAGACAGACAGACAGACAGACAGACAGACAGACAGACAGACAGACAGACAGACAGACAGACAGACAGACAGACAGACAGACAGACAGACAGACAGACAGACAGACAGACAGACAGACAGACAGACAGACAGACAGACAGACAGACAGACAGACAGACAGACAGACAGACAGACAGACAGACAGACAGACAGACAGACAGACAGACAGACAGACAGACAGACAGACAGACAGACAGACAGACAGACAGACAGACAGACAGACAGACAGACAGACAGACAGACAGACAGACAGACAGACAGACAGACAGACAGACAGACAGACAGACAGACAGACAGACAGACAGACAGACAGACAGACAGACAGACAGACAGACAGACAGACAGACAGACAGACAGACAGACAGACAGACAGACAGACAGACAGACAGACAGACAGACAGACAGACAGACAGACAGACAGACAGACAGACAGACAGACAGACAGACAGACAGACAGACAGACAGACAGACAGACAGACAGACAGACAGACAGACAGACAGACAGACAGACAGACAGACAGACAGACAGACAGACAGACAGACAGACAGACAGACAGACAGACAGACAGACAGACAGACAGACAGACAGACAGACAGACAGACAGACAGACAGACAGACAGACAGACAGACAGACAGACAGACAGACAGACAGACAGACAGACAGACAGACAGACAGACAGACAGACAGACAGACAGACAGACAGACAGACAGACAGACAGACAGACAGACAGACAGACAGACAGACAGACAGACAGACAGACAGACAGACAGACAGACAGACAGACAGACAGACAGACAGACAGACAGACAGACAGACAGACAGACAGACAGACAGACAGACAGACAGACAGACAGACAGACAGACAGACAGACAGACAGACAGACAGACAGACAGACAGACAGACAGACAGACAGACAGACAGACAGACAGACAGACAGACAGACAGACAGACAGACAGACAGACAGACAGACAGACAGACAGACAGACAGATGATAGAGGGGGGCCAACATAGGAAATAATTTTCATATAATATCGCGTAATGATAATCTAGCTATTTGCGAATAAAAAATATATTATAATTTTTTTGATAAAATGACAAATTAAGGAGGTACAGGCTGTGAAAGTTAGCTCCAAAAATGGGTAAAAACTTTTAAAAAAATTAAAACTTTTTATTTTTGCTTGCATATACTTTTTAAAATATTATCAATGATTCCTGTCTACTCATTGCTGTTGTTTCAATGTTTACAAAAAAAAAGAGGTAAAAAAAAGTTGCCCCAATAATTTTTCTTAAAATTATTTTTATATCTGATAATTGTTCCTATTTTAACATGACTTTACCAAACTATATATTGTTGTTGTATTTTTTTAAAAAGTTATGTCCAAAAAATTTTAAAAAATCGTCAACTTTGACGCTCTGTATCTCGGAAACAAAAGAATTTTGACCCCCATGTTAATAAGATTTTTTTCTTAGTTTGACCTATCCTTGATTAAAATATTATCATACCATTTACACCCTGTGCGTCAATAAGGTCCGTTTTTTTAAATTTTAACATCTTACATGTTTTGACATTTTTGAATCCATCTTTTCATAGTGATTTTAGTCTTGTCAACAACCATATGATAAAATCTATGTGTACAGAGTGGTACCACCAAAAATATGTGAAGTCTAGATTATACAAATATGTATAATAAAAAAATTTAACAGAGCATCTAATAAATATATACACAAAGAAACGTGTTTATATAGTGAGATCGCCAAAAAAAAACAAGCAATATTTCTTTAAAAAATAATATTTTATAATAATATGTATATCGTTTTTTGGTTCAAAAATGAACCGACAAAGGCATAGAGTCATATAAAAAATAAAACCTCAAACAACAGGTGCTATTAAGTTGACCGAAGCTGACCCACCTCTGAAACAAGGTTATTTTTGATTTGAACCAAAAGTAAAACAGTTGATTATTGACACAAGATACTTTGGTTCAAACCGGGTTAGCTAACATGCTCTAATATATGATAAAATTGGTTAAAAGTGGTTATCCTTCAATGGCTTAAAGCTTTTAAGCTTTAGAAAATGTTCTTTATTTTAAAATGTCATGCAGCTCTTGCAGCACAGATATAGAGACCTGAACCTCATTCTGAGTGTCATCTCAAAAAATGTGTTCGCTTATTTTATGTATACTTTTTTCGTTATGCGGTTGTTAGAGAAGGAAAAACCTCTAAAAAATAATTCCAATTCAATTTTAAAGTTTATTTATTTTTATTACTAATCTATTATAGCACACTTCTTTTTCCTTACAATTTAAACATAGCCTTGGCAATTTTTCCTTCGTTCAATTCATCAAGTGCTGACATATATTCCTTCAATGAAAAAACTTTTACACCTAATTTTTCGAAATCCAAATATTTTTCTCCCATGCCCTCGATAAGGCCCAGAGCTTTGACAAAGCTGTAGGGATTGATTTTTACTGCAAATATAGTTGCTTCTTTTTGATAAAGATCATTTGGCGATATGCTAAAATACAAAAATAGCTATTTACCTACCATTGTGGGAAATCGTCATTTTATAAAATACTTAGGCATGTTTTTAGTAACTTTTATCGCATTACATATGTGAGGGAGAGCACCGGCGGATAAACAAAGTCAAAGGGTAAAACAGTACGTGTCCCGTAAAGTACCACTTGTCATGTCATAGGGTAGGGGACAATTCACCGCATCCGATTCGCCGCGGTCCGATTCGCCGAGGCCCATGGTAAAATCATAAAACAAAAAACCTTACAGCAAATTGTCCCCGCAGCGAATCGGACCGCAGCGAATTGTCCCATTCCCCGTGTCATTTGAGATGACGATGTGTGTGTGTGTGTGTGTGTGTGTGTGTGTGTGTGTGTGTGTGTGTGTGTGTGTGTGTGTATGTGTGTGTGTATGTATGTCGGTCCGTAACACGATAGGTCCTAAATCGATTTTCATGAGATTTTCTCAAAAAATAGTGTTCGAGACTGTAACGAGCAGATTAGATTTTGATCAAAATCCATAAATGCTAACCGCAGTTTTTTGATAGTTAAAAAATTGACACAATGTTAAATTTTTAACGGAGCTTCGCATTAATATGCGGTTTGGGATATAGTAGAACAGATTTTTCTCAATAACTTGTGTTATGACAACAAACTTCATAGGAGCTTTCGTTTCTGAGATATTTACAAAAAACTGTTTTTAGGGAGTGGAGTACACTTGGAGTGTGCCAATGGGCTAGGAAGGTATCAGATCCGTCATAAATCCATTTTATTTAAATCAAAAATTAATATTTGTCATATTATTTTTAGATTAAGTTACAAGAAAAGTTGTTCATGGTTTGTTTAAATTTATTTTGTTTTCATAACATTCGTCTCTAAAAAACTGTCCAACAGCAATCTCTCTTAGGGTACACTCCCCAAATATAGTTACCATATTTTTCCATCAGGAGGTGCCACTCCAAAGGCGCACAATTTTCCGCCCCTTTGCAGCATGTGGACTGCTGCTTCTATTGCGGGACAGTATCCACTGCAATCAATAATAACATCAAATAGGTGATCTGGCTCAGCTTCAAAATTCTTCTTTAGCTGGTCGGGTGTCAAAAGAACAAAACCAGTATCTAAAAAACGATTCCACAGCTTGTAGATTACGTTCAAGTGGTGGTTTTCCCCCTTTCCAGTGGCGGATCCAGGATTCCCTGGGGGGAGGGGCCAAAGTGGCAACATACAACAAACTATTTATTTTTGTGGTTTTTCATAGATCTGAGCTGTCAACTTTAGCGCCAAAAGGTGCTTCAAATGCGAAAAATTTTGAAAACTTAAGTGGATTTTGTTATCAAATTTATCTTTGTCTGGAAAAAGTGGGGTGCCCGGGCCCCTTTGGCCCCCCTGGATTCGCCACTGCCCCTTTCCGAAGCGCAAGACCGCAAAATCAAATTCTTTGTTCACGTTCTATGCGCAGGGTAAACCGTGCATCTATGCCCACAAGACATTTTCTGCCCAAGCTAACTGCAAAGTTATTAAGAATGGTAATTTAAAGGCATGCCATCTTATCGTTTGAAAAACTCTGGAGATCGTTAATTTAGGCTTTGAGTTACGATATGCTTATCGCATGGCGCGTCATTAGTTAGCCAACCAAGAAACATCATCAGTGGCTTCTTAGCCCTTCCTAGAGGTCTGTACAAAAAAATTCACTACACTGATAAATAAATTCAGGTACACTGATACGGCTAGCAAATATAACTTTACTGACGCCTATGTTGTCAAGTTCACTCTAGTGCATACTGTGCGGATTTTCAAAGGCAAATTCTCGTGCTATATGTTTCGAAACAGAGTGGTTCAATAAATAAATGTCTCAATTAAAAAAACAAAATGTTAACATTGATTTTTTAATATTGATTTTTTAGCTAAACGTCAAAAACTGACATAACATGTGTCATTTTAGCAATAGTTTCAAAACGAGCTTTTACCTCGTTTCAAAACAGGACATTTTTTAACGTTTAGCTGAAAAAACAATATTAAAAAATCAGTGTTAAAATTTTGTTTTTTTTAATTGAGACATTGTTTCTTAATTTTATTTAGTTTTTACTAAAATATTGACAATAAATTCACAATTTACACCTCTGCGAACAGTATTTCATCGTATAACGCCCATAAATTCTAAAATATAGATAGGAAACGACCAATTGATGACGTATTTTTGAACCACACTGTTTTGAAACATATAGCATGAAAATTCGCCTCCAGTGTACCCGCCACTTCTTAATTTCTCCAAAAATATTACACATTTTTTTCATTCACATTTGTTAAATTAAGACATAGATTTAAACCAAACCCAGCGCTGCAAAAGCCAACCTAATGTTTAAAATGTAGACTGGCCGGGCTAAATGATCTAAGTGTCAAAATATACAAATTTTAGATTTTTCACCCAAGATGATGTAGGTGTCACGGCCAATACGGAGCTATAAGATCTAAGTGCCATTTCCCCACCTTATGCTCTATATGGCATATTTAAAATGACATTATCCGTAAGTCCGCTTGCATAAATTGTACAGTTTTTTTTAGTTTCTCACAAAAATGCTTTTTGGCACTTAGATCACTTAGCCTTTCCACTTTACAAATAGTTTACCCATTTTTTTAACGACGTCCAATCGATTTTGATGAGGTTCGGAAATAGTCACTTTTCTGTGCCCTTGATGGTGCAGAACTGCAGCCCACAGATTTCCGATTATACCGGCACCTTGAATAAGAATGTTGGCACCTACGCGCACTGGACTCAACATGTCCCATCCGTGTGATACGCAAGAGATCGGCTCAGTCAAAGCAGCTAAAATTAAATATAATTTCTCTGAAAAATAAGGTCACCTTCGGGATCTCCAATAAGCCGGCCACAGACACAAAGAGATGTCTGCGTGCATTTCCGCGCGTGCCTCAACGCCCATTCATGTACGCCTATCTGTGGGGAAAATTTGAACGCGCGCGCAACAGATGTCTCCCGAAATTTCCTGAAAACATCAACGCGCAAGCATAAACGTTAGTTAATGAATGCAAGTGTGTGGCGAGAATTTATACTTGCAGAGAGATATCAGTCAGTGTTATGCTTAGCATTTCTTAAATTTGGTCTATTTTAAAAACCAGTATATTATACATAAACAGATCGATAAAAATGAGCTTTAAGAGGTGTTTCCAAAGAATTTCTAACGGAATTACAACTACAACTATATCAATCTTCATGTCTATGGAAGACTAAATCAAAAGAGTACATGGACCGAAATAAAAAAAATGACCAAATTTTAACGGATAAATTAAAAGAAGTGGAGGAAAATGCTACAAAAAAAACAGTGAAAACTAAAATAATTACCCTTTGTAGCGGGTTTCGCCGAGAGTTAAATTAAAAACGGTCAGAAGCAAGAACAGATGATGTTTACGTACAAACTTTGTGGTACTACGACTTTTTGCTGTTCGTAAAACACCAAGAAATTCCACGAATATCGGTAACAAATATACAAACATTCAGCGACAATGAAGATTTGTTTTCAAAAGCCATTCCTTAACCCATTTGGTCTTCGGTTTTCTTTTTTTTTTTAGATGAAAATGTAATTGTTTTTTTTAATACACGTACGCCACTGCCAAAAGATAGAACTGTTTTTCACTACTTGAAGCCATTTTTACAACTAGGGAAATACACAAACCTGTCTCTCTGTGTGTTGGCATCAGGCACGTTCATTCAATGAACAGGCGTTTTGGAACGCGTCTACTTGCCCGCGAACAAGTATCTGTCTCTGTGGCGGGCTCTAAACACCCCCATTATGAAATGACATAGTTTATTTTGTAAGGGGAAAGTATTCAGTTTATTATAGAGGGTGGCACAGTTTGTCAGAGACCCTCCAAGGTTAACCCTTTGGGAACGTCCTTAAATTACGTAACGCAAAAATTCCTCCCTCTCTCGTAACGCATTTGCAAGAAAAAACACATTAAAAAACATTAAACGCAACGCCAAACCCCCCCTCTACCCCTAGACCGTTACGTAATTTAAGGACAGGCCCTTTAAGACAGTGGCCCGAATGTTTGCCGTGGTTGCTCGGAAACGCTGAAAAATAAATATCTCTGGAAAATAAGCTCTCCCTTGTGAGCTCAAATAAATATGTGGACAGAGCTGGATAACCTGCATAAGATATGTTATTTATGAGATGCGCATTGTTTTTCAGCGACCCTTCAACGTCTGCCAACCTCTGTCAAATATAGTCAAAATACTCAAAGTCAAATGTATTGTTGTTTGCAACGAATCAATCGGAAGTGTAAAATTTAAAAACCAAAAAGCTATTTTTGAATTAGTTGAATTGGAAACATTGATACACCAATAATGATAACAAAAACAAATAAAAATTAATCGACACATTCTAGACTACGTAAAAAAAGTATCTATATATTGTAATATATGGATATATTAGATAGACATAAGTAATTAATTATGAAATCATAATTAATTACTTATGTCTATCTAATTTTTATCTACCCTGTTCAAGAGTCACATGATCTGGTAATTTGGTGACCAATTCAGCATTGACCAGGGCATAAGTCGACCAACCTCCATTGCGACCTGTCCCCAAGTTACATCTGTGAACTTGACAAAAGTGTGGTTGGCCGTTGTGACAGCTGTTGCAGCACTTGCAACCTCTAAAACATTGAATAAAGAAAAATATACATCCTAAAAACACGTAAGTGTTCTTAAATTGCGAGTATTTTAGAAACTATTTTAGCACAGATACGAACATTTTAAACTTTATTTTAAAAAATATACGATTAACAGGCACTTTCGACGTGCGGGCACTTCAAGGAATTTTTTTTGCCTTAAATCATCAGGACGTTTATGCTTGAATGTTCTTGAGGTGAAGTGAGGTGAGCGCTCACACCGGTGGATTCTTTTCCCGTGTAAAAAGATGGTGAAAGCGTTCCAAATCCACCCGTGAAAGTGAACTTTTCGCTCACATCACCTCACGGGCAGTCAAGAATAAACGTCCAGTAAATAAATAAATAAATAAATAAATAAATAAATAAATAAATAATATCTTTATTAGCATATAAGCAGTTGCAAAAAGGAGTTAAAAACAATTACATAATTGATCTAAGTTTAACCCCTAGTAGATTTTTATTTAATAACTTTTTGAACAAAGCGGACTAGAAAAAAAGAAAAAGTCTAAAATTATTTTTCTTTACTAAGTAAAGAAGGACATTTAGAGACAGAACATTTATACAACAAACTTATAGTATAGATATTTATAGAAATAGGTTTTCATATACGTTGTGGATCAGGGGGTCCATAAATAGTAAAATTTAAAAAAGTATAGAGCTACAGGTGGGTACCTATATTAAGTTATAGTTAGGGCAAAAGCTTTAACTAAGTGAGAAAGAATTGTTAGTTGCTAGTGTTAAAAAGGTGATTTTTCAGAAACTTTTTAAATTGTAATGGTTTAAGTGATTTGGCTTTTTTTGGCACTGAATTATATAATTTACAAATATTATATCTAAAACTTCTTTCAAAAAAAGTGGTACGATGAGCAGACATTACGTGATTTTGGAGTCTTGATCCAAGGGAGTATTTGTCAGACCTAAATTTGATTTTATTGTAAAGATAAGGGGGTTGTTTATTCTGGATAATTTTATGAAACAGACAAAGTGAGTGCAATATTCTTCTTTGTTTCATTGATAACCATTTGGCTTCTTTTAGTTTATATGTCAACCTGTCATATTTTCTTAAACCATAAATATATCTCTGGACTTTTTGGATTCGTTGTGTGGTGTGTCCACAGCGTTGAGACAGGGGTCGTAGACAGCACTAGCATAGTTAAAGTGACTTAAGACGAGGGTGTCAGTTAATTTAATTTTAAGATTTTTTTGGTAAAATGTGCCGGCTTGGGTAAAGCATTTTAAGGTTGTAATAGGCTCGTTGAATGCACTTATTGACATGTGGTTTAAATCTCAATTTTTTCTCAAAGAGTAAACCCAAGTTTTTTGCTGTATTTACACTATCAATTATTTGGTCGTTAATTTTAATATTTAATTGATTCACTTGTTTTTTTCCAAATATTAAGACATTAGATTTTTTAGAGTTAATAATTAAGTTGTGCGCTTCAGATGACTCAATTAGCTTTCGGAGGTCCTCATTTAATTCTTTTTCTGCGAGTTTATAGTTTTGATGTTTAAATGATTTTTTTATTTGAGTGTCATGGCAGTATCTTTCTGATGAACAATGTTGGATGCATTCTGTTATTTGTGTTGTATATATGTTGAAAAGAATGGGTGAGAGAATCGAGCCCTGAGGAACTCCGCTAGTAGTTCTTAATTTTTGTGAGCGTCCCTGCTTCGTCTCCACAAATTGCGATCTATCTATTAATTGAGTTTTAAGTAAATTTATAGCATTACTAGAGAAGCCCGCAAAATGTAGAATAGAGAAAAGAAGCCCATGGTTTAGTCTATCAAACGCCTTTGAGTAGTCCAATAGTATTAGTGCTGTGGTGTCACCCTGGTCTGACGCTTGAATGATGTCGTCAGTTATGTCCAGTAAAGTCGTAACACAACTATAGCCCGTCCTGAACCCAGATTGGTCTGGATGTATTATTTCATATTCTTCCAGGTGTCGTCTTATTTGATTGTTCATAACTTTTTCTAAAATTTTTGACAATACTGGAAGAATACTTATAGGTTTAGGATCACTAAGACTCTCTGATGGTGCGACTTTCGGCAGAGGTAGCACCCTAGATATTTTCCATAGGTCTGGAAATGTCCCTATATGGGTTAAAAAAGGTAAAATACGATCACAACTAAGAAGTAACATGTTAAGGTTAATGCCGTCTACTCCGGTGGAAACTGATTTTATGGAAAGAAGATGCTCCTTGATTTGGCTCTCAGGAACTGCTGTAAACTCAAATAGATTCTAAAATTCCATTTTGTAATTATTTTGATAAAAGTTAAGTTTTTCTTGATTTAAGGTAGAATTAGTAAGGCATTATCCTACTGTATAATTTTACCTAGCTCATTTATATTAAAAAAGTACCTATTTGGATCAATAGCAACTCTATCACCAGGTCGAACATGCGTTACTTCTGTTCCAACTTTGACCACGCTTCCAGAAAATTCGTGTCCCAAAATTACTGGCTCATCACTGCAGTGATATTCTCCCTGAAAGTAACCAAAAGGTAATTAATGAAAAAAAATTGTGTGTGCTGAATATCACACGGTAGAAGTGTAAACTTTAACAAGGCGAACTTAATAATACTGGCCTTTATCTGCATCATCATATCGCTCGCTGAATGTTCCTCTCACAGTTAGTCGGCTCGAGCCGACTTCAGCCGAATAAGCGTTACATAGCCGAGCCTGACGGCTCAGTTCAATTCACTACCTACAAAAACTGCTAAACGCGCCTAAAGAAGTTTACACTTCAAAAAAACTATGTGTGCTTAAGACCACACGGCAGAAGTGTAAACTTCAACAAGGCGAAATTGATAATACTGGCCTTCATCTGCATCATCACATCGCTCGCTGAATGTTCCTCTCAGTTAGTTGACTCGAGCCGACTTCATCCGAATGAGCGTTACATAGCCGAGCCTGACGGCTCAGTTCAATTCACTACCCACAAAAACTGCTAAACGCGCCTAAAGAAGTTTACACTTCAAAAATTAATATGGCTGACAACCAATAGAAAATGAATCATACAATATTTTCTTTATGAAATAATTAAAGTATCCGACGTGCATAGTAAATTGTCAATTTTTTCAAAAAAATATAGCAATTTGCTATGCACTAGGACTTTTACCTATTCGTCTAAATTTTTGTTAAGAACAGTTGATGTGAGTAAAATAGCTGCAAGTATAAACGTGTAAATCACGACATAAAAGACGGAAGAGTGAAAAAATTCATTGAGGATCGCGTTTCCTCATTACGACAAAAAATATGCTTTTAATGGAAACTCTTGTGTATAATATATGGAGCTTCAAATTTTATACAAAAAGGCTTATTAGAAATTTTTACTATAAGTTAAAAATATTTTGGATATTAATAATTTTAAAATATTAAAATATAAGACTTTTTAAAAAGTGTGAAAAATATTAAATGCCTAATAATAAAATAATTTTGTAATAGTAGGACAACAAAATTATCAAACATGGACACTTAATTTACCTCTGTATACAACTCAATATATTTTTAATTTTAATTAATTATTGTAAAACTTAGAAATATGGTGTAGTTCAAAAGGCAATACCCGACACCTTGCTAGAAATGGTTTCAGTGGTTCAAGCATTGCATAACTGCTTTGGGGACCTCTACTTAAGACATACCCACATAGCACAAAAATCACATCAACATCAAATTTACGTGAACAAAAATAACAAAGTTATTTTTTACTTGAAAACAACCTCATACCATGTAATATTTATTTTGTTAAATCTACATGCTTAAAGATAACTTAAAAACAAGGAGAAATCAAGCTATAAAAATGTACTTTTTGCTGAAGTTTCTAGTGCTGTGTATATAACGTGTTTTTTACCCTCGTTATTTTCATGTACCAAATTCATACTTGAAAAGTCCTCCGCAACATGTTCTAAAACGCCACTAGATTAAGACTTCTCAAACCTACTAACTTTCTGCGTCTTTTTTGGTCGCGTTTTTTTAATAACATTTTTTTAACTTAAAAGAGACGCGAAAGGAAGTTATAAAAGTTCACTAGTTTAAGACTACAACACTTCAAAACAATTTTAAAGATGGCGCTCAAGGCAAGACAAAATATCTATATATCTATCTATATACATTATGTTTTTTTTTAAAGCTAAACAAGATTTTTTAACAGTACACACTTTCACAGAATATTATTGTGTCTTTATCAGGTTAATAACAGATGCGTCGTGATCGTGAAGGATCAGGGATCAGATCAGTTCCTTAACAGGTTTTTGGAGTTTAGAGGCCAAAGCAATGTCTGATAGATTTCGTCAAATTGAAAAATCCCGACAATAGGTAGCGCTGCAGCTAGTAAAATCTCAAAAATATTCGGTAGACAAGCCATGCAAGTCGCGTTTTAAAATTCGTGTAGAAAAGGCTTGAATCTAATGTGATTTTTACGTTGATAAAAATCACTTAAAACTAACGTAAAAACATTGCTGTTTTAATTTGATAGTGGCGTTATCACAACGCAGTTTTTAGCAACGTTATTTTTTATAACGTTAATGAATGACCTATTAAGCTTGTTTTCATATATGAAATAAACGTTTTTTTCGAGCAGCTGTTCAAATCAACGTTTTTTTTCTCACGCCTTTGTTACGTGTTAAACACGTGATTGTACTATGTGGGTATATGTATCTGGTTCTGTCCAAAACGAATTAGTTGTTCTTTAAAATAACAAATCAAACAAGGTATTCTTTTTCCAGTTGGTTTATAATACTTGATAGAGTCACATAATCTCAAACATAAATTAAAGTGGCTTTTAGATTAAAAAAGTTATTTAAAGATATATTCAATCCAGTAGCCTAATTTAGTTTTGATGCCCAAAGCGAACTTACAAATTTATACAGTTTTCTATTTTCATGAATCAGGTAATTAGGTAATTTTGCACCCAACTGCGACTAGTAGGTACAAGTAGATTTAGCAGTTGGGTTATTTTTTTATTAATTTTTTTTTCCAACTTTTATGTTTAAATTCTTAACAAACATTGAACATTGCCCAAAGGGTTGGTATGTGCGTTTCTACAAACATTGAATGAAGTCAATTAATGAAGGTAGGGGAGGGGGGAGAGAGAGGAAACTAGTAAAATGGTGTTGAAAAAAATCTTAAAGCGTGTGCAGAAGAATTTTTGAAATCGGTCTATATTTGTGAAAGTTATAGAGAGGGAGGGGTAACAAGTAAAATGGTGTTGGAAAAAAATTTTTTAAGCGTGTGCAAAAAGAATTTTTGAAATCGCCCTATATTTGATAAAATTATGCGAATATGGTTTTTGAAGAGGGTGAGGGAGAATGACAGAAGGGGGGATGGGTGGGAGCAGGTAGGGCTACAAAGTAATTAAAGGAAATTAGAGGCCATTTGCAATGGGTGATCAAAGAAATTTTATTAAAATCGCCTGAAATCTAGGCAATTTGTATGCCTTAAAACCCACATCAGGTGACAAAATGGTGTCTGACGACCGCCATGTTGATTCCTGTTTAAAAACATATAGCCTATAGCACCTTCGGGATCAGTAGTTTAGCCTCTAGCGCGACACAAACATACATGTATACATATCAGTTGGGTAAAAAAATATCGAATTCATGGCCACTTTAATGCGTGCCACTGAGACTGTATGACTCTATCAAGTACCCAACCCTGATGATGATAACGAATGCTACCGAAAGATTGCTTGGTTTTAAAATAATATATCAACCTGGTGGAGAAAGAACCTTGCTTGATTTACCATACAACTTCACCTATTATGGACTACTTTTTCAATTTAAAATAATACAGTGAATATCGCTTATAACGATATCGAATATTACGACATATCGATTATAGCGACGGCGACGACATATTAAGGTCTCTATAACGACGCTCGGTTATCACGACTAAAGTCAAGAGGCCGTTCAATGCCGTTATAACCAATGTGTACTAGCACTCCATTATTAAAGGGGTGCACCTTATAAACAAGTAAAAGTGTTTGCCCTGCAAAAAAAAAGTCAAATTTTCATTTTCTGTAATTTACTGTAGGAGAAATATTGTGAACGGGGGATTTTTTTCAGGTGTATGAGGTAGATACACAGTTTTAAACTTACTTTAAAAATATGAATATCAGTCCCACAAACTCCGGCGTATGCCACTTTGATCAAGATATGGTCGGCATCAGTTATTTCTGGAATGGGCATTTTTTTGAGTTCCAATTTTTTCACATCTTTTGTAAATACCAGTGCTTCCATTTTAAATCTTTTTTTTTTTGATAAGATGGCAATAAAAGATAATCCTACCTAAATATTGATGAATATTTCGCTTATCGTGACCGATGTTTATTAATAACTGTGGCTTAGGATTTCACAAATAAATGTTTTAATTTTTTTATTAATGTTTGACCTAAGTACCCTCGTTAAGACTTATGAAAGTAAAGCATGATATTCAAAGATAATTATCATATAAATATCTCATCCATTTCATTAAGAAAATTTATAAAAATTGCCAAAGAAGTTGTGTTGTACTTGTATAAATATAAAAAATACAAAATCTTATTGTCTCAAAAACTAAAATAATTGTGTTCAGTTGTTTATGTTGGCAAGGATTTTAACTTTGCACACATTGGCGTACGCACGGAGGAATAAAAAAAAAATTAAGCGTAAAAACAGGCAAGCTTCTCCCTAATGGATTTAGTAAGTATGTGCAAGCGCAAATACACAGGTATCACGTTGAACGGTCTAGGACAACTGGGCGCCGCCAACTGGGCGCGGGCAACCCGGCGCCGCAAGCTGGGCGCCGGGCCAACTCGACGCCGCCAACTGGGGCCGGGCCAACTCGCGCCGGACTAAAATATTTTTTTTTGATAAAATGTACATGCAGATGAAAATCAAAATAGATTTTATATTATTTTTTATGCAAAAACATCTTTAAAAAATCCTATATGTAATTTTCTTGAAATTTGGTTTTGTTAAGTAAAGTTAAATCCACTAAGTCGAGTGTTGAAATTTGGTGGGTGTAGATTTCTGGTAACCTGGCAACATAAAATTTACGTTTTTGATTACAAGAATGGCGGATCCAAAATGGAGGATTTCTATATTTTTATTTAATACAGTTTTATCCTTTAAACTTAAAAAAAATTTAATGACGAATCGAAAATTTTGGACTTTCTTATTTATGCATCGATATGTATCAAATATAAAACTTGGCGGTGTTTCAAGTCGCTGATTATGATTTTTGACTCAAACTCATAAAAAATTCAAAATGGCGAATCCAAAATGGCGGATTTTCTTATTTATTATTCGATTTGCCTAAAACTTGAAAGATTGTATTGCTTAAGGTCAGTTAATACTTATGACTCAAACTTTAAAAAATCAAAATTACGGATGCAAAATGGCAGATTTTTCCATTTTTGAATCGATATATATCAAATTTAAAACTTGGCGGTGTTTAAAGCCTCTGATTGTGATTTTTGGCTCAAATTTAAAGCTTAATACAATTTACGACTGAAGCTTTAAAAAAACAATGTAATATTTTAAGCTTGAGACAAATCGGTTGGTAAATAAGAAAGTCCCTCATTTTGGATTCGCCATTTTGCATTTTTTATGAGTTTAAGTCAAAAATGACAATCACCCACATAGCACAAATCAAAACAACATTAAAAACACACACTTTTTTAAGTCTAATAGGTCGCTTATTAAACTTAAACTTGTTTTGATTTGTGCTATGTGGGCAGCGACTTGAAACATAGCCAATTTCTATATTTGATACACATCGGTTGATAAATAAGAACGTCTACCATTTTGGATCCGCCATTTTGAGTTATTTATGAATTTGAGTTAAAAATCATAATCAGCTACTTGAAACACCGGCAAGTTCCATATTTGATACATATCGATACATAAATAAGAAACTCCGCAATTTTGGATCGGTCATTTTAATTTTTTTTAAGTTTCAGAACAAAACTTTATTAAGTTCTCTCAAGCACTGCAAACTTTTAAGTTTAAGACAAATCGATTTAAAAATAAAGAAATCCGCCATTTTGGATCCGCCATTTTGATTTTTTTATGAGTTTCAGTCAAAAATCATAATCTGCTACTTGAAACACTGCCAAGTTCTGTATTTGATACATATCGGTGCATAAATAAGAAAATCCGCCATTTTGGATCCGCCATTTTAATATTTTTGAGTTTGAGGAAAACTGTATTAAGTAACCTCAAGCACTGCAAAAGTTTGAAACAAATCGGTTTAAAAATAAAGAAATCAGCCATTCTTGTAATAAAAAACATATAATGTATTGTTGTCAGGTTACCAGAACACTACACCTACCAAATTTTAACACTCGATTTAATAGATTTAACTCTTACAAAACCAAATTTCAAGAAAATTGCGTAAAGCATTTTTAAAGATGTTTTTGTATAAATAATATATTTATTTTGTTTTTTATCGGCACATTTTATCGAAAAAAAAATATTTGTCCGGTGCCCAGTTGTCCCATTCTCCGCACGATGAATAATGAATATCCTCGCTCAGGGACGAATCTCTGCGCACGCCACTGCATATTTAGATGTGCACACGAATAAAAAAATGTGGGCGCGTGTCTAGACGGTCCCACACCATCGGTTCTACGGGGGGGGGGGGGGGTTTCATGTGTTTCGAAGCGCCTAATCCAAATACGGGGGTTTTTTGCTCAAAATTCCGAATAAATTATGTTAATAAAAATAAAAAAAACCACCCAACTGCTAAATTTACTTGTAAGTACTAGTCGCAGTTGAGTACAAAATTGATAGGTATACGTATAATGTACGAGCTTACGAATTTATACAGTTTTGTAATTTCACTAGTAGTTACAAGTAACTTTAGCAATTGGGTATTTTATTCATTAATTTTTTTTTATTTCCAACTTCTAGGCTAATTCTTATTCCGGCTTATAAAAAGCACTATGCATTTACAATTAATTTATCTTTACCCAAAAAGTACGTGTAGATTTTCTACGGACGTGAATAGTGTTATCTTCCATTGAGTGAAGGTCGGGGAGGAGAGAGGGAGGAGGGAACTAATAAAATGGTGTCGAAAAAGATCTTAAAGCGTGTGCCGAAAGAATTTTTGAAATCGCTCTAAATTTGTGAAAGGTATAGCTACAACTATTACTAATAAGGAGGGAGGGGAGGTGTGAGGGAGACGAAGGGGCAAACTAGTAAAATGATGTTGGAAAAAAGTCTTAAAGCGTGTGCAGAAAGAATTTTTTAAATCGCTCTATATTTTTGAAAGATTTAGTACAACTATTACTAATAAGGAGGGAGGAGAGAAGAGAGAGAGGGGGAAACTAGTAGAATGATGTTGGAAAAAAGTCTTCAATCGTATGCAGAAAGAACTTTTGAAATCGCTTTATATTTGTGAAAGTTATAGCTATAACTATTACTAATATGGAAGGCGGGGAGAAGAGAGGAAGAGGCGGGGAGGAAACTAGTAAAATGGTGGTGAAAAAAAAAATCTAAAAGCGTATGCTGAAAGAATTTTTGAAATCGTTTTATATTTGATAAAATTATGCGAATATGGTTTTTGAATAGGGTGGGGGGATGACAGGAGGGGAGATGGTGGGAGCAGTGGACACAGTAACTACAGCAAATTAGAGGACATTTGCAATGGGTAATCAGAGGAATTTCAATAAAATCGCCTGAAATTTAGATAATATGTATGCTTTAAAGCCTACATCATGTGACAAAATAGCGTCTGAAGACCGCCATGTTCATTCCTGTTTAAAAAAATTCAACAACACCTTTTTTCTCAAAATCGGTTCAGCCTTTTAGCCTCTAGCGTGACACAAACATATTTACTTACATACATACAACAATCGAAAAACATTACCCTTCCTTTCGCCGTGCTGCAGTTGGGTAAAAATGATCGAAGTGTTGCAATATTACATGATGAGGTTGCAAAAATGATAGGTTTTCAAAGAAAAAAATTAATTATTTACATTAGATTAAATAAGTCAAACCCCAGTTTAAAACAAATTAAGACTAGTTGACTGCTTCGCAAAAAGCAACCAACATCATTAAAAAAATTTCAACATTTTTATAGTTTCAATTTTTCGCGTTTTTGAAATTGTTTTTATGTGTTGCGCGAAATATTGCAACGTTTTTACAATTTACTCGAAATTTTGGGGGTGCGTATGGTCAAAACCGACCCCGGATAAGTAAGGTTATAATTAAATATACAGATCATTTTTTTATTTTATGTGCTGCCGGTGTAAATTTTGCCTATGGCCAACGAATAATACTAGTTTAACGGCCCATTTATGCTCCTGGGGTAATAATGAACCTTAAACGTAAATCATAAGAGGTTCAAGAAATTTCATTTAGAGAAAAAGTTTAGAACATATTTTAATATTTCCGAAATATTAAAAATTGTAATATTTTAATAATTTTTCTATGAAATTTAATTTTTAGTTCTAAAAATTTCAAATATTAGCTGACACATATACTATACTATAGTAGTGTGAGCTTTGGTGATCCTAATTTTTTCGAGAAAAAAAAAGTTGCTCCGATTTCAAAAATTTTTATATATCTTTGCGTTTCAGATGATTTTGAAACTTTTTTGTTGCGCCGTCTGTCTGTCTGTCTGTCTGTCTGTATGTCTGTCTGTCTGTCTGTCTGTCTGTCTGTCTGTATGTCTGTAACGACCAACGCGCATAACTCAAAAACCGCTTGGCCGATTTTAATGAAATTTGGTACCTAGGCTGGGTTTTGGGCCGAGATGGTCCCATTTAAAAATGAACAAAATCCACCGAGCACAAACCAAATAAAAGGGTGGGGGTTGATTTCAAAAATTAGAGTTTATGGAAAAATATGGCGTGTGTGACATCAAACGAAAGGTAATTGAGTCTCGAGTTCAACAAAATACTTTTTAATTTATTTAAAAAAAAAGGGTGGGGGTATATTTCAAAAATTAGAGTTTAAGTGAAAAAATGGCGTGTGTGATATCAAACGAAAGGTAATTGAGTCCGGAGTTTAACAAAATACATTTTAGTTTTTGTTTTTTTTAAGGGTGGGGGTATATTTCAAAAATTTGAGTTTATGTCTAAACATGGCTTGTGTGGTATCAAACAAAAGGTAATTTAGTCTGGAGTTGAATAAAATATATTTCAGTTTTTAGTTATATTAGCTCACACGTACACTATAACTATAGTACCTAGTGTGAGCTTAGGGGCCCATATATTGGCAGAGTATTTTTAAAATTCTAGAAATTTCAAATATTTTAAAAAAATTTCAAAATTATTTAAAACTCACGTACATACAAATTTCAAAATTTTATGTAATTTTCAATATTCTCTTCTTTTGTAGGCAATTTTGAGTTGATCAAGTAACCTAACCTGTTAATTTTTTACATCAAATATTTTAGTTCTAAAGACTTTTATCTTATTATGATTTTTTCAAGGGACATCATTTTTTTTCTGTATAATTTCTCTATTTTATATATATATATATATATATATATATATATATATATATATATATATATATATATATATATATATATATATATATACGAGAGCAGAAAAAGTAATGTAAAAATTTAATTTTTAACAAAAGTAAAGCTGGGTTATCACCCAGAACGACTAGGTCTTATGAATGGAGGTACACCTAATTAAAAAAAAACTGATACTATGTCAAAAAGTTGCAAAAATTTGAGTGCATTTCAATGTTATTCTATCAGTCATTAGCTGTACGTGCCCACTGGTGCCAATTTTTCAATAAATGTATTATGAAAATTGGTAAAGTGTAAGAAAAATGAGCTTGTGCGGAGCGCGATTTTTGGTAAGAGTCTGGCGCCGTACTAAGTTTGCGTAATTAATTGTACTTTAAAATTTTTAACATTTTGTTTATTACTAATTTCTTAAATTACGTAACGCAAAAATTCCGGATTTTTGATCCCCACCCCCCCTCGTAACGCATTTTCAAGAAAAAATACATTAAAATAACATTGATTGTAACGCATGGCCAAACCCCCCCTCCACCCCTTGAGCGTTACGTAATTTAAGGATAGGCCCAATTTAGGAATAGTTCTTGTCTTGTATTAAACTGAAAATAGATAAACTTGAAGTAGGTACTTTTGCTTTTACACTGCTGTTCTGCTGTTCAATAAACCTGTATAAACTAAAATAAATTTTATTTAATTTATGTATTGCTGACTGCGAGCACATATTCTATTCAAGTTGGCGCTGATGCAAGCAAAAAAACAAGACAATTTGTGAACCGTCCTGGCTATTTGACCATTAACAATTTTTAATTTGACAATCAGCTGATAAAATAAAACTAAAGGTGTTTTATATTTTCTTTTTATCAAATATTTAGTGTTTGTTGTAATTCCATTTAACTGGCAGTTCAATTTTCCAGCACTAACGATAACCACAAATCGATGTATTTAGATTTATAGGATGGATAAATTAACTATAATATCAGGAACATTGTTTTTAACTGCTGATGTGTTTGCGATTGTGAGTTTGGCAAGGCCTGATTGGATCATCACCGATGTTGGAGGTAATGTTTTAACGCCTAATTTTTGCTGTTTTTCTCTCTACTCGCTCTACTATTCTCTACTCTGATCTGGTCTTATAGTTGAGGTCAAATTTCTCATAATAATTGTTACACATTAGACACAGTTTTTATACAAATTTTGTTTTGTCCTTGGAGTTTTGCAAATAGGTCAGCTCTCAGTGCTTTCTTAGTTTTTTGTTGTAAATAATGTTTTTTACTTGTAAGGGGGAAGGCACTAAATTGGATAAAAATGGTTTTAACTGGAAGAGAACAAGCAGTTGTAGATAGTGTATAAAAAATGCTATTTTTTTACAGTCTCCAGATCATGTGTCTATTATAAAAAGTAAAAAATTGCCAAGTTTGGTTTGGCAAAAATTACAATGCCTAGGAAAAAATAGCTACAAAAGATTTAATTCACATTCACTACCTTAGCATAATATGTACTCACCAATGTTTTGCCTGCATGGATTTTCTAGACATCTGAGAACTCGTACTCATACACTTTTGGGCAGTACTCAAATAAGTTTAAGAATAATTTTTTTACATTAATTAAATTATCCACCACATTTATTGTGACACAATTATACAAAAACAAACAACAAACACGACCATAACCTTTTGCTCATGCGTTTGGCGCCTTCTAAATAAATAAATGCGCCCGCAAACACGCAACGCTGAGCCCGCCCGCCAGGAATTGTACTGGAACTGCAAGTTTTGCAGCTCTATTTTTGCCTAGATTTCCCATGAGCAAGTGCGATGCAGGGCAAAGGAAGGGGTTCCTAGCCAAGCACAGATCTTGTTAGCCGCCCAGCTACGTTGTGTTGCAATTTAGCAGTGCAACAATGCCAATAACTTCATTTGACCAACTGTGAAATGCGGCCTTCAGCGACGGCGCGCGGCGTCATTCTCAACACATGTATGCTATTTGAAGGCCTACTATACCAACACCAGACCGAAAATATACTGCTATTCCAATAATTTTAGAAATAAAATAATTATATTAGAAAAATAACAGCAGCTAAAAAATAGTCAAATAATGTGAAAATTTTGGGGGTTCTGCAGCTCTGCAGCCCTTATGCACTAGCCCTGAGTTGTAGTGAAAAAGGATGGGAAAAAATTTATGTCTGACCCTGCATATACCCTGAGAGGAATTCCCCAGGATAGTGTTTTGGGTCCTTACGAGGGTCCTTTATTGTTTGTTTTCTACATAAATGACTTTTCAGGAGAAATAAACAATGATAGTACTAGCCTTGTAAATTATGAGGTCTCAAATGCCCATGTGACATCTGTGGATCTCTGCTTTAAGAAATGCAGAACACTGATGTTTAAAAAATAAGTTAATAGTAAATGAAGAAAAAAGTCAATATATTGTCTTCAGAACACAACAGAGCAATAAAAATTTTCCTGAAAATATCCCCAATCTTTAAAGGTATTAAGTGTTTGAATAAAGCAACTAACCTTTTTAAACATTGAAAAAAATTGAGAACTGCCTCAGGGACTTTCTAATAGAGAGATGCTTCTATACACTTGATTAATTTCTAAATTTTCAAGTGCAAAACCCCTAAATTCCAACTACCAAAAATGTATTTTAAACAGTATTTGTTCTTATGTGTAGTACCAAATGTGTAAGTTTTATTTAAATGTAGTCTAGATTTTAAAAAAAATAAATAAAAATTTATACTTTAAAAACTTAAGTGAAGTAGCATAATTTGAAATACTTTAATTAAGCAATAAATAAGTACCAAAGAAGAAAATAAAATTGAAGTAGATTTTAAGCTTTAGATGAATAAATGCTTTTTGAAATATAAACCTAAATTTGACTGAAGTAAACATAACAGATACTTATGTCAATGTTTTTTGGAATCTTGACTGGACATTACATATACAAGAATAAAATAAGAAATTAAATAGAGCTTGCTTTTCTTTGCACATTATAAGAAAGTACTTAGATTTAAACTATTTAAGAACAATATATTTTGCAAATTTTCAGTCACATCTTTGATTTGGAATAATTTTTTGGGGAGGCTCAAGTGAAACTAAAAACCTAATTCTAATTTTTAAAACACAAAAAAGGGCAGTGTGTTTGCTACTTGATATAACATGGTCGGAGTCATGTTGGATTCAGAAATCAAAATATTTTGACAGCTCCTGGCTCCTGCTCTGTATGTGTATGAGTCTCTAATATTTCTCTTTAGACATGAAGATAAATTTACATACAAACTATCAGTTACCAAGACATAGACTAACTTTGACATAAAAACTTCCTACATATGCAGGCATGCAATTTTTTAACAAATTGCCTGAAAATATAAAAACCGAAAACAGCATGATGGAATATAAAAATAAAATATTTGACCTAATTGTAAAAATAGAACCCTACAGTATTGAGGAGTACTTAAAAAATAAGTTCTAATATAAGTTTTAATGCTTTTAGATGTATCTTTGTCTATGTTAGTATAGTGTGTTTCTCTGTTAGTACTTTGACAGTGACAGTATCTAAAAACCAAATCTTGTTTTTCAGAACATTTTATATTTGTATTTTTGTGATTTTAATAATTTTAACAATTTTAAATTTGGTGCAATTTGAACTGACTTCAATTTGTTTAACCTACACAACCTACAGAGCCATAATAGACCCACTGGTGGTTGCAGTGGAAGGGCTGCAAGGCCCACTCACATATGAATCATCAACCTAACTTTAGTTTATTTATAGTTGTCTATTGTAAACTTTTGATAGATTCTTCTTAATAAAGAAACTTTGAACTTGATTTTCTCTTTTTACCTATAGTCTTACCAAAGGCCTTGACTTAATTTGCTTAAGTAATTTTTTCCAATTTTTTTTTGGTTTCACTTGTGTCTTTATTTTTGTAATATATAGCAACCCTTCTATTGTTTGGTAGAATTGCATAGGGGTAACTACAGAAGTCCCTGGTGTTTTAGGTTTTCTTAGATTTTTTATTTTCAAATAGTTTTCTGCAAGGGGAAATTCACTTTGCCAATACATGTACAAATTTGGCTGCTATTAATATTCATTATTTGAAATAACCGAAGTTGCCACTGCCCCTGCCCAGGAACAACCACCACCCTTGATTCTTTTTTTCCCCACAGACCTGAAATAACAATTTTTTGTTTTTTTTTTGGAAATAAAACACATGTAGATTACATTTTTTTTTATCCTGAACCACAAAATATGTCAAAAAACAACACAACAAATTCTGAAGAGATGAAAAGTAAAATTAATAATGACTGTATATCCACCAACCGGTAAAAATATTTGGCTCGGAGACCAAAATAGATAAGGACCAGTAAAAAACTATGAATGCACTTGGTTGTTAGTTGGTAATTTGGCATAAAAAACTATCAAAAATTAAATGTGCAATATCAAACAATTTTGGATGTGCCACAGATGGCTTACCTTGTTTGTTGGTCATTTTTGTCAATCTAGCAGACCATTTTCTTGCAGCGGCCGCCCTGGGAAACTCACACACACGTGCCGTTGATATTTTGCAAAAGTTGCGTCACTTGCTTAAAATCAGTAACAGGGTTGGATGGGATAGGCGGGCAACCGGGCAAATGCCCGGTGGGCCGGTACCATTTAGGGCCGGTTGGGCCGCAGGCCCGATGTATCTATTCCAAATTATTAATATTTAATTTTGTATATTTGACAAACGAACTAATTAAAACATTAAACATTTAAATTAAAAAAATCTGTATGTAGTAACTTCAGGCCTTCGTTACTCGTTTGATTGTTACAGTTACTTTTATATTAAAATAAGTATAATGTATCAAGGAGATAATGTGATAATGGCACTAACTTATTAATATCTTTTTACAATACCAATATCCAGAAGAAAAAATCGGGAGATTAAAAAAATGTCATAAAAATATTCCAATTTTTTTTCTTATTTGTGTTGCTGTTGTGAAATCTCTTTTAACACACTTCGTTGACTATTTTGGTGGGGATTGATCCCCCTGATCAGCCCCTTCGGTACGGCCTTGCCAATATCTCATATCTTAGTTGCGAAAGATAATTTTTGGTGCTAAAACACATAAAAAATCTAAGAAATCGATTAACCGATTGAAAAATCGGTATTGGCTCCAATTAAAATTAAGGATATCATAGATAGAATTGCAGCATCAAGTTCATTATTAAAAAAGTCGTTACCATAATATGAAAAATTAGCATACCTGCTCTGCCCCCGGTAGTTAAAAGGACGCAAGTGACGAAAGTGTGGTTCGGAGAAAAACGACTTCAAAGTTTTAATTGTTCATAAGGCAGTACTACAGTTACTGGTATTTGTTTTTTTTTTTAATTTTATTACACAGGACATGATTGAAAATCCGTCAAGACCAAAAAGCTTAATTCGAAAAAAAAATTGCTTGCAGCCTTTTAACTAACGGGGGCAGTGCTGTTGTATGTTGAAATTTTGTACGTTTTTATTTTTTTTTTAGTTTTCATTTTGTGAAAAAATTAGATATTAATTATGTTAATAGGTTCTTAGTGTTTAATATAGGCATACAGAATATAAAACTTTACAAAAATATCTAGAACAGTATCACACATATTAATAAAAAATGAGATTTTCTGAAAGTCTTTAAACACCTTGTATCTCAAAAGTTAGAATGTTTAGGACATGCATACATACGTTTATATAAAGTTTTTTTTCTGAAAATGCAAATTACATTCTTTAAAATTAGCATGTTATTTAATACCAAAACCTCCATAATATCAAAAACAAAAATAACACAATATGGCTTCGTTTTCTTTGCTGTAAAATTTTTGTGCCGAAGCATGGGCCGAATAAAAAAAAATTGCCGGGACCGGTTTGTTTGAGCCCATCCAACCCTGCTAAGTAAATATAATTTTTTGATTCTTGAAAATTTAGGGGAGCACCGGGAGGGTTCGGATAATATTTACGTAAATAATTATAGCATGGATATGGGATGGTGAGTGGAGTAATGAAATAGCGATGTAATGAAAGAGCGACTATCAAAATAGCGTTTGTAACAAAACAGCGACAACTAAAATAGCGATGTATCAAAATATCAACAATTAGAACAGCGATGCATCAAAATAGCAATATTCAAAATGCAGAATTGGACAAAACCAATTTTTTGCAATATTTTGACCATGCACTATTTTGGCTCTACCAGCATATTTTTTCCAAATAAAAACTTTCTATAACTTCTTTCCTGGGATCCTAGACGGTGTGAATCCGAACCGAACCGAACTGAACCGAATAAATAAGTCTCGTCAAAATTTACATTTTGAATCTCGCTATTTTGATACATCACTATTTTGATAGTTTCTATTTTGTTACATCGCTATTTTTTTTGGTCCGTATGGTGTCCGTAGATAAGAATAGCACCAAGGTAACATGGGTAAATGGGTAGTCTGGTAATGGACGAGCATTGACCAGTATGTTAACAGAAAAAAAAAATAAAACTGGTAACCTTTGGGATCACACCATTATAACATCTATGGTAAAGGGGACTGGTTAATCTGGTGATTCTCTGAATGGATTCGGTGGCCTGGCCATTCAGGAAATCACCACAGCTAGTGCAGGCACATTGTGGCTCTCTGTACCCTGTTGATTATGTCAAAAGGTTTATGACCCATCAGTGGTCTAAGGCTACAACCATGGCATTATGTGGTATATCATGATGACTAAGTTTCTGGCCTAAAATATAATTTGTAGTCTACTGGGTTCTATATACTAGATAGTATTTAAAAAAATATTATCTGAGTCGAACACAGTAGGTACGTGGTGCACAACGGTCCCAGAAAGGCGGCCTAGGTGCCAGGTTAGATCCTTTTAGGGTGCTAACCGCCACTACCCTACATTCGTAGTCGGTATTTTGTTACATCGCTATTTTGTTACAATCACTATTTTGTTACATTGCTATTTGATAGTCGCTCTTTCATTACATCACTATTTTGGTTGTCGCTATTTCGATACCCACTATTTTGTACATCGCTATTTCGCTCCAGAGCTTGTCCAAACCCAATGATGGGGAGGGTTTCTACAATTATTTGTTCCTCATTTGGTCATTAATAAAGCACAAATTTAGTGTTAATTTTATGTCTAGCTCTTTATATTGACAAGAAGTAAAAAGGGGACACATAAAATTATGGCATAAAAATAGGCGAATCAGTAAAAACTTTAAATATTAACAAAAAAAAAGCATTAATTTAATAATAAAAAGACTGTCCAATTGCTATAAAAAAACTGCATTGCCCGTTAATTTTTAACATTTTAAATACCGTTGCTAATATGAAAACTACTTTCGCTGGCTGTTTTAATTATCGAGTTGTGATTTTTTTTTATAATTGGTCCCTCTCCCGCTTACCAACCCCCACCCTCTCAAAAGACTAATAGACACCTGGGTGTGGAGATAGCTTTATTATTGTTGAAAATTAAATTTTTAATCAATGTGTGAAAACTGGTATACCTACTTTAGCTGCCGTCGTTACATGTAATTTTCTTTCCTTAAAAATTATGACTGGTAAACTTTAACGTTATGACAAATTTTGTGGAAAATTTAATCATAACAAAAACATTTTATGTAAAAAAAAGCCAACTATGCGAAAATGGCATTCCGTAAAAAGAATTGAGATAAAAGTAAAGCCAAGTTCTCCAATACAAATTTCAAAATGAAAGGTTCTTAATAGTTTGGAAATATTTTTTTAAACTTTGCTATTACAGCCAAACTTCTTTATGTTCAATTTAGCACTATGCCTAAGAGTCATTTACAGCCGTAATAGCCAAGTTTAGAAAAATATTTCCAAACTAGTAAGAACCTGTTATTTTGAAATTTGTATTGGAGAACTTGGCTTTACTTTTATCTCAATTCTTTTTACGGAATGCCATTTTCGCGTACTTGGCTTTTTTTACATCAAATTTAAAGGAATTGGATAATATTTGATTTTTAAAGTATTAAAATATGCGGAATATTGTTTAAAACTTTTGCAGTGCCTTACTTAAAATTTTGAGGTTTTTTAATTTTTTCCCATGGTTTTATCCTAGTTCCTATCAGCCTTCCAAAGCTCAGCTCTCTAGCGTTTCTGAAAGTGGACAGTGTTACTTTTACATAACTTTACATGTATAGGGTAGAGTCCCTGTATGTTGACATATTTGGATAATATATCCAAATATCTCAACATACAGGGACTCTAGTATAGGGGAGAGAAGTAAAATAAAAATTGTGTTTTTATTTTTTTTCTATAGTTTTATCATAGTTCCTATCAGTCTTCCAATGCTCAGCTCTCTAACGTTTCTGGAAGTGGGTAATGTTACTTTTACATAACTTTACATTTATAGGGAAGGAGAATAAATTAAAATTTTGGAATTTTTAAATTTTTTCCCATGGTTTTATCATAGTTTCTATCAGCCTTCCAAAGCTCAGCTCTCTAGCGTTTCTGGAAGTGGGCAATGTTACTTTTATATAAATTTACATTTATAGGAGAGGGAAGTAAATTAAAATGCTGGTGTTTTTAAATTTTTTCCTATAGTTTTATCATGGTGTCTTTCAGTCTTAAAAAGCTCAGTTCTCTAGCGTTTCTGGAAGTGGGCAATGTTACTTTTACACAACTTTACATTTATAGAGGAGGGAAGTAAATTAGAATTTTGGGGTGTTTAAATTTTTTCCTATAGTTTTGTCATAATTCCTATCAGTCTGCCCAAGCTCAGTTCTCTAGCATTTCTGGAAGTGGGCAATATTACTTTTACATAACTTTACATGTATAGGGGAGGGGAGTAGAATAGAATTTTGGGGTTTTTTTTATTTTTTCCAGGGGTTTGGTCATAATTTCTATCAGTCTGCCAAATTTCAGCTGGAGTCTGGAAGTACAGTAGAATTTTGATGATCTATACATAAGTGAGTGAGTGGCAATTTCGACGTTTTTTGAAATTTAGTAACTCCTTTACTACTTTATGGAATTCCATGAAACGTGGAGGGGTTGTTAACTTGAAGATCTACGACTGTGCAAAGTTTGAGATTCATAGCTCATTCCCAAGTAAAGTTTTAGATAGGTGAAATATGGGCTGAAATGTTTCAAGAAAAGATGGTACGGCAGCGCGAACTTGGCGAGGCACTGCCGTGCCCTCAGATTCTCAATTTAAATTTGAAAACCTCGTTTGTTTGTTCGTAAGAGGATTTTTTAACATTTTTATATCTCAAAAACCAAACTTTAACGTTACGGCAAATTTTGTTGAAAGTATAAATTTTAAGACCGCATTTCGCTAGCGGCTGTGTCTTTCTCGAAATATTATTATTTTGTTTAAGCAAATTTTGGAAAGGAAAAAAAAATTGCTCAAAATTATGGTTTTATAGGTGACACGAGACTGGGACTGATGTGGACCTGCATGACTTTGTACAACCGACCCCAGGTCTGTTTCACTCCTGATCTACAGCCAGAATGGTTACTTGCCCTGGTGTGCATTTTTGTTGGTTGCATTTGCATCACCACCACAATCATTTTGTTGGCCTCTTCACATTGGGATAGGAATGTCATTCCATATGCAAGATGGGTTGGGTTTACAGCAAGTAAGTTTTATTTTTAAATAACGACATGCGCTTATGCAAGGTTTTATTCAAAGCTATAAAAAATTCCAAACTTAAAATTAAAGAACGTGGGCAGCCGGGACTCAAACCCAGAACCTTTGACTTTGTACGGCGATGCCCTACCAATTGACCTACCAAACACATGAGTATAAATTTTTAAAACTTTTACTTATCGTGTTCTCAGGGTCGAGTGAATACCCTGGAGCTGATTTCAGAAATTTTAAGTAAACTTTGCAAGAATGCACCGTTTTTGGAAAAGTCGGAAAAACTGGTTGAAACGACAAACTTTAAAAAAAGTTTTTTTAAAAGACCCTTATTGGCGCTTTCTGACTTCAGGTATGTTAAGAAAACTTTGCGGGAACATAGCGTTTTTGTGAAACGTCGAAAAAACTGCTTTAAACAAAAAACATTTTCAAAACATGCTTGTAGAAGTATTATAAAAACACCCTGGGGCAAAAAAAACCGGATATTTAAACTGAACTAACCTAAAGTTGCCGGACCTGACGTCACCTAACCTTATTGACCTAAAATTTAGCTGTGAACAGGGCTAAATTTTGGTCAGGTTAGGTTAGGTCAGATTAGGTTAGGCCAGATTAGATTAGGTCAGGTTATATTATATCAGGTTGAATTATGTTAGGTTAGATTAGGTTAAGTTAGATTCAATTAGGTTCTGTTAGCTTATGTGAGACAAGTAAGATTGTGTCAAATCAGTTCGGTTCAGGTAAGTTTAAGTTAGTTTAGTTCAGTCAGATCAGTTGCTGCAATTTTTTAATTTGTTTTTTTAGACTATGCCTATGATTTAGGTTAAACCAGTTTTTTTTTACTTTTTTGAAAAACGGCACATTGCCTTAGCTTTTTTAAAACTGGGGAGCTCTTATTAACGTTAAAATTTTTTTTCTGGTTTTAACCATTTTAAAGTTTTTTGCTGAACCAAGGGTTCCAAATTTTTTTTTTAAGAGCGCATTTCCGCAAAGTTTTATTAGCATTTCCAAAATCAGGAAGCAATAATAAAATTATTCCAATTTTTTTTTTCAAAAGCCGTTTTTTCTACTTCTAAAATTTTTTAAGTTTTCCGACTTTTCTTAAAAACGGGGCATTCGTCAAAGTCTCCTTAACATTCCTAAAATCAGGGGGATTCAAAGGTTATCCACAAAAATTTCAAGCTGGTTGATGCCAATAATAGTATTCCAATAAAAAAAAAACAATTAAACCCAAGTTTTTCCCAACGAAAGTGCATTCATTCATTTATTTATTCATTCACAGTATCAGACAAAATTAACAAAATTTAATTTTTATTACTATATATATCAAATTAGCAACGTATATTACCTTTACTATTATGAAATAAAACACACATTATCAATAAAAAATAAGTAAAAAAATTATTTTCTGATAGGCACGACAAAATTAGAGCGAAAAACCTAATATCTAGCCTAGAGCAGAGAATATATAACTTGTTTTTTCGATGCCTAGATATAGAGTAAAAAATTAATAATCGAACCACAGTTATTGGTCCAGAATCAGGTTTGATATTATAGCGAACCTAAAAAAGGCTTAAAACCGGGTGCAAGCCTGCTAATTCGTACGGCACTGTATCAATCATTTATAATTGTTCCAAATATTTTGGTAAGATTCAATAATAATAAAATTATGAATGTGATTATGAACCGTCAGCACTTTTGATGGGCACGAAAGACGAGATCGAGGGTGCGAAACGGCATGACAGTTAGTCAGTTTTTGGGAAGATTAGATTTCGGTTTTGGAGAGGTGGTTCATACTCGAAATTGAGACGAGTCCCGAGTGACTGTCCAAAACAAAACGTTTAGCAAGCGACCCGATACATTTAAGGATTACCTATTTTAAAAGTAAGTAAGTTGTTTGTTAAGATATCTTGTCGAGTTCCATCATTATAAGTTTAACTAACCTCTCCCAATTTTAAATCATACTGAGTGGTACCTTCTCTAAGGGTGGCACTCTAGCGTTTACATGTCGGCGGGTAGTTTCTCTAGGCATATACAGTGTACTCCGGTTATAACGTACCCTCAAATGACCAGAAAATATGTACTTTATCAACGGACGTACGTTATAAACAAGACAATTAAAAGAAGAGTATTATGGCCGGACCAATGAAATATGTACGTAATAACCGAAAGTACGTTATAACCGGAGTACACTGTATTTCTGAGCTATGCAACCCCAAGCCAGTCCTTGGAGGCTAGGCAACCGTGATAATATTGTTTCATCTTCTATAGATTTCCAAATATATTAGATTTCTTGCTATAGCTGACGTTTATTCGAGATTTTTTGTTACGAACTTTTTTTCTCATAAGTTCTCTATAGGATTTAGATCCGGAGATTGTGTTAGCCCTTGCAAAACCCTTACATTATTTTTGGTAAACCACTTTAATTCTTTTTGCAGTGAGTTTTGTGTCATTGTCGCACCAATAAAAAATTAAGATGTCCATCTGCTGTATGCTAATGGTAATACATTGGACCACCAAGGATTGAAGAAGAGAAGGAGAATGGGGTTATTTACTTAATTGAATATCTTTGGTATTGATGGTGCGCAGTTCATACATCTTCCTGCAAAGAGAGATCCCAAGTACGTTTCCGACACTGTCAGAATAGCAGGGTTCTGAGCAGCAACATTATGATTTAGTGTTGCATCGCTGCATATAGAATGCGCCCTATTCATAACATTGTAACTAAAATGAATCGCTTTTTATGTCAAGCCACGTTGGAAGATATTATGCTACCATATGCTGAATGGAAAATGCATAGGGTCATTGATTATATTTGCGTCGCCATTTTCAGAGGTTAATGTAGTTGACAGAAAAAAGCTTCAAATACAAAAATTGAATAATTTTTTCCATATATCTTTTGGGCTATGGGCGAGTTCGTAAAGTAATCGATGAGCTCATCGATGACAACACTCAAGTTCTTAAATTAATCGGTGCAATTCGGTGAAATCCATCGGGTTCATAAATATATCTGATGAATTCCATCAAGTAATCAATTGATGGCATCGCTGCTCACCGACTCTGAGGGTCGGTGAGCAGTCTCCGATGAATGTCAATAACGTCAAAATCATCTTTTTTTCTTTAGTTCCCCTTGGTGTTCTGTGTTTTTTTTTATTTTTTTTTTCGTTAAAATGCTTCGCGGAGTAATAAGTAAAGTTGCGATGAACATCTTGCAAGATACGGATAGTGACGATGAAGATCTGGAGTTAATGTTGGTATCAGCCAGACAACGGCGTACCAGGATTGACGACTACGTCGAAAATGTTGTTCCCATGTACAGCCTTAGCGATTTTTGCTCTCATTTTCAAATGAAAAGAACTGCAGTAGAGGTATGTAGCTATTGGATGCTCTAACTACCCAAAAAATAACAGCTATTAATTACTAAAATTGTTCTTTCATTTTCAGGATTTATGTGCAGAGCTGAAGCAACCGGAGATAAATATTATTGGAAGGCCATGCATTCTGTTGCTCAAGAGTGTGTTAATCACCTTATGAACATTGGGGAACCAAGAGTCATTCAGAGGAATTAGGGATTGGTTTGGATTTTTAAAAGGCCATAGTTATACAATATTTATTGAAACCTGCAAGCTGACCGTTTAAATGCTTCAAGATAATTATATCAGATTTCCCAGTAGTTTCAATCAGTTTAGGGATTTGGCAAGAAGATTTAATTTACTAAGGGGAAACAGATCATTTCCTAGTGCAATTGGTTCAATTGATGCAATGCATGTTAAGATTCCAGGGCCAGCAAATGCCAATTTGTTTTATGACAGAAAAGGAAACACTCCATGATCATTCAAGGAATATGCAATGACAAGCTTGAATTTCTTGATAATTTTGCAGGATGGCCAGGCTCTTTACATGATGCTCGGGTCTGGCAGAATTGAGATGATAGTATAGGTATTTAGGTATTATTCTAAAGAACTAAATGTTTATGTAAAAAGTTTTAATATGATAAAAATTTATTTATAAAAATAAAAACAAGACTCTCTTAAATAACATATTACAACAAAACATGTTTCTTTTCATTTGCCTTAAAACTAATAAATAAAGCTACACATTTCATATCCCCCAATACACCTTAAGTCATCACAAATCTTATTCCACAATTATTTTTTTTTCCTTTTGGCTTAATAAACTAATCTTCCATATCCAGACGTAGGTCAAACAACAATTTTATGGAATTATGGGTCCAGCCATGATCATTTGCTTGGTTTTCATTCTTTTTATCAGATTGGGCTCAGGTATGTGGTGTTTTATTGCATAGTACATCTCACAGTATTTCTTATCATCTGAAAAAGAACAGTCAAAAATAAAGAAAATATCCAGCACACCACAAAGCATGTCCAAGTTTGGGGAGGGGAGGTTTCCAACTAACAAAAGTCTACTTTGTTATGATTTTTTTAAAAAAGCTTTATGGTGGCACAAAATATTTCGAATTTGTTAAGCTTCAGAGTAAATTCCACGTAGTGGGTTACGTAAGTTGATATATCCATTTCACCCTATTTTTACTGAGGACTGTACTTATTGAGTACATACTCTCATTATACATACAAGCCTAGCTGGAATTTACGGGTTTAGTTAGAAAAAGGGGTTATTTTCGATCAGTCATTCAAAATTGAATAAGCTCCCCTGAAATTATTTGAACACACCAAGTCTGGAACACACACATTTCAAAAGACAAAGTCAGCAATAGATAGCCTCCCTGATGTGAACACTTAATGCAAGAAAATTTCACAGCGAAGCAGTATAAAATGCCTGTATCTCGCCACTAACTTCTTCTATGTGTAAATCGTCTAATAACTATCTACACAGGTACCTTACCTTTTGAAATTTACTCAATTTGGGCTGGAGTAACATGTACATATAAAGTTTCGTCCTCTCCCTCCACCCGGAGGCCTATGAGGATTTTCAATACGTCTTCCAAATTGTTTTAACTCAATTCATGAACAAAAACACCAGAAAATAAATCGAAAAAAGCGAGGTTAACGTCATCGATTTCAACGCGTTCTTTTTATTTGCGGTGGTCATCGGACTCACCAAACGAAAAAGTCAGATGAACGTCGCCTGTCAAATGTCAAAAACCCGATGTAATCGATGAATGAAATTTGATTACTTTACGAACTCGCCCTATGTCAGAAGTGTCAGATGTCATTCCTTATGATACCTTTTTGAAATCGGGGCAAAAATATCTTTAGTTTTGACAGATCATATACAGGGAGGTGCACCTTTAACTTAAGAAAGTTATTGTCAAAATCGGACATAACGAATGACACCTGTGACTTCTGACATAGCCCATAATATAATATGGAAAAAATTATGCAACTTTTGTATTTGAAGGTTTTTTATCACCTACATTAACCCCTAAAAAATTCCACGCAAATATCATCAATGACCCTGTACTTCTTAAGATTTATATTTTATGACAATGACCGCAAACCAAAAATAATGTTAGACTTTTGCGATGGCGACAACAATGTCCGGATTTAAATCATAAAAATAACTAATGAGAGATTGTTGAAAAAAAAAGTTCACACCAAAATAAAACATATATATACCGGGGGGTCCAAAAAAAACCGGACAATTTTTTTTTCATTATAACTTTTGAACTATACAATCGATTTTAATGGAACGAACTGCTCTTGACAGAGAATTAATCAGAGTTTTGACTAAATATATTTTTTTGTCCGCCATCTCAAAATCCAAGATGGCGGACAAAATTAAAATGTACCCTTTAAAGATGCTCGTTTATTCTTGTGTTGCAAATATGGTTTAGTTATTTTTTTTAATTACTAAAACAGCTGCATTCCTGCTACGCACAACAAGGTACGAGTCAGCAAAATCGGTTCAGTGGTTCTAAAAAAAATATTTTTGTTTTAACCATTGTTTTGCATATCGTTAGCCTTGCCAATCATGTCTGCATTTCTTTCCTTATAAAGTCATTACAACTGAACCGATTTTAATAAAATAAAAAACATCCTAATGAGAATTGATTGCTTTTTAAAGATCATGATTAAAGTTTATCGTCATCTTAAAATTTAAGGCGGACAGAATAATACTTGATTTTTTAAAATGGCATGATTATTCTTATTTCCCGAAAATGCTTTAACTTTTTTTTTAATTTATAGAAAAGCACTACTTTTCCTTCACACAACAAGGTATGAATCAGCAAAATCGGTTCGGTGGTTCTAAAAAAATATATTTTTGTTTCAACCATTGTTTTAAATATTATAATTAAAACATGTTCCCAACACAAGAATAAACGAGCATCTTTGAACGGTACATTTTAATTTTGCCCGCCATCTTGGATTTCGAGATGGTGGCCAAAAAGATATATTTATTCAAAACTCTGATTAATTTCTGACAATTGCAGTTTGTCCCATTAAAATCGATGATATAGATCAAAAGTTATAATGAAAAAAAAAATCCGGTTTTTTTTGGCCCACCTCCTTCAAAAAATGGAATTAAACCTATAATTTTTTACAACTTTCGAAGGAAATTTTCTCCACAAGAATGCCTTGCCGGGTTGATTTCTGTTTGAAGCACCACATCAGTCGATAGTTTCTTGTTGGTATGAAGAATTCAAGCCTGGACGGATTAGCATTAGCGACGATCCAAGTTGAGGTCTTTGAAATCCATCAAAAAGTTTTGCATGAAGAATAAGGGGGGAGAAAATTAGTTTCCCGCTGGATACTGCATCTGCTAACCGAAGAACAGAAAGAAGCTAGGGTCAATTGGTGTCGAAAAACTATAGACCGCTTTGAGGCAGGAAACTCGAAAAACGTGTACAACATTTTACTCATATGGACCCGAAAATAAACATCAGTCGTCTGTTTGGGTGTTCCAAGATGAAGAAAAGCCCACAAAAGTCATCCGTTCGAAGCGTGACCAAAAAGACGGTGGCGACATTTGTCTCAAAAGCAGGTCATGTAGCAACAATTCCTCTGGAAGATCAAAGGACTGTTACTGCCGATTGGTACATCACCATTTGTATTTTATTTTATTTTATTTTATTTTATTTTATTTTATTTACACCACTTAACAGGAGTTAACCCAATTACAAAGTGGGGAAGAATACAGTGATTAACAATAACAGAATCTAAGGATAAAATGAAGTACAAAATAAAAGAAATTTACTACATCTACACTGAGTGAGCAGAAATAAAAATTATGAAAATCGTATATTTTTGCAATTAAATATGTCACATCTGTCGCAAGCCTGATTGCACGTGTTACAAGCCCGAATTATTGGAGAATTTTTGCAAATATTGGTGCGCTGGTAAGGAAGATAAAACGGAACAGTAGTGCGTGCTGATGTTCTGGGTACTAAAAAATTAATCTTATGCAATAATTCCTGGGAGTCGATTTGATTATGTATTAATTCGAAAATGAATTGCAACTCTGCCAACTTGCGCCGGTCCTCCAATGAAGATATACTGAACCTTTCACAAAGGACCTGGTTCAGAATACCAATTTCGGGATACACACCATCAAGCTTAAAAACAAGGTACTTCAGAAACTTACGTTGAATTTTTTCAATAGTATTAACGTGAGTATCATAATACGGAGACCATACTATGCACGAGTATTCCAATTTAGATCTGACATAAGCAAAATAGAGTAATTTTATACTAGAAATATTTTCTAGGTACTGAGAATTCCGTATTATGAACCCAAGCATTCGGTAGCTTTTCTTTACAACATCCTGGATGTGGGGAACAAATGATAGAGCACTATCGAATGTTACTCCGAGATCTTTAAATTCCAGACTCCTGGGTATTTCGGTTGTATCAATGGAGTAATTGAATTAAATTACCTGTTTTCTAAGGGTGAAAGACACTACATTGCATTTAGATGGATTGAGAGGGAGAGAGTTATCAAGACACCAAGTATATACCTTATTTAGAGCAGCTTGAAGTTTTTCATAATCAGCAATGTTATTTATTCTACAGATAAGCTTTAAGTCATCAGCGTACAATAGGCAAATAACTTCTATGTCCTGAACTATGCTATTTATAAAAGCTATAAAGAAGAGAGGACCTAGTATAGAGCCTTGAGGAACTCCGAAAGTAGCCTTGATCGTAGAGGAGGTTTGTCCATAGCATTCTACATACTGAAGCCTTTCAGTTAAGTATGAATAAAGAAACTTAGATAAATTATCAGAGATGCCAAAGGTTACAAGTGTACGGAGAAGAATACTATGGTCTAGTCTGTCAAAGGCCTTAGAAAAGTCGGTGTAAATAACATCAATCTGAGCACCCGCATCCAAGGATTCAGCTATTAGGTGTGTAACAGTAATTAAATTGGTTGTGGTAGATTTGCGTTTCATGAAGCCGTGTTGACAGGAATCTATTTGACTGCTCAGGGGAAAGTAAAGCGATGTATGGAGAACGCGTTCAAAACATTTTGAAAAATTGTTTATTATGGTAATTGGCCGATAATTTACAATACGATGTTTTTCTTGTTTTTTATGGACAGGTATAATTTTAGAATTTTTCCAAGTATCAGGAAATGTGCAGAATTTTAAAGATAAGTTAAAAAGAACAGTTAAGGGGTAAGCGAAGACGTATGCACAATCTTTCAGTAAAAATGCAGGAATTTTGTCGGGACCGACAATGGCCTTGGGTTTCATGGTCTTTAGTGCTTGCAATACCTCAGATTCATTGAAGCTTTTAAGTGAAATGAAATTTGAGTTAAGGTTAGAAGGAATATTATTTTGTACTGAGGTACGCTGCTGAGATTGTGTCTATGAACTCTGAAAGTAATCAGCAAATGCATCAGCTATGCGCTGGGGACCCGTCGTACTCTCTTCATTGTGATCTGTCATGCACTGCGGCAGACCATTATTCGACTGCAACGATTGTATTAGGCGCCAGAAATTTCCAGGTTGAGTTGTCAGGTTCGCTTCAAGTCTAGCGCAATACTCGCGGTATGATGTTTCTGTATCGCGTTTTATTTTATTACGAAGTTCTCGAAATTTAAGTAAATCATTATCGCTGCGACTTTTTTTGTGTTTTTGAAAGTATTTATGTTTTTCTTTAATCGACCGTATGATGAGGGAAGTAAACCAGGGAGGATAATTTCTACGCCGCTTAGATGTTTTTGGCACGTGGGTGTCTAGACAGGAGTATAATTTGTAATAAAATAATTCGACAGCCTCATTGACGTTATCAACCGTTTCCAAAACACGCCAGTCAATCTCAGCTAAGCTCGCATATAGATTTCTCAAGTCAGATCTCTTGAAATTATAAAAGATGTCATTAATTTTGAGTTTGCTCACCTTTTTGTCACCGGTCATTTTATAGTCAATTAATAAAGAAGGATGGCACCTGTCCTCGTTTAGCAGGATGTCATAACATCTCTGCACGGAAGTGAGGTTTGAGGAAGATGTTAATACTAGATCAAGCAGTCGATTATCAGAATTTTTGACAGTGTTAATCTGATGCCAATCAAGAAAATTAATAAAATTCAGCAAGTGAGTTAACCTACTGTTGGGAGGAGGATCCCTCTCTATGTAGGTTACGTATTCAGGGTAATTAAAATCTCCGAGAAAGACTGCTTTAGCACTATATAGGAAATTCAGGGATGACAGATATTCAAAAAGTTGTTCATATATGTATGAGATTTTGCCTGACGGAATATATACAAGGAAAATATAAAGAGATAGTTTGTTCGAGAAAGATACTTTGATTCCAGCTATGTCTATTGTGTCACGGATTGATACAGGCAATTCAATTTCCAGGTTCGTTGTCGGTAGATTTTCCCTTACAGCCAACAAGACACCACCCCCCAAGTTTTGTTCTACTTCATCGTAGTTTCTGTCAGATCTAAAGATGCAATACCCCGAATGAAAAAGTTCTGTATCGTGAATACCCGGGTACAACCAAGTCTCAGTCAACGCTATGATATCAAATTCACAAGCGAGTGTGGAATTAAAAATAGTTTTTGTTTTTGTCCTTAGCCCGCGTACGTTTTGATAATAAATTGAAAGGATATCACAGCGCCTACCAGACTCAGTCGACTGTAGTGAAATATTGTGGGGATCCGACTTGTATTTTTGGTTTGCTTGTTTATAAGCGTAACATGCATCATAATTCCAGCAAGCATGATTTATTTCGATGTTTAGGTCGAATTTGGTTTTAAGATGCTTACAATTAACGCAGCATTTATTGGCAGAGTTGTCACACGCGTTTACTAAGTGTGGCCCAGCGCAGAGAGGGCAGGTGGGGTCTTTTTGACAATATTTTTTTTGAGTGGCCAAAGATGTTGCAGTTGAAACAGCGTGATAAAGAAGTTGAATCATAAACGGTACAATAATCAAGACCAACTACAAGGCGTTTTTTATCAGTTAGTTTTTTGTGTGTGACCATATCTACTTGCAGTACCATCTGGAAAATGTTCGCGTTATTTTTGGTTGGCCAGACTTTTAGAATATTTATATCCGCTGAGTTATTAAAGAAAAAATTTTGAGTTTTTAGGTGTCGTAATAGTACGTCTTTGTCGTACTCGGCTGAGAGACCAACAATCTTGATCATCGGCGATACGGATTTTGATTCCCGAACCTCGTAATCGTCTGCTAAGTTTTGGCTAAAAAGATCTTTGTATGCCGAAAGTCATCTGCTGAGCTTCGAAAAACGAACCCCGAACGACAAATCGTCTTCCACCAAGACAATGCAAGTTCGCACAAAACAAAAAACAAGCCAACAAAACGTCGAATTGTTGGACCTTCCCCCATGCAGTCCCAACGATTTCTATACTTTTCCGAAAATCAAGAATGCGTGGTCAAAGATTTCAGTCGCCAGAGGAAGCAGTCGACGCCGACGCCTTTGAGAATGTAATTTTGACAGTACCAACAAACGAGTGGAATTACAGCGACAACCTTCGTATTAGGTTAGTCGCTTTAATTTTGTCGGGACGATCAGAATGTATTTTTTTTCATTAATTTTGTATTGATAATGTATGTTTTATTTCTTGGTAGTAAAATTAATAAACGTTGTTGATTTCTCATACACTTTTAGCTCACACTACTACTATTATACTATAGTAGTGTGAGCTATGGTGATCCTAATTTTTTCTCGAAAAAAAAAGTTGCTTCGATTTCAAAAATTTTTATATATCTTTGCGTTTCAGATGATTTTGAAACTTTTTTGTCGCGCCGTCTGTATGTCTGTAACGACCAACGCGCATAACTCAAAAACCGCTTACCCGATTTGAATGAAATTGGGTACCTAGGCTGGGTCTTGGGTCGAGATGGTCCCATTTAAAAATGAACAAAATCCACCGAACGCAAACCAAATAAAAGGGTGGGGGTACATTTTAAAAATAGGAGTTTATGTGAAAATATGGCGTGTGTGATATCAAACGAAAGGTAATTGAGTCTGCAGTTAAACAAGATAAATCTTAGTTTATTTTAAAAAAAGGGTGGGGGTAAATGTCAAAAATTAGAGTTCAAATGAAAATATGGCTTGTGTGGTATCAAACGAAAGGTAATTGAGTCTGGAGTTAAACAAAATACATTTTTGTTAAAAAAAAGGGTGGGGGTAAATTAAAAAAATTAGCGTTTAGGTCAAAACATGGCTTGTGTGGTATCAAACGAAAGGTATTTGAGTCTGGAGTTGAATTAAACATATTACAGTTTTTAGTTATATTAGCTTACACGTACACTATAATTATAGTACCTAGTGTGAGCTTAGGTGCCCATGTATTAGCAGAGTATTTATTTAGTACATTATTCGAGATAAAATACATGTATCATGTAAAGTAATAAGAATTAAATAGTCGCTCTAATACTGTATATACCTTTTATAAATAAAATATTTTGGAATTTTTATTAAAATTTCTTAAAAACTTATCTAAAAAATTGTCTAAAAAAATATTTTCGACGAGAGAAAAATAATAATTTTACTTGTAGTGGTCCTATTCTGCCTGGCTGCTGTCATATTTCCACTAGGCTTTCACGTCGACGAAATCGGTGGACAACCTTACCAGCTGCCCAACAGTCATCAAGTTGGCATCTCTTACATTTTGTTCGTCCTAGCGTTGTGGATTACTGTCATATCTGAACTGTTCGCCGGCAAGGTTTGCTTGCCTCACTTTTGACATTCGGACGACGGGAATGGCTATTTGTGGTTCTTTCTGGCAGCCGGGTTAATTTATATATCTGGCATAAGGTATTTGGTGCCAAGATTACCCATATCTGCAGCGTCCACACTCAAGGATGGAATGGAACCGAACAGTTCGTAAAAAAATAAGGGTCTCCAAAGTTTATCATAAAGGACAAAAAAATCATCCAAGATCTTAAAGGTTCAATTGCATACCAGTATTAGAACCGCTCTTCTTTAGTTGAACAACAAACAAGCCCTCTTTATGACCGCGAACGATTATGCTCATGTCTTGTTTTGATGAATTACGTTTTCGATAATGTCCGGTTAATAATAATTTCGTTTTTGAAATTGGACTGTTATACCATTGTCCTTTAAAATCTTGGACGATTTTTTGTCCTTTATGACAATGGATAAGGATTAAAAAATAACGGTGTCAATGGGGGCTTGTGACATGTTAAAGTGTAGGTATCAAAATAATTTTTTTAAAAATACAATATCTGCGCTTCTCTGTTTTATAACTTATCATATAAGTTCAAAATATTATAATCAATTTTTGTTAAAACTTCATGGTCTGGAACTGGAAATATTTTTATTGAATTAAAACACGAAAACTTTGAGAAGACCTACGCTCGGGTTAAAACATTTTCGCCTTGGCATTAAATGTCCCAGTCTTTGGGTTTTCATGTACTATTCTTGTCCGACATCAGATAATGATTTCTCTAAACAATTTTTGGATATTTTTAATACATTCTCACTCACCCATCAACTCGGGGGCGCAACTAGCCAGGCCATTTTGGGGATCTTAATTCCCAGGATTAATACTTAGAGAATGCGAAAAATACTACTACAGAAGGGGCTGTAAGATGGCTTAACACACCCCAAGATAAAGGAAATAATTGCAATATAAAAAACTGGTATAAAAAAATTGGGCATAATAAATTATTTTTCGAAACAACTCTTCCCGCGAAATTTTTTTTATAGATATAATGAAGAAAGGTGAACATTTCTGAAAAATTAAATTCTTTGCGGCAAAAATAGCGCCACAGAAGAAAATGTTTGCAATGTAAACAAACAACAGGAAAATTGAAAACAATTGCGCAGCGGGGTAAAATTTAAATACATTTCTGATAAAATCGAGCTTTGGAAAACATTTTGCAGATTTGACAATAATGGCACCACAGTCGAAAATTTGAAAAAAAATTATTATTTTTTAAAGAAATTCGTGCCCCAGTAGATAAATAAGTTTTTCGTACTAAATGGAAAAGTTATGTAGAGTCAGTTCGCCCCCGATAAATTATGCTCATTTCGTTTGTGAAGGCAACAAACCCCCTCCCCCCCATCCCCCTTTAATTGCGCCCCAGCAGTACCTGGGATATGACGCTAATAAATATATCAAATTTTATTTGCAAACATTCCAACTTAACTACGGTTGCAATCAATACATAGGAACTATCTGCTCACAAAAACACGTCTGAGAAATCAACTCACTAATTGAAAAACCCAAATGCAATTAACCAACATAAATACCTAAACATGCAAAGTTACTTGCCCAGTAGTTTTGGTACCTTTTTCTCTGCAAACTCATCTATCAATTTCTCATACCTTAATTTCTGTTGCACCAATTTAAAATCGATTGCTAGTGGCAACTAATCAACTAACAGGAAGAAAATCAGTCGTGCAAAATTAGATCTTTAATAATTATGCATTTTTTTACGGTATTAGTGAACGTCTCGCTTGAATGCAAATTGCAAAGACTTTTCATAATATAAAGCTTGACGAAAAATCACACAATATTTTCTTTAGGGAATAATAGAATTCGGCGCGCATGAGAATAGTTTTTAAACAACAAGTGAAATTAAAGAAAGAAAAATAAGAAAAATGTTTTTGTCTTCGGCCGGGACTCAAACCCGAAATCTCTTGCTCTGTACGCAAACGCTCTTTACATTAAGCCACCGAAGACTACATACATTTTCGGAAAACTTTCATCTATGCATGTGTGTGGTGTCTCATACAAGAACGAGAAACTCTCAGGGTATTAACTCGACCAAGCCATCCAACTGATCTCTATAATTCTTCTTTCACACTGTCAAAGGTATGAAAACTCAAGCCGAAAACAAAAAAAAAACTTTTTTCTTATTTTTCTTTCTTTAATTTTACTTGTTGTTTATGGTTTTAGGTCCTTGCATTATCTGCAATTTGGTATTTCAGAATAGTTTTTATCGCAGCACTGGAACGCCTTCGTGCTTTCCTGCTTTAGAAAAAAACTCGACAATGGCACCAGGGATAAATACCTCAAAGATCATTTTTAATTATAGGTTTTTATGCCGATTGCTGTGGAAATAATATCTAAAATAAAAAATTAAATTCTAAACAACGTTTGGCTTTTCCTTTTTTAAATTTTAGATTAATAAAGTTGACAATTTTTATAGATTTTTTTTAAAAGAGAGTTGTGTATTACAACAAAGGTAAAAATGAAGCTAAAATTAAACGTTTCTTCAAATTTAAGTTCATGTAAAACTTTTTGGTAAAAAGAAAAAAAACACGTGTCACAAAATATTTTTGCCTAGAATTTAATATAGCTTTCTTTGAAAAATTTTAATTGAACTTTTTGTCCTTTGACCACTTTTCCAATATAGTATATTATTTCCATTTTAATTATGCATATATTTAATTTTAAGGCGTTATTTATAGAAAAATTCTTATGTATAATTTTGGTCCAACTGTAAATAAGAAAAAATTTATTAATAAATAGTAAAACTCAAACATGGGTTGTATGTACTACTTATATTAACATGTCAAATACCTACATTGATTATACACTAATTATGTTTTACACCAATATATGAATATTATTTTAAAAACTCAGTAAAAAAAGATAATTTATGAAATACACAGATCTACAATGAAGAATAAATGTGTTTTTTATTTCTCGGCAAAAAGTCCTTGCAAATGTTATTTTTTAAATTATTTTTTTCTTTATTTTTATTTTTTTTATATTTTTCGATTTTTTTTACTTGCATTGAAATTTTTAGCCAAGGAAACAGTGCTTGAATTTCCAGATCATCTTAAATAATGTATTAAATATCCCTAATTTCTAAATAATATATACAAGGTATGTACACTTAACCAAAATGTATTATTATACATTTTTATAAAACTAGTGTAGGTACTATACAAAAACACTAAAATGTGCTTATATTTTGCAAAATTCTACAAAATCTTTATGTAATAAGTCTTCTATTCTATGAATGCAACAATACCAAATTGCCACCTAAAGTTATGTATCACGAAAAACGTTTAAAAGTTTAATATAGGAATCCTATAAATACATAATAAGTCATATAAATAGGCCAAAATCCCAAACCACTGCATCTCCATACAAAGGCGTTGGCTATATATTCTTGTACGTATTTTCATTATGTAAAGTAAATAGGTTCTACGCTTTTTTTGTTATGGATTTGGAAAACACCAAACTTTCATACGTAACTAATGGAACTCTCAAAAGAAAATGAGCAAAGCAGTTTTACACCTCCTAGAAGTTATTTTTAAATTACAAAAGTAATTGTAAACAAGAAAGCTTAGGACCTGAAAAATAAAGACATATTGATCAGCCCCTCGCAAATTGTAATTTTTGCTCAATGCTAGGATCGGAAGATTCCAATTTATATATATACATATTAAAACATATGTAGTGTATCCTATACGCATTAACAAAAAACTGCTAGGTTGTGTGTGAAAATGCATCGAAAGAATTGATCTAGGCACCTTAGCATTCCGGACAATTATTCTTGATTTCCCGTGACGTGAGGCGTCCTTCACGGACGAACTTAAGTTCACCACGTGGAAATAAATCCACGGGAGTTGTTGTGGCGTTTTTATCCCTATTTTTGTTTTGACGAGCTTTTTTTGAAGTGCTTGTAACTCTTAAAACATTTTTCACCAAAACAATACTGAAACATCACCGGTAAAGCCGGCTGTCCATGGAGCGTATTATCCGCGTCGATTTTTTTCTCGGGCCTTGTTGGGAGAAATTTTTAAATTAACCAATCAGAGCTCAACAGAAGAGAAATCCGCGCGGATAATACGCTCCATGGACACCCAGCCTCAAAGTGCTCACGGACCGTCATTAGTAAGCTTCCTGATCTAATGTACAAGTTTGACATTTAACGTCACCGGCTGCCCAATAAATTAATTCGATTTTCTCTGTTAACCTCTGGGTGAGGGTGCAGTGTTGGATCTTGGATTATTACTTTTGTGTCCATTAGATATTGTTATTTCAAGTTTCACCAAAATTTTTGTACACTATGAAATAGCTGCTTACAATACTAATATAAAAAAAAGCAAAATACTTTACGAATTTATAAAAAAAACTGTTGTTTGTACCTCTTTGGTAAAAAAAAATCGGCTTCTAGTATTATTGAAATTTAAATTAAAAGCATTAAGAAGCACAGTCACTAATAATGACATCAAACTCATTATTAGTGACCCTATTAAAAATATAAGAAAATATTGTAAATCCCTTTGTATGTGTATACAAATATGTTTATAAAACCTAAAAAAAAGCAATTTTTGCAAACTGATGGTTTTAGCAACAAGTGTTCAAACTCTACAATCTTTATAATATACAAAACTATTTCATTACGAAGAAAAGTTATTTTTTCATAAATAATTCTCCATGTGCTTCACCAAAATGAAATAAACATCAAAATCTGTCAACCTTATACACGGGTGTCAAAAAGCACTAAATTGCGCTAGAGACCCTGTATGTATGACATATTTTAATGATAAAGAGACGCGACAAACTCTTCGAAGTCAAATTTATTTAAGTCAAAATCAAAGGACGAAAATATCGGTCCTCTCTACTCTAGCCATGTTTAGAGAGAGACGCACCTTCTGTCCTTGTCAATTCATAAGCGTCGGAAAATAAAAATAAATGATTTTTAACAAAAACTATACAGGGGGTGACCGACAAACATGTTTGTTTATATTTGCATGATGATTGATGTCACTCACTGCTGAACATTTAAATTATTTAAGTGAAACGCCAATGAATTTGGCAAGAAAATAACATAACCAAAAAATGTTCATTTCAGTGACTTTGATGGGTTTGTCGCGTCTCTCTTTAGTAAAAATATGTCATACATACAGGGTCTCTAAATTGCGCTAGAATGAAAATGTAAATGTAATTATGTTTATAGTAAAATGTATATTTTGCGACACACCTCATGTAAATTTAAAAATTTTAATGGTAACTATTTTATTTTAGGTTTTAGAATAATGCTGAACTTTTAATTAGGAATAGCTTTTTTTCGCAAAATCACCAACAAAAAAGTTTTCGGATAAATTTCAATTTAAACGTGGTTTTAAAATTTTAATCCACTTTACTAGTTCTTAATAACAATTTTCGACAAATAAGGCTTTTTTATTCTTGAGCAAAAATCATTATTTTATGACACACCTTGCATATGATTGGAAAATTTAAATGTCTTAAGTTTTAGGCATGCAAAATGCAAATGCAAAGTTTTCCATATGTGCCATTCGAATTATACACAAGTATGAAATATCCCGAACCTAATTATTTATTTAAATATGCCTTCGTGGGTGTTCATTTAATTTTAATATAGAATTAATGCCCTACAACTTTTTGGATAAGTGGTTTGTCTGCTAACATGTTCATTCACTTTATTTTAAATATAGATATCAAATTGTTATAACACCTCTCTTGTAATAACGGCTGTTGCTTATTCAGTCATTTTAAAGAATATTTGCTCGTGAACAATATTCATAAACTTAATTAGATTGGTTAGCCTGTTGCAAGCCAAATGAAACGTCCCATAGGAAACTCAGAGAAACATTGAAAAATCATATCATTATTTTAATGGTTTACTACAATTATATATATTATAATACCTAGTGCATATTTTTAGAGAGTCCAAAGGTCTAAAAACGTATATTTGTTTACTAACCACTATGTTGTATACCGGGTTGTTGTAAATATTTGTCAAATCTGAGCTTACCAGAATTTTCTCCAAGATTAAGCTGATTGAAACCAGTATTATTTATGTCATTGTTGATATTAAACCCTTTGGCAATGACTGTGTCGCTTCGACGATTACTACCAGCACCTAAATTACCGAATTCTTTATCTAAGTGTCTTTGTAGGTTATTTTCGTTTAATTCTAGCATAGAATTAATGTCTTGTAATATGTTGGGTAATGGTGGTGTGTCTACTTTGTGATTTATATTTAAAGGACTATGCCCATTTACTTCATTTTGAATATAAACGGGTTTGTTTGGGCTAATTTGGTTCTTTGGGTGGTTTGGTTTGGTTGAACAATTAAGTTACATTATCATCGCAAGACTGTGGCGTCGAACAATTGAACAGTCTGTATGGGATATTAAAATCCTTTTGATTCGTCGAATAAAGTAAATATTTGAATTAACCGGCGGCGTTCTGATCAAAAGTTTCTTTTAAAGAATTGTAGCACCTTTTGCAAACTTGTATATAGTATAATCATGTTATCTAGCAACATAGTTTGTGAAAGTATGTCTATAAAATCATCTAAGAGTGCCTGCTCCGGAAAGTAAATGTTATTAATAAACTAAATTTATTTCCATTAGTCTACTGCAAGCCATCCGAAACGCCATGTTTACCAAACCCCGTTTTGAATATCTTGTTAATAATATTTGTATATGGGCACAGTAGAATTCGATGAAAAATTAAGTTGATTAAAACCAGTGTTAATTGTCTCTTTACTGCTATTAAACACTTTAATACTAACTTACCACCTAAGCTACTAAATTCTTCATTTAAATCTTTCTTTATAAGTCGCTTTCCTTAAATTTAAACATAAATATTCGCAATAGGGCAATTTTTAATATGTGTAAACAGGTTTGTTTGGGTTAATTTGGTTGTTTGGCCTGTCATACCAATTGAAAGTTAGAATATCACGTGTCAAATGGCGTCAAATTATCAAAAATTAGTCTGCGATCTTGCAATTCTTTTGATTTATCGTGTGAAGTAAATATGTTTAATTTATCGGCAGCTTAACGAAAAGTTTCTTTCCAATAATTATACTACCTTCTACAAATTTGGAGGTAGCATGATAATTTCAGCGGTATAACTCCTGCTCATGAAACTGAATTGGTTTTGATTGCAAAAGACGATTTAAGTCATTAGTTGGGAAGTTATAAAGGTGAAAAATACCAACACCTTACATCGCTGCCTTGCTTTGATAGTGGCATAACTGGAAATGATAATTTTCAGGAAACGCTTTTTAAAAATAATGGCAAAGGCAAATTTTTATATATTTTTGTTGCTTTAATTAAATCAATCAATATGCTTGAATTAGACAATAAGGAAAATTTTATGGTATACGATGATTTTTACAGAAAACGCAAAAACGCATTTTTTAAGATGTGCCACTATCAAAGCAAAGCAGCGACATATCAAATGATTTGTACCAATCTAGGATTTAGCATGTGAGAAACCATAGTGAAAGTCCCTTAGGAAAAAGATATAAAACTCAAAAAGCCATTTTGCCTGTGTTCTACAATATTAATACATGGACATTTTTAGTGCCAAAAACAATTTTTATAAAGTATATTTGTTTACCAAACTCCGTTTCGCACACCTTGTTGTTGGAAATATTTGTAGAACCTGGGCACAGCAGAATTGGATCCAAGATTAAGCTGACTAAAACTATTATTAATTGTTTCATTACTGCTATTAAACCCTTTGCTCATGTCATTGTCACTGCTACTATTACTACCAGCACCTACATTACCGAATTCTTTATCTAAGTGTCTTTGTAGGTCACTTTCGTTTAATTCCAGCATAGAATTAATATCTTGTAATTTATTGGGTAATGGTGGTTTGTCTACTTTGTGATTTATATTTGAAGGACTATGTCCATTTACTTCATTTTGAATATAAACAGGTTTGTTTGGGTTAATTTGGTTATTTGGGCTGTCATACCAATTGAAAGTTGGACTGTCACAAGACTGCGGCGTCGAACAATCAAAAATCAGTCTGTCTGGGATCTTAGAACCCTTTTGATTCGTCGTATGAAGTAAATATCTGAATTTCTCTGCAGCTTCTTGACCCGAAGTTTGTTTCAAATAATTGTACCATCTTTCTTGCAAAGTTGGAGGTTGCAGGATCATGTCGGCCAGCGACATATTTTGTGGAAGTAAGTTAATACAATCATTTAAGACTGCCTGTTCGGGAAAGTGAACATTATTCATAAACTGAATCAGTTTGTTTCCATTATTTACACCGTTCATGGGTTTAGTCTGTTGCAAGCCATTTGAAATGCCAGAAAGTTGCATAGCTTTTTGCAACTGTAAAGGATCTAGGCCAGGTGGCAGGTTCCTTGGAGGCTGCATCATTTGTTGAGGTGGCGGATTCATTAACCGCATCGGTTGCGAAAGTCCATTCATGTTATTTGTTGGAAAATGAGACATCAAAGGCATTCCTGCTTGAGGAAGATTCATATAATATGGCGGTCTTGGGGGATTTACATTAGGTGGATACATTAAAGGTGGAAAATACCGACAGTCTTGCATACCAAATTGAGGCAAAACTTGTTGAGGAATGGGAATATTAGTATTTACAGAGTTAGGAATGCCTCCGTTGCTTATCGGTTGGTTAGGTGGCATAGGTTGGTTGGGTGGCATAGGTTGGTTAGGTGGCATAGGTTGGTTAAGTGGCATAGGTGGATTAGGTGGCATTGGTGGGTTTGAAAAAATATAACCAGCACTTAATTGTCCTTGATTTTGAGATAAAACTTCTGGTGGCATAGGAATAGGATTAGTACCATTCGGCAAATTAGCTTCCAACATTTTTAAAGCTTTGTACTTTTGCGGTATGAACTCTGGTGCCAAAGGGTTAAGCGTGTAAATCTTTTTTAGCTCTATACCATCCAACTGCAGTTTTAATTGGGAAAACGTAATTCCAAACAAACTCGAATGGTCATTACAGATTTGAATAAATCGTTCCCATACTTTTGAACATCTTCCCAGAGAACATAACGCTATCGGATCACCTACAACCGCAACCAGACTTTGCGCACGCGTAATAGCGGTGTTTAAAAGTTTCGAGTTCGACAAGAATCCATAATCTACCGTATCGGATGCTGCATCATTTGTACAAGTTTTCCTAGTTCGAACTGTTGATAGTATGATCGCTCTAAACTGTTTACCTTGAACGTTTAAAACTCTTTCCACGGAAACGTTGTCTATTCGTCGCTTTCTCAGTTCCGCTCTTATTCTAAATACCTGATCGGCGTAAGGACTTACGACACCTATTGACTGATCATTGTACTCTCCCCACTCATCCGGCCAGGATTTTTTAAGTTCGGCCACTCGCTCTACAACTTCGTAGACCTCGGAGTTGTTGTAAAATGCAGTCGAGTTCTTGTCTTGCACGTCTTCACCTCGCGTGGTAAAAAATGTCAGGGGATAATATTTAACGTGTTTAGGTTGTTTGCTGCTCGAAACTAGTTTTTGATCGTAAAACGATTCCGAAGTAAACTGAATAATGCTTTCGTGCGCACGGTAGTTTTCAACCAAAAGTATTTTACACGAGAATTGGGATGGATAATGATCGTACAAGCGTTCTAACAAGGAAATATGTAGATTTCTTTCTTTGACAAAGGGTGAAAATATGTCGGGGCCCAATTGCATGTGGTCTCCTGCCAAAACTAACCTAGTGTTCTCATTGGCCAGGACTAATGGGGTGACGGTTTCGCATTCTATAGCCTGAGCTGCTTCGTCCAAGAGAATATGGCTAAAAAACCCGGGTGGTAGACCCATTCTGGATAGATAGACTGACGTGGAAAGGGTTACTACGATGATGCGATGCTTAACTAAGTCTTCTAAGGTTGGAATGTTGAATTGGCGTACGCCGTTTTTCATGTTGATCAAGCAGTACTATAAGAAAAATTTAAATGACTCAGGTTTTTATACTGACAGTTTTAGGGAATAATTAACTCGATCTTTAATTTTTTCGCAAATACGTTAGACCATAAATACATGTTCAAAAAATGAAGCATTCATAGCTTGCTTTGGAAACAACAGTAGAGTAAATTTGTAAAATAAAGCTGCAAAAAGGGTATATTTTTTTATATTTGGCTTAGTAGTACCTAACACCAAAAGCTAAATTTTCATTCGAAGATCCCCGATTTTCCGGCCTCAGAATCCAAGATGGCGGCTGCCAAAGTTAAGAAAAAATATGATTTCCTTGTTTTGGGAGAAATTAAATTAATTTTGATAAATTTACTTTAAGTGGGACATACTCAATTTAAAAATGTATAAAAAAGTTACACCTGTCACTACAAAACAAAATGGCGGACATATAGTCCAACCGTTGTTGAAATATCCTTATTGTTTATTTAGATTATTAAAATGCAAATATTTGAATAACGGCTGGTCTAAAGCTCAACATATATATTTTTGAAATCAGAAAAATGAGCCTTATCAACTAAAAAAATTATATACAGGGTGATTTATTTTAAAAATAAACCATATGTCAAAAGTTTGACAAGTGTATAACATATGTCATTTTTGACATCAGATTCTGATGATTTAGAAAAAATTATTTAACTTTGCTTATTTAAACGTTACTGTTAGATTAATATTAAGGGAGATAGCTATTAAGTAAAATATGGTCAATTCAATCAAATCACCCGGTACGTGACATAAGTCAACTTTTTTCACATTTTTAAAATATTTGTGTTTTATTTACCGAGATGTCTTGTTTTTTCCAGTTTTTTTAGTTAAATTTTGAAAAAATACAACAACAAAAATTTTTTTTTTTACTTTTTGGGCCGCCATCTTTAAAAAATAAATAAATGATATTTCTTTTGTAAGTTATTACTTAAAACTAATTAAGAGTAATATAAAACTACTTATCTTGGTAAAAAAAATTACCAAACCAAGAAGATAATGTTGTTTTTATATTTTGAACGCCGCCATCTTGATTAGTAATAGTATAATAACATGTGTCATTTATGATGAAATATTTAAAATCGGCGATCCCTATTTAGTATAAATCGATATATTCTCAAATTGTAAACTTTTATACATTTTTACAAAACTTGGGCTTACCATTGATAAAATCCAAAACACAGGTTATAAAGGTCTCTTTTATTTTTGACATATTAAGCGCCATCTTTGTGTCGGCTGGGAAACTTAGAACTTTTTTTTGTTAGGTTTAAAGAGCTGGTCAGTGGCTTTAATATGAGGTATTAGATATAAATATCGCGCAAAAATTAAAGAAAATATCGAAGAAAAACGATTTTTTTAAAATATAGCCGCCATTTTGTTTCAAAGTGACAGTTGTAACTTTTTTTTTACATTTTTGTATTAAGTAGGTCTTAATTAAAGTAAATTTATCAAAATTAATTTAATTTGTCTTAAAACAGGGAATTCATTTTTTTTCTTAACTTTGGCAGCCGCCATCCTGGATTCTGATGCCGGAAATCAGGGGATCCTCGATTGAAAGTTTAGCTTTTGATGTTAGCTACGACCATGCCAAAGATAAAAAATATACCCTTTTTGCAGCTTTTTATTGAAATACCCTGCAAATTTACTCCATTACAATAACAAATTTAAATTTGCAGACCCGAATTTTTATGTGCATATGCGTGTGTTTCGTCATATAGACAAACAGCTGCTGTGTAGCTAGACGCCATATTTGTTATTGGTTTATATTTTGCGGTGTTTGCGATGGTCGTGTAAAATTATGTTTTTTTCTGTAGAAAATAGGAAATAGTTTACGTAAAACATGTGCGGTTTGTAAAAAAATACCCGGGAGAAGTAAGGGAGTGCCATTCTATATATAAGTACTTGTATTTTTCTTTATAATTTGTTAATAAAGTAAAGAGTGGTTTATAGATGCCATTAACCACTCTTCATAATTAATTTTAGAAAAATTACAATTTTAATCCAAAATTTAATAATTTTGACCTAATCAACTAGTTTCTAGAAAAAAAAATAATAGACATAACCCTAAATTTTTGACAATTGTCAAATAATGTAGTGACGCAACGGAGTATGTTCTAAAACCACCAAAACTGACGAATGCGCAGTAACCGAAATCCAGTCTACCAGAAAAAGGAACATTAAGAATTAAATGAAGGTCCTTCAAGCACCACGTGTGAGAATGCATGGGTATGCCCCATATTTATGCTTTAACGTATTTGTTTTTTCTTAGCACTAAACAATACAATCGAGATTCCTTTAATTTTAAAATTCGAAAGATAACAGAGGATTTCTTAGGTTACGTTTATGAAAAAACACACATTAGTTAAGCTTTGTTACTATGCATCTGAGGGTAAGTGTTAAACTTTAGCTCTATATTTCGAATAGGGAAAGTGGTTCAAGTAATACCTTTTTCTAACCGTGCAAATCAATCGATTAGTTTTTGAGATATAGAGGCCTCTAAAGTTACTATGAAGCAATAAGAAAACGTGTTTATGTACATGATTAATGGTTATATTTGCGTGGGCTTTATTAGGGTTAATGTGAGTAATAGAAAGAAACTTTAAATAAAAAAGTTGCATAATTTTTTCCATATTATCTTTTGGACTATCCCACAAATCTCCGATGATTTGTCAAATTTTAGCAGCAACGTTCTTAAGTTAAACGAAACATATTTTATGTCAGAAAGAAATACTCATTTTCCCAGATGACATAGTCCATAAGATAGTATATTTTCCCAGATGACATAGTCCATAAGATTGTATGGCAAAAATTATGCAACTTTTGTATTTGAAGCTTTTTTTAAATTATCTACATCAGCCTCTGAAAATGGCCACGTACTTTACATATTTTAACAAAGGAATATAGACTGCAATCTGTTCATGAATGAAATTTTGCGGCCTATTTTATTAATTTTGTTTTTTGCTAAAGGCATTGTTGCCCTTACATGTGACTTTTATTTTTACAAATGACATTGGGCGCATTTCCGCTTCCACGAGAGAGTGGGGGACATTCGCTTAGAATCCGTGCAAGACAAAGTCACGTGTGTGGAAGCTTCAACACCTCATTAATGCACTGTCTAAGCAATATTGACTTTTCATCCAAGCCTTGGTTGCCCACCTTGGCAGATTCACCTTTCTAGCAACGGATCTGACAGTGTATCTCATACTGTCAAATCGAGTACCAATGGCATGCTGCGTGTCCAAGTCTTCACCCTTGGTAAGACCAATTTGTTAGGTCATTAAGACTAGACCGGAAATTATTAAATTTAGTTGTGTCCTCTACTTGGGCTTCTAAAGATAAATCACGTAAGGCTTTTATCCTTTTGTAATAAATTTCTCTATTTTTTACCTTCCTAGCCCGCACAGCAATGGCTAGAGAAGGTATTATTTTCGACGAAAAAATTGTTTTTCAGATAACACCGAAAATTTGTTATTTGGGTGTATTTTGACTTTGTGTGTGCGTTTTTCTGCCCGTGACACAATAGCCCCTAAACCGCTGAACCGATTTTCATAAAAGGCAAAATAGTGTTCGACACTCTAACGAGCTGATTAGATTTTGCTCGAAATCCATTAATGCTCTTGGCAGATTTTTAGCAATTAAAAAAATTTTAAAATGTAAATTTTTTCGGAATATAGATTATTACATTTTGCTTAATAATTAGTTTTATAACCAAAAACTTTGCAAGAGCTTTTATTTCTGTGATATTTACAAAAAACTGTTTACAAGGCTGATATATCATGGCTTCACTTGAAGTGTGCTAATAGGCTAGCTAGGAAGGTATCAGATCTGTCATGAATCCATGTGTTATTAATTTAGAACATAAATATTCTTGTGACCTTGTAAAACATTTAAAAAAAAAAACACTTGGGACTTAAAGCGAATTGGAAAAAGGGGTTCTCAACCAATTTCTTCGCCACACAACAACGAAAAAAAACCCTTTGCACTAAATTTGGTGTCTACAAGCGACACTTGGGTCACACTGTTTTTTCTTTAAGCTATCGATCGAAAACCGAAAACATCAATTTTTGGAGTAATGTTCACAACGTATTTTCGCGACAAAAAAATCTTAATCCACGTAGATACGGTGATGTATCAGAAAAACAGACACCGTTCAACAATATTTTACTGCAAGAAAACGTTATTTTCACGCGACAAAAAAAAATACAAATAATAGGGCTGTGTAACAAAACATATGATCAAATCCAAGATGTCTTCCATAGGACAAACAAACCGGTTTCCCATAAGCCGTAATGTTAACAAAAACGTAAATTTTACAAAAACGACAAGAGCTTTAGTCTCAAAAATTAATCAGTTTTAAGAACAGATCCTTTGTGCATATGGGAAAAATGCGTTTTTCTTAAAAATATTACACTAAAGCGAGAAAATCTGAAATAAAAGGGACCATGTTTTCTTCAAAAAAGTAGGTTATGTTTTTGTTTATTTTGTTTTTTTTTAACTTTTTTTCTAGTTTTTTCACTTATTTTGAATTATTACATGGGCGCACCAAGGGGGCGGGGGGCTAGGGGCCCGGACCCCCCAAAACCAAATATTTTTTTAGATATTTTCCATATATTTCATGAATAAACAAAAAAAATAGCATAAAGTACATCATAAGACCCCAAAGGTATCGGGCCCCCAAAGGTTTTTGAAGTTTTTTGACCAATGAATCAATGAACTATCAGCCCAAGGTAGGGGAAAGTAGTTCTATTCAAAGAGCTCACTTCAAGGCTCACTTAACAGAGACGAAATTGAAATAGACTAAACTTTTCTCATCAGATTCAGGTTTTCTATTAGGATCTTTTGTTGTACTTGACTAAACCTTTTGCTAAGTAATAGGCCTTCTATAGCGTTAAACTGTGAAAAATATTTCACTATGATTTTTAGGTTTAGACAAAGGTTAATTATTTTAACCCTCCAGTAGTGACATGAAAAAGAGACACAACTTATAGGTAGGTCAGTCCAACAGATCAATATGCACATATGAATTCCAACCGAGGTTGGTCAAGCAAACTTCTAGAAAGTACTTTACAAAATATGTTTATTTAAAAAAATATAAGTAAACATTATATAAAAAAAAAACTTGCAAACTTAAAATACACAGTTTTTCCTTGTCATTGGCCTCACACACCGTACATCACCATATGATTTTCCATGAACTATAATACATAGGGCTTAAGTACGGTCAAACCTAAGGTTCATCAGCTCACAACAGTAAGTACTGTTCAAATTTTACAACAGTACAATATTCGCTGTTGTATTACTACTGTTACTATTACTGTTTTTCTGTAACAATATTTGCTCAATTATGTATCTAAAAGTTTATGCAAATAAATATATACTCTACTCTACAATTGGGCGTAACAGCATATGACCCATTAGGAGTACTAGAACCCAAGTTTTTTTTGAGAGAAATTCAAAAAAATATCTGAGAGAACTTATTTGTTTTTCTTGTGGTCATCAAAGTCAACAAAGATTACTTTTTTTTCCATCTATTATTAATGATGCCATAAAAAATTTTTTTTGGTAATAAGCTCAGAACAGTACCGTAGAAATTTCACAACAGGACTTGTAGTAGGTCCAGTCAGATACTATACAAATTTTATGGTGTACAAGTTTTAGGTGTCAAAAAGCATGGAAATAAAGGAAAATTTGCACCAAAATAGTTTAAGATAAAAAGAGGTTTGAGTTAGGGAGATTGTCAAATTCACCAGTTTATTCTAAACCGTTTTGAGGTCTGTAAAATAAATATTTATTAAAGAAAAAGAAACTTTGATGATACAGGACTTCACTCGACACTATACAAGACGCTACACTACCAAAAGTTTATTTAAGAGTTCTGTAGGATGGTGTACAAATTTGGTTCAGCTCATTATCCACACTTTAACCTCATATTGTTTTCCTTTTCTTTCTTCTCTGGACCCTTTTTTCAACCATTTTTAAAATTTTTCAACCATTTTGAAATAATAATCCATTCAGGAGAGACCCAGTCATGATCATTGCTGTATTCTAGTTTTGAAAGTTGCTTGCCTAGAATAGTAAAAAAATCATAGTGAAATATTTCTTACAGTTTAACACAATTCTATGTTACACTTCTGCAAAAGGTCCACTCAAGCACAAAAAAAGATCCCAATAGAAAATGTTGCCAAAATGGCTGTTACACATTTATCCAAAACAAACCTGACAAAAAACTTTCGAATATTTCAATTTATCCTCTGTTAAGTCAGGTAATAGAGCACTTATCCACTTTCTTTTCCCTTCTTTGAGCTGAGACCTCGTTCATTTAAATCAAGATGATTTTTTAAGGTGAAAATACTTGGCATTCCATCAAAATTAACATTATCAAGCTCTCCCCAGCTGCCACAATATATAACAGCACAGAAACTAATAATAATGATTCAAACTGAGTAAAAAACTGGAAAAAAAGTAAAAAAAAAACAAAAGTAAATAAAAACATAACCTGACTTTTGAACAAAACATGGTCCCTTTTATTTGAGATTTACTGGCTTCAATTGATTTTTTTAAAGAAAAACGCATTTTTCCTATGTGTACAAAGGTTCAATACTTAAAACAGCATCTTTGTTGTAACTTAAATCGTTTCACTTTTTTTATAAATTACGTTTTTGTTAACATTGCGGCTTATGGGAAAACGCTTTGTTTGTCCTATGGCGACCATCTTGGATCGAAAAACAGCTGATCGTGACAGTTCGTTAGACAAGCTAATATGTGATTAAGGTTATGTTAAAAACATACCTTTCCACCACACGTCCGGCCTATTTTATTAATTTTGTTTGTTGCTAGATTTGGCATTATTGTGCTCATATTTGACTTTTATTATGACATTGGGCGCATTTTCGCTCCTTCAAAAGTGTGACGCTTAGAATTCGTGCAAGACAACGGCACGTGTGTGAGAGCTCCCAAAAAATATGAGTTTGCCAGGACGGCTGCCGAAAACGGGTCTTCTACATTGACAAAAAACGACCGACAAACAAAGTAAGCCATCAGTAACGCATTTAAAATTGTTTGATATTTCCATTGAGTTGTATAACGCCCTAAAAGGGCGTTAGAGACGGAAAGACAAGGCATTTTTTATTGACCCTATCCAATTTGGTTCCTATGGTCGGGTATTTCTTTTACAATAAAAACAGAGATAGACATTATTGAACATGTGAAACGGACAAAGATAGGGTGATTTTGCATGCTAATAATACCCTAGATAATATAAGGGTACTTTTATCTCTTTCACACTGACGGCATAAGTGCGACAGAAAAGCAGCTGGCTACCTTTAATCCACCTGCCGTATTTTGAGTGATTCTACCTGTTAGTCCGTGTATACAGGGAAAACTGATAGACAATGTTGTATAAGTGCGGAAATGATTTTTTTTTAATTTTGTGCGGGAATATTACAAAAAGAAATCTTAAAACGTTTAAAAACAAGTTTAGAAGTAACTATTTGAGTTTAAACATGGTCCAAAATTGTTTTTTGTGCAAAAGAAGAAAAAAAATCCATAAAAAAACAACATTTCATGGGTAAGTCGTCTTGACGGATAGTTTTTCCTAAAATACGAGAAAGTTCAGTAGCGTCACGATAGATAGTTTTTTCTGCGACCGTGCGATTTTACCCTCACACATTTTGATTCAGAAAGTGTCACTTCCCCGCACTTTTTTTTGCATTGCATGAAAATTAACAAAAAGTATTTGATTTTCTTAAAAATGATTTCTTTTTAAATGCTTACATACCGATTTTTATCCAGTTGTTTTTGTTTTTTCGAACCAAACTTTTGACATGTCACGGTCGAGTTTCATACATCTTGATGAATTGTTACACACACTGATCTATGTTTTTATAAATTTCGATAAATTTAATGTTTTTTGCGGACTTTACAGTAATTTTAAGTTAAATTTTGGTCTTTCATCGCGAAAGTATATATTTATTATTATATGACCACCGCGACCGGTCTACAGGCCGGTATCATATGTTTATGTCCTTCTAATGTCATTTGACTATCATGCTGTCTTACTTAATAAGGTCACTTAGTTTAATTAATATTTTTGTCCTACATAATATAAAAGAAGAATAGAAACCAACAAAAAATTTGTGACACTTCGATTACCCATTTTCTTTGATTGCGATGGATTAGGGTGACCAGATTACGGTTTATTAGGGTGCCCAGAGTGCGCAAAAAAGATTTTGAAAAATTTCCCTAAAAGAATTGAAGACCAAACACTCACTCGCCACTCAATGTTTATGGTCGCATACACTAATCCTAACTCGATTTCCGACGATTATGGACAATGGTTACCCCCTGGACATAAACCTAACAACTTTTACTATATTTATTAACAATAGGTAGGTTAGGTTTGGTTAGGTTGGGTAAGGTTGGGTTAGGTTGGGTTAGGTTGGGTTAGGTTGGGTTAGGTTGGGTTAGGTTGGGTTAGGTTGGGTTAGGTTAGGTTGGGTTAGGTTGGGTTAGGTTTGGTTAGGTTGGGTTAGGTTGGGTTAGGTTGGGTTAGGTTGGGTTAGGTTGGGTTATGTTGGGTTAGGTTGGGTTAGGTTGGGTTAGGTTGGGTTAGGTTGGGTTAGGTTGGGTTAGGTTGGGTTAGGTTGGGTTATGTTGGGTTAGGTTGGGTTAGGTTGGGTTAGGTTGGGTTAGGTTGGGTTAGGTTGGGTTAGGTTGGGTTAGGTTGGGTTAGGTTGGGTTAGGTTGGGTTAGGTTGGGTTAGGTTGGGTTAGGTTGGGTTAGGTTGGGTTAGGTTGGGTTAGGTTGGGTTAGGTTGGGTTAGGTTGGGTTAGGTTGGGTTAGGTTGGGTTAGGTTGGGTTAGGTTGGGTTAGGTTGGGTTAGGTTGGGTTAGGTTGGGTTAGGTTGGGTTAGGTTGGGTTAGGTTGGGTTAGGTTGGGTTAGGTTGGGTTAGGTTGGGTTAGGTTGGGTTAGGTTGGGTTAGGTTGGGTTAGGTTGGGTTAGGTTGGGTTAGGTTGGGTTAGGTTGGGTTAGGTTGGGTTAGGTTGGGTTAGGTTGGGTTAGGTTGGGTTAGGTTGGGTTAGGTTGGGTTAGGTTGGGTTAGGTTGGGTTAGGTTGGGTTAGGTTGGGTTAGGTTGGGTTAGGTTGGGTTAGGTTGGGTTAGGTTGGGTTAGGTTGGGTTAGGTTGGGTTAGGTTGGGTTAGGTTGGGTTAGGTTGGGTTAGGTTGGGTTAGGTTGGGTTAGGTTGGGTTAGGTTGGGTTAGGTTGGGTTAGGTTGGGTTAGGTTGGGTTAGGTTGGGTTAGGTTGGTTCAGTTTAAGTATGTTCGGTTAGGTTCCGCTAGGATTGTTTAGGTTAGGTTTAGCTATATTCGGTTAGGTTCGGTTCAGTTTAAGCAAATCGAACCGAACCAAACCGAACCGTTAGATTCGGTTTGATTTGGTTCATTTCGATACGGATGGGTTCAGTTTGCTTTTGTTCAGTTAGACCTTCGATAAATTTTAAAAAAGTAAATAATTATTAATTTTTAGTGTTTTAAGGAATAAAAATTGATATAATGTTCAATTAAACTAATTTTTATTTGTAAAAATGTAGGAATCATAATTTTCTTGATTTTGTTTGAATTTCATGTTTTTTTAAAAATTGTGCATTTTCATAAAAGGACCAAAAAACTGACCCGATTTCGATCAGTGACCTTAGTTATTTCAAGTTTTTGTTGACAGCTGATAGACGTCAGGGACCGTTTTGTTTCAGTTTGAAATGAGAAAATGCTTCTTTTGTAGCAATTTGTATGGGTTTTAATGGGGTTTTAAGAATGTTTCAATTTCAATTTTTTTAACAAAATCAACGATAGTCCGCAATTTTTTTTTAGAAATCACTATAAAATGGTCTAAAATTATAATTTTTCAAAAAACTTCGTAGTTTTAAGAAAGGTGGAAAAATGTACCAGACCCCTGAAATGTGTTGCAGTCTAGGACAACTGGGCGCCGCCAACTCGGCGCCACCAACTGGGCGGCAGGCCAACTGGGCGCCGGGCCAACTTGACGCCGAGCCAACTGGGCGCCGGACTAAAATATTTTTTCTTGATAAAATGTGCAGATGAAAAACAAACTTAAAAAAATTAAAATGGCGCATCCAAAATGGCGGACTTTCTTATTTATGCATCGATATGTATCGAATATGGAACTTGGCGGTGTTTCAAGTCGCAGAACACTACACCTACCAAATTTCAACACTCGACTTAATAGATGTTGAAAGTTTTGTATAAATAACATATTTATTTTGTTTTTATCTGCACATTTTATCGAAAAAAAAATAGTCCGGCGCTGAGTTGGCCCGGCGTGGCGCCCTGTTGGCGGCGCCGAGTTGGCCCGGCGCCCGGTTGTCCCATTCCGAATTGAAATTTTTAGTTCCGAAATTTCATCCGACTCGAGCATAACTTGTAGTCCACCCAAGAAAAGAAGAGTTTAAGAAGACCCTTGTTCAAAGAAAGAAAATATTTTACCTGGAAGGTACAACATTTGTAAAGTTCTAAGATGAAAACAATAATTTTAATACATCCACTGCACTTAGCATGCTTAGAAATTCTTTTTACTCTTTTTTTTTACTGAAGAGAATTTTGTAAACACACACAAGTAAGTATTCATGAATTATTTATTATTCAAACAGAAAATTGTTGATAAAAAAATTCTAGTGGAATTCAAAATTTTTATTTTGCGCCGCCACTGCCCTTTTTTATCCAAGACAAGCAAATAGAATATTTTTGCGATGTTGCATGTTTCCGGACTCACCAAACCGAAATTCTATTTTTATCCCTATTTTGCTCATTAAATTCTTACTTGTATTTGGTCAATTGCGATAAAAGCTTGATATAATGGCAATTTTGGCCCATGCCGGGTCTACCCGTAGGGTATAGAAGTCAATGGATATTTCCTGTTTATTAGCTCACACGTATACTATACTATAGTAGTGTGAGCTATGGTGAATTTTTTCTACAATAAAAAAGTTGCTCCGATTTCAAAATTTTTTATATATCTTTGCGTTTCAGATGATTTTGAAACTTTTTTGTTGCGCTGTCTGTCTGTCTGTCTGTATGCCTGTCTGTAACGACCAACGCGCATACCTCAAAAACCGCTTGTCCGATTTTAATAAAATTTGGTACCTAGGCTGGGTCTTGGGTGGAGATGTTCCCATTTAAAAATGAACCAAATCCATCAAACATAAACCAAATAAAAGGGTGGGGGTAGATTTAAAAAATTAGAGTTTATGTGAAAATATGGCGTGTAAGATATCAAACGAAAGGTAATTCGGTCTGGAGTTAAACAAAATACATTTTAATTTATTTTAAAAAAAGGGTGGGGGTATATCTCAAAAATTAGTTTAAGTGAAAATATGGCGTGTGTGATATCAAACGAAAGGTAATTGAGTCCGGAGTTTAACAAAATACATTTTAGTTTTTGTTTTTTTTAAGGGTGGGGTAGATTTCAAAAATTTGAGTTATAGTCAAAACATGGCTTGTGTGGTATCAAACAAAAGGTAATTTAGTCTGGAGTTGAATAAAATATATTTCAGTTTTTAGTTATGTATGTATGTGTATGACAGGTTGTTGTCGCAACAACATCTTAAATGTCAGCATGCCAATTTAACAGTGTAAATAACCTAAAACGGGTTGTAGGTATTAAGTAATAATCAGCTTGACATTATATTAAATAAGTTGTTTTTAATATTTAAATAAACTTAAACAAGAATTCCATTCACTTGAATCTAAACAAACGCCCAGATTTGTTTTACCACCCAAATTTGTTTTACCAACAAAATGTTTTACCAACCAAAACCATAAAAAACACATTAATCAAACAAAAAACTCAACTATATATACCGGGGGTGACGTTCAAACGAAGCAGAGAATTGGGGACGTTGCCAGTACGTTAATATGATTTAAAAAAACGCAACGCAAGCTTGGCAACAAGAATTGCGATGTATTAATTTATTGTAGAAAAATAATAAACAAATACGCCCTTGCCCCTGTGCACATGTTAAACTTAAACAAAATTTGACAGTGCTTCCTCTAGTAAATTCAATTATCTAAGATTTGCTCATATATAGGATTTTACCTACCTTTTGAACCACGGGATTGACAGTGGTCACCCATCTTTTGTGGTAATATATCCTTAGTGGTTTGGCGCTTTCATCTCCCTCCTCCACCCATTTGTCAAAATAATCCTTAATATACAAGTCGGCTGCACTGTTGGAATGAGTGCAAAGTAAAATCCTGTTTGTTGGGTCCTTTATCTGTAAAACAGAAAAAGGAAATCTTTAAGATACATTAAAATAAACAGCAGAGTTGACTAAACTGTTTGAGGTGTTATAAGGACTCCGCCAGGGATGTATTTTTACGCCACTTTTTTTATATATATGTAGAAATAGTGCTCGATCCTTCAGAGAAATCGAACGTTTTTCGAACCATAGTATGCACAAGAAGCCCTGGATATTTTTCCCCATTGTATGGATGCTTGAAACGGGTGAGAATGAGCATCTCCCCACGCGGAAATAAAGTGAGATCGCATGTGCACTTTGACTTTCACTCGATTTTACGGGAGTACTCCTTCTCACTCATGTAAGAATTCATACACAGAGGTGGGCAAATCATATTGCCATCCAGTTTTTCATGCAAAACCGATTTTAGGAGATGTGTCATCTCCCTAAAAATTTTTTTTCAATATATTAGGTCAGGAAATTCTTATAGGCGTACGCAAAGAGGAGAAGGGGGGCATTTGCCCACCCCTAAATGTTATATCTATCTATTTAACTATATATTTAGCCTTCTTCAATACATCTTTGGACATAGGCCTCCCCCAATATCTTCCACTCTTCTCTGTCTGTCGCCGTGTTCATCCATGTAGTTCCCGCGTGTTTCTTCAAATCGTCCGCCCATGTCATTTGGGGTCTTCCCCTACTTCTTTTATTTTTCCAGGTCTCCAGTTTACAATACATTTGTTCCATCGATCGTCTTTTTGTCTGATATTATGACCGGCAAATTTCCGTTGTAATTTTGCTACTTCTCCTCTGACATCCCTTACTTTTGTTTTATTTCTTATCCATTCATTCCTAACATGTGTCTTTCCATTGATCTTTGGGCTTTTGTTACCCTATCCATGTTTGATTTTGTAAGTGTCCAGGTCTGGGATCCATAGGTAAGTATAGGAAGGATAGATTGGTTGTATACTTTCGTTTCGAGGTATTGAGGATATTTTTTAATATGTAGCTTAATTTACAGAATGCTGCCCAGGCCAATCTTACTCTTCTCTTGATTTCAGCTGTTTCGTTTTCTTTTTTTAGTTTAATAGTTTATCCCAAGTATTCCTCTACTGGTTCTATTTTCTTTTGGTTTATTGTGATCGTAATATCTTCATCTGTGTTTGTTATGATTTTAGTTTTAGTGTAGTTCATACTTAAGCCTATATCTTTAGCTGCTATATCCAGCATTTTTATCAGTTCTTCTTTCTTATCTGTTATTAAGGCGATATCATCAGCATATCTTAGGTACTTCAAGTATTGTCCGTTTACTTTGATGCTTATTTCTTCCCAATCTAAGCTTTTTAAAACATCTTCTAGGCCTTGGTTAAATAGTTTAGGATATGTTTTATCGGTTGGCTCGTTCTATTAGGATTTTCATGGTTAATAAGTGGTTGACTTTAGTGAAACCTTTTCTGAAGCCTGCTTGTTCCTTTGATTGATATCCGTCAAATTTTTGTTTATCTGTTAATATTTTCGTGAAAAGCTTATAAATTACATTGAGGAGTGTTATAGGTCGATAGTTTTTTAGGTCTGCTCTATCGCCTTTCTTGTGTAGAATTTCTTGGCTCTTTCTTTTATCATTTTTCTTATAGTTTTATTCATTTCTGTGTATTCCTTCGATTGTTCTTTTTCCTTATTTCTCCAGGTCCCGCCTTTTTTCCATCAGTTTCTTTATTTCTTTCGATAGACAAATTTCTCTCTTTTTATCTTTTTGTGCGACATATTTTCCTACTTTGGTCAAAGCTCTTGTCAGCGTATCATTTATGTCATCTATATTGTCATTTTTGTATCTTAAGTTATGGATTAGGTGTTCATTTAGCCTTTCTTTGTAAATACCTTTATTGTGCGTAAGTTTATTTATGTCAAGTTGTTTGTGTGTGTGTACTTAGGTTTTATGACCTGGATCGAGCCAAGTTGTCAGTTTTGAGCCATGTCAAGTTGTTCATTGTTATTATTATTGCTAGCAATGCAGATTTTCGTTCTGACCATCCTGTGATCACTAGCTGTTGCAAAGCTGTTTATGACTGTTACATCTCTAACGATGTTTTTCTCAGTAGTCAGTATGTAATAAATGTCGTTTTCTGTTATTTCATTATGGCAGAGTCATGTCCATTTTCGTTGCGGTTTCTTTCTGTAGAACGAATTCATTGCATAAAGGTGTCTTTCCTCTAAACAATTCACGTTGATTTTCTGACCTAATTTGGCATTGAAATCTTTCATTACTAGTGTAAGATGGGTTTTGTGTTCTTCCTTAGCTTTTGAGATATCTTCATAGAATGCTTCGATGAGCTCGTCATCGTAGGTAGAAGTGGGGGCGAAAACTTGTATAACTTTAAGTGATTTTCATTTTGAGTGTAAGATAGGCAACGCGATCTGAGATTCCTTTAATAGTATGGACATGTTTACTTATGGCTTTATTTATTATGAATCCTACTCCGAAGTTGCTGTTACCTTTATAGTATAGTAGATTGTTGTAGATTTCTTTTCTTATGGCATTCTTTTATTTAGAGATTAAGGGCGCCGTAGTTGCCAAAAATATTTTTTTTTTGCATTTTACGCGATAACGATAAGTCGTAAAGAAAAATCTTATATACAAGTACTGGAATTGCATGTTTACAATTCTCCACAGTAGGTCTTCTACAACCACATTTTTAGAAGATAGAGGGCGCCAAAGTTACAAAATATTGTATTTTACGTTTTACGCGAAAACAGCAAGCCATAGAAAAAAAAATTGTTTACAACACTAAGCAGCTTGAAATTTCAAGAAGAAAATTTAAAGAAAATTAAAACAACTTTAAAAAATAACAACTATCCATTAAATTTTATAAATAGAATCGTAATGAGGACACAGGGTCAGATTAATAATAATAAAAAAACAAATGATAAAAAGTACTTTAAGTTTCCTTATATTGATAAACTTTCTCAAAAAATAAAATCATGTTTTTTGGATACAAACTCTACATTAGCTTTTTATAACACAAAAAGTACACAAATATTTTATACTCCTTTAAAAGATCCTGTACCTCCAAAAAAGAAATCAAATGTTGTGTACAAAATTCCTTGTGAATGTGGTAAATGCTATATTGGACAAACTAAACAATATTTAGAAAAGAGACTCCAACAGCATAAAAATGATTGCAGAAATGATAAAATGTATAATTCTGACAAGACAGCTTTGTCAATGCATCATTTTGATACAGGACACCAATTTCAATTTAGTAATACCAAAATTGTGGATATAGAAACTAATTACAATAAAAGATTACTAGCTGAAATGATCCACATTAATATTAATAACACTGTCAATTTAAGAACTGACACAAATGGATTGAGCAACACATATAGTAATATTTTTTAAAAATATAAAGATAAAGTTGATCCAACTTAGACCTAGGCTTAGTATAGTTTTTTTTTCCTTTGTGTCTTGTAATTGTCCTATATACAATTTTTTGTTTGTACAATGTGAAACATACCTTATGTAAACACGGCTATAAAGCCATTTCAAATTAAATACAATATTTTGCTAACTTCTCAAATTATTTGTCAAAACAACTTGATAAATTTGCCTCCTATATATTTATTTTTTAAAAAACAAAAATATTTTTTTATGAGATACTATGGCATTTTAAAAATGTTTGTTCTCCAACTTCCGGACATCCTGGATGTAACACAGAGATTTGAGTAAGTAAATAGTCTCATTATAAATAGTCAATTATAAAAAATCAAACAGATATAAATAATAACAAATTATACATAACCTTTAATTGGTTAAATTTTTTAAGAAACAATTTTTGTTTAATACTTTTTACTTTTTCTCGTTTATTGTGTAATTATATAGCATTTAGTGACAAACATTTCTTTGTTACGTTTTATGCTACATATTTTATTAGTTTGATTGTAGACCATTTTAAAGTTTTAATAAAGTGTTTGTTTCCTAGGGCTTGAAAAAGTGGAAATTGTCCACGAAACGTCGCCAAAAACCAAAGTGTTTTCTCTACATCTACCCCTATAACCCACGAATCTAAACCTTTTAATAAAAATGCAAGGGGACGAATCTTATGAAAATTCTCTACAATCTGTCTCCTTGGCCATAGCGCTACAACCACATGTATAGCACCAGGGAGGGAAACTTTTTAAAAAATTTTAGATTCCAAAACATTTTTCAAATATTTTTAAACTTTACAAACATGCATAAGTACAGTATTACGAGTGTTTAGATTTAATATTTGTAATGAAGTCTTCGGATCGCGTCTTAAACTTATTCTCTTCGCATGTAATGACTATTATAACATCCTTCTTACATAAACTACTATTATTTTTTTGTTTTTATTTAAAATAAATAAGGTTTTTGTCTGATTAATTATTATAATATGTGAAACAAATCTACACTGTGATATTCTGAAGTCAAATTAGATTCTTAGCTCTTAGAGATTATTAAAAAATAGTCATCCATATTGACAAAAACATTACCCTTCCTTTCGCCGTGCTGAAGGTTGGGTAAAAATCACGACGTCATCCTAGTTTGTAACAATACTTACCAGGTTTTTGATAGCTTGAGCCAATGTAAACGTTTTTCCCGTTCCAAAAGGTCCAATAACCAAAATAGGAGGTAACTGAACACACAAGGGCGTCGTTATTGCCACCACCGCTTCTTTTTGTTTGATGTTGAGTCGAAGATCGAGGTTCTTTGACCACTGTCTCGATGGTGACCTAGATTAGAAAATAAAAAAGTATGTAATTTAAATAAAACTCGAATTACTCTGTAGGAGATATCCCATTTTAGGGAGTTTGATCGGGTACTTTGAGCGAAGATACAAAAAGCTGAGTTCATGTTACTGTACTTTAACAAAACAATAATGGTAAAAACCGCATTTTAATATAAAGACCCGTCCAAGTTATGGGGGCTTTTTGAAGTCTCTTTTTTTGGAAAGAAAACTTTTTTATTTATGAAAATTTTATTTTGATGTAAATTGCTTTTTTTAGATTTTTTTCTAGAGAATTTCACTTTTAAAGTAAAGGGCTGTCTTTTAACCTCAATCTTTACCTAACCTAAATTCAAACAGTCAGTGCGATACACATAGTTTTATAGCTACAGTAAAATTTTTAAGTTAACAAATCAGTCGAAAAATGGAATTAATCCGAGAACATTTTTGAGCAATACTTTTTTACAACTTTCGAAGGAAATTATCTCCACCAGGATGCCTTGCCGAGTTGATTTCTGTTTTCGGTAATAAAGCAACACATCAGTCGACAGTTTCTCGTGGGTATGAAGAATTCAAGCGACGATCCAAGGCCAGGTGCAACAAAAACGGCTGTCACCCAGGAAGACATCGATCCTGTGCGCATGCTCATGACGGAAGATCGACATGTGACATATCGCAAGATTGAGGCGTCATCCCGGATTTCAAAGACCTCAATTTACAAAAAAAATTGCATGAAAAATTACGAGTAAGAACATTAGTTTCCCGCTGGATACCGCATCTGTTAACCGATGAACAGAAAGAAGCTAGGGTCAATTGGAGTCAGAAAACTCTAGACCGCTTTGAGGCAAGGAACTCGAAAAACGTGTACAGCATTGTCAGTGGTGATAAATCGTGGATTGACTCATACGAACCCGAAAATTAACGTCGGTCGTCTGTTTGGGTGTTCCAAGATGAAGAAAAGCCAACAAATGTCATCCGTTCTCGTGTGTGTGTATCCAAAAAGATGGTCGCGACATTTGTCTCAAAAGCAGGTCAGGTAGCGATAATTCCTCTGAAAGATCAAACGACTGTTACTACCGATTGGTACATCACCATTTGTTTGCCGAAAGTCATCACTGAGCTTCGAAAACCGAACCCCGAACAAAAAACCATTGAATTTTTTACCCAACAAAACGTCGAATTGGTGGACCATCCTCCAGACAGTCCCAACGATTTCTATACTTTTCCGAAAATCAAGAATGAACTGGGTGGTCAAAGACTTCAGTCGCCAGAGGAAGCAGTCGACGCCTTCAAGAATGCAATTTTGACAGTACCAACAAATGAGTGGAATTACAGCTTTGACAACTGGTTTGAGCGCATGCAAAAGTGCAATTTTCGTTGAAAATATTACGAGAAACAATAAAGTCTTTAAAAGTTATCTAATTCAAATTCAAAAGTAGCTTTATTGTCCTAGAATATTCAAAATATACATTTACAAAACCTTGCTTATCTAATAGAAAATAGTTAACTATAGTAATATAAATCAGAATAAACTAAACTATAAGAAAATTGTATATTCTCCCACATCTACATTTGTGTACATATTATTTGAATGTCACTTTGCCAGAGAAGTGCATGTAAGGTTAGGTTAGTTAGCACAATGCCCCAATCTTTGGAGTTACTAGTTTAAAGTTTACCTCTCAACAAAAATTCAAAATATATATTTAAAAAATAACAAATTTTTTGTTTTTTGTTTTATCTACTGTTTTATTCCAGCTGTATATGCAAAACTTAAAAGACAACCCTCGTATTAAGAGATTACATAAATTTGGTATTTTTCATAAGTGAAATTTTAAGTAATTTCTGCTTTCATTTGGATATCATATCAAAATGGCCGTCTCTCATATCTTTTGCTAGGTGTGGAGCTGTCTATTTCAGACATCAGTAAGACCAGTAGAAAATAACAACTTACCAAGGTATAATAGGTTCCAAAAATGTATCGGGAAAAATCATCTTGAAATTTGCCATCTTGTCCAAAGTATAATGCCATTCGCAGTAGGGTATCCTATTTAGTTGAAACTGGATTTGTACCTAAAGTAACACACAACATAAGTTAAATAATGAAATTATCTTTTTACATTTTTCAAGCGCTTGTAACTTTCGTTATGCTTCATTGCGATGCTTCTAATTCAACAGCTGCGTTGTATGTCATTTTATGCTGTTATTAATTAACTTTACGATGCTCTAAGATTTTACGAAAATTCCAGTTGCGACTGAGCGTAAATAAATAAAGAGCAGTACTCTATTTTCCCAACTCGGTAAACCAATGGCATGTCCGGTAACTCTTATACAGTTCAAAAATGAAGTCAAAATAAGCGCCACATAATTCTATGCCACGTCTATCAGTATTTTTTATTGTTAAGTATGTTTAGTCAAAAATCCATTATATATATAGTTGATGTTGTATTAAAGTGACACCGTGTCATCAAAACCTTGATGCGCGGGAAGGGAGTAGAGGGGTACATACAGTGGCACACACTTCCTTTAATTTTTTTATTGATATTGATTTCCAAAATGAGGCACTGCACTAATTAGTCATTAGCTTACTATTTTACTTACTTTTTATTGATGTCTTCTTCTAAACGATTTCATTAGAAAGGAACATATATACTATTATCTGGTTGTTACGAACATATTACTGATTTAGCAGGGCTTTGACGTTTTCTATTCGTTGTTGTTTTGACTTTATGTCAAACAAATTATGACGGAGCTTTTCACAAAAAAAATTACCGTCTTTGTAACTAAATCAATATTTGCGCACATTTTAATATAATTTTGGATCCTCTTTTGTGTTTCGGATCTTTATTTATCAGGTAAGTACCTATTTGATCTGTCCTTTAAAAGGTCGTAGTGTGTTATCCTTCGAACATTAAGCCCCGAGCGGCACACTGCATGTACAAAGTGAAACACTAATTTTTTAAGGCTTCTTTACTTAAATTTTGCCGCAGAATTTGGTTTACCATAGCTATGACGCGGTGCCACTTAAAAAGAATATCAACTATAGTTACATATTTTATAAGTTAGATATGTATATCTTTCGAAAACAGGAATCATCAAATCATTCATTTTTGTAACTCAGTAAATAATAAATTAAGGTGAGCAAAAAATTATTTTCAGATAGTGTTAACTTAAAACTCAATTTTTCGAATTGGCCTTATATCAAGTGGGTTTGGGGGGCAATCCCCCCCTTGTCCCCCCCATAAAAGTGCTCTCCGACAGTATTTTCATAATTAATTGCAAACTTTTAACTTGACGGAAAACAGTTAATAGTTATTAAGGCTGACAAAAAGTCCTCTCTAACGATGTGGAAGAAGACCCCTTGGCGCACCTGTAATAGGTACTTAAATAAACTAAAGGTGTGGAAAAAATATATTTTTTTGTATTTTCCTGAATTTCATAGTCCTACATATCTTTTATAAGTTATTTTTAAAACTGAAAAAATTTCCTTTTCAATAATATACTTCACTCCTCCCTTAAACTTATACCGGGTGTCCCATAACTTAGGGGCCATAGGCCAACAGGTAATAGAAGAGGTTTTTTCTGATGGAAAAGTTCATATAATGTAGGGGTCAAAACTCTTTCTTTATCGAGATATACCGGGTGGGCCAAAAAAAACCGACAATTTTTTTTTAATTATAACTTTTGAACTATACCATCGATTTTAATGGGACAAACTGCACTTGGCAGATAGTTAATCAGAGTTTTCGCTAAATATATTGTTTTGTGCGCCATCTTAAAATCTAAGATGGCGGACGAAATTAAATTGTACACTTCAAAGGTGCTCGTTTATTCTTGTGTTGCGAACACGTTTTAATTATTTTTTTAAACCAGTAAAAAAGCTGCATTCTTGCCATGCATAACAAGGTACAAATCGGTTTGGTAGTTCTAAAAAAAATATTTTTGTTTCAACCATTGTTTTGAATATTATATGATTGCCTTGCCAACCATGTCTGCATTTATTTCCTTAAAAATAAATTGATTGCTTTTTAAAATTCATGATCAAAATTTATCGTCATCTTAAAATTTAAGATGGCGGACAGACTCATACTTGATTCTTCAAAATGGCGTGTTTATTCTTATTTTATGAAAATGTTTTAGCTTTTATTTTAATTTATAGAAAAGCATTACTTTTCCGCTGCACAATGTTTTTGTTTCAGTCATTGCTTTACAGATTATACGATTGCATTGACAATCCTGTCTGCATTAATTTCCTTAAGACCGCTTGACATTGAGCAATACAATTGCAATTGCATGCAAGATTAGTATCCCTGAATGAGACATATTTGTTTGTTTATACAATAGATGTCATATTAGGCACCCTAATCTTGCATGCAATTGCAAGTCTATTGCTCCATGTCAAGCGGCCTTTATAAGCTCATTATTACTGAAGCGATCTTAGTGAAATAAAAAAAAAACATGGTGATTATAATCAAAATTTGCCGCCATCTGAAAGTTAAGATGTCGGACAGAATCATACGTAGTATATGTAGTATTGCTTGTTTTACCCGTTAGCGGTATCTTTGAACTTACCTCCAAATCAGAGTCTGGTGTGAGCTGTAGTTCTTTGACAGTTTCACTTGCCAGTCTTAGGTATATCGTATCCTTGCCCTTGTCTTCTATCAGCGCTTCGTAAACTCGCTTTTTTTGGTTGGGTTGAGTCAGAGACGAGGTTGGACAGAGGAATACTGTGTTGCAGTGCATTAGGATCAGCCTGCATAAAAGGTATTCTATACGACGAATTCTTCAGTAAATTTACTTTTTGGGTCCCCAGGCATTTTAAATAACTTTTCTTGCATAAATGAAACTTCCTGTCCGCAAAAAAACTTTTATGTAATTCTTGCAAAAAATAAATATATATTCTAAAATGTCTTGGGCCGGTGCCTGTCCCAACAAGAGTTTGGTTTTTGCCTTTGGACTGTTGTCAATTATCTAATAAACTGAAAACATTGTATGTAATTTTTGTGTGTTTATTAATGATTTTTGCTTGCTAATGCCTTTAAATTTAATTTTCAGAGACACAGGCCATATACTAAACTTAAAGTTAGACTGAAATCCTCAATATTTATACAAGAATCGGTATAAAATCCAAGAATAATCCTCTAGATATTATCGTACGATACCAAGGTACTTACTTTACAATTTATAAATTGTTTTAAATTACTCTAGTTAAATTTTAGTTTTAACGAGAAGAAATCCTGAGTTAGGTTTCTCAACGGTTCTTTATGTTTTTGTGGTGCTGAATCCAATTGGTGGCAAAATCTTAACGCCTCATTTTGCACAGGAATGCATTCAAGTTTTTTATAATTTAGTTGCAAAACCTCAAAAAACCCCCAAACTCCTCAAAATCTAAAATAAAAATTCTATCAAATTTTTTCGAAAGCTAAGCATGTCACCCACTTTTATCTTATTTTTTTTTAAATTGTAGAATACAAAAAAAACAATGCATTGTTTGGCGAAACCGCATGGTTTCAAATAAGCATCGTAATTTTAATAAACGATCTTCGTTAGCAGTTTTTAAAATCAGCTGAATAGCCTGCCTTTCCAGACGAGTTCAAGTAATTTTTATATGACATTAAAAAAGTGGGAGACCGTACCGAAGTTTTTTTTGGTGATTCAAAATTATGTAACTCCAATTTACGAACGCAGCTGAAATGATTATCTCATATCCCTATTGTTTATAAATTTTTAAAAATAATTTTTCTTTCCATGTGATCAAAAAGGTTGTTTGATTTTTTAAAATTTAATAAATTTACGGAAGCCCCTAAAGTTAATTATAATTTAAGTCCATCTTGGTATACGACAACCAAGGAGCCAGGATTAATAACCCAGGAGCCTGCTACAGTTGGAACCAGGACGGCGCCAGCAAAAATCTCTTAAAAAGTCAACTCACGACGACCGCGACTGTTGAGCTGAAAAGGAAAAGAAGTCTATCGTCTACAACCAAGTTCTGCTGGGACGATAGCGATGTTAGGTAGTTTCAAGTCTAACATGTAGCAGGACCACCTTTCGGAAAGGGTGTAAAAGCGTGGGTTCACTGTGTATACTTGCTACGCAGTATAAAGATCCCTGCCCTCCACAAAGAGGAGTCAGGCAAAATTAAGTCCTCTAAGAGAAAGAAACCTTGCATCTTAAGGAGCACGTGCATCAGTTTGTTATATGGTGTACGGACAAATCGAGGGTTACGCCTAGTCGCTAGACTAAAAATGGTCTCCCCACCACTACTACTACTACTACTACCTCTGAAATCGCTGTGCTTCTCCGTTGTGACTCGAAAATCTTACAATTTTTGTAGTTCTTTCCAAAAAACTACCTTAAGGAAGCATTTTTTGGGTATTTACGTTCGGTAGTTTTGTAAGGCCAACCAACATCCACAATCTGAGTGCAACCCTAGCTTTCTAGGTTCATTAGTTGCGGAGATTCGTGTAGTCAAATATGTAAAGATTTTTACAAAAAGTTAAATTTTAGTTAGGGTTATTTTCCAAAACATGGCTAAACCAATCGTCGTCCTAGAGAAAAGTCATAAGGAAGGAATTTATAGAGAATTGTATTCGCTTTAACACGTACCAAAATTGTGCCGCTAGGTATTATAGTTTGGGTTCCAGAATGATAATAATAGAATCTCTAGTAAAAGGCCATGGAGTCTTTCTTCGACTTTTTGATAAAGATTTTATAACACCTGTCTTAGTCAATTACTATTGTTGGAAACTAACACTGCCTGAGCTGTTAACAGACACAAAAATGCTAAAAAGGTAGAATATCAAAATATTTTTTCAATTCTCGATGGTTCAAGCTAGAGCAATGAAACTCGGCACTGATTCTGAAACTGTCAAAAAAATACCTAAATAGCCCCTAGACGTATGGGGGCAAAATGTGTTCGGTTCGGTTCGGTTCGAACCGAACCAAACCGAACCCTATATTATTATATCTTCTACACTATTGCACCTCCACATCCAGGTCTCACTAAATTAGTAGTTCATACAATTACCTACAGGTTCCCTAATAAAAAAATGTTCGAAGCTGAAAATAAGGGTCCCTAGTTAAAAAAAGTGATTTATGATTATGAAGTAAGGTCAAAATAAGATTTGAGGCCCTAACAGCCCCTAGGCGCCGGAGGCAAACTATAAAGTATTTAAAATTAAGAAGTCTTTTCGTACACTTTCGATGACCTAGAGCAGAGTATAAGTCAATTCATTTTATTTATTGTAAATAACAAAAATGTTTGCCTCTAATTAGGGGCCTTATTAACAACTTTCACAATTACATAGCAGACCTGTTTGTCATTGTGTGAACTTCCAATTTAGTGAGCCCTAGATGTACAGGTGCAATAGTCTAGAAGAAATAAGGGATAATCTAAAAAACACATTTTGCCCCCATACGCCCCCTAGGGGCCAAATATGTAATTTTTTCGCACCTGGAAATTCAGTACTTGAAGGCGATTACGCTTGTCAAGTTTCATTACTGTGGTTTAAATTGTTTTTAGCATTTTTGTGTCTGTTAACAGGTCAAGCAGTGTTGGTAGGTTCCCACCAACTAGTAATTGACCAAGACAGGTGTTATAAAATCTTTATAAAAAAGTCGACGAAAGGCACTATGGCCTCCCAGTTAGATTCAAAAATTATTTAGTGAAATTATTTTTTTTTCTGGAACAACGATGTTTTAATATTTTTTTTAGTTTTTGCTCAAAGTCTAATACATAGAGGAACAGTTTTAGTATCGTGTGAAATCTAATACAATTCTCTATAAATTCCTTCCTTATCAGTTTTCTCTAAGATGATTGGTTTCCCCGGTACGTGGCTTGGAAAATAACCCTACTGATAAAATTCCACTTTTTGTCAAAATCTTCACATATTTGACAACACGTACCTCTGCAACTAATGAACCCAGGAAGCTAAGGTTGCGCTCAGTGAATGAATTCTTGATGAATTGAATGGGTGAGAAGGTAAACTCCCTCAAAATTGGGTGAAACTCGAACTGTGCATGCGCTCTCACTAGATTTCCTAATCTCTATTGGTTCTGACTGAGAGATGTGAATTCTCATTCTCACCCATTTCAAGAATTCATATAGAGATTGCAGAGAATTTGGTTGGCCTTGCAAAAGTACAGAAATCAAAAAAATGCTTTTTTAAGGTGTTTTTTTTTCGAAAAAAACTAAAAAAAGTACCAGTTTTTCGAGTCCCACGGGAATAGCATAGGGATTTCAGAGTTGCAAACTTGGGGCTAAACTACTCTTAGGATCCGAACAATATATAAAAAAATTGTAAATACATGGGCGTTTTCTTTTTTTATGTCGATATTAACTGGCGTATATAATTTTTCGGTTAAAAAATTACACATTTTGGATGCATTTCTGTGTCAAATAAGATTTTACAGTGTAAGTTTAAAATGATAGAATAGAATTAATTTTAAGGATGATGCTTCATGATGATGACGTCGCGGTAATGTAGAAATTATGATTCAGCACTACAAAAAAAAAACAAAAATAACCGTTGATAAACTTTTTCAATTGTTTTCCCGAAACTCTACTTTTTTGACACAATATACAAGTAACTAAATTGAAACTTGATAAAAAGAAAACAAAAAAATTTCTAGGGTGTATTTTAAATGATTTTTCTTATTACATTTTGCATTTTTTTAGATACAGGGTGTCAAAGTTAAAAAAAATATTTGTTGTTATGGCTTTATTAAAAATTACAAAAGACAATCGAAATTTTGTGGCATTATGCACTACATTACAGGTAATAATTAAGTGTAAAAATATTTTAAAGAATTATTAACAAAAATCTTTTTAAAATAATATGGTGCAAATATTACGATTTTTGGTGATTATTACGGAGCCTTTACATATAAATGACAAATTATATAAATAATATAAATTGGCCACACTGTAAAAAAATTTTGCTATCATAATGCATCACAAAATTATTTGATGTCAAATTTGCCATTCTTAAAATTCCCTTTTTTCCCCTACTCTAAACTTGACAAATGTTATAACTTTAAAAAAAACTTTCAAGTAAAAGTTTTTTAAACTTTTTGTCTATTTTTGACGTTCCCCACCATCTCTTAAAGTTTGGAGCATCATTTAAATTACACCCTGTGTATCTTAGGATAGAAGTACTAACCTTCCTTCCGACGTATCCTCTGACAACTCTTTGCCCAGTTTAATGGAAGCAAAAAGTTCGCCATTGTTGGAGTATTTGGCTGTGCTGGCGGCCATACTATTCGGCGACAGAATGTAGCTATGCGCCACTTGCAGCTTAGCGGTGACGTTGTACTGGGCTACCAGATCGTAGCGGGCCATTTCTTCGATAAACAGCAGTTCGTGCATTCGCTCCCTGCAAGAAATTAACTGTCACAAAAACTTTTTAATGACCCAGTTGCATCTAGGCACTGAAACAACCTGACCAGACCTTTATAAGGAGTCAACTCGGCGTACGTTCAAACCATAAACACCATCACACAGTAGCAATGCTGTACAGTGTCCCATTTTTGATAGTATTGAATGGAAAACTCAGTTGTTTTAAAAGTCCTGGGACTTTCACATTACTGGCCTTAAATTTCAAGACCTAAAAAATAAGCCAAGTTTTTTTTCAGCCCTTGTAGTTTTGGAGCTACGAGGGAAAATTCAAAAATCTGTAATTCTAAAAATCTGTCATATCTTTGTTATTAGTGCAGATATTTTAGTTTTTTTAAAATTTGATCCTGTCAATAAAATGATGTTGTCAAATGTTTGGTCCGACGAGTCAGAAAAAAAAATAATAAGTTAAATACGGATCTGGATTTTTTTTCCAATTTTTTGCTTCACATTGCGTCCCGTTAACCCCTAGCTATACATTTTTTTTTATCCAGATCCGTATTTTTTGTTACATTTTTTTTCTAAAATGTCAAATTCGACACGACAGATCAAAAAGTTGAAAACGTCATTTTATTGACAGGATCAACTGTCTGTAGAGAAGTTTTAATAGAATTGAAATATCTGCCCTAATAACGGATTTCTAGAATTCCAAATTTTTGAATTTTCCCTCGTAGCTTTAACACTACAAGAAGTTAAAAAAAACTTTCAGCATATCTTTTCTTGTCTCAAAATTTGAGGACAGTAATGTGAAATCCCCAGGTATCTCCCTTTTCTAATAACTAAGTTTAACACTCTGTACATTTTATTGTATTGTATTTAAGTGGTGGCAGGCCCTACTGGACCTCCATGCACCTAGGGGAGTCTATTTTGCCCACTTGTCTACTGAGTTTGACTAAGGTGTCGTCCAGTAAAAAATGATTTAGGCTTAACACTTTGACTCAGAGATATACCACGAAAAGTCTTCTGATAGTGGAGAGTGCAACAAATGGCAACAAATTTCTTTTAAAAACTCTTTTTATTTTGCAAAAAAAGGCAGTGCGATTCATCTCCAAAGTACACCAAAGAGATAGTTGTAGACCGCATTTTAAATCAGAAAAAATTCTAACCATGACATCTTTGTACATCCTGGAAATATGTACATTAATTTATAAAAACAATTATAACATTGCTGCTGGAAATGGAGTACCGCTACATGATACCCGCCATGCTGGTGATTTGCCCTTGCCAATTCCAAGATCAAATCTAACTAAGTCTTCCCTCATCTATGAAGGGAAAAATTTTTTTCATTCGTTGTCGCGTAGATTAAAATCATTACAAACAATTAGGTTATTTAGAAAGACTCTTAAAAGCATTTTAGTAGAGAAAGCATACTATGATTTGGCTGAATTTTATAATGATTTACCAGTTTAAATGCTCCTATTTCTTCTTTTTTGTTCCTTTTTTTTTAGTAAATTTTAAATTAAGTAAGATATTACATTTGTATTTTTTATCTAGTTTTTTATATACCTATGTGTGTCGTTTTTATTTATTTATGTTAAATTTAATACGGATCTGGATTTTTTTTCCAATTTTTTGCTTCACATTGCGTCCCGTTAACCCCTAGCTATTTTTTTTTTATCCAGATCCGTATTTTTTGTTAGATTTTTTTTCTAAAATGTCAAATTCGACTCGACAGATCAAAAAGTTGAAAACGTCATTTTATTGACAGGATCAACTGTCTGTAGAGAAGTTTTAATAGAATTGAAATATCTGCCCTAATAACGGATTTCTAGAATTCCAAATTTTTGAATTTTCCCTCGTAGCTTTAACACTACAAGAAGTTAAAAAAAACTTTCAGCATATCTTTTCTTGTCTCAAAATTTGAGGACAGTAATGTGAAATCCCCAGGTATCTCCCTTTTCTAATAACTAAGTTTAACACTCTGTACATTTTATTGTATTGTATTTAAGTGGTGGCAGGCCCTACTGGACCTCCATGCACCTAGGGGGGTCTATTTTGCCCACTTGTCTACTGAGTTTGACTAAGGTGTCGTCCAGTAAAAAATGATTTAGGCTTAACACTTTGGCTCAGAGATATACCACGAAAAGTCTACTGATAGTGGAGAGTGCAACAAATGGCAACAAATTTCTTTTAAAAACTCTTTTTATTTTGCAAAAAAGGCAGTGCGATTCATCTCCAAAGTACACCAAAGAGATACTTGTAGACCGCATTTTAAATCAGAAAAAATTCTAACCATGACATCTTTGTACATCCTGGAAATATGTACATTAATTTATAAAAACAATTATAACATTGCTGCTGGAAATGGAGTACCGCTACATGATACCCGCCATGCTGGTGATTTACCCTTGCCAATTCCAAGATCAAATCTAACTAAGTCTTCCCTCATCTATGAAGGGAAAATTTTTTTTCATTCGTTGTCGCGTGGATTAAAATCATTACAAACAATTAGGTTATTTAGAAAGACTCTTAAAAGCATTTTAGTAGAAAAAGCATACTATGATTTGGCTGAATTTTATAATGATTCACCAGTTTAAATGCTCCTATTTCTTCTTTTTTGTTCCTTTTTTTTTAGTAAATTTTAAATTAAGTAAGATATTACATTTGTATTTTTTATCTAGTTTTTTATATACCTATGTGTGTCGTTTTTATTTATTTATGTTAAAATTTTTTTGTCTAAATCTGTCTGTTTTTTAAGTATGTGTACTGTGTCTTTTATACCATGTTGACCATTTTAATCTTTTAATTTTAAGCTATAAACGATTTTAAACTATTAAGTAAGAAGTGTACATTTTAATTACTTTGACTTTAATAGGTAAATTTTATATATTTTTATAATATTGTTTTTTGTAGCCTTATTAATCAATTTATTTATAAGTAGTTTTTTAGCAGGCTTTGTCTTTGTGAAACAGTTTTCCTTTATGACAATTATGCATTTTTGATTGATTGATTGATTGCATTTTTGAGATATTGCATAAAAAAATTTTTCTTACGGAATGACCCTCTTTTTATTCGATTTATAAAATCAGTGTAAAATTTTCTCTAAAATGACATGTCACATTACGGAGTTGGTCGGAACAAGAGAGGTGGAACTCGTATGGGTTCCAGGCCAGATGAGAGTCGAGGAAACGAGAAAGCGAACGAACTCACCAGAGGTGGATCCCGGCAGAAATGCTTCGGGCCAGATCCTATCCTTAGGCTCACAAGAGGGCCGATAAAGTTGGCCCTAACAGTGTGAGCCCAGAAAGAGATACAGGTATGGACCAATACAGGAAACGCCAGACACGCGAAGGAGTGCGTGACCGGATACAGCAAGTCCCGGATAGGGAGGACGCGACGTGCGAGCGATATGGGGTATGATTATGTCTATTATGGCTAATGGGATTAAAGGCTGCAGACCGAGAAAGAACAAAGAGGCACGCGTGGGTTGTTCGCGTGTCGTGTGCCATGCATGCCTGTCTGTTACATTGATTGATTAAAAACATTCTGCCAACTAGTTGTTAACTGCAAACTAGCAAATATGCGAAAAATCGAATTTAACTAAAAAAAGTTTAGTATTTACAAAAAGCAGTATATATGTTTTATAATATTTAGAAAAAATAACTGCTTAGTTTGTCTCAGTATGCCTTAGATTATATTCACCAGTGATTTTTAAACAACCAGAATACATATATTCCTCGTGGAGGTTGCTCATAAAAAGAGCAAAATATAGGGATGAGCCGATGAACATACATACAAACTATATTGCGAGCCAAAGAATTTTATAAAGGGTTATTGATTTAGTGGTGCTTTTTTCAGTAGGCATTTTTTGACAGATTTTCTGAAATGTTAAACCATCAAACTGTCATGGTATTTTTGTTTGGTATGTCATGATTCATAAAAATATTTATCTCATACACAACGGATATAAATTATTTAGATTTAGCTGTATTCCAAAAATTGGCGTTGACAGGGTGGAAGTTTGATCTGACAAAAAAAAGCCTTTATAAAAGAGTACATATGAATAATGTTTCAAGGATATAGGCATTTTCACCTCCACTTGCCAAGATTTTTTTAATTAGTAACAAAAATCGCGAAAAATCTTCTTTGGGAGTTTGAGGTTTTGGATTTTTTTAGCTAAATTACGCGCCAAAAGGATTTGACTGTATTTTTGCATCTGAAATTTCTCACCTATAGTTGTTCCTAGTAAACCGTTTCTCCATCAACGTAGCATGGGACAGGACGAAAGTCTCAACTTGGGGACAAGGATACATCGATTTCAGGATGCATTCCCACTCGTCGTTGCTCCCACTTTCGACCAAGTCCGACCGAAACTGCACGATATCCGTGTTGCTTGGTGTCCACCTTTCAGATATGGACAGGGTTATTTCCTTGCGAATTTCTATAAACTTTTCAATGTCTGAATCGGGCACAACGTCTACGCAAAGATGTTTTACCTGGAAAAATATCACAATCATAATAATAAATAACAGCCATTCCATGGCAACAGAGGTTACGTTATACTTAGTTTTTTTTATATAAGTAAATTCAAATCTAAGTACCAACGTTGAAACTATACCTGAATTCGTCAATAATTGCGAAAAGCCCATAAAAGACTTCACTAGACGAAGGCTTTTATATTTTGCATATAGGTATGCGTTAGTAAAACTTAACCTCAATCTTTACCTACAGTTTTATAGCTACAGTAAATTTTTTAAGTGAACAAATAAGTCGAAAAATGGACTGAGAACATTTTCGGGCTATAATTTTTTACAAGTTTCGAAGGAAATTATCTCAACAAGAATGCCGAGTTGATTTCTGTTTTCGGTAATGTTTCTCGTTGGTATGGATAATTGAAGCGTGGACGGATTAGCCTTAGCGACGATCACCAAAAACTGCTGTAACCCAGGAAAACGTCAATGCTGTGGGAATGCTGATCACGGAAGATCGACATGTGACATATCGCGAGATTGATTGATTAAAAATTTTGCATGAGGAATTAAAGGTAAGAATTTTTTTTCTTTCCCGCTGAATACAGCATCTATTAACCGAAAAACAGAGAGAGAGAATTGGCGTCAGAAAACTCTAGACGCCTTTGAGGCAGGAAACCCGAAAAACTGGTGATGAATCGTGGATTTACTCATATGAACCCGAAAATAAACGTCAGTCGTCTGTTTGGGTGTTCCAAGATGAAGAAAAGCCAACAAAAGTCATCCGTTCTCAAAGTGTACCCAAAAAGATGGTCGCGACATTTTTCTCAACAGCGCAGGTCATGTAGCAACAATTCCTCTGGAAGATCAAAGGACTGTTTTTAAGTTTCAAGTTCGCACAAAGCACAAAAAAACCATTGAAGTTTTAACCCGGCAAAACGTCGAATCGTTAGACCATCCTCCATACAGTCCCAAAGGTTTCTATACTTTTCTGAAAATTAAGAATGAACTGCGTGGTCAAAGATTTCAGTCTACAGAGGAAGCAGTCGACGCCTTGAACAATGCAATTATGACAGTACCAACAAGTGGAATTACAACTTTGACAACTGGTCTGAGTGCATGCAAAAGTGCATGCATTTTCGTAAAGATTACTTTGAGAAACCATAAAGTCTTTAAAAGTTATCTACTGTTTTATTACAGCTGTATATGCAAAAGTTTTTTTTATAAGTAAATTCAAATATAATTACCAACGTTAAAACTATACCTGAATTTGTCAATAATTGCGAAAAGCGCATAAAATACTGCACTTAATAAATATATTATATTTATTGGGCAGCCTTAGATTCGCGTCAAAACAAATTGCACAATGGAGGTTACAGAAAAAATAATGGATTTCTGAATTTCTCTTAATAGTACCAATAAGTTGCTAAGTATATCAAGAAAGCAAAAAGTGATCTGAATTTCACAGAATACAATTCTGTAATTTATTAGTAAACTAAACAAACGGAAGTTTACAGAATTTATATTAAAAAATTAACTAATACTAAACTATACAACAGAAATATATTAAATAGTTTTTAAAAATAGGACCAAAAATCACTGCTATACAATAATATACCTTACTAGACCTTACCTTAAAGGGCAAAAATTTATTTTTTGTGCTTTATGAAAAAACACAGTAAACAAATTTTTATATTCGAACCTTAAAATAAGTAAATAAAAAAACTTGAATGTTCGAATTAATCTGTGGTTAACATTGTCATGTAGTAGCTGTAAATATTATATGTAAACTTATCACTTTTTCAAAAAATATATAGGGAGGAAAAGTACAGAATGATAAAACATAATATGCTCGAGAGGCCTGCCTAATTGTATACTGAGGAGCTGTAAGGATTCGCTGAATGCACTTGGTAGCGCTAACAATGTATCATTAGTATGGATACCAGGGCATTCTAGGCACGAGGGAAATGAGGCCGCAGACCTAGCAGCGAGGGAAGTGGCATCTGCCGAATTTTTCGGCCTCGAGCCAGCCATGAGGATATCATACAATGCTGCTAAATCAACCATATTAAAATGAATGGAGAATAGCTCCCAACAATACTGGAGCTTGTAGAAACAGAGCCAGGAACATTATTGGACTTACCAGACAGGAGATACGTATAGTGACTGGTCTTTTTACGGGTCACTGTCGACTGAGAGTACCCATGCACAGAATGGGACTAACAGAAGAGACCGAATGTAGACTCTGTATGGAGGATGACGAAACAGTCAGACATGTACTGTGCGAATGTCTGGCTATTGCACGTTTACGTCAGAATACTTTCGGTAAACCTCAGATCGACTCAGAAGATCTGAACAGTGTCTCACCTAAACTGATAGCCGGCCTTTTTGGAGGATTAGGCATACAGTGGTGAGAAACCACTCAAAAGTGAGCCACAATAGACCCAATGGTGGTCGCAGTGGAAGGGCTGCAAGGCCCACTCACATATGAATCATCAATCATCAAGGATGATACAAATCTACATTTTATCCAAAAGCAACCTAAATTTTTAAATTATATTCAATCTTCTCAAAAAACATTTTACATAATTTTTCAAAATAAATTAAAACCATTTAATTTTAACCATTTTTTTAAAGCTTTATAGGTATATGTTATTCTACTTTTTTACAAATATAGTCTAAATTTAGAAAAAAAAAACGAACAAAAAAAATGTCTTACCAGAACAGGTTCCGAAGAGAAATCAAACACCACCGACTGTCTAAAGGTTCCGAAAATGTTCGTACTAAATACCACATGTATCCGGTACTCTACTGGCAAGTAGGACTCATGGTGAGCCATTGGCGAAATCCATTCTTGATCATTCTTTAGCTCAATTTTGCAATTCTTTACTAGGATCGTGTTTATTGAAAAGTGATTCCTAAAAAATATAATAATAGTTATTTATATTACTAATACGATATTAGTTTTATTACAGTAACGAGTAGGGAATATAAGACTCGTGGTAACCACACCAGTGCTGTAATCAGCCTTACCGTAAGTGTGGTATCCAACATTTTATCTACGGCTCAGATTTTTGGTTATTTATGTCGTACCATTTGCACACGAATGTCACAAACGCCAACATACCGCATTTTCAGTTATGCCTTTTCATTGCATCATATTTTATAGAATGCAAAAAGATGACAAATGCATCCTGACATACAGAGTCTCCGAAAAGGATTTTACTATTTAAAAAACTTATAACTCATTTAGTATTCAATTTAGTAAATATTTTTATTTATAAAATTAACTACAAAATGTGGAAATTTATTAACGGAAACGTTCTCTGAAATTGGCAAACATGCACGGGGACACAGAGTTCTTGTGGAATTGCTTAAATTTTATCGCGAATTCTATGCGTCAACTAATTTAGATTTATAGAAATTTCAGTGTACACCTCTGATTTAAGGAACCTCCACAAAAAAAATCCATGGCAGTTAAGTCAACACTTCTGGGAGGATAATTCATTTCTCCATTGTTCGATTTTACCTCGTGTTTGCCAATTTCAGAGAACGTTTGGAGAAAACGGCGCACGTGGGAGGACAACATCTCGACAGGATGATGCTTCACAAATTAATTCCCACTTTACTATTTACTAAATGTTCAACTTAATGAGTTATAATTTTCTTAAATAGTAAAAACCTTTTCGGACACCCTGTATTAAAAAATGAGACAAGATACAATTGCCAAACGACAAATCTTCCTTAAAGCACTAAGGTTGAAAATGTGTAGATGTTTTTTCTAACCTCTGGTTCTAGAGGGGAAACTATATCTAACCAAACAGAACCACCCACCCCCTTTTTAAATCGAAAAAAAAGGTACAATTTTTATTTTAAGGTACAAAATTATACTTGATATTGTATTAAAGTGGAACCGCGTCATCAAAACCTTGATGGGAGGAAAGGGAGTAGAGGGGTACATACAGTGGCACGCACTTCCTTTAATTTTAGCTCACACTACTACTATACTATAGTAGTGTGAGCTATAGTAATCCTAATTTTTTAGAGAAAAAAAAAGTTGCTCCGATTTCAAAAATTTTTATAGATCTTTGCGTTTCAGATGATTTTGAAACTTTTTTGTTGCGCCGTCTGTCTGTCTGTCTGTCTGTCTGTAGCGACCAACGCGCATAACTCAAAAACCGCTTACCCGATTTTAATGAAATTTGGTACCAAAAATTAGAGTTTATGTAAAAATATGGCGTGTATGATATCAAACGAAAGGTAATTGCGTCTGGAGTTAAATAAAATATATTTTACTTTAAAAAAAAGGGTGGGGGTAAATTTAAAAAAATAGTGTTTATGTGGAAATATGGCGTGTGTGATATCAAACGAAAGGTAATTGAGTCTGGAGTTAAACAAAATATATTTTAGTTTAAAAAAAAAGGTGGGGGTAGATTTGAAAAATTAAAGTTTAAGTCAAAACATGGCTTGTGTGGTATCAAACGAAAGGTAAGTGAGTCTGGAGTTCAATAAAATATATTTCAGTTTTTAGTTATATTAGCTCACACATACACTATAACTATAGTACCTAGTGTGAGCTTAGGTGCCCATAGATTGGCAGAGTATTTTTATTGATATTGATTTCCAAAACGAGGCACTGCACTAATTAGTCATTAGCTTACTATTTTACTTCCTTTTTATTGATGTCTTCTTCTAAACGATTTCATTAGAAAGGAACATATATACTCTCATCTGGTTTTTACGAACATTTTGATTTACCCGGGCTTTGCCGTTTTCTATTCGTTGTTGTTTTGACTGTTTTATGTCAAACAAATTACCACCGAGCTTTTTACAAAACAAATTACCGTTTTTGCAACTAAATCAATATTTGCACACATTTTAATATAATTTTGGATTCTCTTTTTTGTTTAGGATATTTATTTATTAGGTAAGTACCTATTTTATCTCTCCCTTAAAAGGTCATTGTTTTATCATACACATATAAAGCGGCACACTGCATGTACAAAGTGAAACACTAAGCTTCTTTAGTTAGATTTTGCCGCAAAATTTGGTTTACCATAGCTATGACGCGGTGCCACTTATATACATCCTCAACTATAGTCCATAATTTTTCCCACATAATCATTTTTCAATATCTTTCATAGAGAGTCTAGCTGTATTCACCTTTTTTATGTTCTTGTACACATTAACAAATCTATTAACAGAGGTAAAAATAAAAATTTATAAATGTTTTTTTAGCATTTTAGGTCTCTTGTTAAATTACGAATTTGGTATTTGCCACCTTACCCTTATGTTAGCTTTATTATTAGATATTTAAATTTTAAGTTTAAAGAAAGAAAAGCAAATTAAATTTATTTTTTATATAGAAAAATTGGTTGTTGAATGTAAGGAAGTAAACGTTGGCATTAACTTATAATATATTAGAAAATATTAGTCCTTTGGGGCGTGGTTGAAAACCATAACTTGTGTTCAAAAACCTTAAGTTTTTTTATTAATTTCCTCAAAATTATGTTTTTTATTACTATGTAATTTTTTTTCCTTTTCTATAAAAAAGTTTTAAACAAAAGATATGCTTTCCAACCAACCAACAAGAGTAGTGATTCCCATAAGGGCTTTTAAATTTTATTTCCTAAAGCTTGGTCTTGCTTGACTGCGTTTAACAACAAACTATATAAAAAAGAAATTTCATTAAATAATGAAATGTCCCACAGGATAAGGTCTTTTTATAAACCGATCGTAATTTATTTTAAAAGGCTTCAGGAATACGAAAATCAAGCAAGAATTACACAAAATGACACTAACTGAATGTAATGTTTTTTATAACAATAAGTTGTTTAATAAGCCTATTCATTACAACATTACTTACTACGTGTGTGTTGTGGACAAATATTATTATTTTAGGTTTAGAATAGAAGATGGTCCTAAAAAATCTAAAGGTTTAAATAATAACATAATAATGAAAAGAACAGAATTTTTCACCACTTTCCAAAACGTCAAATTATTAAACTAAAAAATAATTAACTCGTATTTTTATTTGTATAAAAAAGAACGAATGTGGAATACCAATGTTTTACATTTTGAAGTGGTGTGTACAAACTGTGAAATAAAGTCAGAAAACTTTTTGTAGGGAGTGTGTTAAAGTGTGATTTTTTTTTTCTGTAAGGCAAACTCTCTAGATAGTTAGAAATTTTATTATGATTAGTTAGTAAGACGTTTAAAAAAAAGTGTCGCCCTCTGTTTTATTTTAAACAATTTTAGTTAACTCTCACTTTTCGCAAATCGGTTTAAGATTAATATCGCACCGAAATTTTTGAAAAATAAACAATTAACAAAGTAAAAAATACGTAAATTTTCATGAGGGCGACTGTATTTCTCACAATACGAGTGGGGAGTGACTAGATGATCTTACCTGTGAGTGTCTTGAAGTAGAGCCACCGCCTTCAGCGGCCTCTTGGTTTTAAGCAGAAAAGTCCAATTGTGCCGGCTGTTCTTTGAAGATACAGTGACAGACGGAGGACAATTGCAGCTGTCGTCGACGTCCTCGATTTTTTCGCACATTAAGCTGTTTGGATTGGTCGATTGCACCCATTTTTCGAGAAGCTCCTCGGTGTAAGACTTGCCTGTCAATAAAAAAAAATAATACAAATAATATAGCCACCAAAAAAGACGATTTTCAATAACAATATTATCACAAACCATCCAAAACCTTTTTGTAAACAATAGAAACAAGACAAAGACAAACTAGCACCATTTAGAGAAATAATTTTCTTTTATAATAATAACAATTGTCTATAATAAAAAGCAAGACTCACAAGAAGAACCTGTAACATGAAATTAAAAATGAAAGCATATAAAAAAGAAAATTTGGAAAGCATACTAGCTAATCCTTAAAAAATAGAGAAAAATAATAGTGATAAAAATGAAATAAATTTTAATACAAATAATTTATTTGAAGTTATGGAAACCATCTTTTAAATTTATTCAACATAGCATTAGCAAATGGTCCTTTTCCAAAGGCATGGAATGAAGCTACAGTTGTTCATTTTTAGATAAATTAATACATTACCGATATATGTACGGAAATTAGCGATAAAGCGGAGTTTTGTAATAAAAAAATATTACTTTAATTAAATTACCTAATATTAAACTGAAAAAACCAAATAAAAAAGAATGGAAACAATCCAGTCTACAGGCTACTTATACTACTTGGTGTATACAATCAACTGTGATAATCCTAAGACGTTTATTTTCCATAAGGAGTGGTTTCCATGCTTGATTGGCTAAAATGCACAATGCGACTCCATGCAAAACATTAGCTTCAGACCATTGAATCCTGTGATCATTTGACATTTCATTATGCCCTAATTGGGCACTTTCTTGTTGTTCCTTTTCTGTAACCTGAAGAGAGCGTTTTGTTACCACTCACATGGGATTTTGATTTTTTGGTTTTGTCTCAGTTACAAAACTCCTTATTGTATTTCACTATAAGAATGAGGATCCTGTTTTAACATTATAGTATTTGGCTATTCGTCTTATGCTTTCTGAAACCCCTTGAAAATTTGGAAAGTTAATAATACTAAACCAATTATTAATCTGAGAATTTTAAGTCATTTATAATGTTGATTACTTCTGCGGTTAATTATATATTAATTCTATAAATAGTTAAAGCTCTTAAATACAAACTTCTTATGAGTCCTTGTTTCGCAGCAACAGAATGATTATCATTAAAATGTAGATACTGTCCCGTGTGTATAGGTTTTGTTATATACGGCTTAGCTTACCAAAGAGTTCTTTCTCCCTGGCTCTTTGGAGCCTCATTTCTCTGTATCGAAACCTTTCTCGCCATTCTATTAATTCTTCTTCGCCGTGAGCTTGGATGCATTGGATACCGAATCTAAAACAAAAGTCATACATTTTATTCCTGATATTCTTAAAAAATGTACAAATTCGATGTTTTTGGGGGGTTTCAGGTATTTCTAGAGGAGATAAAAAAAACTTACCCACACTTGTGAGACTCGTTTTTTAAGAGATGAATAAAGCTTTAAGCCGCATTTTGATCTTTTAAGGTTAGTTTAACATAAGGAGTGGTGCACGAATTACGATCTCGTGAATTCTAGCATTTTTTGGTGATGTAAACAAGTTTCCAAAAAGTTGCTGCCAAAGGTTATAATTTGATTATAATTATCACCAAAAACAACAAAAAAAAATCTTATCATTCCACCTGTATTAATCAATCCAGTGACCTTCTATCTTTACTAACTTATTAGCGGTCTTACTTGGCGACGCACTGGCTGTGTTGCCAACTCTATTACACTTAATCAGCAGGATTTAAAGGACCTTCTTGAAAACAAGTTTCGGGAAACGGTGCAAGCCCTTAACACCACTTTTGAGACTCTAAAAACCGATTTTATGAACATAGCCGCCGAAAAACTTTTATCATTATCGGGCCAAGCACAACCGTCTACTAAAACTACACAAAAGAAGTATTCAGACATTCTTAGAAATAAGACACAGCCTGCTGTTTTAATCAAGCCTAAACATGAATCTCAAACCAACGATCAAACCAAAAAACCTCTCCTTCAAAATATCAATCCTGGGAAAGAAAATATTTATATTTCAAAGATTAAGTGCACCGGCAAAGGTGATGTCCTTATTGCCTGCAAAAATTCGGAAGACTAAAACCGATTTAAATGTCTAGCGGAAGAGAACCTTTCAGATAAATAGGAAATTCGCGAAATTCATGGAATAAATCCCAGAGTTAGGATAGTCGGTTTCACAGAAGCATTATCAGAGGAACAATTATCTGCAGTTTTAATTAATAAATTTATTTCAGGCCCTCTTGCAGGTAGATAGGTACACATATTATACACAATATATTATATATTATTAAATTACGGAAATGTTTTTATAGGGTATGACAGTTACACAGTATATGATTGACTTTCCATTCCGCGTTGTTTCAACTGTAACAAATTTTATCAGTCTTCTAAAAATTCCGAAAAAGCGGTCACTTTTCCTAGATGCGGAAGAGAAAAGATTTCGCCTCCAACAGCGTGCGGTGTACTAATTGGGTAAAACTTAAACAAGCTGATGAGAGTATCAAAACTGATTATGCTGTTTGATATATTAATAAATACACTGCATATAAAAATGCCTTAACAAAGCTCCCTCTCAATTAGACACCGTGTACATATTAATTTACTACCAAAATTGTTAGGAACTTAGAAGTAAAACCGGCAACCTCCTTTATTCAACTTAGACGATTAAAACGTAATTTCACTTACTGAAACTTGGCTAGTACCTAGCATTTCTGATAGAGTTTACGAAGAGCGATTTTAACGTTTATCGCCTTGATAAAACACAGAGTCCACAGGTCTGACGAGAGGAGAAGGCGTCCTCTTAGCAGTCAATAATTCTTCTAATCAAGTACTTTTCCCTAGAACAATAACTACCCTTATTTCAAATTTCACGGACATTGCTGGACTAAAAATCCACCTTCAAAAATCGTTTCTGTATATAGTTATAATTTATATGCAACCTCCAGTACGCTCTGTGGATATTGAAAATATTCACCATTTATTTAATGCACTAGATATCATTTATAACAATAAGTTTATAATTCTTGGTGCCTTTAATGTCCCTCAATCTGCGAATTTTTAGACTCTAAAAATAGAAAACAATATCGTGATTCACTGGTAACTAAATTTAATATATATTATAAACATCCTACAACTGACTCAGGTGCAGTTTGTTGAAAATTTTTTGGCAACTTTGCAGAGTTGCTAAAAAAAAAACCTCCAAAAAATCCTGAATCCTGATATTCACAAAAAAGAGGGACTGCATAAAAAGCTGAAGAATAATCATAATCCTGAAATTCATGATCAATCTACTCAACTGAGATCGTCCCTAAAGCTTAAAATAAAGCGACTGCACGTAAATTTTATACATACCGTTAAAAGAAACATATAAAAAGCGATCCCTCTAAATTTTGCATAATATAATGCAGATATTTCTTCTATTGACTCCGTTGCCCAAGGGTTTTCTGACTTTTTCAAGAGTGTCTTCAACTCAGATCCTATACCACTTTCCTATAATCACACGTTTAATATTAACGGCAGGAGCCCATCTTATTCCAAGCTTTGTTATCCGAGATAGTGCCTTTATTTTCGCAATACCTCTGTGTAAACTCTACAAAGAATCCAAAATCCCATTAACGTGGAACGTTAGCAAGCGTGCTCTATTTTTAAATCCGATGATAAATCAAAAATTAAAAACTGCAGACCCAAAACTATAATAAATAACAACAAATCAGCAAGCTTGCATCATCAGATGAAAGGATTTTAAACAAAAAAATTAGAAATTCACTGATTGGAACTCCCCTCGCGCATAGTTTTACCTAACTTTCTAACTTTTAAGAAAGTTAAATTGAAAATTTGACCTTCTAGATGCGACTTTTCAAATTAAAAACCAACTCCTTCCGTTGGGGAAGGGTTAGCTTACTTATGGTCTTTAGGGGGTAGTAAAAGTTTTTTTGTTTTTTTTTTTGGATTTTTTTCTTGGTAAGTACAACCCAAAAGTCATACCCATATAAAAATAAAAAAGGTTTTCACTCTTTTTTCATTTCTTGAGGAAAGAAAAAAATTTAATGAACTAAAAGAAGAAAAGGGGGTGAAGTAAACCTTCATTCTGTAAGAGGACAATAACTGAATATGAGTTCTTTTGGGGGGATAAACCTTTGACATTTATTGGCAGTTGGTTGATTGCTTTTTCTTTATTTTCAGTTTTCCACAAGTTAATTAATTACCTTACACATGCTGCTGTAATTGGTTGTGCTGCTTCTTTGCACATGCTGCTGTAATGTGTTGTACTGCTTCATTGCACATGCTGCTGTTAAATTTTTTGAGCCTACAAACTGTAGGCAATGGCGATGGATTAACTCCATCAAGGTAGGGTTCATTCTTTTAGGTCTTAAGTTTAGGTTGTTCTAATTTTATAAATAATTGTAGGAACCGGGCATTTATTTCACCTATTTTTATTTCAGTGTACAACCTGAAGAAGCTTATGCTCTCGAAACATGTAGTTGTAAAAAAAATAAAACTAGTGGAGAACGACTGAACTTGTTTGATTATTATCGTGTTTACATTTACCCCTAGCAATATTTGCCTAGGGGTAAATGTAAACACACTTTTGAGGTAAATGTTAACACACGTGGGGAATTGTAAACATAGCTAAAATAATTAATAATTTAATTCCAGGTGCCTCGAAAATATGTGCGCAAGACAAATTGGCCATCATACAGTAGGAGGAGGATTTGCTGAACGCTATAGCTGATGTGCAAAACAGGAATTAGACATAATGTGAAGCTCAAAGTTTCTACAATGTTCCGATATCTGTAATACTTCATCGGCTCAATGGTCAAAGGAATTGCTTAGATTCCACTGGTCCCGATCGCAAAATGGCGTTTAATGCAGATGTAGAATCCAACATTGTAGATTGCCTACTGGCCAGGGCAAGATATCTGTGCGACAAGGATGAGCTAAAATACCAGTTTACATTTACCCCGACTTCTTGGGATAAATGTAAACATACGACAGTTTTTTAAACAATTTTTTTTTCTTAAAAGCACTTTTGTTTTTTTGTTAATTTTGTTCTTAGAACAAAGGATAATGTCCAAATATTACCACAAAATTTTTGTATAATTTTTTTTATAAATGCGAGTGTCTATTTCTTGATTTCAAATCTGAAATTTCTCAAAATGGTCAAAATCGTTTACGTTTACCCCAGTCGACCCTAGTAGCCGAAGCCCTGAAGATTTTGGGAACTTATTTTCTGTCAGCAAACATCGATAAAACTGTTCCTTGATCAATTCTAAGCAAAATTTGTTATATGAATAGGGGGGAGGTTCTGATGGGTTTAGGCGCAAAATGCAAAAAAAGTTATACATTCGAGGAACTTTTTTTCTTAGTAATGCATATATGTTTATTAGTGAAAGCTATACTTAAGCTAAGTATAAAAAATAGTATGACTAATCTCGAATTCTTAACTTTTTTTGCATTTTGCGACTAAACCCATTGGAAAATAGGAAGGGTTTATATAGACATGTTTTCTTAGAATTGCTCACTGAACAATTCTATTAATTAGTAATATTTCTACCTTTTCTTGATTAGTCAACGTATTTTTTAAATAAAAATGAACATCAACTGTTACCTGCAACTGCCAGTTTCCTTCCAGTTATCGCACAAAACGTAATTGTCCGACTTGAAGCCCCTCGGGGGCGGTCTCCAAAACCAGTCGTGACCATCGTCGGACATAATCATGCGTTCGTGCAGTTCCGTTTGACAGTGAGCGCGCAAGTCCATCTTGTCCAGAAAGGAGACATTGCAGTAGATGCAGGACACTATGGAAGGTGGTCTCGGGTCCATCTATGTAAGAATATTAGGTTTGAGAGTGGGTCATGTTAATTGGCGTCTATACACTTATGGGCTTGACAGGGAATGAGAGATGAAGCTGGGAGAAGATCCAATCTTCCGTGTTATGTGACTGTTCTTTGAACTAACAACGAACATGAAAAGAAGACCCGTTGTAGGCGAGGTTGGTATAGAACGATATAACAAATAATATATATTGAGGAACGTATATAACTTATCTTAAAAAATCACGACAGCTTCCATCTCTGTCAAACACAATCGCTCTGACAGCGAAACAGATATGTTCGACTGAGTGCGACCAGAACCTTTCCATATATTAAATATAACGCGTAGTAATAATTATTTGTCCCGTTTTGAACTCATCTGAGAATGCCGCGGACATCTTGCATCTCTCTTAAACTCTCCGACCTTAAGTGCAAAAGAGGTATGGCGAATTAGACCGACTCGATAAACTAAACTGGCACCCGAGAGTTCGCCATGACACGAGGTGTATTCTTGACTGTTCGTGAGGTGAGGTAAGGTAAGCGCTCACCAAATCTCAAGACGCTATCCTTGACGGCCGTGAGGTGAAGTTAAGTGCACCTTTTTCCACGGGAAATGCATCCAAGGGAATTTATAACCTTACTTTTGTCAGTTTTGTTTTGGCGAGCTTTTTCTAGAGTGTGGAGGTCATTAACATTAATTTTTTACCCATTTTTATAAAAAAATTGAGAACATTAAAACACTTCTCTCAAAACCTGACCACCTAAGGTAAGGTAGTAAGATCATCGGTAGTCTTAACTCCACCCGTAAAAGTGAATATTTCGCTCACCTCACTTCACGGGCATTCAAGAACAAACGTCTTGGTCACTCAAGTGCGTGGTGTGGTTTTTTTCCGTGATACTTTTAGAATAAAAGACAATTTTTTTAAAGAAAATACTATTAATACATACTATTTTCTCAATCAATATCATGGTTCAAAAGGGTACTGTGTGTAAAAAACTTAATGTTTTGGATGAAAAAACGTGCGCAGGAAAGCAAAAACGCGACGCTGTTTGGTGAGGCGTGTAAAAGCTCTACCCGTCAAATATGACATTTATAACCTCCTAGTTATGTAACCAATATAATACTTTTTCTTCATCCTATACATCTTGTATTATTTATAAATAGGGGGTTATAAATGTCCTATTTGACAGGTATAGCTTAAAATGGGCTAAAAACAAGGTTTCATTCGAATCCTTTGTATTCCAAGTTTATACCAAGTTTATACATGATTCAAACCTTTTTGGGGTGTAAATGTATAACTGATCATAGCATATTGATCGGGCTTACCTTTGTTTTTGGAATGCTCATTAAAGTGGAATTCATCTTTGATTTGTTAGTACTTGAAACAGGTGGGATTCTACTCTACTGGACTAAGATGTTGAAACATTTTATGCTGAAACTGAAACATAAAAATACTGTATAAATGGAACAACGAGATTACAAACTGCGTTGACTTACTAAATCCGAGACCTCTATGCTCGACTTTGTGCTGGTCAAATTCCTAACTTCATTTTTACATTCCCACCTAGTTTTAGCAGAGGAAACGTTAAAATTGGTCAAAATTACTTTGAAGATGAATACCTCAAAAACTACCAATAAATGGAAGTGATTTTCGATTAAACGCAATAACTAACAATGTTACCGGAGCTTTGGTTTTGGAGAAATATCAGAAAAGGCAATAATTTGTTAACTATAAAAGAAACTATCCAAAAACGTTCGATCGTTCGATAACATTATAAACTGTTGAAACTAAAAATGTTATCAGAACATTGGTTTTAGAGATATTCGTGAAAAATAGAAAATCCATTGGACTATCTTTGCGTAGCATAATTTTCGAAGGTCTAGACAAAGTCTAAAAGAAATTTCAGACTAGAACAAGATTACTTTAAGGGTTGAAAATTTATAATACTAAACCTTTAAATTATAAAAGATATAGAAATACCGCTTTGAAAACTCGATTCAACTCTTGTCTTGTCTTGATCTTTTCTGGGATCTTCCTCTGTTAAGGAAATTAGCCAGCCCTCTTCAGTAGACTCCAAGCTAGTCTGACTCCAGGTCACTTGGAGTCTGGCTTCTATTCTTCTTGTGTAGTTATGCCTTAAGGTTCTTTAAAGTCTATTATTTTGATCTTCATGTGAAGTGTCCCTTTTCCAGCTTCCTTCTTCCAGTTTTCTTGCTGTCTTCTTTTATTCTCTCTCCATTCGTTATTTTCTATTTCTAGATCGCAAACGTATGCCAGATACCCCCTGCCTTTATCCACCACAAAAAAAATTTCAAAAAAGACAATGGTTAGAATAACATCAACTTTAACCTCCAAACATAAATTTAGGGAAATATATATTTTTTTAATGTTTTGGTTTGGTTTGCTTCAGATTCACACACACACACACAGGATCCCGAGAATAAAGTCAGGCAAGCTTTTTAAATATGTTAAAAAGAGGCCCTGTAGTCGAACCATATGAGTTGTGTTAAGTTTGGTAGATAACAAAAAGAATTGTGCCAAGGGAACTCCTGTTTTTAGTGTTTGACATTTACCAAAACAATTTTCAATTTTTGTTTTCTATCTTTCAGGAAGCTTTTATACAAATTTCTTCTTATCTCAGCCTGTTTTAATACCTTGAAAACCTTTGTCATGAGAGATAGTATCAAAACCTTTTTGAATGTCAATAAATAGGCCAGAGACAATGTTTTTATCTAGGTTTTTTACTATATAGATGTTAAAGTTTAACAAAGTGAGCTCTGTCTTTATTTGGGGTAAAAACCCATAATGATTTTCAGGCAAGAATTTATTTTTGTTTAAAAATTCATATATTGCTTTTTGGCAATTTTTTAATTTTTTTTTTGACATTATGGGTAATAATGCAATGGGCCTATATTTACTGCAGTTATCTTTTTTCCCTCCTTTATGTATTGGTATTATATGTCAGCTATATCTTGTTTATCATTTAAAGTTTAGTTATTTTCAGGTATGAATTAGATTTTAGATTTAAGATTTTTATTGAAAACATTTCAAATATAAATACAGAAATTTTTACATTCTTTAAAAAAAAATTATTCTCTTATTTGTTCTGAAAGCGAGGAACTTAATCCTGTAGTACTTTTATCTACAAACAAATAATAGAAGACAAGAAAAAAATTCAACAAGTAAAAGAAATAGGTAAAATAGCTTATTAAAATTTTATATATACTAACTTTTTATTACAAATACAAACTCTTTACATCCTAATATAAATAAACAAATAAACCTTTATTATTTAATATTGTAAGTTCATTACCTCCATAAACCTAGCAAGCCCACCTCAATAAAAATTTAAAAAATGTATTTCAGAATTATGTGCTAATTTCGTCCACTTTTTAAAATTTTTGTGATGCTTTGGTTTCCACGGAAGTTTAAAAAAATGATTGGCGTGCTAGCTTTGTATACAGCTAGCAAGCTCATACAGAAATGATTAAATTAAGTGCTTTTTATGTGCTGCCGTTTGCTAAAAAGAAAATTTCATTTACCAAGTTTTTAAGTTTTTTTTTTTTTTAATGTGTGGGCTTGCTAGAATTATATAAACCTAGGAAGCCCACCTCAATAAAAATAAATCAAATACATTGCAGAATTATGTGCCCTTTATGTGCTAATTTCGTCCACTTTTTAAAATTCTTGTGCTCCTTTGGTTTCCACGGAAATTTAAAAAAATGATTGGCGTGCTAGCTTTATATAAAGCTAGCAAGCCCATACAGAAATAATAAATATTTTTATAATATTTATAAGCGAAAATAACTGCTTTTTATGTGCACCCGTTTGCTAAAAAGAAAATTTCATTTACCGAGTTTTTAAGTTTTTTTTTTTTAATGTGTGGGCTTGCTAGGTTTATATAAACCTAGGAAGCCCACCTCAATAAAAATAAATAAAATGCATTCCAGAATTATGTGCTCTTTATGTGCTCATTTCGTCAACTTCTTAAAATTTTTGTTCTCCTTTGGTTTCCACGGAAATTTAAAAAAAATAATTGGCGTGCTAGCTTTATATAAAGCTAGCAAGCCCATACAAAAATAATAAATATTTTTATAATATTTATATGCGGAAATTAAGTGCTTTTTATGTGCTCCCGTTGGCTAAAAAAAATTCCATTTACCAAGTTTTTAAGCTTTTTTTTTTAAATATGTGGGCTGGCTAGGTTTATATATACCTAGCAAGCCCACCTTAATAAAAATAAAGAAAATGCATTCCAGAATTATGGGGGGAAAAAATGTTTTACAAAAAAAGAAAATCTTTCACAGACAGCTGAGTACACAGCTAATTGTGATTCAAAAATGTAGTATTCCTTTTTTTGATAAAATTACAAGTTGAGGAGATACTGGCTGTCAAAATAACCTCCAAAAATGTATAAAAAAATAATTTTTTAGAAAAATTAATTTTTTCTTACTTATTCTTTTAAAAAATATCAATAATATTTTATTATTATGAAACTTGTTTCTATTAACAAAATATATTTAAAAAATATTGCGCTTAATATGGTATTCATAAACGTTTATACCAAAAAAAATTACCAACTAATTTTTTATTTCAATTTATTGCTCTTGTTCTAATACACGACTTTGCCCAATTTTATATTTTAATTGAGTTTTTTAAAAAGTTATTCTCAAAAAAGTTTAAAAAATCGCCAACTTTGATGCTCTGTATCTCGAAAAAGAAAGGGTTTTGACTCATGGATTATAGGAACTTTTTTATCAGACATGACCTCCTCTATCACCTGTTGGCCTATGGCCCCTAAGTTATGGGACACCCTGCAGAAAGCTAGCACGCCAATAATTTTTTTTACATTTCCGTGAAAACCAAAGGAGAACAAAAATTTTAAAAAGTGGACGAAATTAGCACATAATTCTGGAATGAATTTTATTTATTTTTATTGACATGGGCTTCCTAGGTTTATAATTTTTTAAAATTTCCGTGGAAACCAAAGCAGCACAAAAATTTTAAAAAGTGGACGAAATTAGCACATAAAGAGCACATAATTCTGGAAGGAATTTTCTTTATTTTTATTGACATGGGCTTCCTAGGTTTATATAAACCTAGCAAGCCCACACATTAAAAAAATACTCTGCCAATTTATGGGCAATTAAGCTCACACTAGATACTATATTTATAGTGTAGCTAATATAACTAAAAACTGAAATATATTTTATTCAACTCTAGACTCAATTACCTGTCGTTTGATACTACACAAGCCATGTTATTACTTAAACTCAAATTTGTTAAATCAAGCCCCACTTTAAAAAAAAAACTAAAATGTATTTTGTTTAACTCCAGACTCAATTACCTTTCGTTTGATATCACACACGCCATATTTTCACATAAATTCTAATTTTTGAAATTTACCCCCACCCTTTTTTGTTAAATAAACTAAAATGTATTTTGTTTAACTCCAGACTCAATTTCCTTTCGTTTGATATCACACACGCCATATTTTTACATAAACTTAATTTTTGAAATCTACCCCCACCCTTTTATTTGGCTTGTGTTTGGTGGATTTTGCTCATTTTTAAATGGGTCTATCTCGAGTCAAAACCCAGCTTAGGTACCAAATTTCATTAAAATCGGGCCAGCGGTTTTTGAGTTATGCGCGTTGGTCGTTACAGACAGACAGACAGACAGACAACACAACAAAAAAGTTTCAAAATCATCTGAAACGCAAAGATATATAAAAATTTTTGAAATCGGAGCAACTTTTTATTTCTCGAAAAAATTAGGATCACTATAGCTCACACTACTATAGTATAGTATATGTGTGAGCTAAAAACTTAAAAAATTGGTAAATTAAATTTCCTTTTTAACAAACGGGAGCACATAAAAAGCACTTAATTTTCGCATATAAATATTATAAAAATATTTATTATTTCTGTATGGGGTTGCTAGCTTTATATAAAGCTAGCATGCCAATAATTTTTTTAAATTTCCGTGGAAACCAAAGAAGCAATCAATCAATCAATGAAAATACGCTATATTGTCATAAAATTACAATAATTTACATCAGTGTTGACAAAGCAAATTTATATATACAAAAAACACATCATGTCTGAATCCGCAAAAGCATACTTCTGCAATTTACTCAGCAGCGTTCTGTGATTTACGCAATCAAAGGCTTTTGAAAAATCGCAGAACACTGCTGCTACCGATTCAGATCTCGAGTTCAACCCAAAATAGATATCCTCAAGCAAATTAAATATGGCATCTGATGTATTTTTGTTTTTTTGAAAGCCAAATTGGGCATATGTGACAATTTCATTACTCACTAAATATGACACTTCTTATTTTAGCAATTTTCTCAATCAACTTAGAAAGAGACGACAACAGAGCTATAGGTCTAAAGTTTGAAGGTTCATCTACACTGCCGCCTTTATGTAGTGGAAGAATTTTTTTTTCAAGCTATCTGGAAAACATCCTGATAAAAACGATCTATTTATTAAGTTCGACAATGTATGGAGTAGGAAGACTAAGAAGTATTCGGGTCGATAAGCCATCTATCCTACAGGACTTTTTGTTTTTGTACCGATTTTAGAGCTTCCTTGACCCCGTTTATGTTTGTTGGATAAAGAATTTTTTTTTCGATCGATTCAAATCACCAATATACAGTAGAGGATCAACAGAACATGATGTACCCCCATTAATTTCTCCGCGATTGTACAATAACACTCGTTCATCTGATTCGGATCTACATTTGGTTATTTCTGTTTAAGATTTATAGGGTATTTGACAAATTTTAGAAAAGAGTTTAGAATGATACATAGATCTCTAATTTGCTACGCAAAATTATTAAAATAGTATATTTTATCATGACTACATTTAAAATCAAGTTTTCTAATTTCCGATGGTATGATGTCACAGCGCAGTAAACTCGCGGACAAATACACGGCATTCAAGTGTTTATTTGTTTTTGGTCTGTGTTTTTACTGTTTTTTATGTAAAAAAATGTTCTATAAGTGGTATGTAGTGCCTCAGTGTTCAAATACTAGCATAAAAACACCTGAAAAACTATTTATTCATGTGCCTACAGCAGTAAAAGAACGAAAAAAGTGGCTAGAACTTGCTCGAAGAGACCCAAGGGTCTTATCTAATACATCTTCACTTTACATTTGTAAAAATCACTTTGATGTGAGTATAACTAAATTGTTTCTATTAATTTTTCTTACGTTGTCTATAATATATATGACTATTACGTAAATGAGGATGAAATTTTTGAGGTTATATAAACATAACCTAGACAAGGGGTGAACAACTATAATAGGTAGAAAGGTGTACAAAATTTTAGGCAGTGCTAGGCAGTTATTAGGCAGGACTAGGGAGTACCTCTAAAGGCTGGATTAGGCAGTGCACATGCAGGCTAAATATATTGTAAAGTGGCATATTAAACAAAAAAGCAAAACATATAACCTAACATATAACAATATCGTAAAAAACTTTCAGTTATATACAAAACAACTCATCAAATACATCAACATTTTAACGTTTCTAAATTCCGCAATACAAAAATAACTGTTGTTGGCAAAAAAGCCTGCCACCATAAAGGAATTCAGCATTGGCAAGTTGGAGCTATCGGCTTTGGAGAATACGTTTTCCATTGAAAATGTTTTTTATAAGCAAAACACAACATAAAATCTAATTTAGGACGATAATTCGCACTTTAAACCAAAGCAAACATTACCATCCATAAGAAAATAACACCGAAAATAGGTTCGTTCGAGGCGTTTACTGTTTTGTGACGTCACTCGCAGCTGATCGGTAAACCGCCTGTTTTGAATCACGTGGCTAATTGTTTTAATTCAATGAATTTATTTAATTAAAAGAACTATGAATTTGAGAAAAAATTAAACAAAAAAGTTTGTTTTTAGTATTTCCAAAACCTAAAGAGATATCTAAAAATAAATATATATTTATTTTTTACTACTGTCAAACACCCTATTCCTTTGCCAACTTTAGTGTCTTTTTATAGATTCTTTTATATATTATTATGTAATTTGCAAACAATGTATCACTAAATTGTTTTTTAAGTGCAACCAGAAATCTCAAGTTTTTTGAGGATACCCTGATGGCCTTTGTTACCCATTTTCTTATTTTTTATTTTTCTCACTGGAAATGATTGGTTAAAAAGATCGACCAACATCTGAAGAAAATGACTAAAAGGGTCGGTACAAATAAAGCAGTCTGACCACAACATTTTTTTACAGTTTTGAGTAAATAACTTGAAATTAGATTTACTAAATATTCTGCCATATCTAATATTATTGGGTACTACCAATGAAGGCAATAGCACATACAATAGAATCGCCTCATGATCTGACATTCCTGGAGAGACTACAAGACATTTAAGATCTTGTTCAATATTAGTACAAGCATAATCAATTAGTTTTCTTGATGTACTAGTAATTCTCGTGAATTCCCTAACAGGTATTCTTACATTAAATGAACTCAGTAAGTTTTTTAGATTAATCATAGCATCATCATCCTCAGCATAGAAATCTATGTTAGTCTCCTCCCAAAACTATCAGGGACTTATATGGTATTGAAGATAGAAGAATTTCTAGCTTCTCTAGGAATTGTAAAGCATAATTTAATGAAGACACATGGAGGCACAAAAGATAAATATTTTCTGATTCACAGCATGCAAGAGAAAACTCAAATTTTTCTCCACAATAAGATGATTAAAGTTCCTTAATTCTGTAAAGCAAAACTTGCGCATAGACTCATCCCTAACCATTATTAATGTTTCCCCCTGCTTAAAAATGTTTCTACTATATTTAGAAGTAATAGTGTAACCCTCCAAGTCACAAGGCTCTTCCATTTCTAACCAGTGTTCTGTGAGAAATAAAACATCTGGGAAATTTAATTCTGACAGTAAACCAAAAGAACTCATTTATTTTATTCCCTAAGCCCTGCAAATTAAAAACCAAAAAACTAACCTTACCTACTCTGAGAGATTATAGTAGTCTAGTCTAAAAAAGACTAGTTTCATCAGTTTCTGATAGGTCATCCAAATCTGAACAAATGTCTACTGTGTCGATTTGTACTGAATTAAAATCCCTGCATGTTGATGTTTTCAGAAACACCAAATTTGATTGAATTATAATAATGAAAATTTTCAACAGTTAACTTAATATAATTAGATATTACGTGCATATCCATACGGCTTAAATATATTGAGTTTCTCACAAAAAAGTTACGAGAAATGGGAAACCCATTTGTATCAAATTGTAGGAGTTTCAGATTATTGTTCCTTTTTTCCAAATTTAGAACTACTTCATGTAAGATTTGATTGTGATTATTTAAGTAGTTTTTATCAAAATTATTTTCGAGTGTTGTGCAAAAAGTAAGGTTTTTTGATGGCCTCTTTCCATGAGGGGCAATATGCTGCTTTAACTTTCTGCGATCTTACGAAGGCTTTTGACTGTGTGCCACATGAAAAAAAACTTGCAGTACATAACTTTGATTTACATAGTATAGCCCTTATAAAATCATACTTAGATGGAGGTATGCAAATAGTGAAGATGGGGTCAGAATCGTCAGCAGAAGCAATTACAAGCTCTTTTGGGGTTCCTCAGGGATCCATATTGGGCCCACTATTTTTCCTAATATACATTGCTGATTTACCAGTTAACCCTTACTTGATTCATGCAGCACTTTTTGCTGACGATGTAGTTACTACTGTAAAGGATTCTTCACTAGAGAATGCCATTATGATTTCGTGTGATGCACAGAAGAGGGCGGAATATTGGTTTGCGGCAAACGGCTTGGTGTTAAATACAACAAAAACACAAAATGTTACTTTTTCATTAAAAAACATGCCAAAGGATGATCAAAATCAAAAATCAAAATCTTTATTAACGCATATAGCAGTTACAAATAAAAAAGTAGGACTGTTGTCATTTCAAAAATAAAATTACAAGTAAAAGTTAGAATAACTCACACAGTTGGAGTAAAACTTTTTATCACAGTTTATCACTTCATTCATCAAGATGGCGGTTTAACACATAAAAATGTACTTAATTAAGAGAACAGCATAAACAACAAGAACCATCACAATTAAAACATAATTTTTACAACAAATCTAAAAAGATAACAATTCAGGCAAATAAAATTTTTTTAACCTGTTTGCAAAATACATTGTAACTACAATTAAAAAAGTCAATGTTATTATTTTCTTGCATTAGAAAATTTGCAGTTTTACACATTCGATTTATAGGAATATTAGTACCATAATTAGTTACATGAAATGTTAGACTAAATAGATCTTTATTTCTGGAATTCCTAGGTGGAATGTGAAAGCTAACCTCTGAAAGAAGCTCTGGGGCATCAATCATACCGTTCAGAATTTTAAAGAGAGTGCAAGTATCAAAAAACGTTCTTCGACTTTCTAATGAAGTAAGATTTAAAAGTTTCATTATCTCATTACAATTAACTTCTTTATAGGGAATACCCAGCCTAAGTCCCACTCTTCTTAAAAATTTTCTCTGCACTCTCTCTAAGCTCTCTTTATGAACTCCATAAAAAGGCTGCCCAACTGAACTGGCATATAAGTGCACAGTAAACACCTTTTAACACATAAATATTATCTATATCTTTCAGAGTGTGAAAGAGAAACCCCAGTAATTTCATTGCTTTGTTGGTGGTTTTTTCAATATGTGTGCTAAATGATAGATCACCTTCTATCCACACTCCTAGATCTTTAACTAAGGTTTTTCTCTCTAACTCTTCAGAGTCAATAGAATAATTAAATAGAATAGGTTGTTTTATTTTATTAAAAGTAATGATATTGCATTTTTTAATATTTAAGGTAAGACTATTTTCTGTACACCAAGAAGAAAACAAATTCAATTGATCCTGCAAAGACTGACAGTCAGTAGGATTAACAATAATTTTATAAATTTTAAAGTCATCTGCAAAAGCCTTAAACTGACAGTCATAAAAAATATTTTTTACATCATTTACAAAGATGTTGAATAATAGAGTCGACAGATGTCCACCTTGAGGTACACCTGATGTTACTGTGATTTCTGAAGATATATAATTTTTTATTTTTACAGCTTGCTTGCGATTAATAAGGTTACTTTCAAACCAACTCAAGATAGAGCCATGAAGTCCCACTGCCTTTTATTTAGATAGTAAAATTTTCTGATCCACTCTGTCAAATGCCTTCGAGAAGTCTGTATAAATAGCGTCAACCTGATACTTATTCTCGAAGGCAACCAACAGAGTTTGTTCATATGTTAAGGGTTAGATATAGTGGATTGTCCTTTCATAAAGCCATTCTCTTCATTAATTATAATATTTTTAAAAAGAGGAGTCAATCTGTCAGCTACTAATGATTCAAAAATCTTTGCTATCAATGAAATTTTACTTATTGCTCTGTAATTTTTTACATCAGCTCTGTTTCTATCCTTAAAAACAGGAGACACATAAGATCTTTTCCAAAGATCTGAAAAAACACCTGAACTTAAAGACAAGTTAAAAATTTTACATAAAATGTCAGATAAAACATACTTACAGTTTTGTAACTAAGACACAGGAATCCCATCAGGACCCATTCCTAAATTTTTCTTTAACATATCAATTTTATTAAAAACATCAAACATTGACAACTTTAAAAAACCTACATTAAGACATTTATCACAATTAAATTTTTTTTTTCTGACAATGGCTTATCAAAGTCAAAGTCAGAGTACACAGAAGAAAAATGAGACCTAAACATTTCTGAAATTTTTGCCCATTATCAGATTCACACTCATTAAAGAACATGCATTTTGGAAATTCTGCACAATCTTTCTTAGAATTGACAAAGTTCCAAAAGGAACATTTATCTTGTAGCTGGTTTTCTAAATCTTTAATATGATGATAATGAACCAGTGAAATATTTAGGAGTTATTCTTGACAGCAAGCTGCTGTGGAGGAGCCACATTCAATCTGTTTGCAAAAAACTATAGGTGAACAGTGTTGTGTTGTGTTCACAGAAAGGGTACTTAGACAAGCCTATTTTGCTCTGTGCCAGAGTAGAATTGAATATGCCCTAATTGTTTGGGGTCATGCATCTGGGGCTACCTAGGTGTTCAGGGTTCAAAGAAGGGTGGTAGGGGTGATGGGTGGATTAAAGTATAGAGAGGATTGTAGAGATGCATTCAGAAATCAAAAAATTTTAATGTTTCCCTCACTCTATATTTTTCACTGCCTTTGCTATATGAAGTCTAATTTGAACTTATATGAAACACACATCAATACTCATAATTATAACATGTGAGGTAAAAATAATGTAAGATCAATCTATGGTACATTAAAAAGATGCCAAAATTCAACAAAATACTGGTGTGTCTGTGTCTATTTTCTATATGTGCTTCCTCAAACAATAAGAAATTTACAACTAAAATCTTCAAGTCAAAGTAAAACAAATATTGCTCCAGAATGCCTTCTACTTGTTTGAAGATTTTTTAAATCATAAATTTGAAACTTGAATGTTTAGTGTTATTTGAATGTTAAGTGTACTGTTAAGATTTTCATTTAAACAAATTTTACCACTATTTTATTCCTTACTATTTAGAGAGAGAAAGAAAAAAAAACTGACTTGTGTAAACATTGTTATATGTAAAACACCAATAAATTTTTACTATTTACTATTTTACTATTTACTAATTGTCTAAAAACATGTATTGGCATATATGAACGGAACCGAACCGAACCAGACCTACAAGTACCACTATAAAATCATTCTTACCCATGTCTGATATATTATATGCATCTACACTTTCAATGACCCTATCAAATCTAGCACCTGGTTTACTAATTGTTGATACAAAATAGTCTTCAGTAAACTGTTGTCTCAAACTTCCAAATATATACTTTCCAAAACACTCCGATACCAGTAGTATTTTTTGCTTATCTGCTCCCTGATTACTATTTATTTGCAAAGTCTTTTCCTGCCTATCGAAAGTCTCATTTGCAGACTGATTCTTCTATGCTGCATTTGTGCACCTTTTCTTCCCAGAAGTCAGTAGTAGTAGTAGTAATCATGCTTTATTGTCTAAAGATTTATAACATCCTTATTGACAAAGCTATCCTTACGCTATCCTATATCTAAATTTATAAAAGGTGACATTGTAAATAGAAACCCATTAATAGTAATAAAAACAGACTTCAAATAACAATTAAGTATAGCGCTAAGAATAAATTGAATTAACATAACAATAAATAAAAGAACAGTTAAAATATAAAATATGAAATAAAAAGTAACAAAATAAAATAAAACCATACACAGAAAACATAGTCATCAGTCAAAAAACAAGTAGGTTAAAAAAACAGAACAACATTATAAAACCAAAATATTCAAAAAAAAGAGAAAAAAAATACAAAATAAATAAATTTTAAAAATACAAAAAAATACAAAAAAAAATGTAAGCAACACAGAGACTAATATTTTGATCAGTTCTATAATTCAAGGAGCACAAGAATTTTAAAAACTGGATGAAATTAGCACATAAAGGGCACATAATTCTGGAATGTATTTTATTTATTTTTATTGAGATGGGATTGTTAGGTTTATATAAACCTAGCCAGCCCACACATTTAAAAAAAAAGCTTAAAAACTTGGTAAATGAAATTTTCTTTTTAGCAAATGGGAGCACATAAAAAGCACTTAATTTTCACATATAAATATTATAAAAATATTTATCATTTCTGTATGGGCTTGCTAGCTTTATATAAAGCTAGCATGCCGATCATTTTTTTTAAATTTCCATGGAAACCAATGCAGCATAATAATTTTAAAAAGTGGACGAAGTTAGCACATAATTCTGGAATACATTTTTTTAATTTTTATTGAGGTGGGCTTGCTAGGTTTATGGAGATAAGTTCATTCATAGTTTTACACTGTTTTTTAAAGTTAGACTAATTTTCTAAGGGCCAGTGTTTCAATAGAGGGTTACACCTCACCCATGGATTATCTTTGACAGCTGTCTTTTTTTGGCATGTGGTAAATATGTCAGTCATCCCTTTTTTTTAACCACCAGGTCAGGGCTAACCCTCTATTGGGAAACCGGCCCTAAAAGATTTTTATCAATTTATGTACCTAACTGATTTTGTAAGTCAGATATTTATTTTTAATTGTATGATTTTTAGGATGTAAGTGGTATTTTTTAAATAAAGTCTCTCATTTTCTTATGATATTTAGTCAAGCTATGGACATCCAAGGCTTTAGTTTAATTTTTTTAGAACTCAAGGTTTTAGTTGTAGTATTTTTTGCAAAGTTTTTTAATAGTTTATCAATAAATAGATTAGGTATATCATTCATTAACATTATTTAACTCATCAATTTCATTCCAGGTTTCGTTACTAATACATACTTTTAAATATTGGTAATTAACTTTTTTAAAGGATTTATCTTTAGTCTTATTAGGTTTTAAGTTAATAAAAATACTTATTGGATTATGGTGTTATAGTTGTTTTAATTATAGTGAAATTTAAACTGGATGAAATCTGACAAATAAAGTGATCTAAACAAGTACCACCAGTAAAGTCTCTATTTGGTTTTGTGATATTGTTAATAATGGAAAGGAATCCATGTTTAGCAAAATAACAATTTAACCTGAATATTAAAGAACAAGTTATAAGAAACAACATTTGCAAATTCGAATCTAAAGTACATTTCTTTGTCCTAAAACGACATTTGTTTAAAAAGGTGCAAACCGAGGTGCAAACATTTCCGATGTAAATTTTTGTTTTATTATCCATTTTTTGCACAATTTTTCCATTTCCTTAATACAATTTTCACTATGATTTCCTGAAGCCAACTTACCTGTTTATTTGTCATTATAAGCCCTAAAAAATCTACATTACAAAAAGCAACTAAAAAGCACATAACGACGCTAAAATTGTTTATAATTTCAAATTTAAACAAAAAAGTTTACAAAAAACACTCCCGATAAAAGAACGGATGGATGACAGCGGCTGTCAAATGTCAGTTTTTTTTTAAATTCGAAAACCGGCAAAGCCAATTGGCCAAAAAGGGGCAGTTCAAAAACCACGGTCGAATCTTCACGTACAGGGACGTGCACCATTTTTAAAGAAACGATTCGTTAAGTAAACTGTTATTTTTTAAGCGAGGTTTAATTTCTTGTCCGTTGCACCAATAAACATTATGTGACTGATAACTAACGAACGTTTAAGCTTCACTTCACGTTATAAAATATAAACTAACCAAATTCGGTATTTTCATTCCGGTAACCCAACATTACTTTGCCTACATTCTCTGTTTCTTTGTGTTTTTTTGGTAGTTTTTTTTACAACAGAAGAATAATAAGTGAAAACATGAAAGAAAAACATAAGCGAATGCAAAGTAATAAATAATAAACTGAAAGAGCCTGATGGCTTTTTTTTGTTGTAAATTTTCTGGCATATTGCAGAACTATAGATATTGATTGCATGGCAGTTGTCTGGTCTCAAAAATAGCTCAAAAAGCATATAAATATCAGTGGCGTAGCGTGGGGGGGCGGAGGTTCGTTGGTTTAGTAAAAAATATAAATATATTAGGAAATAATGTAATAAAGTACCTAAAATATTAGATTAAATGAGTACGTGCAAGTGACTTACCTTATAATAAAATGCGACGTCCGCTTTGACAGTTGAAGAACGACCCCAGGTAACAAGGTCACGTTTTTTAAACGTCAAAAACAGGTCATTTTTATTGACCATTGACGTCTCTAATCTGACGTGTAAATGACCTTTAAATGACGTTCAAAAGACACACCCAAAATGACGTCATTTTTAGACGTTTTAAAGACGTCAGCAATATGACGTATTTGGGACCAAATCAGAACATTAGACACACACACACACACAGACCTATTTATGACTTTTTTAAACTCGTCTGAATATATGAAATATTCCCTGCAGTTGAGAACACTGAAGGACACAGAACACCAAAGCTGAAGGAAATTTAGACACAGAAGGTGACTCTTCTGTGACTTAGACCTGGAAGTACTGGAACAGGTACAGCGGTGTTCGTCTGTGAGGTACAGATCAAAATAGACCTATACCTAGACTTACACATCTCTACCTTGAAGCGAAAGAAGCCTCGAAGTTTGTCTTGATTTAATATTTAATTTATTTTACATACGTACCCCCACATTCCGTATAAATCGGGTAAAGTACTGACTGGGGCACCATATATGTAAGTATGAGTGTATGTCCCTTGGACAAAGTGTGCAGTGTGGGTAGTGACCAATATATGACGTTTTTCAGCCGTCAAAAACTAAACTACGAAAAGACGTCAAGTAACTGATGCCATAAAGACAACATTTTTTGGTAGATGACCTGCTGGTCATCCAAATGACCACTTTTCGACGAAAAAAAGACGTCATTTGATGACCCCTTGCTACCTGGGACGACTACAATAACTTTTCGCGCGCAGCTTCGTCTTAACCAATACAGCTGAAATTTGCGCAGAGTGTTGCCAGATATATAGGCGAACAGATAAAGTACTTTTTTGGAATTCCATTGTAGGATTAGCGTAATAATTCAAAACATTTCTAAAAAATGACGGAATTCAGGTGGGTGTCGGAATTCGCGAAGAGTACGGTAATTAAACGGGCAGGTTCACTGTCTGTTTTCCGAAAACACGGTTATCGAAAACACTTTTTTCGAAAGGACATTTTAATCAAAAACCTAAATTTCGAATATTGTTTTCGAAAACCTACATGTAGTTTTTTAGAAAACATTCTTTTCGTATGACATTTCTTCCGAAAATGTTGTTTTCCAACGACATTTTTTTCGAGTAAGATTTTTTTGATAACGTTTATTTCAAAAACATTTTTTTGAAAAACGGTTTTTTTGAAAAATTTTCCTTATGATAGCTTATTTGCTGTCTCACTGTTGAGAGTTCAAAATCGGTGTTATCCTAACCTTTGTCAGTTGATAGCAAACGTACCCTTTACCTGTCCAGACCCCCCTGACCTTTTTCCTCGACAAAAAATATCCCCAATGGACAGGTTAGGATATGTTTGCCAACAGTTTAAGAGGGTTAGGATATTACCGATTTCGATCTCCCAAAAGAAGGACAGGAAAGCTATCTTAAATAAATAATTTTTCAAAAAAATATCATTAGAAAAAAATGTTTTCGAAAAAAATGTCATTCGAAATAATTATTTACGAAAAAAGTGTCATTCGAACTGTAGGTTTCCGAAAAAAGGGCAGTAACCCAAACGGGGTGATACACAATCACAATAATACCTTAAAATTCGCGGCGTTCCTAAAAGTAAATAATTTAATAAACTATTTGAATTATAACGTAAATAATTAAAATAATCATTTTCGCTTACTTTTACAAACAAGCAGAATTTAAATTTTCGTCAAGTAATAATTGTCGCCCCCAAACAAGGTTATCTTTGGCAACGCTGGAACGCTTTCTACGGGAATCGTGCGTATCGGGGTCTCTTTATTAATCAATGCTATACTCTATCTGTTTTGTGTCCTCTTATCCAGACAGCACACTTCGTCCCAGTCGTACATTTCAGTGGCGTAGCGTGGGGGGGCGCGGGGGGTTTGTCTCCCCCCCCACGCCCCGAGGGTACTGGCGCCCCATGGGTGCCCGCAGCGCCCCTTTATTACGTAGCAGGGCCGGCAACGGCAAAGAAAAGTAAAGTCATGATGACCTTTTTGTTTTTTTTTTTTGGTCGCAAGATTTTTGATGGGCGCCCTTTTGCTGTCGGCCCCCCCCGCCCCTTCAGGCACGCTACGCCGCTGGTACATTTTATGTCCATTTTACGTCGGTACATCCCAGGACCAATAAAGTACGTACTATGGACGTACAATTGTGTACGTACGTAGTAAGTGCACTAGCTACAGTCGAACCTCTCTAACTCGAACCTCTATAACTCGAACCTCTCTATAACTCGAACCTTTTAAGTGGTCCCTTCACTTTTCATATGTATTTTAACCTCCTTAACTTAAATTTCTATAACTCGAACACTCCATAACTCGAACTGTTTTGGTTGTCCCTTCAGGTTCGTGTTAACTCGAACCTTTTAAGTGGTCCCTTCACTTTTCATATGTATTTTAACCTCCTTAACTTAAATTTCTATAACTCGAACACTCCATAACTCGAACTGTTTTGGTTGTCCCTTCAGGTTCGTGTTATAGAGGTTCGACTGTACTTACAATTTACGTACATTTTACGTCAGTAATTCTCGGGACCAATAAAATACGTATATGGTACGTACATTTTCGAGATGCGCTTCCGAATATTTAACAAAGGATTTTGCTAATAGATGGCGTACACTAGTTAACATCGCCTAGGGTCACTGCATCACCAAGACGTAGTGTCTTCTTTGGGTAGCGACACGACAGCTAAATATTTTTGGTTATATGACGAATCTGACACTGTCACGAGCGTAGCTTTTTTTGTATTTAAAAAAATAAAATGGTTTACAAATGTTACGTAAATAACTGTCCGTCACACTCGGTATATATATTTAGACTGTCCAAATAAACAAACCATTCAAATAATGCTTTTCAGATTGTCGAATAAAAACGATGTTTTTTGTGATTTCAATATTTACCCACATAGCGCAAAAAACCAAAAATTATTTGACATGTTTTAAAAAATATAGAACACTATTGTTGGATTTATTCTAGGGCATAAAAGTGTACGTTTAATCCCTTTTTTCATGGACTAAAAGTAATTTCTTTAAAACTATAAAGGAAAAATTATAGGTTTTTTGGATCATTTTATTTTATTAATATACAAAAAACACAAAACTATCATAATACACGATAACGGTTATTCTGTTGCTTCCAGCTTGGCAGAAGTTACTGTACTTTGCTGATGACTTGGTTGGTTTCGATTATTATTGTGTCCTTTGGCATAGCCTTCATATAAAGGAAGCATTTAACCTTCTAGACTTCTCCAGGATAAAAAACAGGAATACCTTTTCGGTGAAATTTTTGACATTCTTTTTATTGCATCATTTTCGGTACTCTGAAAGCTGCTTTCTTTGGCGGCGTTTTCAAGGTCCATCTCAAAGTAGGAATTATTCTTTGGTCCCTCGTTTGTTCAATCTTTAAATTTAATTCAAACTTGTTCTTATTTAGTTTGTTATGAAATAAAAATTATTTTTTGCACATTTTTTTCTATGTTTGTTAGCGTCTGACTGACTTTTGTTTAATATCTACCATAGCAACGCGCCCAAAGCTCACCAAAAAAATGAAAACTATCACTGCCCGCTGTATTATTATATACCGGGGGTTGGCATGCTAAAACTAGAGTACCGGAGTAAGTGATTTAATATTTATTTATTTTATGATTATTATTATTTTTAGTATATAAACATTGGGATTAAAGTCCCTTTTAATCACTTAACAAATTATAGCCGCTCTTCCGGTCGGACTTAAAAAATCTTGCCGCGGAATTAAAAGTAAACACAGCATATACCTACTATTATTTTATTACGGTGTCCAAACAGAAGCGGGCGGCGAAGAAAACGTCGAAAGAACAAAATGTCAAAGATACGAAAGGTCGAAAGTACAAAAGGTCGAAACTACAAAAGGCCGAAAATACAAAAGGTCGAAAGTACAAAAGGTCGAAAAACAAAAGGCCAAAACTTCAAAAGGTCAAAAATATACAAGGTCGAAAGTACAAAAGATCGAAAATAGAAACGGTCGAAAGTACAAAAGGTCGAAAGTACAAAAGGTCGAAAATACAAAAGATCGAAAAACAAAAGATTGAAAAACAAAAAGTCCAAAATCGAAAGTAGCTATACTGTAACGATTGCAAAAAAAGGCTTTACAATAGACACAGAGGCACACACACACACCTAACGCACACACACACAAACACATACACGCACACACACAGACGTCACGACGATATTGCGAAGATAAGTCAAAATACAGCCAAATAAACACATTTTCGGCGTCATCTCAAAAACATTTTTTTTCTTCGAAAGCAATACCTTTTCTAGCCATTATTGCACGGGCTAGGACGGTAAAAAAAATTCAACAATCTAAAAATTGAAGGTCTACAATTTTTTTTGTACCATCTCTAGGTATTTTTTGGGTAGCAACACGACGGGTCGCGGAACTTTGTTCGAAAACATTTTCCTCGAACGGAAAATTGTCAAAAACGGTTGTTTCGAATGGAAATTTCTTTGAAACAAAAATTTGCGATCAATCGGTGTTTTCCTAACCTTTCTCAATTGATCGCAAACGTATTCTAACCGGTACAGGCACTCTCTGACCTTTTTCTACCAAAACACTGTCTTCAAATCACAGGTTTGCTATCAATTGAGAAAGGTTAGAATAATAGAAAATATGTTTCGGTTGGTTCGGTTTAGTTTCACACTCTCTACCCAGACAGCCTTGTGCTATGTACGTAAAAACTCGTACATGGTACATCCAATTAAACGTAAAATGTACGTACTCTAGACGTACATGGTAATAACATGGGACATCAAATTAAAATAACAAAAGTGTAGAATTAAGACTAGGTACCATTAAAAACTATTCTGGCTTCCTGAACATTCCTACTTTAGAGTGATCGTCCAGGTTTAAGGCTCGAAGTCTCGATAGTTTTGAAGTTTGTTTTACTTGATTTAATATTTAAGTAATGTATCTCTCTAACAATGCCGTTAAATGTTATAATTTAAAGACACTGTATGTTATTTTAAAAACAAATAAAGACTTACTGATCGATGTAAAATACAAAAATAAAAGTTTTGGAATATTTTTCAAAAAGCCATGTTTTTGCACAAAGTCTACCTGATTGGAAGCACGGCAGAACCACAGAAATGACTTTAGAAACTATAAGAAATTTACAAAAGAGGCAAGATTTAGGGTAACCCCACAGAAATGATATTTTTTATGATTGTAGTTAAGTACCATAACTACTATTATATCTAATAGTAAAAGTCTATGCATTAAATTGTTGTAGTATTTTTTGTATTCATTTATATTATAAAAATAAAAAGTTGGTCAAAAACTTAAAATATAAGTATGGTCTTTAATTTTTAAAAAAATATTTTACGGTAAGTACTCTAAAAATTCTGAGATCGCTTTACAAACTTCTCCAAAAATTGTAGGTACTCTAAAAATTCCGAGGTTAATTTACAATATTGTATAGAAATTGCGTGTAGGTACTCTAATTATTCCGAGGTAAGTTGACGAGTCGCCCATGGAAATTCCGAGGCAGGTCACGTGGGCTTGTCGCTACCCATGGAGACGCCAGGCTTCCAGGATGCAGTGACCCTAAACATCGCCAGGCTTCCAGGATGCAGTGACCCTAAACATTTAACGGCATTGTTACAGATATATGGACGGTGTTATGGAATAACCGTTTAAGCCACAACCTCTGAAAAATTATATTCTTTGTTGAAAAACGTTCAAAATTAGTTATAGAACGATACGCAAAAATGATTTAACCTCAGAGTAATTATTACTCTAGGGCCGGTTTATCAATGGAGGGTTACTCCTCGAGTTAGAGATAGCCCTGGGTTAAAGTTGTCAAAAGTGTTTATCCATCCAAGGTTAAATGCAAACTCGAGGGTTAACCCTAGGCTAACTTGACCCGCGCTCGAACGGCAGGGTAGCGTATTTAGCTCTGGGTTAACGTCAAAATTTCGAATTATTTTGAAGTGTTTTGTTTTTTTTTTTTGGTTGATTTTTCTCAAAAGCATAACATTTAACTTGTGTACTTCAATTTTAGTGTTAAATAGGATGCTCCGAAAATTTTAAAACACCAGCGGTGATACTTTTTATGGTGTGAGGCTGAGATGACGGAATTCTCCACAGACATGGAGATTTTTGCCATGGGAGCAGTCTACCAAGCAAGCCAAAAATAAATATTCTTTTTTCTATGAGCAAGATCATGTTTAATAGAAAAGTACCCAATAAATATCCCACCTGCCAACTAGAGCTATACCTAATATGTGTAGGTACCGAGTCACAATATAGACCCACTGGCGGTCGCAGCGGAAGGGCTGCAAGGCCCACTCACATATGTCTTCCTCAAATGTGTCTTCCTCAATACCAGTTTTATTATAATTACTAATTTGTGTATATAATTTTAAAACTTTTAATATATATTTAAAAATGCAAAATAAAAAGTGAATGTATATTTTACACACTGAGTTTTTAAAATTTTTATTTGGCGGCCCCTGAAAAATGACTATTAAGTTCTTTTGTTATACAACAGCATTTTAGGAATCAGAAATAATCAACAATTAAGTTTATATATACATAGTACGTAACATCAAAATAAAATACTTAAATTATTGCAACATGCTAGAGGACTTTTATATTTCAAAAAATATGCTACAGAATAAATAATATATCACATCAAGGTTTTTAAACACTTTTTGGTCACCCAGGAAGCCTCTGCTTGCTCTGCACAGGGGGGTGTCAGTCATTCCGGGATAACATGTTGATGTGTCAGAAACTAGTACCATTATTTCTTGTTGATGTGCCTTATTGATATTTCTTTATTAAAATGTAGAAGTTTGTTTGGTTTCCTTGTAGAGACATGACCTGTAACAAAAATAAAATAGGTGTATTAGTTTTAAAATAAACTTAAAAAAGCCAGAATTATGAAAGACATTAATCCATTTGCTTTTAACTTATTTTATCTCTTACATTATCTAGCTTTAATAGGTAGATAGGTACCTATAGATGCATTTTTATTTTAGAATATAGTTAGTAGTTAAGTAAAACAGAAATAATTTACAAAGTTGGAACTACATGCTAATTTTAATGTAGCTAAATTATTTTCATCATACATATAGTAGATACTTACTGGCTAGAGTACAATAACTGAAGAAACTGAATAAGTTTTTTTCCAAATAATATTTTTTAACAAAATACCCGAAACCAACAATACAAAAAAACATATGATTATAACCACAAAATGTCAAAAATTCCACAGACTATTAAATAGGAAGGGAAAACTTAGATGGTCGATTGTTACCAGCATTGCCAACCTGCGAGTTTCGGAGCTCTGGGTTAAAATCGCGTGGATAAACACTTTTCTCTTTAACTCGAGGGTTACCCCAAGGTCAGAGTTGGCCCAGGGCTAGCTAACACGAAGAGATACCCCGCCATTGATAAACCGGCCCTAAGGATTTAACCCACAACCAAAGAATTGCGCCATCTATGATGAGTATTACTAAGCCACAAACGTTATTGCCGCTATAACCCACATAGCACAATCACGTGTTTAACCAGCCTAATAGGTCATTCATTAACGTTATAAAAAATAACGTTGCTAAAAACTGCGTTGTAATAACGTCATTATCAAATTAAAACAGCACTGTTTTAACGTTAGTTTCAAGTGATTTTTATCAACGTTAAAATCACATTAGATTCACACCTTTTCTACACGAATTTTAAAAGGCGACTTGCATGGCTTTCCTACCGAATAATTTTGAGATTTTACTAGCAGCAGCAGCACCTATTGTCGGCATTTTTCACTTTCACGAAATCTATCATCAGGCAGTGCTTTGGCCTCTAAACTTCAAAAACCTGTTAAGAAACTGATCCCTGATCCTTTACGATCACGACGCATTAGTCATTTAACCTAATAAAGACACATTAATACTCTGTGAAAGTGTTGACTGTTAAAAAATCTTGTTTAGCTTAAAAAAAAACATATTGTATAGAGATAGATATATAGATATTTTGTCTTGCCTTGAGCACCATTTTTAAAATTGTCTTGAAGTGTTTTAGTCTTAAACTAGTGAACTTTTATAACTTCATTTCGCGTTAAAAAAATGTTATTAAAAAAACGTGACCAAAAAAGACGCAGAAAGTTAGTAGGTTTTAGAAGTCTTAATCTAGTGGCGTTTTAGAACATGTTGTGGAGGACTTTTCAAGTGTGAATTTGGTACATGAAAATAACGAGGGTAAAAACACGTTATATACACAGCACCAGAAACTTCAGCAAAAAGTGGATTTTTATAGCTTGATTGCTCCTTGTTTTTAAGTTATCCTTGGGAATGTAGATTTAACAAAATAAATATTACATGGTATGAGGTTGATTTCAAGTAAAAAAAAAAATTGTTATTTTTGTTCATGTTAATTTAATGTTGATGTGATTTTTGTGCTATGTGGGAAGATATTTGCAACAGTGCATGATCTATCCGAAACCTCCCAATTGTGGCTTAAACGGTTGTTGCATAACACCGTCCATATTACCTAAATATTAAATCAAGCAAAACATACTTCAAACCTATCGAGACTTACAGCCTCGATGTAAAACTGGACGAACCACTCTAAAGTAGGAATGTTCAGGAAGCCGGAATTGTTTTAAGTGGTACCTAGTCCTAATCTTACACTTTATTTTAATTTAATGTCATATGTACGTACCATGGACGTCTAGGGTACGTACATTTGTTGTTTAGGTACTATATACATATGTACTACATACGAACCATGTACTACATACGAACCATGTACTACATACGTACCATGTACGTCTGGAGTACGTACATTTGACGTTTAATTAGACGTACCATGTACGTACCTAGTACGAGTTTTTTACGTAAATAGTACGTACATTCGTCCAAAATACGTCGGATGTACGTACGTACTTCAGTACGTCCATAGTACGTACCGTACAAATCGAAGGAAAATAATGGAGAAAGTTACGTCCCCACGACGAACATATGTATGTCGACGTAACTCCAAAAATACGTCGCAGAGTTACGTACTATATGTACGTAGATAATACGTACTTGTGCTGTCTGGGTATAGCAATTAAGCCCTCTAAATATGGACTTGTTCACGCGGTATGTAGATACCTATTCTTATTTAAACACCTGTTAATATAGTTTTTATTTTTCTAAGCAGGCTTCCCTATCTGAACAGTAAAGATTTTACCTATATTGTATACTATTGTCTCACGCACTCATATTTTTGGATTAAGGAATTAAATTGAAAGACTCTGTATAGTATAGTTGCAATGAGGTCGCGTTGGTTAGAACAAATTCATTTAAAATTCAAGGGTTAATTTTTTCGAAAAATTATCAAACATACTGATTTTTATTTTTGACTGCAGTTTTTTGTTGAAAACTTATGCTATATAAGGATATATAGCGTTGCTCCGAAAACATGTGACACCATCTTTAAATTGAAACAACTGGCTCTGGTTCGAAATAGCGCTGTTCAAAATAGCGTCGTTCAAAATAGCGGTATTGTTTGAGCGCGGTTTTATAATAGCGCGTAACAAACTAGCGCTCGACTAAATAGCGCTAGTATTAAAATAGCGCGTAATGAAATAGCGCCAGTATCAAAATAGCGCTGGTTTAAAATGGCGCCAGTTTAAAATACCGCTGTGTTAAAATAGCGCTAGTAACCAAATAGGGTCTCTTTCTAACATATTAAAAAAAAAAAACTTCCCTGAGTTCTTTCGCGGGATCCTAGCGGGAGTGAAACAAAACCGAACCGAACGGAACTGCACCGAACCGCCTAGAGGTTGTGAAACCAAACCAAACTAAACCGATACTTTGATTCGGTTCGGTTCAGTTTTGACACCCGCTAGGATCCCGCGAAAGAAGTCAGGGAAGTTTTTTTTTGAAGAAATATGTTAGAGACCCCTTAGTCAAACAGTTGCTGTTTTTAAGGATGCTTTTTTTAATTTCGCTATTTTGATACTGGCGCTATTTCATTACGCGCTATTTTAATACTAGCTATTTTGAACGACGCTATTTTAAACAGCGCTATTTCGAACCAGAGCCGAAACAACTATTTTTAATTTAATTTTTTAATTCTGCTTCGATTGAGTGCTTCAATTTGAAGTAAAAACAGTTTAGGTAAATGTTTTTTATTTTCGGATGTAATTTTTTTGTTGAAAACGTATGCTTTATAAGTCAGGGTTGCTCCTATATATAAGAACCTATATTTAATTTAATTTTTGAATTCTGCTTCGAGCATTGTTTCAATTTGTAGTCAAATAAGTTTAAAAAAATAAAATATCCCCATATATTATTTATACTTGTTTTTAGGCCACGCATTTTCCATTAAAAAAACCCCAGAAAAATTAAAAATTGTTTTTAAGTAAAAATTTTTTTTATTAATTTTATTTATTTAATTTGTTAAAACTCACGCACCCTTATTGTAAAAAAATAGTTACTAAAAAAACAAGCTTTAACAATTAAAATAGTTTTTATTTTGTTAAATAAAATAATTTACATACACAAAATACAAAGGATGACTATTTAAAAAAATAAAAATAATCTAGGGAATTAAAATTATGGCCCGCTATATTACCTATTGTTGCTCTAAGAATAAGGCTGGATTTATACAATGACAAGAAAAAAGAATCGCAATCAAAAATTTAAATAATTACCTATATATAACCTTCGAACATTAAACTCAACCAAAAAAGAATAGTCAGGTGTCAATCAACCAAAAATCCTAGTTTTCATTTAGGAACAGCATGTTGAATTTTTATCTTTATTTTTTGCCTTACAATGGTTTTTTTGTTCCTTAAAAATGGTGTAGTCAGATTTTTGTCGAACCCCGTTTATCTACGATAAGTTTTAAAAATCAATTTACATAATTTTTAGGAACTCCACAAGAGCACAGTAAGGTGAAAATTGCAAATACCCTTTAAAAGAAAAAAAAATTGTAAAAGCATGAAAATTTTTGGAAATGAAAAAAAATTAAAAAAGTAAGATTTTATCAAATTTCGTACAAAAAAAAAATATGGAGAGAGATGAAAAACAAAAGTTGTAACCTTTTTATTTCCTATAACTTTTGTATTTAACTTTTTTGTTAGTTCTAGTTTCGCTGAAAGCCGTGAAAAACGATTATTTACCATTAAAAGTATATCCCATTTCACCCTAATAACTTGTACCGAGTCTAATTTATTTTTCCTATTGATTACGGCATATTTTCTTTCGTTTCCAATAGTTTAAGCTGTTATTATTTTTTCTCACTTTTGTAAAGGTCTCCACTAGTCTAGTAATCAAATAGACTTGAATGGTTCTGATCCAATTTCTTAGGTTAACTTTAGCAGTATAAATGCTTTAAAGCCTAAGATATCTTAGCTTTTTGTACGTCAAAGTCTGTTAGCTGATGGTTAGTTCATAAAATATAAGGCTGAGTTTACTCAAGATTCTGTCATAATATTTTATTAAGCTCGTATGTTTCTTTCTGTATACTCTGCCCTAGAGAAAGAAGAGGAAAAATTACAGAGAGATAGGGTTGTGACGGAAAAATTAATAAAAAATCTGCAACCAAATCTTTAAAAGCCTAAAAATAAACAGGTAGGCATACTGGGTGTTTCACAACTATTCCAAAAAACTTTAACCAGATGTTCTGGGGTTACATAAGAAGTAGATTTATGAAAAAAAATCTAATCAAAGTCGAACGGAAAAGGCGATAAAAAATTACAGAGATAAAAAAACCTCCTTATTTTTCAAAAGCTATTCAAAATTGTCTTTGTTGAGGAGATGAAGGAAAGTGCTTTGAATTAAATTTTAAACAGTTTTTAACAGTTTTTATGGTAAAATATTAAAAACCTAAAAAAAAATTGTGTGTGCTTAAGACCACACGGCAGAAGAAGTGGAAACTTCAACAAGGCGAAATTAATAATACTGGCCTTCATCTGCATCATCATATCGCTCGCTGAATGTTCCTCTCACAGTTAGTCGACTCGAGCCGACTTCACCCGAATGAGCGTTACATAGCCGAGCCTGACGGCTCAGTTCAATTCACTACCCACAAAAACTGCTAAACGCGCCTAAAGAAGTTTACACTTCAATAAAGTTTGTCGGATTAGTGTGAAATAACCTGTATTAAAAACCAAATAATTTTTGATTAGCATCAATTTTTAAGCTGCTTTTTATTTATCCAGAAAAACTCGAGAACTTAAAAATATAGCAATGCATTTTTGGTATGTTGTATAAAACTTAATCCAATATACTAAATTTACAATATTTACAATTCATTCCTCTTTAAAAATTTAACCGCCTAGTATTTTGTGAAAGTGTATCTATAGTCGGATATAAATACATTTAGAAGAAATTCTAACAAAAAATTTATCGCAGTTTTCGTCACCACTAGTAAAAATATTAATGGGTTTGTATCTAAATTTTTTAAGAAATTTACGTTACTAGGACAAAAAAATGGACAAAAAGTCAAGAAGACTTGCATTTTTGAGGCTTTCCGTTATACCTTGAATAAATGATACCATAAGTAAATAACTTTTTTATAAAAATTGGCATTTTTATTGCCTCAAGTGTGTATGTTTGTTACAGAGTTTCTTCAATAAATAAATTTTTCTACAGAAACAAGAATATTTTATGTCCATCCTTAATAGGACACCTTCTATATATAGTTTATTTATATAGGCGAGAAAAAAAAGGCTAATAAAGCTAGTATAAACAATGTTTGCAGTTGACTAAAGTACAGCACGAAGAAATAGTTCTTATACCACTATACAGCACGAAGCGATGCTAAGGTTATGGAGAAATTTGACGTGTGACGAGTTTAGAAGTTTCATTTATCTTGAAAATGTCACTTTTGCTTCTCAAAAGTTTTTTCTTCGGTTAAGTATGCCTAGTAAGACTGTTTTTAAACAATGCTAGTCGTAATTAAAAATTCTAGATATCTTTTGTTGGAATTTTATTGAGGTTCTGGAGTTTTTTATTAGAAAAATCTTTTATTCTTTACATCTATCTTATTTGTCAATCAATTTCGAAATTTTCAAAGATAATTCAACGTCATCAATAAAATATTTCAAACACAGCCAAAATGGGTGCTGTTTGAGTTACGAAGTATTTTTGTTATTTAATAAAGTTTATGATTTTTTTTATTGTTAGTAATAACGAAACCCCGCAAGAGCAAAAAATGTCAAGTTACGCAAGGCAGACAATTATACGTATTTTTTGACGCTGATTCTGATTCTCACGGTATAAAATTTTAATGAATGGTACATTTGAGGAGCAACTGACCAAAATGCATTACATCCACTGTGATTTTCGGGCTAAATATAAAAATGTTTTGCTTTTTTGTCAATCTATAAGAAAAACAACGCAATTCAATCAAAGCGCATTAAATTCAATTAAAATAGCCATAGGCAAACATTAACATCTTAATTTTTGATCTAACTTACTTTGCTCCAAGGGGTTTTCAGCTGGACCAAATTTGTACACCATCCTACAGGACTTTAAAATAAAATATAGGTCCTGTAGTTTATTTTAGGGTCCTGTATAGTGTCCTGTGGAGTCCTGTAGACAAAATTTGTACACCTACTGTGGGCAGTTGATCACCCCTCGCTTTGCTCTTTTTTAAAGTTTTTCTCAAAACAACATATTTTGGATTTAATGCATTTTGTTCAGTTTTATTCTATCGGCAAAGGGGATAAAGAAACCTAAATTTCAATTTTTTCTGATCATATTAAATTAATTATTAAAAAACCGCCAATTTGACTCATCATAAAATAAATTCATATATCTCGAGAACTACTTACACAGAATCATATACAGGATGTTTTGAAATTAACCCCCTGATTTCAAAACAAAATTGTCTTATAAATATAGGCCCTCAAACGCCTTGTTTTCGAGAGACAGGGGGTAAAATTTTCATTTTATTTTAGTTATTATAGCTCGTGCAGTTTTGCTGAAATTTGGCACGTATATTTAGCTATATAGGCACTTTACTATTAGACATACCCAATAATAGTACGAATCTCCAGAAAGATATTTTTTCAGGGGTCATGTCGCCCTTTCCCCCGATTTTTTTTGTTGCAAGCTACTGGTAGATTTCAAAACAAGAAATAAAGTTGTTTCATTTACAAACCTTTCAGATTTCTCGCCTATTGGGCGATCTTTCGCAGAATATCGAACCAGTGGCGCCAAAATTAAAACGTTGCCCACTGAGGGAGGTGAGAAGAACTTCGACTAGCACCATCCCACAGAATTTTTCTGGCCGAAATCAGGAATTTGAGTGGCATGAAAGAGGCGGTAAGCCAGGACAAACGGTCCCCCTTTTTGCCTCTGACAACTCACGTCCCGTTGCGAATACCACAGCGACCCGAGAAGTTTGTAGAAATGGAACCTTCGGTACGATGGACAGTCCAACCTTAGCTCATTTCTAGATGTTTTGGAGAATAAATGCCTTTCCAGAAATGTTTCAAAGCAGTTGATAGCGTCGAAAGCTATTAGTGAATTTTTAGTGGGAGATGCCGGAGATTGGTACCGGGTTCGAAGATAAACGTTTCGTGACTGAAACGATTTGGAAACTCGGCTAAAGAAGACGTTCCTCCCCCATGAAGAAGCGTTGCGAAGAGAAATTCCCAAACGAACCCAAGGTTCAGATGAACGATTTGGATTCTACGTCACATTTACAATCCTTTTTGTTGTTGTTGCAATTTTTTGACATCTTTAACTATTTTAGAGAAAATCGCTGAGCTCTATTATATGTTGCTCTTATTAATTGCTTTCAGTTCAGCCAAACGCCCATAATTTTTTATGTACTCTTGTCAAGTCTGACTCTTCTGCTCTCGGATTTCACAGGCCGGGATATTTTTCGTAGCACTCAAAAAATTCAATTATTTTATTTTTGTCCATCTTTAAAAACGAAATATTGTTGTAACAAACTCCTAATCAACAAAAAATTGTGCAAATGACCTATGCGGTTGCGAATCACTTAACCATTTACACGGTCGATTTTAGTCACACGTCGCATGTGGCCTACGATCGCGCGGCGAAAGTCGAAGTGAAGCAGGATTTACATGGGTCGATTTTCGCCGAGCGATAAGTCGCCTCGACTTGCAGTGCGGCAAGTCGCGTCGCTATTCCATTTACACGGGGCGACTAAAATCGCAAGGGAATAGTTCATATTTGTTGAAAATGTTGGGGAGAACAGCTGTTTTACGTGCTGTGGAATTCAAACAGTGCGTGAAGCAATTCTTGCAATTCTTGATGAATTTATCATTTTGGGATCATGTATGGGAAAAAATCGTTTGTCAGTGGGTTTTTCGAAGCAAACTTTTAAGTGTTTCAGATATTTTATTGATGGCATGGAGCTCAGAAGATCCAAATTCTATTTTTCATTTTCAGATACCAAATAATGTGTCAAATACTTAATAGTAAACAAAATAGAGCGTAAATGACTATCACGCCGCTGCGAGTCGCCTAACAATGAAGCATTTACACGGTCGATTTTAGTCACCAGACGCATGCGACCTACGGTCGCGCGGCAAAAGTCAAGAGGCACCCAATTTTTGGCAGATTCGATATAGTCGCATGCGGCGCAGACGATTTGGGCGCATTTACACAAGTCGATTTTTGGCCGTGTGGCCAGGCCTCACGGCTAAAATCACCCGTATAAATGGGAAATCGTCTGCGCCGCATGCGACTAGATAGAATCTGCCAAAAGTTGGGTGCCTCTCGACTTTTGCCGCGCGACCGTAGGTCGCATGCGACTGGTGACTAAAATCGACCGTGTAAATGGTTAGGTGATTCGCAGCAGCATAGGTCATTTGCACAGTTTTTTGATGATTAGGAGTTTGTAACAACAATATTTCGCTTTTAAAGATGTACAAAAATTGAAATTGAATTTCCTGAGTGCTACGGAAAAATATCCCTGCCTGTGGAATCCTAGAGCAGAGAAGTACAGAAAAAAATTATGTGCTTTTGGGTGCCCTGAAAGCAATTATTGCACAAATTGAATTAAACATGTCTCCAGAAGAATTGAAAATTAAAATAAAAAATTTAAGAACCACATATATCAGAGATATTATCTTTGTTTCTTCATCTCTTTGTGTTTTTTAAGCAATTCTTTAATTATTGCTTTACGCCAGAAATCGACCCGTGTAAATGCGCCCTAAGTAAATACTTCTTGAGGTAGCAATACGACTGGCCGCACGGCAAGTTGAGGCGACTAGCCGGACGGCGAAAATCGATCCATGGAAATCTCGCTTTAGGTATTATTAAGATTCCATATTATCAAGGAGTCGCAGAGAGCGTAGGGCCAATAGCCAAACACTACAACGTTAAAAAATTATTCTCATTGGGAAACGCGATAAGGAGTTTTTTAGCTAAGACAAAAACCAGAAATTCCCTGTGTGTGTAACTGTGGTAAATCATATTATGTAGGAGAAATGAACAGCCCTCTTCAGTATCAAGTATCAATTAAAAATCAGGCTTAGCGGATCATGCTTGGTCAAATGATCACAGGATCCAATGGCTTCAAGCTAAAGTTTTGCATAAGAAATCGCACAGGCGAAAACGAAAGTTTATTAAAGCTGTATTTATAATGCAAAAAGGACCTTTTATTTTAAATTACTTCTTATGGAAAACAAGCATCATAGAACTAGGGGGCGCGGGCGGACCGTCACATTTGACTGCATAAACTAAGACGGATATTAGTAGTAACCTACATACTGAACTGTTAGTTTACACTTGAAAACGATTGGAGATACTTACTAATGTGTTTAAAATAAATAAAAATAATGCAGCTCCCAAATTGGTTTCTAGAATACAGGGTGTTTCGTTAAAAATAAGAAACCTTCTATAAAAACTTAACATTTACTTTTTTTAAATTATTTTATACAATCCATAAGGTTCATAAAAAAACATGTTTTATTTTTAAATAAACTCTTTGTGAAGTAAAAAAATATACGCCAAAATCTTGCGCGTAGGACTCAACTATCAGAACGTTACGGAACTAAAGATTTGTTAAAGTCCTGTATGACGGTGTACAAAATGGGTTAAGCAAATCAACTCTCAAAAAAAAAAAATATATTTTACCAAGGGAACCCTGCTAAAACTTTCTGTAATTCTCTTTTAAATAGAAGTCAAACTCGTTTTAAGTTATCTATGGAAATTGATTTGTAAAGGGATTAAACAGTCCAAGAAGTGACCAATAATAAAAATAAATAACAATATAATTACCTTCACAATGTCAAAAAGTATAAGGATAAATAAAATTACATACAATATTTACATGAAGTATTGGGAAAATATTAGAACATAAAACCAAACCTAAACTAGCATTTAAATAAATTAGGTCAGGTTTATTTTTTGTGGGCTAAAAGTTGGTTCCAAAAAACTAGAACAAAGGAACTAAATTTTGAAAAGAACCATATAGTAAAAATTAAAAACAAAAAATTTAAAAGTTAATCTACAGTGTGTCCAAGGATTGAGTTACGGTAAGGTATAAATGACAAAAAAAAATCGATTTAGATTCTGATTTTCTGGGAATCGCTCCTGGTTGGACTTAAACTAACATGTTAAGAAAATGAGCCAAATCAGTTAATATACAGGGTGTAAAAAAGGTTAAGAGTAAAGTAACTTTGTTTTGAGAGATATCACAAAAGGTTATTAAGAAAAGTTGTTTAGAATTAAAAGTTACGACGGATTCTCAATTTAAAAAAAAAAACAGCTTAAAATCGTCTAAACAAAATTTTCAAAATCGACTTCAGAGTTGGATGATTTTTAAAAAAATCTGCCGTAACTTCTAAATGTAAACAACTCTTCTTAATAACATTTTCCGATATCTTTTAAGACAAAGGTACTCCTACTTTTTATCAAATCAACCTACTAAACCACACCGTACATTAATTGATTTAATTCCGTTTTTTAACATCTTAGTTTCAGACCAAGCAGGAGCAATTCCCAGAAAATCAGAATCTAAATCGATTTTTTTTGTCATTTATACCTTACCGGCACACAATCCGTGGACGTAAGTAGGTAATTTTTATTTCATTTGGATCATGATCGAAAACGTTTTCTTTGTATTTCATTAAAGCACACTATACTTGATGTATTAAAGTGGCATCGCGTCTTCAAAACCTTGATGGACGGGAAGGGAGTCGAGTGGTACATACAGTGGCTCGCACTTCCTTTAATTTTTTTATTGATATTGATTCCCAAAATGAGGCACTGCACTAATTAGTCATTAGCTTACTATTTTACTTGCTTTTTATTGATGTCTTCTTCTAAACGATTTCATTAGAAAGGAACATATATACTCTTATCTGGTTTTTACGAACATATTATTGATTTAGCCGGGATTTGACGTTTTCTATTCGTTGTTTTGACTGTTTATGTTAAACAAATTATGACGGAGCTTTTCACAAAACAAATTACCGTTTTTGCAACTAAATCAATGTTTGCGCACATTTTAATATAATTTTGGATCCTCTTTTATGTTTCGGATCTTTATTTATGAGGTAACTACCTATTTGATCTCTCCTTTAAATGGTCTTAGTGTTTTATCATTCGAACATTAAACCCCGAGCGGCACACTGCATGTACAAAGTGAAACACTAATTTTTTAGGGCTTCTTTACTTAGATTTTGCCGCGAAATTTGGTTTACAATAGCTATGACGCGGTGCCACTTATATACAACATCAACTATAGTTGTGTTTTAATCCACACCTCAGTATCTGCATGTTATCTAACCTATCGTACTCCATGGTAAAGTAAAATACCGCTAGCTGGCAACATGGGCTAGTGCTACATTTAATGTACATGTTTTTATAGATACAGATTTCCCAGAAGTCACGCGTAGACTTCCTATTTCTTTATTGAATAAATTACTGCAAAACCTCTTTATACATATATGTTTCGTCATTAATCTAATATTTTTTTAACTTACTCATTATGTAGAAAGGTTTCTACTTTTTGATGAAACACTGAGGCCTTCTTTAACCGTTTAAGTATCTACCAATGTCCATTTCACTAAACAATCCCCCAACCCGCTGGGAATTGTTAAGGCTTTTCATTTTTGTAATTGGGCGCTGACCGATGATGCCCCTAGCAGTATCCAACTTTTTGAGAAGTATATCATTGAGTGAGTTTTCCCTAGGGTGACAATACGTCCGGATAAGGCCGGAAAAGTCCAGTTTTTGGGCAAAATTGAAGTGCGCTACTAGCTTTTTTTTCGTCCGGCTTTTTGGCGTCCCAAGAGACCTTTTCTTTTTGGTTATCAAAAAGTTGTTTTTTTAAATTGTTTTTGATTTTCGGTCACACGGTTTTTCAAAATCATTGGTTTTGTCCGTCTTTTTTATCCAAAATCAGGCTTTTTTAGCGCCGACGTCCTCCTTTACGCTAAACAAGTATGGCCACCCTAGTTTTCCCGCAACTTAATTGGTCTAAGTTACTTAGCATACATAGCGGTGTGGAGAGAGCTTGCTCCGCACTTTTAGGCCAATGTTGCCAATTCTACGAGTTAGTATGAAATTATTATACGATGTAAATATATCTCTAACTATTTTTCTGCCGGTGCGGCGGGTCTCACTGGATAAAATGTGGAAAAGTTTTAATAAAGCTCATGATAAAACGAATATTTTTCGAAAATATTAATTCGGAAAACGGTTTTTAATTTAACTTCCCTGTCCTCCGTTTGGGCGGTCGAAATCGGTCTTAATCTAATCTTGATCAATTGAATGCAAACGTATCCAAACCTTGCAATAATTTAAGAAAAAATAGGTTAGGTTATCCAAACTAACTTACAGTGGTTTTCTTTATTAAACATTTTTAAACTTTTCGTGTGTAAGCGCTGCTTTACTACGGCTCGTTTTGTCCAGTACAATACCTGACACAACGCTCCAGTTTCGCTTTGTGCGGAGCAAGCCCTCTCTCAAACGATATGTCTTAAGTTAAGCTACATTTACAATCAATTTCGAACAAGCGTAATTTCATTCAAAATTGACGTTTCCGTGCGGACCCATTTACAATGGTCAATTTTTAGGTTATGGTAGGCCCATTATTATTATTTTTTTAAATCATACAGAATAAGCAGTAACTTTGTAAGAAGGGTGGTTTTTTTGATATCTTTACCACCTGAGCTGGTGTACAATTATTTTATCCAAAGCGACTGAAAACAAAAAATATTTTCTCTAACATTCAAATTCCAACCAAATTGCGTCGAAGCTTGTAATTGTGAAGGTGCTTGATCAAATTGCGATTCGATTCGATTGTTGGAGTTTTGGCACTATCCTTGTGGACAATTCTGCCAGTGCTATTTGGTGAGCCTCAAGTTTGTCTGGCTCGAAGCCACTTGCGGCTCTAGGTTTTGATCTTGCTTTTTTGTGTTATCCCTTCTCTTTGGGTTTCTTTTTTCCTTCTGTAGGATATTTGTTTCTTCTCTAATGTTCAGACTGTTTCTCTGGATCCTCTTTTCCTTCTTTGTGTTCTTCCTCCTTCTTTCTGTTCTTTTTTCTCTCCAATTTCGCTTTGGCTGAAGCAAACGTCAAATTGGCAATGTAAATGATCATGAACAAACCCATATGTCAAGCTTACAATAAGCAGGTTCAAAATTGATTGTAAATGTAGCTTTAGAGGCAATGGTGTTTGCAGAAAGGGCTTGTAAAACTTTTGACGATTTTATCGGGCAGTTCACAAACTACGTAATGCAAATATTACAAAATATTGACAACCATTCCCATTGTAACGCCCCTATCGAAACTTCTGACAGTCCCTACAAAATTATGTAACATTTAAAATAAAACTTAACGTTACCCGGGACAGCCGCATTCTACAGTACCCCTCAAGCGTTACGCAATTTGTGAACAGCCCCTTACTGAGAAACAAGTGAATTGACTGTTCACAATGAATGTGTTTTTTTATATTTTGAAAAAATCTTTACCGAAAAACTGAAAAGGTATTTTTATATATTTAAAGTGACTTGAAGTGTCACATGCAAACAACCAATGTTATAACCATTTACAGCTAGTTTTTTTTACCCTAGAATTGAAAATATGTCATCGAATTTAGACTTTAATTGTACCTTTTAATTTTAAACTCCGAAAATATATCGTTACAGATTTTTTTAATTTCTCAATTTACAATAGTCTATTTAGGTATCTAAAAATACGTTTTTATGCTAAGAGATATGTCAAATAGTTTGTACTGTTGTACTATCATTGCTTTAAAAACCTTCTGTAAAACACGTTGTCAGGATATTCTTGAAAAACACTTGTATTTCATTGCACAATTTAGAATAGACTTAAAAAAACAGAACTTTTACTGTACCAAAATAAACTAAAGCAAACAAAAAATGTAAAGGGTAATTTTTATACACACCCTTTAACTTTTATACTGTTTGTCGTAAAAACACTTATACTTTATAGTCGCTTAAATTTTTGGTACTTATGAAACACTTTTTTTTGTAATTTTACAGTGCAAATTATTTGGCAATCCCTCGTTTAAAGTGCATCTCCCGAACAAGAAAATATACTATCGAACATTTTATTTGTTTTATGCTAGGTATTTAAAATTTTATATATTTTTTTGAACTTCACCCAATAGGGAAACTACTTACTACAGTATTTTTTAAAAATATCGTTTAAGTAGTTCTCGATTTGATTTGGAAAAACCGGAAAATCGCTAGACTATCTACAAGAGTAGTGTAATAAGTTAAGATTTGATTATAGTCTAGTTAGCTTTTTCTTCTAAAACGAAGCGAAATCCTCAAGTCAATCGGTGAAGGTTTCCTGAAATTAAAATTTGATAGATGTACTGAGAGTCCCATATTCAATGTTTTTGGGGGTTTAGGTATTTCTAGGGGAGATAGAAAAAATTTGACACCCAGTTGCGACGATAGATTTTCAAGAGATGATTAAAGGTTAAATCGTATCTTGATACCTATAGCAAGCCGTTGTTAGGCTAGATGGGATTTTGAAAAGTCTGCATTTTGGGAGGGGGCCTACAGTCTTTTCAAAAACGTCCCGTAGTAGAAAAAAAAATCGAGCCTCGTATGTGGAGGTCAGTTTTTTCTATATCCACTAAACACCTGAAACCCATATTACGTATATGCTGAAATCCCACAAAAACATCGAAGTCTATTTAAAAAATACTTACTCCAACCTGCAAGCTTCGATTCAAGAGAAGTTTAAAGCTAAAAAAGCAGCTTTATATAGCTACCCGTTTTTAGGCTACGGGGGGTTTTAACAAGTTTCTGCATTTTGAGAGATCTATAACTTTTTATTTTTTATTTTTTTTTAAATAGTTTTCTTTTACGAAAAATCTGAATCCTATCACTTTTAGTGTTTGAAATGTTATTTAGAGTGGATGCTTTTTAAATAAAAGGATACTTTTTATTCAATTTTTTTAAAAAGAACACATTACAATCAATTTTTGTGTATTTATTTCAATATTTTTTGTTTTTAGAGGAAATAAAAAAATAATGAGTAATCTAAAGAACTCAAATTTTACAACAGACCTTTCTAAAAAAACATTTAAATAAATTAAACCAAAATGAAATATCTATAACTAAAAAAGACCAACTCCCAAAATGCAGAAGTTTCAGCTTGCTATATAACAAGCATAGGTTTATTGATTTCGAAAAATATTACAAGCTTATTCAAATGCTAAAAACATGGACAACTTTTTCCGGTCTACTTACTGCGAATTCATTCGTTATTCAAACAATACATCACTTAATAGTAGACTGATACAGGTTCAAAATAAAATGAAATACACAAGTTTATCTTATAAAAACCATACTTGCGTCTATACATAATAAAAGTTAGATAACTAACGCTGGCGCATTCGGGGAAGCGCGAGCGGTTGTCTTTACACGGCGCGTGATATCGCGAGCACAGAACCGCCGCGTGGACTTAAAGTAAGTTCGAAGAAAAAATTAATTTTGATATGTTGATAAAATTTCATAACCAAAATTATTTTGTACACTTTGTAGGCTACTATTATACCCTTTTATTCTGTAGGTATTAAAAACTTACATTTAATCTATAGGGATTGATGATGATGATGATTCATATGTGAGTGGGCCTTGCAGCCCTTCCACTACGACCACCAGTGGGTATATTGTGACTCACTTTGAAGTGGTTTTTCACCACTATATGCCTAATCCTACAAAAAGGTTACCTATCAGTTTGAGTGAGACACTCTTCAGATCTTCTGAATCAATCTGAGGTTTACCGAAAGTGTCCTGACGTAAATGTGCAATAGCCCGACATTCGCACAGTACATGTCTAACTGTTTCGTCATCCTCTATACAGAGTCAGTGTATGCATACTCTTCGACGACAGTGACCCGTAAAAAGTTCAGTGACTATACGGATCTCATGCCTGTTAAGTCCAATTATGTTCATGGCTTTCTTTCTACAAGGTTCTTTAATGAACTCTTTTCAGTAAGCCAGTTCTGGTATACTCGTCCAGTATTTTTGGAAGCTGTTCGCCATTCATTTCAATATGGTTAATTTAGCAGCATTGTATGATATCCCCAGGGCTATTTCGGGGCCGATAAATTCGGAAGATGCCGCTACTCTCGCTGCTTGGTCTGTGGCCTCATTTCTCTCATGCCCAGAATGCCCTGGTATCCATACTAATGGCACATTGTTAGCGCTTCCAAGCGTATTCAGCCAATCCTTGCAGCACGGTTCTCGATGAGACCGTATGAGAATCATGCCCTCTTGAGGCTGCTTGACTGTAGTAGAAGATTTTTATTGGCCTGTTGGTACCTTCGTCATCAGTAATCCAGCACACCGTTCGATGGCTACGAGTTCGGCCTGAAATATAGTAGCCAATTGGCCGAGACTATGTTTAACCTCGACTTTTTCTTGGATACTAACAACTCCAGATCCAACGCCTGATTGCATTTTGGATCCGTCGGCATACCAGAAGCTATCGTTATCCGAAAAATTGGTCCTGTTCTTTAACCAGTACTCCCTCTCCGGGAGTATAATGTTGTATAGCTTTCTACTGTACATCGTGTTAGGCATGACGTCGAATATCATTTCTAGAGTTGCGTCCAACGCTTTTTCCCTAATTAGGGCTGTTGATATCACTTCGTTTGCCCTGCCATCCTGGTGGTTGGCTCTTATCCTGTATGTTGCTCTTCGTGCCTCTGCCTCTACTCTCTAAGATCTATAGGGATTACAAACTTACTTTTAATCCCTAGGGTATTTTTGCATTCTTCCAACACAGAAGGAAAACTAAAGACAATACTAAAAAAAACTTTAAAAACACGAATTCGGAAAAACCTGCACAGCGAAAAGAATAACAATCGTGACAACAATTAATAAGAAAATTGACAAATGCCAAGACAAAAGAGAAATTAATTGCCTTTTTATTTATGATGTATAAACCAAGATTTTGCAATTTTTATTTTATTTTGATCCTGCATAAACCGGGCATATCTAAGTGATACATTAACGTTTGTGCACTTACCTTCAATAACTTGCTTCGTGACCCGCCAAGATATACAAGTCGTGGCCCTCTTCAATTGACAAAGTTCCAGTTCGTAATAAATGACTTTCTAACATCACTACCCTGTAAGAAAAAAAATAAAATCTTACTTTCATTCTGCTCTTTTTTAATTTAAAATAAGCAAAAGTATTAGGGACCTTTTGCATGTCCCATTTTTCACATATCCTTTGTTTGAAGCATGCGCAGTTACCTGGTTTAAACTTTATCCCTTACTAAAGGATAATGTTTGACCTTACCTGAGTTCGAATAACGCATGCTACTAGTTCCTTTATTAAGAGAATGTTTCCGCGCACATAAAGTTATGCACAAATCTAATGTAATGTTTATTTTCTGAATTGCACTTGAGTGTGTGAAAATTACCATGTTATCTATATTTTTTGTTACACAGGCTTTTATTCCTTCATTTATAGATGGCATGAAAACACCATATCTCACCCGTTGGCCACCGAAGCATGTGTGAATACAAATTTATGTGTTTGTCTTAGTGCATTTGATTTTTCCCTGAACTCTGGCTCCTCATGATGTCCCCCTTCACAATTTGAAGATCCAACTTAGGTACTTTTTGAATTTGGACCTCACAGCGTTGCATAGCATGGAATGGCGTCTCCAATGTACATATCCTCTAAATGGCCTTCCATTTCCAAGTACGTATCACGAAGTAATGATATATTTTCAAGTGAAATTCTTTTTTTAAATCAGTTTCTTTGTATTTATTTTGGTATCTGTATGATGGGATTGTATTTTATTCTGGCTGTTTTAGCTGCAAACTTTTGAGAGCAGCTTTCTTCTTGTTGGTAAGTTATAAGATCCTGTTTCTGCTAAAAGGGCTTTAATAGCTGTGGTTTTCATGCATCCACGAGTCCTGGTAGTATATCATGTTTATTGTTAAGGTTTTTTATATAGGTTGTTTGGAACTGACTGAGAATTTTTATTTTTAGTTTAAGAAATTTTCCGGTTTGTTTAACATAGATCGGGTCTAAGTGTAAAATTTTGTTTGTTTGCAAATTAGCAATGTAGTAGGAATTGTGCGTGATAATCAGTGGTCAGAGTTAAAATGACGCGCATGCCCAAGTGGGGGGAATTAAATTTCTCGTCTTCCATGTCCAACCATTGTCGTTTATTTTATTAATTGTTAAAATCTTTTTGAATTTTGAAAACATTCAAGGTCAACCATTTTTGGTCCTTTGAGCCGGATTTGTGGAAAGCTCATTGGGGATACAGTCAAAAAAACCGTTATTTGTGGGCATTAATTGGTAATTTGAGGGTTTTGATTCTCATTAATTTGATATATTGTATTAGAAAATATCCAAAATCCAAGTGCGATAAGACCAGCCCGTTAAGTGCCATATACAATGTCGTGGGATCTGCCCCACACCATGTGCCGCAGAAAGCTTTTATTATATTTAACCCTTTTCTTGCGTTAATTATACTTTGAATATCACATTTAAGGTTTTTTTGCAGTGTTGCACCTAGGTATTTTATATGATTTTTACATTCTATGGATTTACCGTCTATTTTTCAATCTGGTGGATCCTATGTAGATCTGTTTTTTTTGACATTATCATAAATAGAATTTTTTATAGAATTTTAAATAGAAAAACCCCATCGTTCTGGTCCAACCACGAGGACCAGAGGAGAATCAATGAAATGACCTTTTTTTGAGATAAAATTATTCCCTAGTTAGATCTGCCTTGTTCAACACACAAGATTTTATACCGGGTGGGCCAAAAAAACAGGACAAAATGGTTTTTGATATGGCTTTTGAACTAAAGAAACAAAAACAAGATGACGATGGAGGATAGAATCAGACCAAATTTTTTAAAGGGTTCATTTAATCTTATGCTTTGAAAAACTTTTGAACTTTTAGAAATTTATTAAAAGCTCTATATCTGCCAAGCACAGGTGTGAAATATTGAAATCGTTTAAGTGGTTCCGAAATATTTATTTTTATTTGAACCATTGTTTTACAGATTATACGATTGCTTTGCCAATTCTGTCGGAATTCATTTTCTCATAAATATGAATGATGACAGGATTTATTAGCAAGGCAATAGTACAGTCTAAAGCAATGGTTGACATAAAAGTTATTTAAAGAACCACTAAACCGATTTTAACGATTCGTGCTTCGTTTTACGTGGAGGAGACATATCTTTTCTACCGTTTAAAAAAAGTCAAAACGTTTTTCGTAACATAAGAATAAACGAGCCCCTTGAAGAGTCAAGTTTGAATCTATCCGTCATCTTGAATTTTCAGACAGCGAACAAAAAAATATTTTAAAGGCGGCAGTATAGTTCGAAAAACATTATTTTCGGATTTTTTTGTGCCACCCGGTATAATACTCTCATGGATGAGCTGTTAATACATACTACATTTGCAAAAAAGTCATAATTTAGTTTTATTATTGAACCCCCCACCCCAATTTCTGAACCTACATCCGCCACTGACCAAGACCACACCTTAACAGAAAATAATTTATGTACTCACTTATCTGATCCTATTAATTTATAAGTCCTAGTGTTATCCGTGATTTCTTGTGTAATTTCGCCATTTTTCAACGACCTCCCCTGCATGCCGTGCTTGTGGAATGCCAAAACACTATCAGCTAAACATACTGAAACAACAAAATTAATTCTATGAGATTCTAAATAAAACACTATAAGATCTTTGCAGAATTTAATAAAAAATTTTTAGAATTGAACTATTTTTAAATAAACATTTTCAGAGTCTTAATGAAAATTTAAGTCTCTGAAAACGAATTGCTCAATGTTTAAAACATAGACCTATAACACGAATGAACTGCCCTCACGCTCAAAAAATGATTCCAGAGTGAGACATAGCTAGTCAGGGCAAAAATGTAAAGCGTCGCCATTGTTTGATGCGGTTCGTTGTTTGGTGATATTTTGTGTAATTTTTGCTATTTGTATACGATGAAAAACTATTTTATTATTATTCTATGGGATCATTCTTAAATTACGTCGCACTCAAAGGGGGGTTTAGTCTTGCGTTACACACAATGTTTTTTTAATGTGTTTTTTCTTGAAAATGCGTTACATAATGAGGGAGGTCAAAATCCTCAATTTTTGCGTAACATAATTTAAGAAAATTCCCTATGGTACAGATAATAAATAAAAAATGTTTTATTCTTGTGAAGCTGTAAATTGTACCTCTAGAAGGGTTAAGGAAGCTAAACTAAAGTTCTGGTTTTACTAATTTTTTATTTAGTAGGGTGTACGAATAAAGCCACAGAAGTCCGGCTTTTTGGCGACAAAAGAGACCTTTTGTTTTTGATTCTCCAGGGACGCAATTCAGCCCTCCCAAGCTTAAAATTAGCCGCTCCCCCAAACAATCAATCATGTAAAAATTTCCGGCCAAAACTTGCTTTTGGTAACATATTTTTTTTGTCCCGAAAACTTTTTAACCCAAACGAACCATTTATTCTTTGAACTATTATTTTATTTTAAAATTTTCGAATGCGAATCATTTATTTTTTTCGCCTAGAGCGCAATTTTTATAAAATTTTTGTTAGTTTTTTTAAATTACAATTTTTTTTTGGGATTTTCTTTGGCAATATTTTTAGTCAAAATTATAATTATTTTTAGTTTTTCAGTATTTTTTTAATATTGCAGAAATACAACTTTTTACGAAAATTTTAATTTTATTAAATGTTTGGCTGCGGCGCCATTTTTATCTACAAATCATTTTCTGTGGCGCAATTTTTTCCGAAAGGAACCTAGGTACTACTACTAAAATACAGAGTGTTCAATTAATAAAATACATGTTTTTTTTATAAAAAATCGAAAACGCGATGATTGATTGTTTTTTGTTTTGACCATCCTAAAGACCAATTGAAACTTTTCTGTATCTTTAATAATAACAAAGTTAGCAATGGTGCAGGACACTTAACTTGGACACTCTGTATATATGCCAGTACGAAAATATCTGTAGCTACCCATTTTTTCTTGTAATTTTTTACAAGATACAAGCTTCATAAGATTTTTTAAAATCAAGTTTGCAATTGTGCAAAATTTTCTTGTGCCACCCTGTACATTATTTATAGTACCTTTTGGTACCTTCATAGAAGATAACCTAAATAAAGGTCTCAACCTAGGCAATTCCAACCTGTAAACTTGTCCTAGTTATATTTTATTAAATTAAAAAAAAGACTAGTTTAAGTTAAGTTACATTTAAATGAAAATTGTTATTAAACTTTACCTTTCTAGATTTTAGAGCAATTGCAAAAACTTCGTCACTTTCACTAAAGTCGTTTTTTTAATTCAAAGCTTCAAATTAATTTAAAAAATAGGTTTTTCCCATACAATGTTACGTATTTTTGTCCGTGTTTTGCCCTGACTAGCGCAATCTCACTCTGGAATCACTTCATCAGCATTCCACTTATGAGACGGGGCCAGTCCATTCGTATTATAGGTCTACGGTTTAAAACCCCGTGGGATAAAAAAGGCATATAAAAAACAAATGTTTTCCTGAATTATGCTTCTTTTCTTAAATAAAATCTACTAAACCAAATATTTTTTACTTAAACAGTGTGTAATTTAAACAATGCATCAAACTTTAAGAGGTGGTTGGAAAGGTCAAAAAAAGGATTTTTTGCCTTTTACATTTTGCATCAAGCATCTTTATTTTTTTAGATACAGGATATCAATCTTATCAAATTATTAAAAACATATAAAAATACTTATTAGTAAATATCTGTTTATAAATGTAGTGATAATATTACTATTTTTTGTTTTTATTAAGGGGCCTTTATACTCGTATATGTAAAAACGTTTGAATTTTTTTGTAAATTTAATAACTCACACAAAAAATTCTAAAAAAAATTCACAAGTTTATAGCAAGGTTGTTTAGCCACCACACTCTATTTCCTTAATCCATATTTTTTTTTAAAAATAGCAGTATTTAAATTTGCTATTTTTGAAATTCACAGTTTTCCTCCACTCTTCAAACTTAGTTAATGCTTAACAACAAAAAATTTATGACATAAAGTTATTTAAAATTGTGTACTTTTGACGTTCCCACCATCCCTTAAAATTGGGTGCTTCATTCTAATGACACCCTGTATAGTTTCTATGGGGTTTAAACGGTCAATAGAATGATAAAAATTATCTTCTGGGAATACGAATAAGTCTTGTTGATATTACAATAATCAATATTACTGCTCTTTGTAGGCGAGTAAGAACACGACCCAATTTAACTAAAGATAACTGACTAGTGACACTTACAAATACTGTCAATCATAAAATCGAACGCCAGTGACGAAACCAGCTTCTTACTGCTTTTCAATTTGCCCTGCGGTGTGACGATTTTAATCAAGTTGTCGTAGCAGACCAGAATCGAGTCCTTGTCCAGCTGCGAGACGTTGACTATGTCCAGATTCTCCCGTTTCGGGACCACTGTCGCGGTACCGTCCATGTCCTGGAGTTCGTCTGAGTGGAACCAACTTGCGCCTGAAAATAGGAACAGTTGGTTTTTACTAGAGGCCCTGAATACATTTGACGGATGTGTTTCCCCGGAGGCGGGCAAGTTATATTGCCCTCTCTTTATAACAGATAGATAGAATAAAAAGCACACTTTATTATCATAGAAACATAACATTTGTTTTGCGGACAACGCAACTAATACAAGTACTGAAGAAAAAAATAAAGTGTCAGAAATAGAGCCCTTACTTATCTTATAGCACAGTATAATAAATAAAAATAATAATGGCTTACAAATAAATAAACCATAAGATTAATTATCTGGTGAAATCAAATTTATAAAATTTCAAATATTTTGGTTAAATAAGTTTACACAACACACAATGTTTAAATCAGGATTAAATCTAAATCTAAGACAGAACTATTCATTCATTCTTATTGAATTGTTTAATTATAGAACTACAAACAAAAATATTAAAGTTATATTAAACAAAAAAAGATACTATAATTTACACAAAGTCTAAAGCTCAGGATTAAATCCAATTTTAAAATGATCTTAAAATGATCTTAATTAAAGAAATAAAACTAAATTGGTCAATTGGAAATTGGTCAAATAACTTAATAGTTGTTTAAAACGTACGTAAGTCATAAATATGCTAATCATATAAAATATTTCCTGATAATATTCATTTAAATTATAAGAGGCTCTATCTATCAAAAATTATGTCCCTTGGTCTTGTTCTAAATACCTTTAATGAGGGTAAGATTTTAATTGATTGTGGTAGATGGTTGAACATCTTTATAGCACACAGTGTGCCTAAATGAAGTATAGCTTACATGAAAATGGTTCCAAAAATTAATTGCACTATTTAATTTGAATATGAACTCTTTCCTGACTTCAGATCCATATTCATATAAATCCTAGCTGATCCTCTTCTCCTTTTATCAATTTTTTGACATTTTTCTAGTTGGTCTAGGCACTGGCTCTACATATTAGGTAACACATGGCAGAAGCCAGCGCCTAGACTAACTAGAAAAATGTCAAATAACTTAGTCAAATTTCGAGAAGAGGATCAGCTATGATTTATATGAATATGGCTCTAAAGTCAGGAAAGAGTACATATTCAAAATGTGCAATTAGTTTTTGGAACCATTTTTATGTAACCTATACTTGATTTGGGCACACTGTGACCATTGTAATATATTGACAAGCGAAGATTTCGGACTAGGGACTGTAGGTTAATTTGCTAGGTAGATCTTGTAGTGTAGCTAGTATAAGGTCGAAGAAAGTCATTAAGGTGAGTGTAAATAAGACTAGTTGTTTCTAAAATGTACAAGCAAATAAAGGTTAGGATTTTCTTGCATATAAACAAAGGTCTGCACCATTCTCTATAGTTAGCAATTACAAAGATATCTTACAGCGTTTTTTTGCAAAATAAACAACATGTCAATTAGTCAGTCAGTTGTTGAGCCCCAGCCCATTGTACACTGATTTTCCAAAGTTAAACCTCAACTGTCGTTTTAACAGCAAAGCAGCTGGAAGCTATTTTCTTACTAAAAGAACAAATATGTTCATCAAACTTTAAATTGGAGTCGATTGTTTAACCCAAAAAATTTGCTATACCCCTGTCTTGCTATTGAATCATATCCAACCTTAGGATCATCTATATTACACACTTTACACAAAGTAGGTTAGTTTTACTATAGAGTTAAAAGTCAAGAGATTCGCATCACATCATTTCTTTATTACTTCCAATTCCCCTGAAATGGTAGCTCTAAGCGTAGCAACGTCACTGCAACCCCACAATATGGTAGTATCGTCAGAAACAATGGTAAACTTTAGATTAATTGAAAGCATTGCCAGATCATTAAAGAAAGCAAAAACAAAACAGAGCCAAGGACTGAACCCTGCGGCACTCTCCACTCAACACGACCCGGCCTGGATGCATTCGGACCTATTAGAACTCGTTGGGTTCTTTGACACCCCGAAATCCATAATGTTCAAGTTTTTTAAGGAAAATGGAGTGATTTACGCAATCAAATGTTTTAGCAAGGTCGCAAAATACCGCCGCAGCTACATTCGATTGGATAATGGAAACGAAAATAACTGAGTAAGCAAACGAGACATTGCATTGTTTGTGCCCGTGTTCCGTTGAAATGCAAACTGGGTCCCGCTCAGTATTTTGTTAACTTAGATAGACAAAAGTAAAATTGGCCTAAAATTTTCTGGCTTGGACTTATCTCCATCCCTGTAGGGGAATCACCATTGAAGCTTGTGGGAAATACACCACTTGGCCATGAGATATTTATACAGTTCACAAGTACATCAGACCGAATCAAATCAGGCAAGTTAAGTAGGATATTCGCAGACAACCCATCCTCCCCAGAGGTATTTTTCTTCCTAATAATTTCAGAGTTTGTTTAACTTCATGCAAGTTAGTTGGAGTAAATGTAAATGAATTAGACACTGGTATTTTAAACACAAAAGTCATAAGGTCTTCACTGGGTTTGATATTTTTTGTTAAATTTTTTCCAATATTGCAATAATACTGATTTAGGTGATCGGGTGGAACTTGAGGGAACGATGAAGATTTTGAAAAGTTGTTCGAGCGAATGCTCTTTATGATCTGCCGACATTCTTTTTGTTTATTTGATGAACAATTAAGACGATCATGGTAGTATTTCGTTTTAGCAGCGGCAATAAGTTTCGGATAAGGAGACCTATAAGATTTAAAGCAGTTGTGAAAAAACAAACGGTAAGTAAATTTTCTAATTTTATGAAGACAATTAATTAAAGTCAAAGTTGAGATAACATAATCCAGTTTAATAAGTAAAACCGGTGATAGACAGACATACCTTTCTTTGTCTGCGTTATTTCCCTGAACATTTTTTTGACGTTTTTAGGTTAGAAAAAACTTCACATTGTGACAGCAAATGAAAAATATATTACTAACAGAAATAAATGGGACTTGTACAAAGTCAAGCTCTTAAATATACATTACATTACATTCTTAGTGTTTATTACTTTTATTATTTATTTATTTACACACTTTTTTTTATCATTTTGATAACCGTGACTCTTTCGCCGACACTAAGGCCGCCATTTCGGAACGCCTAATTGGACGGGTCATCGGCCACCTTTGGAACCGCAGACCGGGTATTTTTTTTATCCGGTCCTTTTGTCCCTACCGACTGAAATAGTGTGTAACAAAGTCCGCCTTCACGAGATATCCGACCTGGTTACCGGCGTGAATGAAGGGGTAGGAAGAATCCTATAAATGTCTGCCGCACCCGACCTCTTCATCCGACGGGGATCGAACCCGCCACTGTAGCAAGCGCGATTCCTATAACTGTTCAATGCGCGAACGCACCGTGTCACCACGGCTACTCATACACACTTTTGAACCATAATAAAATTAATGTCAAAACTAAAGTTTTTTTTTTAAATTAAATTTGTCCTTACTAATACTTGTTTACTGTGGAAGTTGCGGCAGAGTGACAACTTTAAATTTTGACAATAAATTATTGATAGGTAATGTCAACATGCAGATACCAACCGTTTTTTGTTTAAAATAAAATTTCCTAACAACTGTCAGAGAGAGTTTCCTACCTCTGGTGTAACCAGATATGAGGTAACTTCCCAAATACAGGGTCATTAGTTATATTTGCGTGGCCTTTATTAGTGGTAGAATATAACTTTAAATACAAAAGCTTCATAATTTATTCCATATTACCTTTTGGGTTATGTCAGAAGTGTTAGATGTTATTACTTATGACAAATTTTAGCAGCTACTTTAGTTAAGTTAAAGGGAACAGCCTGTATATTTTCTGTCAGAAACAAATGTTCCCCAATCTTAAAAACATATGTTTGTTAAAATCTAGTTTAGCCGTTTTTGAGTTATTTAAGTTACAAATGTACATTGAATTATGCGGAAACTTGGGTCAAATGGATTATCACTCTAAGAGTAATTTAAAACTAATATAACTCAAAAACGGCTTATCGAAATCTCAACAACCTATAATATATTTTTGAAATCCCGGTAAACAGCGTGTATATTTTCTGTCAGAAACAAATGTTCCCCAATCTTAAAAACATATGTTTGTTAAAATCTAGTTTAGCCGTTTTTGAGTTATTTAAGTTACAAATTTACATTGAATTATGCGGAAACTTGGGTCAAATGGATTATCACTCTAAGAGTAATTTAAAACTAATATAACTCAAAAACGGCTTATCGAAATGTCAACAACCTATAATATATTTTTGAAATCCCGGTAAGATCTTTTAGTTTTGACAAATAATATAAAGGGTTAACTCAAATACGTTATAGCATAAATATGGGGCATACCCATGCATTCTCACACGCGATAATTGAAGCCAGGACCCCTATTTAATTCTTAATGTTCTTTTTTCGTGTAGACAGGATTTCGGTTACTGCGCATGTGTTAGTTTTGTTGATTATTTGACAAATGTCAAAAGTTTAGGGTCCGCGAATTTAAATTTGCCATTGTTTCCAAAGCCAGCTATGAGGGCTTTACTTTTCGATTCTTTGAACATGTATTTATGCTATAACGTATTTGGATTAACTTAAGAAAGTTGCATGTAAAATTTGACATAAGATGACTTGATGGAAAAAATTATGCAACTTTTGTATTTGAAGATTTTTTCTATTACCTACTTAACTCCTGAAAAAGGCCACGCAAATATAATAATTAATGATCCTGTACGTATGTTTGTATGTAGTGTTTCTACTTAAAGCTTCAAGAGTAAATTATTAAATATTAGAGGCACCAAAACAGGCACACGAAGAACAAATAATTGAACCACAAATAAATGATGAATGATGAACACGCTTTAAGTTGAAGAAATATAACTGGCAGGTGCAGTGTAAAAAAAAGGAGGACCTAAGCATTTGTCTCTGTCTTATTAGACCAATTTTGTCCTTTGTCCTACTAAATGATTTTCATGTTTACTAAATTTAGCATAGAAAAAATTGAGAGAGAAAAGTGTGTTTAGGTAAGTTAATTGTTTTATTTGTATATTGCAAATTTTTGATCAGTTAAGAATGTCAGAACCAGAAATACCAATGCATAGTTTACTATTACGCGCTTAAAAGAGTTAATTAAAATTATGGATAAAAATTATTGCCCATGTAACTAAAACTGAACACAATTCGGAAGCAGACCGACATATTGAGGAAATCATCAAGAAAAATATTATCTCTGTATCCACCATTATACTGGTACAGCATTATTCCCAGATGAGTATCTAACGGTCTAGAACCATTGTTGTGTCAAAATCAGTCTGGGCTTAGTCCAAACAGAGCATGTGTTGACCACACTTTAAACACTTTGACAATAATTAAAGAACAACCATTGGAATTAAAATAACATTTGTTTGATATAATATATAATAACCAAAGTTCCGATTAGCAAAAAAAAATTGACTTTAAATCTTACTTGTGTTTAGTGGGATGGCAATTTAATTCTTGGGATGCAAAATATTTTACTTGCTTTAGAAAAAAACATACAGTTACCAGAATTCATGTTTATTAAATCCAGCTTGAACTTGTTCGGTTGGTACGCCTGCTTTATGGAAACGCAAACCATTGGATATTCTAATTCTGGGGTGATGATCATCTCGAAAACATTCAGCGGGTTGGGAAGGACTGATTCTACATGCTAGAATATAAAATAATTTATAAGTAAATATGATAATACATGTTATATAGAAAGTTTATAAAATACGAGATCGCTGCGGCAGGTTGAACATTATGTATCTGGCGAATGGTTCGGTCACTTTTAGCCGATTTTAAGTGTATATTGGCTATTTATTTGGAAAATACCGCGTTCTGTTAACAACTTTGACTACTAAATGTAATGGCATCTTCTCTACAACCCAAAAATTATAATAAAACCAATTGATCGCTGACACTTAATAGTTAATTACAAATTAAAGGATAACTGGGCATATACAGGGTGTTTCAAAATTCAATAACATAATTTTAATGTTAAATTCCCTGAGTGATTTCAAGACAAAAATTTCATATAAATAAACATGGGTCCACAAACGCTTAGTTTTCGAAATACAACGTGTTCAAATTTTGTTTTTTTATAGCTCTTGCAGTTTTGAGATATTTAGATCAAATTTGGCATGTATAATTACTTAAAGGCACTACAATATTAAGTATGCCAAATAACTTTTAACCAATTTGTTTATTTTGATATACTTGCCATACCACGCTGGATAATTTTTTTATTTTATGATAGCAACCTTTGGTCTAACAGCGATTTTCTGTATCACGGTTAGAGTTACAAAAAAATTGCGAAAACAAAAAACTGCAAATAAAACAAGGATTTTATTTATCGTTTTAAAATCTACCAGTGGCTTACAACAAAAAAAATCCGGGGGGAAAAACGACATGACCGCTGAAAAAGTATCGCCCTGTAGGTTTGTATTATTATTTCGCATGTCTAATAGCGTAGCGCTTATAGCTAAATATACGTGCCAAATTTGTCCGCAATATCTCAAAAACGGAATGAGCTATAAACAACAAACTAAGAAAAAAAATTAACTTTATCACTCGGTATCTCGGAAACAAGGTGTTTTCGACCTATCTTTATATGAAAGTTTTGTCTTGAAGTCACTAAGGAATTTAACACTAAATTTATGTTATTGAATTTTGAAACACCCTGTATATACCCAAAACCTATAAGGAAAAGATTAACCAAACTGTGTGGTTCACAAAAGTAAGACAGCTGATTTGTGACGTCACAATTTCAAACACCAACGCAGAAATTCATTAGAAAATGTACAAGTGATGATTATTTCACATTGAAAATCAGCTTAAGCGTACGTTTTGCCACGGTTTGAGGCGGAGCATGAGACAATCAATTCGATTCGCGGTCTAAAACGTCAGAAGAATCAAAAACATAGAATGAAAAGTCACACTAGTTTAAAGAAAATAAAGAAACATGAACGGAAGGAGCAACGATGATACACAGTGCTGTAGCGAGGCTTTTATATAGATTTAGTTAAAGCTCTCTCGTCTGACGCTCTAATAAAGTATATTGGTGTGAAGGGGAGGCCAAGAGTAATTTATTTAGATAATGGGACAAATTTTCATGGGACTGAAATTTTTTTGCTAAATGGATTAAGGTGAAATTGACAATTTTTCAGGTATAAAGAGAATAAAGTGGATTTTGAATCCGCCTTTTGCTTTTTGATAGGCGGCTGCGGGCATGGTTGGTTGGTTTACAAAAGAAAATGTTATGATGACAAATGATAAGAGATACGTAATACTATGTAGAGCTATAAACAATTTTCTGTGACATCAAAGCGACGGCAGTGTACAAAAGAGACACTAAGAAAATACTTGAAGCTTGATTTCTACATACCTTTAACAGCATAAACTTGTTTAAGGGATCGTACCACTGCATGAGGTAAATCCCAGTACTAGTCGCCCCGCATAAATACTTGTAACCATTGTATGGATTCCGCGCCACACAGCACTTTAGCGTACCCCTCGTATCCGGTACCCTGCATAAAAAAAACGTTTACCCTCGCATTTATACTACTAACACGAGCCGAACCTGCTCAAAACTACAAGTTACAAGTTACAAGCTGAGTTTTTCAAAAACTTCTTCAGAGTCCATCTAGTTATTTTTAAAGATACTATAGATCTCAATCTGCTTTTACTTTGTATATGCAGTGCGGTATAAAAAAATCCAGTTCCCCTACTAAGTTTATAACGGAATTAGATATCTTAAATAGAAACCATAGGTCGAGTGATGCCTTGCCGTAAATCGGTGACTAATATCTTGTTTAAAATAAATTTTGTTTCTTAAAAAAAAATTGTAATAATTTTAGTACTTTTCAAAAGTTTAAAATGTTCGGTTACAATGTAAACCATGTAAAACTTTTACTACCTTTTGGCACATTTTTTATAATCGTATTGATAAAATTGTTACCGTTACTCTAGTTTTTTATTTAAAATCAATATTTAATTCTGTTTAAAATTTAGCAGGAAAGTACTGTATAAAATCGTCAACCTGTAATAATAAAAAAGTTTAGCATGTAAACATATTTCTATAAAATGCATTTTTTCGTTTAAATTATAACACAATTATTTTATTAATATGTTTTTCTTCAAGCTTTTATGTTCCCATGTATTTCTTGTGGGAAAAAATAATAATAAACTTCAAAGAATATTACCTTGTCGTCAACGCAAATTTCCTAGGCACTAATTTCTCAGGAATTCGGTTCATATGTAAGCTAAACCTATGTGACTGCTTGCTTTGTAACGCCAGCAGGTCATGTCTGTACAGTTGTGGTGTTTTACCTAGAAAGCAAACAGAAATTTTAGAAAAATACTCAATTTTTTTTTAAAACACTGTATAGATTCATTACACCTTAGAATTCTGGAAATCGTTGAAGATTTAGAGTGTCAATGATGTAGAAAAATCTATTCCTTTTCTACGGCGAAAGGATCAACCGACTGCCGAAAAATTGAATTATTGGCATTTTTCGACTTCTAATTTATCAAATCATCAAGACATAGGCTCATTTCAACTGACAAAATGTCATTATATCGGAACCACAGAGTTCTTATGCACTACAAAACTTTAAACTCGATCATCTCTGTCTCGTGAATAACACAGTTACGGCCATTTCGGTTTGGACGGCAGATTTGACATAAATGAGAACTGAGATTTCTATGAAAACACTGTCATTCCTATCAAATTGAATTGAATGTTCACTCTCAGGGAAGAATTTAAGAGGTTCTAAGAAATTTCGATGGAATATCGTAATTTTTGTAAAAAAAATACTTGAAAACCTGCAAAGACCTCTAACTTAACCTAAAAACTACTCACCTGACAAACTCATAAGAACATCCTTGATAACATACATCCAAATCGTCCTGCGATTGTACAGCTGTTCCAAACATGTCTCGTGAAGTTCGTTCAGGTTCAGGTTATAGATGCCTTCCTCGGCCCCGATCAGGATTTGCTGGTCTCTGGTTTCAGGGTGGATCCACGAAGCGGTGCAGTGTATCCTTAATGGACAGCAGTTGAAAACCTGTCGTTAAATAAAAAAACATGTTTTTTCCTATGATCCACAAAGGGTCTATCTATTTGAAATATCAGCATCATATCTAGGAAACGTTTTAGTATTAATTTTACCTAAATAACAGTTATACTTCATAAACAGTAACTAAACGATAAAGAGTTGTTTATAGTTGATATTTACATACATAAAAACCCGATTTTCTGCAAATGTATCAAGTCAAAGATATTGTACGCCCGGCGGCGCGGCGACTTTACTACATCTATTTTCGTAGAGAAAGGTTTTTGTATTACTTTTTCAAAAATAATTATTTAAAAAAAAAAAGTAATTTTTTATAAAAAGTTCTTTATAATTCAAACAAAAAATTTTCAGCTCAGGAAATATAAAAAAAAGATTTTTAACCCATAAGGTTAAAATTGCAGATGTAAACGTAGCTTATAATTCTAAGCCAAATTCTTATTTTTCGACACACCTCGTAAGGTCTACTTGGAATGGCATGAACTAGTAATAGGCCAAGCGTTAAGGTACAAAATATGGGGTTCTATTTGCAAAAGGTCGAACAGAAATGAAATTTGGTGGGATGGTAGACATAGGTCCCCTGATAGTACATCTAAGTTTGCGACCTCAGTGGGTTGCCGCTCGAGGGGGGGGGGATGAAAACTCTGCATCACGGCGCTTGGAGGAAAATAGCACCGTTGGAGTAATTTGCAAATTTAAACAAAATCAGAGTTTAATCGCGGATTAAAACAAATATATATATAATAACAATTCTGATATATTTTTTTCTATAAGAGTAAGGTTTTCTTAGTAAAGTGATCCTTCATTCGTTACATTTGACGTTATATTATAAAAGATATTATTTTTTGAAGTGCGCCCTTACATGCTTCGATATGGGCATTTTTCATTTATCATGATCTACGGTGGATATTTTCTTATTATTATTGACCTACAATAGTCAGGCAGATTTTCAAAAGACCTGGATTTGAGGTTTATAGAAACTTTTATTGCTGATTCTTATAGCCCAAGAACTCATCTTTAAAGATCCTGTTGATGCCACTCTGGCAGCCTTGAGCATTTTGAGATATTCAAGATGGCGGCCGATTAGGGAATAATTTTTTTTTTAATGTTTAAAAAAATATAAATCCCTCTCTGGGCGTATTCAGTAGCTGTTGGGGTCTCATTAAATATAGGAAAAGTCCCGACCCCCTCAGGAACATGGTCAAAATGGTGCCGCCATTCTGGATTTTTGACTATTTTTTCCTTTAATAGCCTTTTACTCAGAAAGTACTTACTTTTGAGAAAATCTGTAGAGAGCAAATATAAAGCTTATTGAAAGACCTATCGAACGAGGTATCTGCGAGCGACCTAAGTACTAAACATTTTAAAAAATGATATCTTTTATAATATGAGGTCAAATGTAACGAATCAAGCATCAGTTTACTTAGAAAACCTTACTCTTATAGAAAAAAAAATATACTAGAATTGTTTGGTAGCCATATTTGATTTAATCCGCGATTAAACTCTGATTTTGTTAAAATTTGCAAACTACCTCCAAAAGCAAAAACTATTCGTCGGAGCGAAAAAATGCATAAAACCAAAGTTGTGTCCAATTTTGTTCTCTACATGTTTTATTTGATCTATTTTTTATAGCACCTACTCCAACGGTATTCATCCCCCCTCCCTCGAGCGGCACCACCCGACGTCGCAGCAAACTTAGATGTACTATCAGGGGACCTATGTCTACCATAAACTTTACGACAGCAGAAAGTCTTTTACCTTGGAGAAACAAGCGCCCATGTGCACCTTCGGTGTTGGCGGTAACCCGTTACTCGGCGGTCGAGGTGGCGTGTGTCTTCGTCGGTGTTTCCTAGGTGGCACCGGTGGACAGGCTACCAAATCGGGCGCGCTTGCGTCGTGATTACCCGCCGCTCCGCCTGTGTCAAGGCCGTTTACGTTGTTGGGGTTGCTTCGCGGACTTCGACCACTATCACTAAGCGATCTGAAATTAAGATCAGGTAAAATGTAATTTGGGCGAAAGCCGGTCGCAACGGTTTTCTTAACGTTTTTACACTACTTCTCATTTACGCAGAACATTGAGTCCATAAATCTTCAAATCGATCGTATGATCAGGCTGAATTGAGAGAGACAACGCTTATCTAGGCTTGTACGGGAGCCATACAGGACATTTGTCTCTTAAATTGTAAATTTAGGGCTTGTTAACATTTCAGACAAATACTTATTTTTCTTGTATTCCGAAAGGATTGTTCCATATTATGATACCAAATTTGCGAGGGAGTATTCGCGGGTGGGAATTACTGTACATTTTTCTGAAAATCTCACACGGGAATAATATAAAAATCGCTGTTAATCAACAACAAATCACTGGGAAACATAAAAAAAAAAGAAATCACTACGTTTTTTGGGGTATTTGCTTAATCTGTATCTAAAGGTCGATTTTCGCCGTGCGACTTGGCCGCACGGCCAAAAACCGACTGTGTAAATGGGAAATCATCTGTACCGGAGGCGACTAGATCGAAACGCCAAAAGTTGGGTCTCGGCGGCAAGTGACTAAAATCAACCATGTAAATGCGCCCCGTTTTGTTTTCTATAAAGTATTGGACACATTATTTGGTATCTGAAAATAAAAAATAAAATTTGGATCTTCTCAGTGCAATTCCATCAATAAAATATTCGAAGTACCTAAAAGTTTGCATCGAGAAATCCATCAGCAAATTCAAAATTCACGATTTTTTCTTTAATTCTTTTTATTTTATTTTTCAAGCAATTGAAATCAAACAAAGGATTGTTTAGTGCGATTTTAATGCTTATTCCATGTGCTTATTTTTGTTTCTTTTTTTGTAAATTATTGATTTTTATGGTGCAGTTAGAAATAGAGCATATTAGGGACTGCATTAATATCTACATTATTAGATATTGCTTAAAATATACTTTATTTTTATCTGAAAAAAAATGTTATGGACATATTTTGGCATATTTAAGATAGGAATGAAATAAATCAATCAATTTCCCTCTTTTAAATGATCTAACCCAACTTTTTCGTCTCTCCACTAAAAGCACCCCTAATTTTTTCCTTGGTCTTGTAAAACAGCGAGAAATATAAAAAATCGAACTTTGTATCTGTCTTCCGTATTTAAGCAACCCAGAACGACACAAAAAGTAGGCAATTTTACAAAAAATAATTACAAAACTGCTTTAACTACATGCGTTTTAATGTAAACAGTGCGTCGTCATCCACGATATGTCTACGCGTCAGCTGATCCATTTGTGATGTCATTACAAAATGATCAAATCATTAAGAATTGCTTCACGCACTATTTGAATTCCAGCACGTTCAACACTTATTCGTTTCAACATTTTCAACAAAAATGAGCTATTCATTTGCGATTTTAGTCGCCCCTTATAAATGGGGTAGCGATGCGACTTGCCGCACTGCAAGTCGAGACGACTCGGTGCACGGCGGAAATCGATCCCCCCCCTTTATCATACTTTGGCATAATTTTAAATTATATTAGCCTCGATTAGTATTACGTATTAAATAATCGTGACAATACAGCAGAAGGGACATGGCAAATTGCATCTCGAAATAGGCAGGTAGATCTTTTTATGGCCGAATTGCATCCAGATATTTAAAATTCCAATAGAGTTGAGTGAAACTTCTTTTGGAATTACATAGGCTTATTTGCACAAATAGGAGTATAGGTCGTAGTAGTAGTAGTGTGGGGTAGGCTCTAGTCCTGGCGGCTAGGCACATGAAGCGCCCTTTTCGCCAACCCCCCGGGCATCTCCCCTACTGCGTCCTTCCTTCGCTAAGGAATCTGCCCGTCTTCTGTAAAAAGGCCAGAATATCGGGCCACCTCAGATTCAGAAGGCCCTCCGTCTCAAAGGCTTCCTCTTCGAATACCTCTCTTCTTGCTTCCGTGTATGCTTCACATGATGAGAGAAAATACGCCGAAGTCTCGTCCTCAGCCCAACATCGCTCGCACGTCGCGTCCTCCTTCATTCTCATCTTTGCCAAGAGTCCTTGTACACTATGACTCCTACCTCTCTTCGTGTTTTACGGAGCAGCCAGCCAGCCTACGGGACCTGCTGTGCCTGTCACAAACTCCTTCGCCTGTCTGGCGTTTCCCGTGTTGGTTCATTCCTTTTCTATCTCTCTGGGCCCACTCTGTTAGGGCCAACTTGATCTATCCTCTTGTGCCCCAGGAAAAGCTCTGGCCCGACGCATTTCTGCCGGGATCCGCCCCTGGCGAGTTCGTCCGCTTTCTCGTTTCCTGGGACTCCCATTAAGTGTGGGTAAATATCATTAGACCCAGCAAAACTTTCTTGTAAAAACAACCTTCGAGCTGATGTGTATGAATAGAAAAACTGATTCTGAAATAGCCCGAAACCTTATTTGCTTCTTAAAAAGCACAATTCTCTTTCTCAAACATTTAAAACGAGATGCTATCCCTAAATTTTCCCATTAATCTCCAGCGCCATTTAAAAAAATTAAACTTACATCGTTATAAGGAATCGAATTGATTTCGTGAACTGAAGACCTCAATCGTGTGTGTTCTTTTACGCTTATCTATTTAGAAAAGGAGGTTACCTCTGCCTTTGCCCATTAATCTGATTAATCTCTAATGATTGCACCATTTCAAAAATTTCGTCGGCCGAGGAATGTCGTCTGGGCGAACCATTTAAACCTAAATCGTTATTTGAAGGACTAGAATCGATTGCGTGAATGTCACATGCGGTTTCTGACGAGTGCTGGACTGGAAGGGTGGCCCTTACAAACAGAATAGACTCTATCTAATGTTTGTTTTTTAGAACTACAGACTTTTAAAATAAAATTAAGTCCATTAAAACTATGGTGAAGGCCATAAAATGACTTAATTAAAAAAATAATTATGTGCTGTTAATATCTGAATATACAGGGTATTTCACAGTTGTTGCGACATACCTATAGCGACAAAAGTACAAACTTGGTCTTTGTTTTATTTGAAACACGACGTTTCAGTTTGTATCTGTAACAGTTTTCAAGTGTTAATGTTTATATACAACTTGGCGTAGGCAGTCAAATGTGATGGTCCGTTCCCTGCAATTCTAAAAGGCTTGTTTTCCAAAAGGGGTGGTTTCCATTTGATATGTCCGTTGGTTGGTTGATGTAAAATTTATCTGTTCTAAATTATAAGTGCAGCTTTAATAAAATTTAGTTTTTGCCAATGTGACTAATTTTGCAAAATATTAACTTCAGATCATTGGATCCTGTTGTTGGAATTTTAATAATCCAATGCTCTAAGATTCTGAGAGTTTGTTAAGATAGGTTTGTTCTTAATTTTAATTTATTAATTTCTGGGATAACCATTCTGCAATAAATTCTTTATAAGGTTGCAGACTTCTGCCGTTAATCCTTTATGACAACCAATATTTACAGCTTCGGGAACGGACTGTCAAACTAGAAAGCCTGCACCAATTAGAAGCCAGTAGACTAGATTGTTACAGTTTGACTTACTGACCTTCGGAACGGAAATCCGTCAGCAAGTTGGTTTTTACAAAAAGCCAAATTCTATTACTTTTTATGATTTTATGACCTGTGCTGCCCGGATACTGTACTGTACTGTACTATATATGGAAGAATACATACTATCACAACACAAAAAATTTTAAAATTAATTTTTCAAATGCAATGAATTCCAAACATTATGCTGTAGAAAAATGTCACATGTAAACTTTCATTATTACCCGAGAAATGGCACTTGTGACACTTTACTACTAGCTCGCAAGTAAGCACCACTTAGTAGAAACTGACACATTATTTATATACTAAAGGAATTTTTTGTGTCATTAACAAAAGCAAAAAGTTTAAATTCATTGAGAATAAGACAAATACTATTTAAAAACCTGTGCTTTATGATACATAATCACTTCTATAAAAATTGTGTGTGCTTAGACCATACGGCAGAAGTGTATACTTCAACAAGGCGAAGTTAATAATACTGGCCTTTATCTACATCATCATATCGCTCGCTGAATGTTCCTCTCTCGACTCGAGCCGACTTCACCCCAATGAGCGTTACATAGCCGAGCCTGACGGCTCAGTTCAATTCACCATCCACAAAAACTGCTAAACGCGCCTAAAGAAGTTTACACTTCAAAAAGCAATTTAAGTTTAATAAATCGATAAATTAAATTCATTGCAACTTTAAATTGCTTCTCCTCAAAATTCTACTTTTTTCAGTTGTGATGCAAAACGCCGTGTTTCAAATAAATAAACATAATGCAAGGCCAAAATTTTGTATCCACTCAATAATCGTCTACAAATTTAAAACAAAAACCAATAGGGGTTGTAAAGGGCATCAAAACAAGCAAGTTTTCCTTACAAACCTCTCTCTCTCTCTCTCTCTCTCTCTCTCTGTGGCTTTGACATTAAACTAGAAATTGAGAAGAATAGAAAATCGACCAGTTGCAAAATGTTCGGTTCGGTCCGGCTAAGTTAAAGGAATTTAGTACGTAGGTTCATTTTACTCAATTACTATGTTTATACGCGCTAAATAAAATCGGGTTTATTGGTTTTTATACGACAAATCGGTTTAAAGTAAAATCGGTTTTAGTGCGTGAAACGGTTTTAATAGTCTTTGTTTAATAGTGTTTATACCACAATATTTTCCAACCGTCTGCGCAGTAAATTCTTTTAACTTCGCCAAGCCAGGGAACAAGAAAGTAAGAAAAGTAAACATTTTGCAACTGAATAACTACAATTTCTAATTTGCCTAAGTTGCACATTTTTGGAGAGATATTTACTTTAGTAGTTCGGTTTGGTTTAGTTTGGTTGAGCTTGTAGGCAAACTTACCTATTCAGATGCCCTCTACAATCTCTGTCGGTTGGACGACATACCATTCTAATATGTGAAACACCCTGTATTGCTGACCGTAATTTACAAATAAAAATCTAATTAAAATATTAGAGCCCTTTCTTGCATTTAAGCTAAGTAGTACTTTATTAGTAAACTAAGCTAAAACGTGCGAATATTTTAGTAAGTGTTGGCACCGTATATTAACAAATCGATTTCAAAACCTTTAAACAGGTCTGAATCTACAATAGACTGAGAGCAGTTTAAACAATTTAGTTTAATAATTTAGTGTCAACCCACGTGAATAAATATCTCACATCGACTAAATTTACAAATGATAATAAATGGTAATAGAACTACAGGTATTTTTTTGGAGCAAATTGTAATTACAAGAAAAATTTATACTAGTGATATAACTAAACTAATAATGAATATTAATTAAGAAAACCAAGACAAATATAAATAAATTAATCTGTGACACCTTCCTAGCTTAAAAGCTACACGTAAATTTAAACCCCCTACTTCTAAATATCCCACAAACTAAAGCTTTAGAAAAACTTTTTGACATAAAGTAAATTATTAGGAAAAAAATATGTTGTTAGCACACTGCGTAAGTAAAAAGAGAATTTCTCGATAGCGCAACAGGACTGTAGAAAGCTTGCCGAAGAAAGCAGTGTACAACACAATTTAAAGGAAACTTGGTCGCGTATTTAATTAATTACACTGATCGGCATGAAAATAGGCCCTGACATCATTCTTGCCGATTCTTATGTAAAATGACCTCCTGAATCCAAATATGAACTCCGTTTTTCCCCATCACCCCCCATTTTCGAGGGTGACCCCCCTACCTATTTTTACTGCTTTTCGATAGTTTGGTGGGACGGAAAGGATTTTTTTTGGCTTTAACATCATTATTTCTGAGAGACTGGAGAGTTTAGTGTTCTCAAGCATTAATATTTATAGTAAGGTGGTAAGCCATTTGTTTTGGGGGGGGGGTTGTTTTGCATAAATGGTAAATGGACATTGTCGATTTTACCGTTTTATATGCATTTTCTAATTATTTTTATAAAATTTTAGCTGCCAGCAGCTTATCGGTAAAGGTAATAAACATTATAGCAAAGTATAAAGCAACATATTAGTATATAAAAGTATATATATACAGAAACCACTGGCGTATACAAAAAATTGCCTTGGAGGGGCTTGGAAATTTTTTCCACTTTTATTTATTAACATATTAAAAAGTAGGAAAATAAATAGTTTTAACATAACCTATTTTTAGATTCTTGGGGGGGCTTTCGCCCCCAAGTCCCCCTTCCCCCTTGTATACGCTCATGCAGAAACTATAATAAAAAAATAAAATATTGTTGCTTTATTTGTGAATGGGACAGCCGAAAACGGGGATATTTTTTTTTAATGTTGTATTGTCATCGGACCACTATGTGAATACCAAATTTCATCCAAATCGGAAAATGGGAAGTGAATCAAAAACTCATTTTTCTATGAAAGGGGGTGGGGGTAGAGGTGGGAGGATATTTTTTCTTATTGTTGTATTATCATTGGACCACTATGTGTATACCAAATTTTATCCATATCGGATAACGGGAAGTGTGTCAAAAACACATTTTTCTATAGAAGGGGTGGGGGTAGAGGCGGAAGGAGATTTTTTTCTTATTGTTGTATTATCATCGGACCACTATGTGTGTACCAAATTTTATCCAAATCGGATAACGGGAAGTGTGTCAAAAACACATTTTTCTATAGAAGGGGTGGGGGTAGGGGTGGGAGGATATTTTTAATGTTGTATTGTCATGGGACCACTATGTGTGTACCAAATTTCATCCAAATCGGATAATGGGAAGTGTGTCAAAAACGCTTTACAAGATTTGATAGATAGTTAGTTAGTTAGATAGTTAGACAGAACATCTGAAGCTAAATAAAAGCTTGTAAAAAGGAAAGCAAGCACCAAGTGAAGGGACGATAGTTCTTATTTATCAGTGGCGCACCCAGGAATATGTCTTGGGGGGCCCGACGCCTCTATAGTCTCATGATGTCAAATTTTAAGCTATTTTTTGTGTTTTTTTATGAAATATGTGGAATATATGTAAAAAAAATCTATGGCTTTATACTTAAAGATTTAAATTTATGTTAATATTATAATTATTATCGAAAAATGATAAAAATAGGTAAAAGGGCTGCTCCCTCAAAAATGGTGGGTGGTAGAAGAAAACGCAAGCTATATTTGGATTCAGGGCGTCGTCTTACATAAGAATCAGCGGAAATAATGCCAGGGCTCAAGAATTTTTTTTTGCAGATCAGTGTTATCCATAGGTTAAGATTCCGGAACACACAAATGCATTTAAAAGAGGTACTAAACGTGGAAACGCCGAATATTAAATATGTCACAAATTGGAGAAAATGTTATTGATAAAAATTGAAAGGGTCGGAGAAAAGCGACGTGATTTCTTTCGCTATTAGTTCGTTCTCTGTTTGTCTCGCGCGCGTGTACTTGAGCGTACTTCTAGTGCGAGCATACAAATGTGTGTTTTTTGAATATTAGAAAATTTACGAAAAACATATGTTACCTTACTATTCCGAAAATCACATATTAATATCACGCCGCCGTTTCGTTTGAAAGCACTGTTTTTCTTGTACATGTTAAGATAACTGGTCCAACGGTTCCAGTTAATTCTCAAACCATTTTTTTACATTGCGGGTTAGAAAAGTAGAAATAAAATTGAAAGGAATCTACCTAATATTGTAGATAATGGAAAAAAATTATCTAAATTTTTTCAAAACAGAAGGGTAGAAAGATCATAAAATGTATAATTTTTACCGCAACGTCAGGCTTTATACTCATTTGTGACAGATATCGGCTCGCGAATATCTGTCATATACAGCGGCTCCAGTTTTCATAAGTTAGATTAAAAAATAATATTTTTTAAGAAAATCAAGTCTTAGATTACCTTGATAATAAGGCAAAATTTAACTAAAAAAACAGTTTTTTCTTTAAAAAATAAAAGTAATTCGATAAGTCTTAAATTGTTGCTAAGGCCTTTACTAGACGCCCTGAATATATGTGACTGATGCAAAAAGCTTTCAAAACGTAAAGCTGTACTCTGCCTGTATAAATCACTTAATAGACATTAGGATTGACGTCACACTAAAGGGCACACAAACCAAAACAGGCAATAAACAGAAAATATCTTCAAAGTCACGCCAAGAAGATGACAGCTTTGGAAAAAGATTCTATAATTATTTGCATTGGGTCGAATGTAAGCCTAGATCTCTTTCGCTTTTATGGCTTTAGAGAAAGACTAGTGCTTGGATACGATTCTAGGACAATTCAATCTGCGTTGTGCCCCTCGAGAGGTCACATGACCTTAATAGGTCTATTGATTCATCAATTTTTTAACCAATATTTGTGGAATAGACAGACATTTCATGAAAATGACATTTTTCCAATATGTCACATTTACTGGGAAATTTTTCAAGACTTTCAAAACGTCAAAATTTATTCCCTTTTGTGTAATTATGTTACGGAAACGAGTATACTCATGATCTAGTGGTAAATATTTTAAGTTTTATGATTTTTCGGCCACCAAAACGGCAAAACTAAAGCCCCTTCTGATAGATCAAAAGGGGTCCTTGTGCAAAATTGATTGAAATATACCTATATCTAACCACTACGAAGTTATAATATTTTTCTCCTAGCCAATGCAAAAACTTCCACCACCACTTTAAAATCTAAAAGACTATTAACGAAAAATAAAACCCAAAAGAACAGAACTCTACTGTGTAACAGGACAAACTTACTGTTGTTCATATTCCGATGGGCGATACTTGTAGGTGCCCCTAAAATAATCAAAAAATTGCAAATGAACTACTCAATTACACACGTCTACCAATTCCGCCATTTATTCCCCGAAATAAAACTAAAAAGAGTTGATTAAAATAGGTAAAAAGCCCAGGAAAAGAAGAAATACAAACGAAAAATGATCGAGTGACAGCTAAGTTAAGAAGCATTAGAGACACAGTGCACAAACGAAACAAACAAAAATGTAACAAGCATTAAATATTCAAAGGTGTTTTAAACAAGGTCGAACAGCAAATCTAATTGATTCAAAGCAACGTCAACAAACACCACGGTCCCTAGAATAGGTCTATGGATTTCATATAAATATGGCGAATTTTTACGTCACTGGTGGTCCACCTGATTTTTGTAAACAAAACTTAGATAGGATATCTCTTTAATGAACAACTACTATTTTTGGAATTTTTTGAAAACCAAGGCAAGTTTTCTGCAGTTTTCTAGTATATCCCTATAAAATAATATGTTTTAGACGTATAGTCGTTATTTTTTTTAGCCCGCTTTATTTTTATCTACACTAAACTTAAAATACAAGTTAATCTGAGCGTGATCGTTTAGTATCAAAAGTAAACTGAGGACTTGGCAAGTAAACAAATGAGTGTAGATTAGCGGATTACTTTTGATGCTGAAACGAACACATTATTTTCTTTGATTTTGAATTTTTGTGTAAAGAAAAATGAGGCAGGCGGCCTATAAAAAAATTACGACTATACATATATAAAATATTATTTTATAAGGAGATACAAAAAAACAGTTGGAAAATTGCCTTGGTTTTCAAAAACTTCCAAAAATATTAGTTGTTCATTAAATAGATATCCTATCTAAGGTTTGTTTACAAAAATCAGCTGAACCACCAGTGACGTAAAAATTTGACATTTATATAAGATCCATAGACCGGTCTATTCTGGGACCGTGAACAAACCCATGTTCATAATAAATAATATCAAAGGAATTCATAAGGTGCAAAACGAACTCACTGTTTATACAGAAAATCCCAGAAATTAGCTTAATGATTTTTCGGGTACGGAGAAAAACTGTAGATTCCTTCCTTAACAACTTTTGAGCAAAGATCAGTATGACTAAATCTTAATATTTTTACATAATTGTGTTAATATGTACCACTAGTTTTGACAACTCCTGTAAAGTTTAGTGAAAAAATACAGATCTTTAAAATAATTGTCTTTTAGGTTGTATAGTTTTTCCTTTATCAACATGAATTAACACGATTATTGACAAACAAAAGAAAAACATAGAAAAAGTCGCTGTGTATACACTTTAACGTATCAAGAAGTTTTTGTACTAACGAATTATGTTTGTCTGTCTCACTACCAAGTGCTGAAAAGAGAAAGATTTTGGGTAAATCCAACCATACATAGCGTGTTAGAACAAAAACTTTTTGATTTTATTAATTAAGATTTTTTAAATATCTTTGAACAGTAATACTTCTCATTTATAAAAACATAAAATTATATATCAACCGTTTTTTTAATAGTTTAAAACACCTTTTTGGATTTAAGGTAAGTAAAAATGAGTTATTAATACCAAGCCGTTCAAAAGTCAGTAGGTAAAAATTTACCTCATGATTAACTCTTCGTCAATGTACTGCAAGAGACTCCTAGACACAACATAACAAATTTAAATAATAATTTAAAAAAATCTAAAATAACAGTAAAGTTGTTATTAGAAAGAATGCGGTCAAACGTTAGCAATTATTAAACTCCAAATTCTAAAAAACAATCTAAAGTTTGTTTAAGAAAAAGCCTCTGGGTAGTATATAAAAAAAAGATATCAAACTGATTTCTAAAATTCATTTTTTATAAAAAGTATTTGATCGCCGAGCCCGTAATATCTAATGTGAAACATTTGCAAAAATAGACTTTTTAAATTCAAATTATAAACGAAGCTTTATTGTCGAGTTTAACTAACAAAATTAGACCAATAAGTTTTTTGTTTTCTAAATTGGGATAAATTATGACTCCAACGACTAGAGAATTTGTCATTTTAAGTTTGTATCCTTTTAAACGTATTGTGCTTAGAAAATAACCAGACTAATGTAATAACAATTAACATTTGTCATAGCCCCATAACTAGACATAAAAATGTGTTTTGAAACAAAAGAAACTTGGCACGCTTGAAGGAGATGTAGTCCTTAGTATCCCAGTAAGTTTGCAACCTCGCGCGACAGCCGCTAGTGCCGCCATCCTAAAAAAATTACTCTTGACTTAGTTTTCTCCTAATAACTTGATCCTGTAGAAATTTTAAAAAAACTTTTATTAAAATACTAATAGTTTTCTCGTTATTCTCGAGTCTCAGTTTTTGAGGTACTAGGCCAAACATTTTAGACATTTAGGATGTTGCCAATATTTTTCTTTAGTGGCCAATTTTTGAGAAAATGTGTAATATAAAATTAGGTATTAGGCCAAACATTTCGCCGAGATTTAGGGTGTTGCCAATATTTTTCTTTAGTGGCCAATTTTTGAGAAAACGTGTAATATAAAATTACCTATAAAATGAAATATACTCGAAACATTCAGTTCCTTGGGTAGTAAGATACGAATCCTAAATAGTTAGTTATATATTCATTTTCTATTTCCACATTATATGCAAAAAAAACTCAAATTATTTGGCTTTATCAAAAACCAAGCTCCACAAAGAGTGTATAATTTTATTGTAAGAAAAAAAAGATCTTTTAAAAGATCTCACAAACTGGGTCAAATTTATGATTACCACTCCATTGACGTCCCTAAATTGGGGTTATTTTTAAAGATCACGGAAAATACATAATTTTATAGGGCGGCGGTCAGTCGTTCGAGGTCGCAAACTCATTCATTTTGCTATTGAAATAATAATCGTATTATAATCGTGGCTGGTTTCCAGCCGCTCCGACCTTTTGCAACCGAAAACTTAAATAATTACTGGACTATCAACTACACCAAACATTTTATCGCATTCAATGTGTTGTTCTCGGCTTGTTACACTGTTTTTATCAGTTGCTTAAAAACCTCCTTTGTTTTTGCTTCTATCTCTATCTATCAAATCTTCCTTTCTTAAGCACCGTTGACTTTGGAAAAATAATAAAAGTGGTATCAGCAGATCCTGTAATTATGGCAAAACTTTGGATGCTATGACGACGATTTTTGCGGACAAATTTACCAATTTATATCTGGTTTCGACGTTAAAGTTGTCGTATTTTAACACTTGACATTTTTCCCATGCACAAAACTCAGGTGCATAGTCATCGGGCGACTGTTGCCGGCAAACGTAAGGTAACTGATGATGAATGCTGCGCTCTTCATGACAACCACTCATTATAATTTACCTTAGCGAGCGAAGCGTAGGGTAGAGACCCTGTATGTATGACATATTTTGAAATGTCATACATACATGGTCTCTAGCGTAGGCTAGGCCAGCTAGCTTGGAGGTATATAGCCAGAGAGTCATGTTTAACTCTACCACGACGCCGCGCCGGCGCACTCTTAGAATGCTGGCAGCAGCATCAGTCCGGTTATTTTCTAGCTATATGTATATCGTAATGCAATTTTTTCTTAGAAAAATTAAAAAAAACAGCAATTTTTTTACTGAAACCTAGATATGTATATAAACTTAACAATCAGTTTTTTTAGAAATCAGAGGTGTTAGGTCGGCTTGTAATACTTGATTATTAATAAAATACTCAACTCTACTTTATAAAACAATTTGCAAATCACACTCGTTTACTGTTAGGAGTTAATTTTTTCAAGCAAATAAAAAAAAAACATTAAAAAAAGAAGATAAAAGCAAAAAAAATTGTAACTATGAACTAAAAACAAATAAAAAATCAATTGACCATTCCAAAGTGACGTCACTAAAACAAAATTTTGTTTAATCAGTGGTAGATCACGTATGTACGCCTTACAAATATCTGTTTTGTTTTATAATCCGTGCTTCTGGTAAGACTGGTCCCACGCAAACGCTTAAATATACGGTTGTAAAATCTCCGTCTAGTTAGACACAGGCGACTATGTATGTTTACATGGTTAGTTTTATAATCAAAATAGTTTTGGTATTTAAAATGTAGAACTTAGTTTGAAGTGAACAAAAAGAAAATTATATGTTGATTGCTATTTCGTCGTTAAATGACAAAAAAGACATCACACCAAGCATTTCTGGTGGCATCTCTGTCCTTGAATATTTCGAGGGTTTTATTCTACACAACCGTTATTTCCTCGATAAATAAAATTTGAATGTCATTTAGGTAACGCGAGGGGCGTCATTCAAAATTAACCTTATTTCGAATACGCCTTTTGTCGAAAAAAGAGATACACGCGTCACGTCACCCGGAATGGTCAGTAAATCACTGCACACCGCAAACCTAACCTTAAAGACATTTTTAAAATTTGAGATCCGGTCAAAGATTTTCGTTTGTCACTATCGAAAAGAAATAAACAAATAAATACCCGTAATTTAAAAAGCTCTAGTTTAAAAAATTAAAAATCTAACAGGGCTGTCTTTTAAATAGGTTTTGTATTTTAATTATTTTGTTTTAGCCTGCTCAACAAAATTGTTTTTCTTCTTGACTAGAATATGAGATACAGTGAAGTTATATTATGATCAAATATTTTGTTAGCTTTTAAAGGTCAAAAAGACTGCATTCCGATGCATGATGTTCACGATAAAACCCAACCATTTGTTGATACTTGTTCGATCAGACCCAGCCAGTCATTAGACAGCCCCATAATGGAAAAGAGATTAAAATTGGTTTTTTTTGCTTTAGTGGTGTGATTTTTGAAAATAAACTAATGAATCAAAATGTCCTTAAACCATGGTCTGAAAACGTTTTGAAAATTTTTGAAATGACCGGAAAGGAGTACAGAAAATTATAAAATTATGAAAGAAAACTTGGTACGTACTTTTCTCGGTTGAGAGAGTCAAAGGCCACCCCTATTCCCCACTTCTTGTTCTGGTGTTCGGCACAATTGTGAACAGATGAGACGTTGTTCATCACATCTGTCAGGTCGGCTATTGCGTTAGGATTATCTGCAAAAACAGGAGAATTAATTTCTATGGGGCTTGTGGCAGCAAGGTTTACTTTTAGTACGCAGAATAATACTGAGTGACGAAGAAGAAATTGATGTTTTTGGAAGGGTTAGTATACCTATTAAAAGGGCCATAGACAAAATAAAATTTTTATTTATCTTTTCTGCGACCTATAAGAAACGTCACAAAAAAGTAGTAAACCAAACAACAGTTAAAAAAATACATAATTAAAGGTAATTTTATAAAGTTATACCTGGATTAATTTTAAAATTAAAAAAAAAACACAAGCTAAATCAAGTATACAGAAAAAAATAAAAATATAAAAAATCATCTTCACAAAATATCACAACCATTAAGATACGTATATATAACCAAAAAAAGAGTATTGGTATAATAATAGTTAAATTATTATCTACCGATCGCCCAGTAGTTTTTTCATTTTCGTGTAAAATGTAATTATTAACAGCTAGTTTTTTTTTGTTTTGTGAACAGCGAAATTAAAGAAGCGTCTTTAATTTTTTTTGGTAATATATTAAATAATTTGCAACCAAGATAATGGCTTCTTTAAACGAATTCGTGGTTGTGTTTATCGACACTAAAAATGTTTTTGTTTCTAGTTCAATACGAATCATATGATAGCTGTTTAAAGTAAAATTAGTTTGATGTTGGTAAATATACACTAATATTTTATATATGTAAATGCTGGTTACAGTTAATATTTTATTATCTATAAATGTATGTCGGCAAGCTGCATCGTAAGGTTAAGCGTACTGAACATTTTTTGCGCAATTAGTACCCGTTCTTGGTCCTGCGCACCCCACCCCATATAGCTATGCCATATGTGATAATAAACAGTTAAAAGATTGGATTTGATATTTACAAGATTGGATCTGCTAAGAGAGGTTTTTAATGGTTTAAGCATAAAGTAACATTTGTTTAATTTGGTGCAATGTGAAGGTTTCACTCAAAGTGGTTGTCAATGGTTATTCCAAGAAGTTTTGAGCTACTGCTAAAAGAAAGAGGGGTGTTATTAAAAGTTATGTTAAAGTCAAGTTGTTTACGCTGATGCTTGGTTTTGAATTGATTGAATAAGATTAGTTTTATTGCAGCACTTTGAAAATTCTTGTAGGGTTTGGTGTATTTTTTCCCGGAGACTATCCTTATTGCTCGCATAGACGACACTAGTTGTCATCTGCGAACATGAAGACCAGTCCACAAGTAATGTATTCAGGAAGATCCTTAATAAACAAAATATAAAATAAATAAAAGATTCGTTTCATTCAAGGTATTGCACGCAAACCCGCGGTTCTCTATCATACATGCCTTTATTCTAATGCCGCAACTTTACTTGGCGTAGCGTATTCGCTAGCGGTTTTGCTGTATTTGGCCAAATATTTGGTGCATTTCCAAATATTCCAACCATGTCATCCACACACAAGAAAGGAAGTAGCAAAAAACTCAAACATGCCAAATATGTTTGCTTATTCGAAAACTAGTAAACAAGATGGCCTTTTTTGGTTGCATTTAACCAGTTCATTTTGTCAACAAAAATCACTTTTCACTGCCAAATCAATACATGTTCAACACAGCCACTGCACAGTAGATTTGCTGAATGAGTAAACTAAGTGTGGCCGGTAAAAACAAATATTTGGTTTATGTGACTACTTTGATGTTGAATAAAAACCGACAAGTCGACGAAATCGCGTGTTCTTTGTTAGCGCTATTTGCCGTATTTGGACAAAAAAACAAATGTAGCGAATAGCTTCTCTACGCAACGCCGTTTTTGGAAAACTAAAGGAAATACACGAATATGCTAAGCCAAGTAATGTGCTGCCATAACAGTAAGACACCTTAGCGAATATTCTTACCCGCATGTTTCAGCTGTGTACTAATCTTTCTAAAAACGTTCGCTTACCATATTACCCTAAGCTCGTATTATTGATGCTCTGTGAGACAGCAATGCAGGTAAGTGCATTATCACATCCCTCAAAATTAACCTGGGTTTAAGCAAATAAGAAGATACCCACAGGCTCGCGAATGAAGAATAAATCCGCACGACAATAATAGAATTATGTTTCCAAAATTTTAATAAGGTGATCGTTTACTTTATTATTATTCTGTTTGATGCTAAAAAAATCTATAACCCCAAAGTAAAGTGTTTAGGTGAGAGATGACAGATGGACATAAATTTTACTAACCTCTTTGTAAGGTATTATTAGCATCATCGATACCTTGTATATCGAGGACTTGAGCATTTTGCGGCTTTGGTCTGGATGTCAGTCTCGAGGCGATGCGTTGCGGTACGTTGGCAACAGCCTAAGCAAAATAAAAGATATTGGTTTATGCTGTTGCAGGTATGTTGAACAAGGACCAAGAGAAAAATAAAATAGATTCTATAAAAATCAGCTGTTTTTACTTGGAGGTCGTGAATATTTTCTGGAACTTATTTTCTTATTCGGTGTATATGAATAAGCTTCTGTTAATAAAACTCAACAATTTTTCATTCTGGTAATGATTTTTCGATGGGTTCAAAAGGTTAGTAAATGATATGAGTCGACTTATTTTTTTAGTTCTAAATCTTTTACAATATGAAGAGATCATGCACATTATAAGAAAAGCAATCTTAAGTGGTGGAAAATAGCTCTGCTTGACATTTTTCACATCCAAAAATTAGACTGCACTGTGCCCTTACTTTCTTGAAAGTCTTGAAACTGAACGTATAAAATGATGTTATAATATACTATAAGTAAAAATAACTCTGGCTGATTTACAAAGGTGGCAAATACACCTTACAGCGCCTTCAAAATTGAAAAATTAGAAACTTGATTTCTTAGTTTTTAAATTTTTTCACATGGTAGATCATAATATAATGTCGGAGAAAATTAGTCTGACTGTTACTTACAATCACGAAAGCCTCACCAGAAAATTGTTCATTCATTTTTTGCTCGATAAAAATCGCACAAGAAACTGCAATAGATCAAACAGTTTCTAGATTAAGCAAGGAATTTATTCTGTATCTTAAAATATATAAATGACCCACCAGGTTCAGGGGAAGGTAAAAAAGGAGCATTCCCGCTAACCAAATAATAGCTTTTAGATTCTACTTATTATTTGGCATGACTTATGACGTACACTTAATTTAGGTTCAAGCTAAATATCTTAAAAACTGCGAGACATATCATCGAAAAATTAAAAAAAAAATTATTTCAACAGTCTGTAAATCAGCACCGAAGTATTTGCGGACCTATGTGCATGGAATGTTAGTCTTAAAATAAGCTAATTAGTCACTTCTTATTTGTACGTGGGTCAAAGAAACTCGAATGAGTCAAATTGACGGGCATCAAATAAGTCAGGGAAGGCTTTGGGGCTTTTTAATAACAGCCAGATTGTATTTTAAGTTTTTGGTAAAATACAACCTATCTTCTCATAAATTTTCAGAACTAAGAAAATAAGGTCACTAATTTTATATTCTTCTTCAGTTACCAGAAATCTTGGCCATCCTTAGAGATCAGCCATAATATATTTTTTAGTTAACCTAAGTATTTCCTAGTACAACTAGTTTTATTACTAAGAAAATAAGTTATTCATATTCATATCTTCTTTTGCATTTTTCGCCTAAACCTATCACAATCACAAATTTTGCTTAGAATTGATCAACGAAGAATTCTACCAATGTTTGCTGACTAAGAAAATAATTTCGCAAAATATTCAATGCCTCCCCTACTAATGTGTGAATGTCATTTAGTTAACATGTCTTACCCCATCCTCGTCGGGCTCAATATCGGCGAACATATGCGACGGATTGTTCACCTTTTGTAACAATTCTATTGCCAGTCTTCTACTCATATCTCCTTGAAAAAATGCGTGCTGAAACAATACAGAACATTATAAACCAAATAACTCCATCATATTCTTGAAAATATTAACAATAAACATTTTAAATTAAAAAGTGGTGGTTAATTTGCCAGTCTATTACGAAAAATTAGACAAAAAATGTGTATTTACATATGTATTTAAACAATATCTAAGGAACCTAGGTCCAGTAGTACCTTGTCGTTTTTTAAATTAATCAGTTAGTTTTCGACATAATTACCGTTAAAATCGACCGATCAAAAATTGTTTCTATTGCAAAGTTTTTTTTCGAATTTCGAATTTTTCCTCGGACACGATGATTTAATTTTTAAAGAAGGCATTTTTTCATATCTGTCACCCCCTATAAGGGGTAATATTCACCCCTTATATTTTATTTACAATGGTGATTTATGTATGTATTTGAAAATTAATCCAATTTTAGTGAATTTCTCTAAATCGATTTCTCTCTGGGTAAGAGGAGTGATTATCGCCCCTTGTAAGGGGTGATACCGTAAGGGGTGATACCTATCAAAACACCCAAGTGGTCAAAAAGTGGCATCTTCGCAAACAAAATCGACGTATCCGAGTGTTTTTCCAAATTCCATCAAGGAATATCCGAAAAATCATGTAATATTACATTACCTGTATATTAAATATCAAGGTCTTTATTTACCTGTAACAACTTTTCAGCCGTCGGTCGCTTCTTGGGATTTTTGGTTAAGGATACTTTAACAAAGCTATGAAATGTTGGACTCCTAAAAGAAATTATTTAAATTAAAGGCACAAAAGGATGTAGAAAAGAGTTTCTAAGAAGAGTTTGGTAATTTTGACTTAAAGATGATACTCCTGAGATCAGCTGAGACTAGGGACATTTTGAAATAATTGAATTTTGACAACTGTAATCGCCATTATGGTTTTGTTTCGATAGTTTAATTAACGTCTTAGATGTCACTTGTCAGTGTTATTAGAGACCTTTTGCAAAATTGTATTAATAATCAAGGAGGCTATAATGCCAATTAACAATAAAGTACTAAATATTTATTTTTTTCTGAAAAAAAATTAGTTTTTGTTTTTACTGGCTTACACCGCGGATGGTAAATATTAATAAACTATATATATACAGGGTATATAAAAAAGCCTCAAATTTTGACATTTAGAATTTTTTTGACATTCTGACCTAAAGATTTTTAAACATTCTAAAAAATTATGAAACTTTTGTATTTATCATATTTTGATATCTATTCAAATAAAAGTTTTAGATATGGTGTAAAATTATATGGGAAAAACCTGTAGATACACCCTGTGTGACAACCCACCATTTCTCCTTATCCTTGAGCGTCGGTGGCTTGAACCCGCTTTTCGACATGAGAAACAGTGCCCTCATTGGATGCAAGTCGAACATGGGAGGCTGCAACTCAGCCAACTCGATCGCCGTTATGCCTATCGCCCAAATATCACAGAGCTGGTTGTAACCGCCTTTTCTTTCTACTGCTGCCACCTACATTTTACAAAAAATTTTAAGAAAATAGAAATAGACCAGTGCAAATACCAATCAAACAAGTTTTCGTGGCTAAGCGGGTAAAAATATGAATTTTTTATTTCTCTCATATTTTTCCGTGGGTAGCTCAAAAGCTTATCCTCACGGGGGTCCAAGATCTAATGGACACCTAATAAGTTTTGACAGTTATCTGTTTCGTCCTTATGGGACTCTTCAGAACACTGCTTCGGCCATGTGACACCCTTGCTAAATTAAGTATACGGTTTTGTACCTCACCTTACGTTTCTAGTGAGAAAACAAAATCACGTACTCTGCAAGAAGCGCTATCTGACGAAATACGGGAGAAACTAAAACAGCAGCAGGCGAGTAAAACTGCTATAGCATCGATCGATGAAAATATCACGTGACCTACGACACACATTGTCAGATCACGCGGATTGCGTTTATTCCGCCATTAAGACGTCGAGTTTAAAGCCAAATACTAAAAAATGTAAAATTTAGTACCCATAGATTAAAACTTAAGCAAGTTTTCGAGGCTAAGCGGGTAAAAATATGAGTTTTTTGTTTCTCTCGAATTTTTTTTTACGGAAAAATACGAGAGAACCAAAAAACCCATATTTTTCCTCGCTTAGCCCCGAAAACTTGTTTGATTTTTACTTTACGTTAATTTTTACGTTTTTAGTGCGGGTACCTTTAAAAAACGAAACCAATTATTACATATTATTTTTTTTCCTTTAAAAATCTATGTATACAGGTCTATTAGGAGTAGAAAGGTTTCACTTTTTAAGTGTCATTTCCGAGACGAAGTCCCGTTACCTTAAGACGCGCAAAAGATGTCAAATAAAAAAGTTTGAAATTAAATATCGGACTTAATCCTCAAACAATGTTTGAAAAAACAACAAATTCGAATTTAATCAGTCACTAAATCAAAAATCACCATTTATATGCATTTATTCAGGATTAAAGCCTCCTAAGAAAAACAAATAATACAAATTTAAATTTGAAATTGAGTTTTGATATCACTCTCTTGATATGTTATACAGCGTAGCCAGCCCTCTATCTAGGAGTAAAACCAACGTTGCCCGTTTAGCGAAAATATCAGCCACTAGTCGGTTCGCGAAAGGTCAACTAAAGTCAGTTTTATGTAAGTGCATTTATAAAACGGGGTGATACAGAACAAAAATAATACCTTAAAATTCTGCTTGTTCCTAAAAGTAAAAACCTAATTCACTTACTTTTACAAATAAGGAGAATTTTATTTAATTTTAGGGTTTTTAATGTATTTTTAGTGCAACCATAAAAAAGGTAATGGTGGACCAATGACGCAGTGTGGGTAAGAGGCGCGGGAGGGGGTCGGGGCCTTAAAGGGGCCGCAGAGGTAATATGAAGCCTCAAAAGTAGGTCCGCTGAGCTTATTAAGTACTTTTCCTAGGCAAATATCAAAATTAAGAGTAGTAACGCCTCATAAACCACCCAAGGACAAGAAAGTAAATGCGCTGGAGGCAAAATTTTCAGCAAATATTACTTTAAATGCTCGCAGCCGAAAAAAGCTACAAAGAAAACTGTTTTAGTAACTGAAAACAAACAAAAAAAAGTTTGAAATTGAAAAAATACGTTGCAGGTAGCCAAAATCTTTTTCCTTAAACAGACATCTTAGATTTTTTTATTTTTCAAAGAGCGACATGCGCCACAAACAAAAATGTTTTAAATACAAAAGGCACATTTCTAAACAAAAATCGATACAACAAGTAAAGTTACATAACTGATAGTTTTAAGGTAAATTTTGTAAATTAATACGTAAATTAACCCTTTCTTTTTAACCCAAAACTAATACCGACAAATAACTTGTGTATAATAATGGGTTTAAATCGTTTGAGGTGTTCTTGAGTTATCACGTATTCAGACAAACACTTAATTTTATTTCTGGATTTAAGTGTTTAAGGACCTGAATAACTCACATTTAATAACATTAAAAAAATAAAATTTTCACCTTTTGTATGGTGGACTAAAAATCAAGTCATGTAATAATTCTCGCCCCAAACAAATGTTTCAAGTTGTCTTGGCGACTGAGACCGCCTGCGCCTGTAGTTATTTATCAAGGTTACCTTTGGCAACGCTGGATCGCTTTCTACGAGAATCGTATCGCGGTCTCTTACTAATACATGCTATACTTTATCTGTGTTCTGTCCTGTTATGGAAATTAAGCCCCCTAGATGTGGACTTGTGCACGCGGTATAACGTCTATAGAGTAGCGACGTTTGATAAGGTCTTATAAATTAATAACATACATCAGGGGTGGTGAACCCGCGGCACTCTTGCCACAAGATGACACACCTGTCCCTTTAGAGTGGCACTTCAGGTTTTTGACAAATAAAGAAAAAATTGCAATATGAGTAAACCAAAAAAGTAAAACTTACATACGAAATCCAAATATTTAATTTGTTATTTTTTATTTTTTGGAAAAATATTTTGTTTTTTTGGAAAAATGTTTTGTTATTAAACTAGTAAGTAAATATCTTTTTTCTTATAAAATTTGAAACAAGAAAATATTGCACTAACAAAAACGAGTGGCACGCGCAAAATTTTTGGAGTAAAAAATGGCACAGTTTACAAAAAAATTGACCACCCCTGACATACATATAACATTCACACATTGCCTACCTCAGGGGCCATCCAATAAGGTGTTCCAATAAACGATTTTCTTTTATTAATGGTAGCGGTTATTTGCGCAGAAACACCGAAATCAGCCAATTTGACGTCACCTGATTCTGTTAGTAGAATATTGGCGCCTTTGATGTCTCTAAAAATCAAAAAAATTGTTATACTTACATATCATATAAGCTAGGCTAGTATAATTTAAAATTTAAATTCGTACTAATCAAAAGGAACAACTTTTCTACAGCTTTTTTCTATCAATTTTAAGCTATTGAAAAAACTTTACAGAATTAAATTTGCAGAATTATGTGGTTTAGTTCTTATTTTTTTTCGAACACAGAAGCAGTGTATCAAAATTGGTACTACACAATTCTCAAGTTTAAGTATATCAAATGGTGTTCCTCAATGATGGATCCTTTCTAGGGGCCGAATTTATTTTTGCTGTATTTGAATGTAATTTTCAGACTGCCAATTCAAAGGCGATTTACGGCATTAGCAGATGACAACACTCTCACGTGGAAAATGAAAAAATATTGTTGCATTAAGAGATACAGTCTCGGGTGACATTATTCAAGAGTGGTGTGATGCAAACTTGTTCTGCTTCAATACAAAATAAAACAAACCTTTTAACATTTAAATTTGCTTGAAATAACCTATACCTAGATACTAAGCTAATCGAAAGTAAGTCAACCAACAAGTTTACTGAGATTCATGTGGCCAACAAGCTTAAGTTTGTAGATCATATACAAAATTTAAACAACAAGTTAGCTTGTGGAATACGAATTGTATTTTGCCCTAGTGGAATTCCATATCCAATATGACCGCCTGGGGTAGCATCTCACAATTTTTTTTGAGTCTGTGTTTATCTTGCAAAAAAGAGTAGTAAGATATCTATGTGGAAAAGGATTTCAGGAGTATTGTAGACCACAATTTTTCAAAAACAAAATATTTGCATTTTCATATTAGAAACAGCAAGTTTAATGTACAAAAAATATTATGATCTAATGAATCTTAGTTTTTCCTTTGCCAAACTCGAGATCCACTTTAACACAAAACAAGGCAGCTGTAAAAAGTTTTTTCTGAGAAAAAGCATATATATATATTATAATATAAAAGAATTTTTTGATAATAAACTTTTAGATACTTTTTTTGTAACAACACTGTCTGTATGCTTGTTATAGTGTTTATTTGAATTACCTAAAGTTTTGTGGGCTGGTGAGATTGATGTTTGGTTTTTTCGTATTTTAACTTTAACTTTAAACTAGTTTTAAGTACTAAATACTTTGTCAATGAAAAATTGTTACGTTTTTTTCCGATAATAAAGTATATTTTGAATTAAATTGAAATTCGCTCATTTTGATTATTCTACTGTAGATTCTTACCTATGCATTTTGCCCATTCCATGTAAATAGTTCAACCCTAATAGCGTTTCTCGACACATGTAGGCTATTTGGTTTTCTGCTAGAGGACCAGTGACTAAAAATGATAAATTAGTTCAAAAAGTATTGCTCGTCTTGACTTAAGTAAATGGGCCAATTATCATGTCTCTTTTTACATTGGTATAAAACAAAGTAGGCAAATGAACAATTTGCTATTATACCACCCAACAAAAAAATGGAGTATTTCTAAATGAGGGTAACTCTGAAAAAGTCTGCCGAATTAAAAATAAAAAATAAAATTCAAATTTGCTTTAATTTTTGACAAACACAATTTTTAAGAAATTTGGTCGGAATTGCTTTTTACAAAAATCGCAAATGAAATGTTGCCGTACCATATTACCAGATCTTTAGCTGAATTAACTAGGTCTTATGTAGTAGCAGTGGATATGAATATGAGGGAAAACCTTCAATAACCCAGCAGTTTCCTGTATTAAATATCCGTGGATTTAATGTAAATTTCGCAGACTCCTCTTCTCATGATAACAGTATGTATTTAGACATATATAAATATTTCTAGTACGAGTGGCAATATTGGAAACTGTGATTTATTGTCGAAAAATGCTACAAGTAATACCTGAACCATTTTTTTCATGGATATGTTCCCTCTGTCCTGGCGACATATGTCATCAATGTACAAATGGTATGTTTTAAGAAAAATACAAAATATCTTCGTTAAGGGGATTCCCTGACAACGTTCTACAAATAATGTCTCTACAGATTTTGCACAATTGCCACCATTTTTCATAATACATACCCTTTATACAATGACATGTTCCCTCTGTCCTCGCGACATATGTCATCAATGTACAAATGGTATGTTTTAAGAAAAATACAAAATATCTTCATTAAGGGGATTCCCTAACAACATTCTACAAATAATGTCCCTACAGATTTTGCACAATTGCCACCATTTTTCATAACACATATCCTTTCTACAATGATGACACTATCATGAGGGAAGAAAAAAGTAGCTATAACATTATTTGTAGCATTTTTGAAGAGCTTTTCAATGATATACAAAGTTTGTCTTTTAAGTTTTGCATATACAGCTGGAATAAAACAGTAGATAACTTTTAAAGACTTTTGTTTTTCGAAGTATTCTCCACGAAAATTAATGCATTTTTGCATGCACTCAAACCAGTTGTCAAAGCTGTAATTCCACTAGTTTGTTGTCAAAACTGCATTCTTGAAGGCGTCGACTGCTTCCTCTGGTGACTGAAATCTTTGACCATGAAGTCCATGATTTTCGTTGGGACTTAGGTCGGGACTGTATGGAGGATGGTCCAATAATTCGACGTTTGTTTGGGTTTTTGGGCTTTGTGCGAACTTGCATTGTCCTGGTGAAGGATGATTCGACGTTCGGAGTTCGTTTTTCGAAACTCAGCGAAGACTTTCGGCAAACAAATGGTGATGTACCAATCGGCAGGAACAGTTCTTTGATCTTGCAGAAAATTTTTGCTACATAACCTGCTTCTGAGGCAAATGTCGCGACCATCTTTTTGAATACACTTCGAGAACGGATGACTTTTGTTGGTTTTTCTTCAACTTGGAACAAACAGACGATTGACGTTTATTTTCGGGTTCATATAAGGAAATCCACGATTCAACACCACTGACAATAAACAACAAGTGAAATTAAAGAAAGAAAAATAAGAAAAAAGTTTTCTGCTACGGCAACTTTTTTCTTATTTTTCTTTCTTTAATTTCCTTGTTGTTTATAGTCCTTTGGTATTTGATAACCACTGACAATGCTGTACACGTTTTTTGAGTTTCTAGACTGTTCTGACACCAATTGACCCCAGCTTATTTCTGTTTTTCGGTTAACAGATGCGAGAAACTAATTCCTTAAGCAAACTTTTTTGAATTCAGGTCTTTAAAATCCCCAATGAAGCCTCAATCTCGCGAGATGTCACATGTCGATTCTCCGTGATGAGCATGCGTAAAGTATTGATGTTTTCCTAGGTGATTAGCCCTTTTTTGGTGCACCTGGCCTTGGATCGTCGATAAAGCTAAACCGTCCACGCTTGAATTCTCCATACCAACGAGAAACTGTCGACTGATGTGGTGCTTCATTAACAAAAACAAAAATCAACTCGGCCAGACATTCTTATAATTTCCCTCGAAAGTTGTAAAAACTTATAGCCTAAAAAAATTTACTGTAGCTATAAACCTAAATGTAACGCACTGACATTTTGAATTTAGGTTAGGTAAAGATTGAGGTTAAGTTTTAGTAACGACATTCGATAATTGTCGCCCTCTATGTTCTTATATACAAAATATAAAAGACAGCCTTCATATCACATCAAATTTTGCCACCCATAATGGAAATATTTTGTATTTTTGCTAATACATACTTTTGACAGTGATGAAGTAAACGGTGGGGGAAGGAAGTACAGTCCATATCATTATTTTTAAGACAACTTTTTACAACTTTTTTTCGTTGGCCTTATACTATTTGTTATGGTTAAAAAGTGATCTCAAAAATTATGATTATGATATGGAGTTTAACTAAACATACTAAACTAAAACTGGACAAGCATGCTGCAACACATAGCCGGAATTAAAATATTGTGGTGACACTTGTCACTAAATCCACAGACTATGGGACCTCAGTCTTTGAAACAAGTATTCTAGCATCCAGGTTAAAAAAGATATACATACCAATTCAGCAAAATGTACTTTATATTGGTAATTAGAATTATTATAAAATTACTTACATATATATATATATTTATCGGTTTCACAACGTTCTACGTCTTCCGATACCCAATCTCCACTCGTTTCAGTTTGCCCATAATTCATGATCTAGGCCTCTTATTCTTATTTCACTGTCTATTCCTTCTCTCCAGCTTCTCCTTGGCCGTCCTCGTTTTCTTCGGCCAGTTGGTTTCCATTGTAGTATTTGTTTAGGTAGTCTTTCATCATTCATTCTTTGTACATGTCCGTACCACACCAGTTGTTTTGTTCTTATATCATCCACTAAAGTACGTTCACCCACTGTCATAATTTCTCTTATTCTTTGATTTGTAACTCTTTCTCTTTTTGATTTCCCTGCTGCTCTTCTCCAATAGTCCATCTCCGTAGCGGAAAGCATTTTTTCTGTTCTATCCTTGATTGGCCATACTTCTGAGCTGTATGTAATAATACTTTTTATAATGGTGTTATATATAAGCTTTTTGTTATGTTTTGATATACTTTGGTCCCAAATTATTCCATTTAATAAAGTTATTGCTTTTCTTCCTTGTACGTTTCGATCTTTTATAGCTTTGTCTAGTGTTCCGTCAGCTGTAATTTTTAGACCTAAGTATTTATACTCATCACAGGAGTGAATTCGCTGCCCGGTATTTAAGATTAGATCCTGTTTCATTCCACCGATACACATATACTCTGTCTTATTGAGATTAACCTCTAGTCCCCACTTATTGTACTCTTCTATTAGTTTTCGTGTCATATATTCGAGGTCGTCATAATCCTGAGCCACTACTATCTGATCATCGGCGAAACATAAAGTATACAAGGTGGTTTCGTCCAACGGAATTCCCATGTTTTGGCATTTTCTCTTCTATACTTTAAGGACTTGTTCCAAGTATATCTTGAAGAGCGTAGGCGAGATACAGCAACCTTGTTTAAGACCTTTATTTACTTGAAAGCCTTTGGTTAGTTTTGCTTTTATTTTAACTTTTGCCTTACTATTGCGGTATAACTCTTGGATGGCCTTAATTAGTTGTACGCTTATGTTTGTGTTTTCCAACGCTTTCCAAAGCAGATTTAGTGGTATACTATCATATGCCTTCTGCAGATCCACGTAAAGCAGATGCAGCTCTTGACCGTATGCCATTTTCTTTTCAATAACTTGGGTTATACAAAAGAGGTGATCTGAAGTCGATCTACCCGCCCTGAAACCAGCTTGTTCTTCTGCCTCCATGTCTTTATATTCACTCTCTACTTTATTTCTTATTATTTTACCGTATATTCTGCTTAGCGTACTAGTCACAGATATACCTCTATAATTGTCACATATATCTTTCCTTCCTTTTTTGTGTATTGTGGATATATATGACGTTTTCCACTCAGTTGGGACTACAGTTCCATTTAAATATTTTTGGAAAAGATTCCGTAATCTCCAAAACAGTTCTTCAGTGCCATATTTAATAAGTTCGGCTGGGATATTTCCGGGTCCGGCAGATTTACCGCTTTTTAAGGTTGTGCACACGTTTTTGACCTCAGAGATTGTGAGGGGTACTGGAGATCCCATCGTTCTAATTATATTGTCTCTTGCGTCTTCCTTGAATTCTGCTCTATCTTCAGTTAAAAGTTTTTTAAAATGCTCATCCCATTCTTTGTCTGGTATTGGTGAAATGATATCTCTGCATGTTTCTTTTTTAATCGATCTTATAGTTTTCCAGCTTTCGGTACTTCTCCTACCTCCTAAGTAAGAATCTATTTTCTGGCACTTTTGCGTCCACGAATGATTTTTCTTATCACTGATCATTCTTCTCACCTTTGATTGCGCGATTTTGTATTCTTGTCTGCTTCTATCTGTCTTTTGGGATAAGTAGGTGTGATATAATTTCCTTTTTTCCTCTATTTCTCTCTCAATCTCAGCATCCCACCAGTATGGTTTTCTTCTTTTAGAAGTTTCTTCCACTAATCCTAGTGCTTCTTTTGCAGCTTGGTGGATGCTTAATGTAATACATTCGTATTCCTCATCTGGGGTTTCACCTGAACTTGTATTAAGTTTTTCGTTCAGTCTCTTTTTGTATAAGTTTTTTACGCTGTCATGTTCTAGGCTTAGTAGATTATATTTACAGTGATCAATTTCTTCAATTACTGTATCATCAAGATGTTGTTGATGCAGGCTTCGGCCTTGATAAGGAAAGATAATTTTGGACTCCAGAAAATAGTGATCACTTCCGCATGTTGATCCACGCTTTGTTCTGACATCTTGAATTTTTAGTTTTGTCTTTTGTTTAGTGATAAGATAATCAATGACGGATTTCAGGTTTTGTGAGGGTTTGGTCCAGGTATATTTGTGTATTTCCTTATGTTGAAAAAAACCGTTTTGGATTTTTAGGTCTAATTGCTCACATACTCTAATTAGCCGGTTTCCATTGTCATTAACAAGATTTTCTCCATATTGGCCAACTGTCAGATCATTAACTCTGTTACCGGTTCTACTATTTAAATCTCCCAATATGACAATTTCTCTAGATGCACTTACTGCTGATATTTAATTACTTACAAATTGCTCAAATATTGTTGGTAATAAAATTCAAAGGTATTATTATAGATCGTTCAAAACAAAGCAAACATTTGTTCTTGTAATTGAAATTTTTTTTTTGGACCTACAAAATTAACTTACTGTGGTAGATGTCCTGTAAAGAGCCCCCGCCGCAATATTCCATGCAAATCCACAGCCTGTCACGCCTTAGGTAGCTGCCATAGTATGCTATAATGTTCGGATGTCGGCAGTCCTTCATCATAAGGATTTCTTGCTGGATGATACCAAAGTCATCACCTAATGAAGAAATTATTATTATAATTTTCATAAATAGTGCCAACCAGATTGTCAGAGTTTCTACTTTTACGGGGCTACTACTCTTTACGCCATTGGTAGACTTGCATTTCTTTAACAAAGAAAGAAGCAAAAAAATAAATGATAAACACTTCCTTATAATTTTCAGAATTTCATATCAAAATGATAAAGAATTGCCTCGAATATTAATTCTTGTAAAATAATTAAGAATTGATGAATTATTTCCAACGAATGTCTGTATAGGATTCATGGGAAATTATTACTGTATGTAAGAAAAAAACAACTGCATATGCATAAAATATGAATATAAAAGAAAAAAGGATAGAACTTTACACGTGGTAAAATCCATTGTTTCGGGATAGCCAGACCCATAGCCAATACCTGTCCTCTGTGCGCCCGAGTAAAATAGAGGGAGGAAATTAATGACACCGATTGTGTCTCCTAGCGCGGCAATCTTTTCTTTCGACATGTCGCAAAGAAAATGGTTTGAGGGTAGTTGAACATGAAATATCGAAAATTTACACGATAAATACATAGGGTTTAATTATTTTTTCAAGCTTGTTCTTTTCTATAATATTTAATGCCGCGTCTAACACAAACTAAAGTTAATGGCTTCCCCAGCGAAACAAATAAGAGAGGGGTCTGTTTTAAAAGCAAATTCTTTCATATTGATTTAAAAACTACCCTATATCATTTCACTGTGATATACAGGCTCCTAAACCGCTAAATCGGAGAATTAATTTTAAACCTATAACTGATACAGGCCTGCACTATTTGTATCTGAGTGTTCAAAAAGTAGATTGGTCATTTATTAATGAAGTAACTTTATCTGTTGAAAATAAATTTGACAAATTTCTAGATATTATAATAAATGAATGTAACAAGTGTTTTCCAGACAAGAGTAGAGTTGTTAATATTGACCAGCCCTCTATAAAAATAAATTGGTTTCATGATGGACTAAGGGAAAGTCGCGACAAACTTAGGTTTCTAACTCGCATCCATAGAGAGAGGCCGGATCAAGTTACTACAGAGACTCTAAGGAACGAAAGTTATCGTGCCAAAGTAGATATGGCAAAAAAACATGCCAATGATGTCTATATTAACAATGCACCAAATAAACAAAAGGCATCATGGGACATAATTAAAAGTAACAATCCATTAATAAAAAATAATAACGTCACTAGTACTCTAACAGCTAATGATTTTAATAAACATTTTACCACTATAGCACAAAGAGTAGTACAAAATCTTAATCCATCCAGTGATGATCCTCTTAAAACTATAAAAAATAAACAATATAAAAAAGATACAAACAAATTTAATTTCACAACTGTTTCTTTTAATCAAATTAGGGAGATAATTGACAGCTTTAAAAATAGCCCAAGCAGGGATGCTTATGAAATGAATGTAAAAATTATATTCAAATCATGAGAGGTTATGTTTCAGATAGCACATGTAAAATTTTTCTAAGTTAATTTCTTTATAAAAATCACGTTAAATAAATATTAAAAACGTCTTAGTGTGTTAGTTAAGACTGCGAGGGACCTAATAAACAGTAGTAAGATGGCTGATAACTGCCCCCAGTGTTCAAAATCATGCAACAACTCATATGCAATAAATTGCATATCCTGTGCCAAATGGTACCACAAAAAGTGCCTTGGGCTGACAACAGAGAGATTCAACTACTTCCAGGACCAACTAAAACAACTTAATGGTGAAAAATTTCAATGCCCAGCATGTGAAAAAAATTGTGAGGTTAAGTTGCCAAAAAAAAGGAAAAAACACGCAGATACCGAAAATTCCGGGGATGACGGCTGGACAATAAATGATGTTATGACTAGGCTAATAGATATGGATAGTAAGCTAATGAACATGGACAAAAAATACACTGACATGTTGGAAAAATATGAGCAACAATTAGAAGTAAACAATGAATTAAAAACAGAGATTTTTCAGCTCCAAAAGCAACTAAACACTGAAATCAACAGAAGGGAGCAAAAAGACCTAAAAAACAACATAATCCTCAAAGGGATTCCACAAACAGAAGCAAAAGAAGTAGATAATGTGGTTGCAAAACTTGGACAAGTCCTTGGAGTCGACATCAAAGGAGCAAGGGCTTACCGTCTAGGCAAAGGCCAAACCAGGCCAGGTCCAATAAAAGTATGTCTCAGAGATGAAGCTGTAAAAAACCAACTCATGCAGGCAAAAAAACAGAAAAGACAACTATCAGCGGTGGACCTTGGGTTCACTAATGCAAAAATAGATGACTACATCTACCTAGACCATGACCTAACAAAAACCAACCAAGAGATATACAAAGAAGCACGGATATTTAAAAAACAGAACAACTATCGGTTTGTTTGGTTTAAAGATGGCCAAGTCTTTCTTCGAAAAGATGAAAACAGCAAGACAGTGCTTATCAATGACAAAGACACTTTAAAAAACTTGCACTAACTGAGACACAGGAGCAGACGCTCTGCATTAACTACTTAAATATGCAAAGTGTACGTAATAAATTTGACAAACTCCAGTGCTTTCTCAAGGCACATGTGAGTGATATTCTTGTTTTGACTGAGACATGGCTGTCAAGAGATGAAACCCATTATTTTGACTTAGATGGGTATCAAGCAATCCATGCCTGTAGGGACCAACAGGGAGGTGGGGTATCAATTTATGTAAAAAACAATTTTAACTACAAAATACTAAAAACTGTAGATGGTAAGGAACCTTATAATTTAGTGCTAATATCTATCTTACATGTAAATCTTAACTTATGTGCGCTTTACAGACCACCTAATTATCACTTTTCTGATTTTATTGAAACAATGCAAGATTTTTTAGCCTTTCAAAAACAAAAAACTTTAATAGTTGGAGATATGAATGTCGATATATTGGAAGATACTAAATACATTAAGGAAAAAAATGAATATCTAAACAGCATAAAATTATTCGGGTATGAAATACAAAATAAAACAAACCATTCAAATGCAACTCGTATAACGGAAGATTCAATTTCCTTGATTGATCATGTTATAGCTAACAAAAATGTAAAATGTAACGTAAAAGTTCTTAATTACAAAATATCTGACCACAATCCGTTAACTGTCAATGTAAACCTAAGATTTTTTAAACCAACACCTAAACTCTACAGAGAGATAAATATTATGAATCCAGAAATATTTAAAAACAACTTTGAAACCTTGTGTTCTACTACCTTATTTCATTCTTTTGATGAATTAATAAAAAATATAACTGAATGCAAACAAAAAGCAACTAAAAAAATAAAATTGCATCACCGACAAGGCAACAATTGGATAACTCTTGATATTTTAAATATGATAAAAGATCGTAACCAAATTTTCTCACAATTACTAAGAAAAAAAAGACAAAACATCCACGACAACAGACTAGAGCTCCAATACAGAATACTTAAAAACAAGGTAAACTCACAAATTCGCAGAGCCAAAACCCAATATTTTGCTAATAATTGGAATAAGGCTGGCAATAATCCAAAAAAACAATGGAAAGTAATAAATTCTATAATACAAAAAAAAGAAAAAAACAATACAATTAACTCAATTGAGATTGAGAGTGTGACCATAACGGAAAAGTCTGAAATTGCTTATCATTTTAACAAATATTTTGCCAACATAGGGCAGTCAATTGTAACCTCCATCAGTACTCAAAATATACAACAACAAAACACTCAATTTACAGAAATTGAAAACCCAAATACTATAAACTTAAACCTTACTAGCAACAACGAAATTATAGAAACCATTTTAAACTTAAAAAAAGATTCTGCAGCAGGCTACGACGGTATTAGCCCATCAGATATTATTTTAATAAAAGTAGCTTTAGCTCCAATTCTAACCAAACTAATAAATGATGTGTTTACATCCGGAACATTCCCCGAGATTTTAAAAATAGGAAAAATAACGCCCATATATAAAGCTGGAGATTTACAAAAAATCTCAAACTATAGACCAATTACAGTTGTCTGTGTGTTCTCAAAAATAATTGAAAGCATACTCAAAAAACAAATAAACTCATTTATAGAAAACACAATCAGATTTGACAAGTACCAGTATGGTTTCATCAAAAACAGCAACACTCTCAGTGCTACTACAGATTTTTTAAACCATGTATCAAGTGAACTAGACAAAAAAAAAATATGTTATTGCTGTCTTCATAGACCTTCAGAAGGCATTTGATGTGGTGGACCATAGAGTACTTTTGAGTAAGCTATTCAAAATGGGAATACAAGACAAATTACACTCAATACTAACTTCCTACTTAAAAGACAGACCTCAGTATGTGTCAATCGATGGTGCTGATAGTGACAGAATCCTAAGCAATTGTGGAGTACCCCAGGGGTCCGTTTTGGGGCCTCAGTTGTATTCACTATTGGTACTGTCATTGAGCCAGGCTGGACTAGAAGGACTTTACTATACCTTCGCAGACGACAAGGCCGATGTATACAGCGACACAGACCCCAAAACTCTTGAAAATAATGTAAACAAAAACCTTACACTGTACTCAAACTGGTTAAACCAAAATAAATTAAAAATAAATGTTGAAAAAACAGTGTTTATGGTATTTAAACAAAAAAACATGCCAGATTATGAATTTAATTTAAAAATTAATGACACTAATATAGAACGAACAAGTACAAATAAATACTTAGGACTTATCATAGACGACAAACTAAACTGGGAATCTCAAATTGAAAAAATCACTAAAAAAATAGTGCCCATGCTAGGTGCACTACACAGGTGCTCCCCTTTCCTTAATGAGGTTAATCGAAAACTTATTTATAATGCATATATCGTTAGTAATTTTACTTATTTGATTAACATCTGGGGAACATGTGGAAGCATACAGTTTAAAAAACTACAAAGATTACAAAATAAAAGCCTAAAAATCCTTTATCGGAAAGATTATCGAACCTCAACTGAAACTCTTTACATTGAAACCCAAGCTAAACCATTAAAATATCTACTAGAATTATCCCAATGTAAACAGATTTACAAAATTTTAAATAGCACCCTTAAATGCAATACAGATTTTACCCAAAATTTCGAACACTACAATTACAATACAAGAGCCAGAAATAATATACACATGACTTCACTACGCACTAACAAAGCATTAAACAATCCTTTAACTCAAGCAATTAAAATTTACAATGCCATACCTGAACATATTAAAAACCAAAATTTCTCTAAATTTGTAAAGGAATTAAAACAATACTTAGAATCTAAATTTAACTCCTAGTAATTCATATATTAAACATTAAACCTCAACAGATAGATACTTGATAAAAATACATTCTAAATTACGTAAGTATTTAAAAAAAAAACTTGTGCTATCCTAAATGGCTAGTCCCAAAACCAGCAACCCTGCTGATCCGGGGCATAACTACAGTTATTAAATATATAAAAGTATTTTCGTATTTTCATGTTAAGTAGATACCACTGTAATTTGTTTTTGTAAGTAAGTGAAATTATATTTTTGTAAGTTTCTACTTTTTATGTCTTAAATGTACCATTTTAGAATAAGTAAGACTATGTAACTGATAGTTATATTTTAATAATAAAAAAAAAAAAATAAAAAAAAAACTCTTAAAAATTTAATATTAGTTCCACTCACCACATTAATTAATCTGGCTATAAACGAAAAATTATTTCCAACGTGTTTTAAATTATCAAAGGTGGTTCCTGTGCACAAGGCAGGAAGCAAAGAGGATGTATCCAACTATCGCCCCATTTCTCTGATACCATGTTTTGCAAAAATATATGAAACAGTTCTTAAGAATCAAATTGTAGACTATTTTGAAACTAATAATCTTTTCAGTCATGCTCAGTATGGTTTTCGTCAAAAAATGTCGACCACTTTGGCCAGTAACCAGCTGGTTAAGCATGTGCAGGAAGCATTCCTGAATAAAAGCTATCTACATGCGTCTCTTTTTGATTTGACTAAAGCGTTTGACTGTGTTTCCCATGACTTACTTGTGAGCAAGCTATATGAATACAACTTTAGTGCACACTCAGCCTCACTGATCAAATCTTACTTAGGAGACAACAGACGTCAGTACACAAAATTCAATGATACAATCTCTAACATTCAAACATTAAGTTATGGAGTACCTCAAGGCTCTACCCTGGGGCCTATCCTGTTCATCGTTTTTATTAATGATATAGATGAGATTATTGATGGTGTAGTGTATGCTGATGATACAACGGCTGAGGATGTGTCTGATGATTACAATAATCTAAACAGTTGAATACCAAAAACTGGTTTCGGGCAAATGGATTAAGCCTGAATGAAAGTAAAACGCAAAATATAACATTTTCTTTGCGTGATATCCCGGAGGAAAACAACACTAAACCAGTAAAACTTTTAGGTGTAACTATGGATTCGGGGTTAATATGGGAAGATCATATTATTCAGCTTAATAGGAAACTTAGCAAAAATATTTACCTAATAAGAAACTTGCTGGATCGTGTCTCTTATTGTACTCTACTAAGTTCGTACTATGCATATTTTCATTCAAATATGTCTTATGCAATTCTTGTTTGGGGACATTCAGCCCATGCTGATGAAATATTTGCAACTCAGAGAAGGTGTGTAAGAGTGATGAGTGGATTGGGTTATCGAGATTGCTGCCGCAGTACTTTTATTAAGCTTGGAATACTCACACTTCCTTGTGTTTACATTTTAACTTGCCTCACCTATCTGAAGTCTAACATACAGGAGTATGCATCAAATGGTGACAATCATTATTACCCTACCAGAAACAGGGATAACCTACTGCCCAACTTTTTTAGGGTTCACAGAGCAAGAAACGGTCCTAATTATTATGCTATTCAAATGTTTAATGCACTTCCAGGGGAAATAAAAAATCTTAATATAGAAACATTTAAGGGGAAAATAAAACTATATTTAAAGAGTAAAGCATTTTACTCAATCAATGAGTTTCTTCAAACCAACTTTATTGATTTAATAGACTGATCCACAACATCATCATAATCATACTTAATTAATTTTATCTCGTAAACTCAATGTTAAACATTGATTTAGGTTGACATTTTCTGGGGCTTTTATTCTTATTTGTTTTGAATTGAATGATAAATTTGAATTTATTTATTGGGAAATTAAAAATTGAAATTAATGTGCTTAATCCTAATGTAAAATTTAGTAAATGTTAGTGTATGTAAAATTGTCAGAACTACTATGATTGTAATTTTAATTGTTATTTTTATTGTAATTTATTTTAACTTAATCATAAATTAGTAAGTAAGGACTTTTAACATGCAAGTTAGCAAAACTACTTAAATAATTTTAAATTTTAGTTTTAAATAATTTTAAATTGTGATTACCATTTTGACTTGTGTAAATACTTTATGTATGAACATCAATAAAGATCTATCTATCCATCTATCTATCTACCTTCTCTTAAGAATACCACCGCTCTGTACTAAACAGTATTCAAACCTGTTAAATTCAGTTCGGACATTAGTTAGCATTTCAGGTGTCACTGATTGTAGGGTGGTGATTATTTTTGCCTAAAGTTCATCCAAAATGGTAAATTTGGTCATAGTCATAGTCCCATAAAAAAAATCATTGGGTGTCAAATCTTGTGATCTCGGAGGCGAGCTAATACCTTGCTTGGCCTGTTTGTAATAAGCCGCCTTAGAAACGTTTCATTTAAAAACATTCTCACAGGCAAAGAGTCAGCTGGGCAACCATCTTCAAATAAATTTGGTTAAAAATTAACATTTGGCACCTTTCAAATCGCAGGAATGATATGGTCCCGCAGCAGAGCTAAATAATTTATTCCTTGTAAATTACCATTGATGAAAAAAGCACCAATGATATTGTCACCCAAAATCCCAGTCCACACATGAGGATACTAGGTTCTGCAGTATGCAAATGTTTATTTTTCCATGACCAATAACGAACAACGGAAGGATTGTGACGGCCACGAATTAAAAACGAACTTTCGTCTGTAAAACAAATATTTTTAATAAAATTTTCATCCTGATTTGCTTTTTCAATCATGGTTTTACAAAACTCCATTCTTTCTTTACTTCGAAACTCTAGTACCCATATCGTTTCAAAATGTTTCGGACAGTTAAGGGTGAAATATCATAGCCCACATCATTGGCAAATGCCTTACTGGAACAGGAAGGCAAAGCTTCTGTGCAGCACAAATCATAGTTTCACGGCGTTCCCTTTCCTCTCCCATTTCACAATCAGAATGTGCCGCTCCGCCACTGCATTTGTGGAAAAAATTTATACATGCTGTTGGAAATGGGTCACTATTTTTTGGACCATGCTACGTTCCCTCAAACGCGACAACAAATAAATTTGCCACATCACCTGAAATACCATTGACCATCTGTACTTTTGCCTGAAGGCTATATGTAATATGACCCAGAATTTATGTGAAAACCAAATACAGTGAATATCGGTTGTAACGATAAAGAAAAAAGGTCACAAAATGGGTTACATATAGAACTCGGTCAGGACCTTAATATGTCGTTGCTATAACCGATATGTCGTAATATCCGATATCGTTATAAGCGATATTCACTGAACCCTCTTCTCACCTATTCGCTTTACACAATGGGATTGCCTTTAAGCCCTTCTGACTTGTAAGGTTTATATTTTAGGGCTGGGTGTACCTTTGTGACAATATCATGGAATTGACCTTCTTCACAGTCTTAGCTATATGCGAGTCCCATTTAAAGTCTATGATTTACACCTAAGTCACTCGGATTTTCAACAGTTTTTAGTTCTTTATCATATAAGAAGTAAGCTAAGTTTGGATTGTTGTTACCAATATGTATAATACAGCAATTATCAATGCCTAGCCTCAATTTCCACTTTTGTATCCATCTTTTAAGCTCTGCTAAATCTTCCATTTCTAGCCCATGGTGTATGCTTGGGTCACATTACAATTTCATATCTTCAGCAAATATCTTTTAAAATTTAGCATGTTTGTTGGTAAATCTGCTGTGTAGATAAGGAACAGCATTGGAGCAAGTACTGAGCCTTGAGGCATGCCACTTGTCACTGTATTTGTGGTTGACAGAGGGTTGTCAATCCTGACCTGGAATGTTTTAGTTGTTAAGTAATCTTCTATCCACCTAAGAAGCTTTCTTCATATTCCAATGTGCTCTAGTTTTTTAATCAATCTCTGAATTGGGATGGTATCAAATGGTTTTTCAGAATCAATATATATGACATCAACTGGATATCCTTCATCTTGTGCTTGTGTCCCTGCTTCTGGACAATCCAACAGGTTAGACATTACTGACTGTTTTGGAGGAAACCATTTTGGGAAAAGAAACTGTTCTTATGGTAGTCTAGCCAGAACTGTGTTAGTTCTATTGCTTGAGTGGATTTTTTGTTTTTTAAGGGCATTTGATACTTTTTCATTTGTGAAGAAAATACCACTTTCTTTGAGAAACAAGACCTATGAAGAACATCTAAGAACTCTAAAGTTGCCAATGTTATACAATACTAAAATACACAGTGGGCAGTATTCCTGTGACATCAAGTACTTCAAAAGAAATGAAAACCCTCAACTTTGTGGCAATTCTTTGACCCTCTTCTATGGAGTTAAATGTCTAGAAAAAACATTCTGTATAACTGGGTAGTGAAAGAATGAAATAGCTTAACCAAAGAAATTGTGACTGCCCCAAGTGTAAATAGTGTTTAAAATTAAACAAGTTTTGGCCTCACCTGGCTAGTAAAAACTAGTTTAAGACTAGTGTGCAGTCAATCAGACAAAGTTGTCATGTCTATCGGCTTATGGATAATAATAATAATACAGTGAGAAATATTTTTTTCTCTCTCTTACTTCTCCCTTACACACATTATCTATAGCTTTTAACCATGCTGTAAATTTTAACCAAGGTCTACTACACTTATTTCAAGAGATATAAAAAAACTAAAAACAAAATTTGAAGGGTTTAACCTCAACCACCAAAACAAATGAATAATAAATATAAATTAACAAATCAAATGAATGTTACATCCTATATATTAAACTTTAATTAAATAGAACTTTTTTTCTGAATCCAAAAATATCCATCATACATTTGGCCCAGCTAAACAATAAGGATGTCACCATCACTTATTTATTAATTTATATAGGTGGGTAAAAACATGATTTAAGGCCCCATATAATATATGACTCTTGATATGACTTATTTATTAATCACCTTAGTTTAAAAATTAAAGTTTAAATTATTTTTGTTTGTAATTGCAATTGGAACAACATATAATAATTAAGCAATAGCACTTAAAAAAATGGTCAGAGGTCACATATATTTTTTTTTATTTTGTTCAGTGGGTTGATCTAATCAATGAGTCTAAAGGTGACACTTTTTAACAAAATATTTATGAAAATAAATGCTTACCTTCATACATAATTATAGGATAAAAATAAATGGCTTAGTTACAAACCATAAAGGCAAGAAATAAGTCCAAGATAAACATATGTAATATAAACATAATATGTATGTAATAAGATAATAATTAATCCTGATTGGTTATAAAGTAAAAAAAGTAGAAAAACATTCAAACTAGAACTCACCTGCTTCAAGTTTAATAACTTTGATAGCTGCAAAGTCATTGGTGGGTAGCCTTTTTGCCTGTAACCAAAAAAGAAACTTATTTTAAATAATATTCAATACTTTATTGTTAAAAGACCTTTTAGAACACTGTCAACGGTGTGCAAACATTATTAATAGTTTGCAACATAGAAACTAGGGAGTATAGTCAAATAATTGTAAAACCTAGGTACTTAAAACAAACCAACCTAATTCAACCTGACCTAAACTAAAGTAACTTGATCTAGGTAATCAGGTTTACTATATATTATGAAAAAACTTGGAAAAAACTAACTACAATAATTATTTAACAATTCCCGAGCAATTCCTTTAATGTAGACTATAGAAAGTGTGGTACATGAGCAAAAATTTTAGTTAAAAAGCTTCTATACCAACCCATCCAATAAATTTTGGTTGAGAAAGAGATCTTAGACCCGGTAGTGAATGGCTATACATCTATTGGGTAAAAAACCATGATATTTTTTGTCAGTTTTATATTTGTCTCATATAAGTACCAACTATTAAAAGAAATAGACTTCAACCTATTTTTGTCAATTGACAAAACCTTACTCTGACAGCAAATGAGAACAAATTAATAAGCTAGACTTGCGACATCATAATATAGGCATCTATCTATTCCAAAATGTGTAAGATTTTGCCTATTTTCCTTCCCATTGTGAGAAAACAAAAGTTAAGAATGTCAAATAGCAAAATATGGAAATATCCTTACATAGTCTTAAAATTCCTATAAACTTTATAAATAGACCCTTAACAAATTTTGTTAGGGGTCAAACAAATTGCTCGAATAGTGTCACACCCTGAATTTTAATTAGCTTCCTTTTAAGACTTTCATTCATTGTTTTTTTGGCCATTGATAACAAGTTTGTTAACTAACAATTCAGCAGCAAAATACTGGCCATGGCCTTCCTTTGTAGGCCACACATCACTTATTACCTTGTAGACATCCCCATAGGTTCCGCTGCCAATCCGCTGGATTAGTTCGTAATCGTCCTGCGGGTTGCGTCTCGATATGTCCGAGCTGAGCACACCTTGGGCCATTTTCGCATGCAAAAATCAAAAAAATCACGCACACGGCTGCAATCACATTTTTTTACGAAAAATCGAAACGAAAATATTTTTCTCTTGTTTACTTGAATTTGACTGAAGACGCATTGGCGGTAGACATCTTTTGACACGGCTGACGTTCAAGGACGTCTGACAATGTTGTCGCATTTTCGTAGTTCATTCATAACATTTGACCCACGTACTTCTTAAATATATCTGTACTGTTCCAGGGTTAATTTTCCCATCTTAAAGCCGGCTGTCCATTAAGCCTATTGTCCGCGCGGATTTTTTTTTCAGGTTTTGATTGGCTCAAATTTTTAAATCAACCAGGGACCCAATTCTTGAACCACTCGGATTTTTTGTCGTATACGAGTAAAATTCGGATGGTGGTTTCGAGTGCTTGGAAAAATTGCTATTCTTGAATGCCACTCGAACGCCATTTCCGTGTACGACTTTTTTTTTCGACTACACTACTTGGCAACGCTGCTTTCGTATAATTTTGGCCAAACTCACGCCGGTATGTGCGCCTAAACTTGCCGCAATGAAGTAAGGTTGACAGTAGATTGACATTACATCTTTTGTTTTTGTAATTTTTTTTTTAAAAAGTGATTTATTTTCACGATATGTTTTTTTTTAATAGAACAAGAAGCTGTGTTTTATTTTGGTAACAGCAATGATTGTGTAATCATTGGTAACGGTAAGTACCAAATTATAGTAATGGAAATTTGGGGCCTAGCGCCATCTAACCTCTTTGAAGCGTGCAAATTTGGGGGTAAAATTCACAATTTTGAGACTGCTTAAGAAAACAAATGAACTTCATAAGTATTCTGAAGGGATTTTGAACTTGAGGCTTTGTTTGTAATGAGTGGCCTGTGTTTGACAAACTTTAATACATAATGCTTTGACAAAAATTGTACAAGTGTTAAGTAACATAGGGTTTTTTACTGAAACATTTGGAGTTTGCATTTTGTCTGTAGTATAGAAACAATTTAATTTTTTGCTCCCAGTGTTTTTTTCTCAGTTTCTTTTTGAGTAGAACAGTTTTGCATTTTAGGCCGATAAGCATTTCAATTAAAAATTTACAAAATCAGTAACCTTTGTTCAAAAAACCAATTTTTTAGTTTAAATTTGAATAATGTCTTTACCTGTCAATTAACTCCAAAAAATTAAAAACTGTTGTAGACTAAAGCAGCCCTCATATGATCAGTATGTACATTATTTTTGTAGATGTATTTGTTTTTCAAAAGTTATAAACAAAGATATATATAAAAATCCTGCCAATAATACGGATCCAGTGAGGTCTGCTGTGGTACACTCAATGAAAAAATCCACTTTGTTGCTTTGCACGTGAATTTCATCATCTTAGACTAACTTAAATATCGCAGATAAATAAGGACCTGGAGATAGAAGTCTGGGGCAACAAAAACCTTGTACAGTTCAACGCGCAGGAAATTCAAGCAGCCCTGTTTTTAAAAAAGACCAGCACCGGTGAGCCAAACATCATGCTATCAGTTGAACATCTTAGGAGTCACTGCAGAGACCAACATGTCTTGGCACAGTCACGTGGCAGATATAGCTAAAAGGGCGTCCCAAAAGTTTGGGGTGCTATTTCGTACAAGACATCTGTACACACACACAATGAACCGAACCGAACCGAACCGAACCGAACCCAACTGCTGACACTACAAAGCCCAGATTCGACCAACTATGGAGTACTGCTCACATATATGGAGTGCGGCAACCAAACATACCTTAATGCTTTTGAACACCGTGCAAAAACCAGCTATCAAGCTGATCAATGACCCCGCACTTACCCGTAGCTTGAATAGTCTCGAACATCGAAGAACAGTGGGCGTTATATCTCTCTTCTACAGGTATTACCACGGAAAATGCTCTGAAGAGTTGATATTATGATCCCCCTGGCAGTAGCACCTACTAGGCGAATACGTCAAACAGACGGTAACCAATTTACTGTCAATATAGAAACACCAAGAACCTCATTATATCAGAATTCATATCTCTGGAGAACAGCATCGCTGTGGATTAAACTCCCTGCGACAGTTTTCCCTGCAGGTTACAACCTTCACCGTTTCATAACCAACATACACCAACATTTCCGCGCATTTGCCGCTTCTCGAGCATGACAGGGATCTCGTGCGAGTGCGTATAACCGTAAAAAAAATAATAAAAATAAAAACACAGATCCAAATCCCTTATTAAAATTTTAAGTACATCTGAATATAGATAAAATTTATGGGGTTTCGATTAGTACAAATCTCTGGTCATTCTCAGGTGTAAAATAAAGACTGTTAAGTATTAATCTGATACAGATATTGATCGAAGTATTGTGTAAGAAAACATCAAAAGTCCAGAACAGTAACATTTCTACATCGGCAGTTAATATTAACTATGTACCTAGGTACTTCATTAACTATTCTAGTTTTTATTTATATTTTTTAAATTTTTACAGCAATATACCGAACCTAAAAAATCTTAATTTGGTTCGTTTCGTTTGCTTAGAGTAGAAACTAACTGTATGTTGCACTTTCTACTGCTTCCAATTTGCTGTGGTTCCGCAGGTTTCGGGAAATAAGTCAGTTATCTACCGACTTAAATTCTTAGTTATCCATGCGTTCCTCTGCTCTTTATATATTTGTTGCAACCACCTGGAAGAAAAATTAAAACAAAACAAATTAAATTACCGATTTTTATTGCTGGCAAACTATTTGATTCTCATAACTTGACATTTTTAGTAGATACGACGGCGACGTTAAACTTGACACTTACCTGTACTTACTTATGCACTATAGTTTGTTCGTTAATTATTATCAGTCCAAACTTCTTAGTCTTTGCATAAAGCTATCCCTTATACAGAAATTATTCAATTAAATCGACCCGAAAATATAAGCGCTCAGATAAATACACGCGATGGCGATATTTAGGTCATTTTCTGTTTGATGGTTTTTGAGCGGAAAGGTAAAAACGCTCAAGAATAAATTCATGGGAATGTTTATAAAAATAATGGTATAGTAGTCAAAATATATAAAGCGTGGTTCATGATCAAAATTATTTTTTAATTTTTTTTAAATCGCTGCCTGTGGCAGTTCCAAATTCCAGTTTTAGGTTAACATGGTGTCGCCACACTGGAGACGCCAGGCTTCCAGGATGCAGTGACCCTAGGCTTATGAGAATCAATGTAAATATTTTTAATAACACACCCATGCCAACACGGTTCGACGTGTTTGTATTGAAAAATTGTATGTAAGTAGACCCCTTTTCGGCGGATGATTTTCTGCACTTTAGAGAGACTGTTTTTTTTTTATCAAAAAGCCAACTATTATCGACTGAAGGCAATGATTACGCAAGATAGCCAAAGGCCAGCTTAGGGCCTCCCCGGGGAAATCTTGTTTCAGCTTTTACTTATTTGCCACTTTTCAATTACAGCATTAAGGGACTAACTAAGGTGGGAGGACCAGGGAAAAACTGACACAGTAAAAATCTCATTATGGAAATATTATTTTATAAGCTGCCGAGATATAAGCTTTTACTTTTTTAAAAGAATTCTAATAGGAACAAAAATAATATGTGTTAAAAATGTCCACATAATATATTATCCTTCGGTCTATTAACTCGCTAGAGGCAGTGTTCCATTTAAAGTTGTCATCTCGGTTTCGTCCCATATGTAAATAAAAATATCTACATAACTGTATTTATTGAGATTAAGCATTAAAATGAAAATTAAGGAAATCCATGTTTTAAGTATTTTTTGACAAAGTATTGTATTTTTTAAATTAATTTTTAATTACTGCTTAAATAGTTTATTAAACACATATTTTTGAATTAAAATAATAAAATTTGTTTTAGACAGATCTAGAAAAGGAACCAATATAAAAAGGACTTTATTTAATTGTTAATTATTGTTATTTTTTAGACCACTACCGAAATTTATCCATTGTGCATTACCCTACAGGGTAAACCCACCCTAGTTGACTACTTTGAAGTAAACCAGCAATATAATTTTGTCTAACCTTTAACAATATTTAGTCAAAAATATTCATAAAAAAAAATCACAATATTATTTTATTACGTTTCCAAATTTATAATTGAAACAGGTAAGTACCCACTATGTCCGTATTTTATTCAAATATTTAATATTTAATTAAAATATATTAAATGATTTATTAAAATATTTTTGTCGAAATGTCCCTTAGAGTATCTTAATACTCTGCCAATATATGGGCCCCTAAGCTCACACTAGGTACTATAGGTATAGTGTACGTGCGAGCTAATATAACTAAAAACTGAAATATATATTATTCAACTCCACACTAAATAATCTTTCGTTTAATACCACACAAGCCATGTTTTGACTTAAACTCAAATTTTTGAAATCTATCCCCACCCTTTAAAAAAAACTGAAATGTATTTTGTTTAACTCCGGACTCAATTACCTTTCGTTTGATATCACACACGCCATATATTCACGTAAACTCTAATTTTTGAAATCTACCCCCACCCTTTTAAAAAAAAACTAACATGTATTTTGTTTAACTCCAGACTCAATTACCTTTCCTTTGATATCACACACGCCATATTTTCACATAAAGTCTCTTTTATTTGGCTTGTGTTTGGTGGATTTTGTTTATTTTTAAATGGGACCATCTCGACCTACGACCCAGCCTAGGTACCAAATTTCGTTAAGATCAGCAAAGCAGTTTTTGAGATATGGGCGTTGGTCGTTACAGACAGACATACAGAAAGACAGACAGGCATACAGACAGACAGACGGCGCAACAAAAAAGTTTCAAAATCATCTGAAACGCAAAGATATATAAAATTTTTTGAAATCGGAGCAACTTTTTTTTTTCGAAAAAATTAGGATCACCATAGCTCACACTACTATAGTATAGTATATGTGTGAGCTAATAACCTAAAAAGAGCTGTTTTGCCACTGCTGTAAGTTCTCAAACTGTTTTGAACAGAATCCTTTGTTATGCCCCTCGTGACTACCATCTTGGATCTAGTTTTTTGGACTGTGTGGAGGTGGTAATGTGCGAGCGTACCAGAATATAAGATTTTCATGCCCGGGAGACAAAGTGAGTGGGATTTTCCGGGAACGTTCCCGGGATCACTCCTTTCCTGGACTTTAAAGAATACGTACAGGTTTTAAAATCACAGTAATTGCATTCAACCCAATCGTTAGCATCTGCAACCTTATGGCGCAGCTCATGCATTTTCAAAAAGGACTTCTGTTTGGCTTTAACATAACTGTGGTTGCATTTAAACTAAAATCCACACTTTGTAGAAAAAAAATAGAAGGAAAAAGAGATAAATGTGTATAAACCAATTGGCTCCTAGAATTCCCCAAAAACGCATGCGCTTTGTATGCGCCTCTAGTGAAAAAGTAGATCATGTTCTATTTTCAGGTTTAAAAAAATATAATTTTACATTAAAACACTTTCTTTTTTAAAATTGTGGAAACTAACTTTTTGCTGAACTTTTCTCCATTAATAGTGATATTTTTAATGCTAATGATCCTTTATAAAATCTTATCATAACAAAAACATTTCATGTAAAAAAAAACCAAGTACGCGAAAGGGGTATTCCGTAAAAAGAATTGAGATAAAAGTAAAGTTCTCCAATACAAATTTCAAAGTGAATATTTCTTACTAGTTTGGAATTTTTTTTTAAACTTTACTATTCCAGCCAAACTTCTTTACGTTCAATTTAGCACTGTGCCTAAGAGTAATTTGCAGTCGTAATAGCCAAGTTTAGAAAAATATTTCCAAACTAGTAAGAACCATTCATTTTATAAGTTGTATTGGAGAACTTGACTTTACTTTTATCTCAATTCTTTTTAGAGAATACCCCTTTCGCGTACTTGGCTTTTTTTTACATGAAAAGTTTTTGTTATGATTTCACTCTTTTTTTAAAGGATTTGAATAATATTTAAGTTTTAAAGTAGTAAAATATGCGGAATATTGTTCAAAACTTTTGCAATGCTTTACTAAAAATGTTGTTTTTTTTTTTATATTTTCCCATGGTTTTATCATAGTTCCTATCAGCCTTCTAAAGCTCAGCTCTCTGGTGTTCCTGGAAGTAGGCAATATTAATTTTCCATAACTTTACATTTATAGGGGACGAAAGTAAATGAAAATTTTGGTGTTTTAAAATGTTTTCCTCATCATCATCATCATCATAGTCAGTCTTCCAGAGCTCAGCTCTCTAGCGTTCCTGGAAGTGGATAATGTTAATTTACATAACTTTACATTTATAGAGGAGGGAAGTTAATTAAAATTTGGAGTTTTTTAATTTTCTTTTATAGTTTTATCATAGTTCCTGTCGGTCTTTCAAAGCTCAGCTCTCGAGCGTTTCTGGAAGTGGGCAATGTTACTTTTACACAACTTTACATTTATAGGAGAAGGAAGCAAATTATTATTTTGGGATTTTTAAATTTTTTCCTATAGTTTTATCATAGTTCTTATCAGTCTGCCATTTCTGGAAGTGGGCGATGTTACTTTTACATAACTTTACATGTATAGGAGAGGGGAGTCAATTAGAATTTTGGGTTTTTTTGTTTTTTCCTGAGGTTTGGTCATAATTTCTATCAGTCAGCTTTGTAGCATGTCTGGAAGTACAGTAGAATATTGATAATCTATACATGAGTGAGTGAGTGAGTGGCAATTTCGACGTTTGAGATTCGTAGCTCATTCCGAAGTAGAGTTTTAGAGATCAAATAGAGATAGATAGGTCAAATATGGGGTGAAATGTTTCAAGAAAAGATGTTACGGCAGCGCGAACTTGGCGAGGCACTACCGTGCCCTCAGATATAAAAAATGATTTTGTCAAATCTCAAAAAGAATCACAAGGTGTTGCCAATCAGATTTCTAGGGTATTTGATCAAACATGCACGTAGTTGCATGTGTAACTGATAGAAGAGTCGCGACTTTCGTTAAAACCACCTAGTGTGACCAGAAAAGCTAGAAAACAACGAGTGCCCACCACGATTCAAAAAACGCTGCAGTGGTGTAAACCGGGCCTTTCATAACCTAAAGCTAGGTGGTTCCTAGTAAGGACACTCATCGTAACAAAACAAAAAGCATTTCTTATACCCTGTTTCCACCAATGCATGCCCACCCCACGCTGGCTAGAATAGACCGGTGTTCGGATCTTATAAATATATGTCAAATTTTCACGTCACAACACGTTAGAAACAAAAATTACATATGATATGAACAACTAATATTTTTTGAATTTTTTGAAAACTAAGGCAATTTTTAATATTTTTTAGTATGTTCTTATAAAATAATATTTTCGCTTCATTTCTCTTTACACAAAAACTAAAATTCGAAGAAAATAATGTGTTCGATTCAGCTTCAAAAATTATCCGCTGACCTACCTCTTTGTTTACTACCCAATAGTCCTCGGTTCACCTTTGATACTAAATGATCACATTCAGTTTGACTTGTAGTTTAAGTTTTGTGTAATAAAAAATAAAGCGGGCTAAAAAAAATAACGACAATACGTCTAGAAAATGACATTTTATAAGGATGATATATATATATATATATGCCGAATTTTCTACGTCACTGGTGGTCCAGCTGATTTTTATAAACAAAAGTTAGATCTGTTATGAACAATGGAACAACTAATATTTTTTGAATTTTTTGAAAACTAAGGCCATTTTCCTACTGTTTTCTAGTACATCCTTATAAAATGTCATTTTCTAGACGTATTGTCGTTATTTTTTTTAGCCCGCTTTATTTTTTATTACACAAAACTTAAACTACAAGTCAAACTGAATGTGATCATTTAGTATCAAAGGTGAACCGAGGACTATTGGGTATTAAACAAAGAGGTAGGTCAGCGGATAATTTTTGAAGCTGAATCGAACACATTATTTTCTTCGAATTTTAGTTTTTGTGTAAAGAGAAATGAAGCGAAAATATTATTTTATAAGAACATACTAAAAAATATTAAAAATTGCCTTAGTTTTCAAAAAATTCAAAAAATATTAGTTGTTCATATCATATGTAATTTTTGTTTCTAACGTGTTGTGACGTGAAAATTTGACATATATTTATAAGATCCGAACACCGGTCTATTCTAGCCAGCGTGGGGTGGGCATGCATTGGTGGAAACAGGGTATAAGAAATGCTTTTTGTTTTGTTACGATGAGTGTCCTTACTAGGAACCACCTAGCTTTAGGTTATGAAAGGCCCGGTTTACACCACTGCAGCGTTTTTTGAATCGTGGTGGGCACTCGTTGTTTTCTAGCTTTTCTGGTCACACTAGGTGGTTTTAACGAAAGTCGCGACTCTTCTATCAGTTACACATGCAACTACGTGCATGTTTGATCAAATACCCTAGAAATCTGATTGGCAACACCTTGTGATTCTTTTTGAGATTTGACAAAATCATTTTTTATATCTGAGGGCACGGTAGTGCCTCGCCAAGTTCGCGCTGCCGTAACATCTTTTCTTGAAACATTTCACCCCATATTTGACCTATCTATCTCTATTTGATCTCTAAAACTCTACTTCGGAATGAGCTACGAATCTCAAACGTCGAAATTGCCACTCACTCACTCACTCATGTATAGATTATCAATATTCTACTGTACTTCCAGACATGCTACAAAGCTGACTGATAGAAATTATGACCAAACCTCAGGAAAAAACAAAAAAACCCAAAATTCTAATTGACTCCCCTCTCCTATACATGTAAAGTTATGTAAAAGTAACATCGCCCACTTCCAGAAATGGCAGACTGATAAGAACTATGATAAAACTATAGGAAAAAAATTAAAAATCCCAAAATAATAATTTGCTTCCTTCTCCTATAAATGTAAAGTTGTGTAAAAGTAACATTGCCCACTTCCAGAAACGCTCGAGAGCTGAGCTTTGAAAGACCGACAGGAACTATGATAAAACTATAAAAGAAAATTAAAAAACTCCAAATTTTAATTAACTTCCCTCCTCTATAAATGTAAAGTTATGTAAATTAACATTATCCACTTCCAGGAACGCTAGAGAGCTGAGCTCTGGAAGACTGACTATGATGATGATGATGATGAGGAAAACATTTTAAAACACCAAAATTTTCATTTACTTTCGTCCCCTATAAATGTAAAGTTATGGAAAATTAATATTGCCTACTTCCAGGAACACCAGAGAGCTGAGCTTTAGAAGGCTGATAGGAACTATGATAAAACCATGGGAAAATATAAAAAAAAAACACAACATTTTTAGTAAAGCATTGCAAAAGTTTTGAACAATATTCCGCATATTTTACTACTTTAAAACTTAAATATTATTCAAATCCTTTAAAAAAAGAGTGAAATCATAACAAAAACTTTTCATGTAAAAAAAAGCCAAGTACGCGAAAGGGGTATTCTCTAAAAAGAATTGAGATAAAAGTAAAGTCAAGTTCTCCAATACAACTTATAAAATGAATGGTTCTTACTAGTTTGGAAATATTTTTCTAAACTTGGCTATTACGACTGCAAATTACTCTTAGGCACAGTGCTAAATTGAACGTAAAGAAGTTTGGCTGGAATAGTAAAGTTAAAAAAAAAATTCCAAACTAGTAAGAAATATTCACTTTGAAATTTGTATTGGAGAACTTTACTTTTATCTCAATTCTTTTTACGGAATACCCCTTTCGCGTACTTGGTTTTTTTTTACATGAAATGTTTTTGTTATGATAAGATTTTATAAAGGATCATTAGCATTAAAAATATCACTATTAATGGAGAAAAGTTCAGCAAAAAGTTAGTTTCCACAATTTTAAAAAAGAAAGTGTTTTAATGTAAAATTATATTTTTTTAAACCTGAAAATAGAACATGATCTACTTTTTCACTAGAGGCGCATACAAAGCGCATGCGTTTTTGGGGAATTCTAGGAGCCAATTGGTTTATACACATTTATCTCTTTTTCCTTCTATTTTTTTTCTACAAAGTGTGGATTTTAGTTTAAATGCAACCACAGTTATGTTAAAGCCAAACAGAAGTCCTTTTTGAAAATGCATGAGCTGCGCCATAAGGTTGCAGATGCTAACGATTGGGTTGAATGCAATTACTGTGATTTTAAAACCTGTACGTATTCTTTAAAGTCCAGGAAAGGAGTGATCCCGGGAACGTTCCCGGAAAATCCCACTCACTTTGTCTCCCGGGCATGAAAATCTTATATTCTGGTACGCTCGCACATTACCACCTCCACACAGTCCAAAAAACTAGATCCAAGATGGTAGTCACGAGGGGCATAACAAAGGATTCTGTTCAAAACAGTTTGAGAACTTACAGCAGTGGCAAAACAGCTCTTTTTAGGTTATTAGCTCACACATATACTATACTATAGTAGTGTGAGCTATGGTGATCCTAATTTTTTCGAAAAAAAAAAAGTTGCTCCGATTTCAAAAAATTTTATATATCTTTGCGTTTCAGATGATTTTGAAACTTTTTTGTTGCGCCGTCTGTCTGTCTGTATGCCTGTCTGTCTTTCTGTATGTCTGTCTGTAACGACCAACGCCCATATCTCAAAAACTGCTTTGCTGATCTTAACGAAATTTGGTACCTAGGCTGGGTCGTAGGTCGAGATGGTCCCATTTAAAAATAAACAAAATCCACCAAACACAAGCCAAATAAAAGAGACTTTATGTGAAAATATGGCGTGTGTGATATCAAAGGAAAGGTAATTGAGTCTGGAGTTAAACAAAATACATGTTAGTTTTTTTTTTAAAGGGTGGGGGTAGATTTCAAAAATTAGAGTTTACGTGAATATATGGCGTGTGTGATATCAAACGAAAGGTAATTGAGTCCGGAGTTAAACAAAATACATTTCAGTTTTTTTTAAAGGGTGGGGGTAGATTTCAAAAATTTGAGTTTAAGTCAAAACATGGCTTGTGTGGTATTAAACGAAAGATTATTTAGTGTGGAGTTGAATAATATATATTTCAGTTTTTAGTTATATTAGCTCGCACGTACACTATACCTATAGTACCTAGTGTGAGCTTAGGGGCCCATATATTGGCAGAGTATTAAGATACTCTAAGGGACATTTCGACAAAAATATTTTAATAAATCATTTAATATATTTTAATTAAATATTAAATATTTGAATAAAATACGGACATAGTGGGTACTTACCTGTTTCAATTATAAATCTGGAAACGTAATAAAATAATATTGTGATTTTTTTTTATGAATATTTTTGACTAAATATTGTTAAAGGTTAGACAAAATTATATTGCTGGTTTACTTCAAAGTAGTCAACTAGGGTGGGTTTACCCTGTAGGGTAATGCACAATGGATAAATTTCGGTAGTGGTCTAAAAAATAACAATAATTAACAATTAAATAAAGTCCTTTTTATATTGGTTCCTTTTCTAGATCTGTCTAAAACAAATTTTATTATTTTAATTCAAAAATATGTGTTTAATAAACTATTTAAGCAGTAATAATATAAATATTAGTTGTTCCATTGTTCATAACAGATCTAACTTTTGTTTATAAAAATCAGCTGGACCACCAGTGACGTAGAAAATTCGGCATATATATATATATATATATATATATATATATATATATATATATATATATATATATATATATATATATATATATATATATATATATAAGATCCGATCACCGGATATTCTATCCACTGTGTGCCCACCCCGATTCAAAAAACGCATCACGTGATGGCCCATGGATTTGCACCGGTTTTAAATGCAGCGTCACCTGATGCATTTTTTTTTTAATCGGGATGGGCATGCATTGGTGGAAACAGGGTATTAGATGCATAGAAGGTTGTGGTTATCTTGATCACACTGAACCACTATTTGCAAATCACAAAATATTAACTTTAAATGAGCTCTACTGTGTAAATGTTTCTAAATTATTATTTAAAAATAAAAATAAATTAGATTTACAATTTAACAACAATGGAAAAATATTTATACCAAGGGTTGACAGATCCGTTAGTCACAGAATGTTCTTTTATTTAGCACCAAAAATTTTTAATAGTGTACCTGAACAATTCAAAGTCTTTTCACATAAATTATTTAATAGGAAAACCAAAATGTTCTTTCTTCATAACAATATGGGTAATACTAGCTAGAAACTTTGATGTACCTGTAAATTAATTAATTTGTCTTAACTCTGTCGAAAACAAAAATTTTTTATTTAAGTATATATTTAGCTAAGCTAATAATTTATTTAGATTTTATTATTGGTGTATTGGAGTATATGAATGTACATTTTCTAGATGCAAAACACCGAAAATACTTATAAAAACACAAATAAAGCAAAGTTAGATGCTTAATGCTTCTGTAATTCAATGAGATCGCGTCTCTCCTGGACGTCCACCCAAGTTTCTAGCAAAGTTAGAAATAAATTAATCATATCTAAGAAATGGGGTTAGGTTTTTGTTTTGATCTGAAACGTTGCTCCGTCAACAGAGGTGGAGCAATTCAGAGCACCCGCTCGGAGATTTGCGGGCAATAGTCGAGCACGCAAATCTCTTTTAGAGCACTGCTCTTTTTTAAGTCGAACGCGTGCATCCGTTTCAGAGCAATTATCGAGCACTCCAGGGCAGTTTTAGAGCAAAAGCCGAAATCGCTATAAATGTTTAGGTTGTTAAGCCCATCACACACAAAAATGCATAAGCGCATAGCATGGCACATAGTGGTGCAAAGCCAATCAGCGATCGAATAGCAGCGGCCATATTGGATTTGCGTAAGAAAAGTCCATAAGGTTGAACTTCTATGCGCCATGCTATGAGCTATGCATTTTTGTGTGTGATCGGCTTTAGTGTTCTGTGTTACTTCAGTGCCATCTCTCTCTCTCTCATTTTTGATAAAGCCGATCACACACAAAAATGCATAGCGCATAGCACGGCGCATAGAAGTTCAACCTTATGGACTTTTCTTTCGCAAATCCAATATGGCCGCTGCTATTCGATCGCTGATTGGCTTTGCACCACTATGTGCTATGCTATGCGCTTATGCATTTTTGTGTGTGATGGGCTTAAAGCCGATCACACACAGAAAAACATAACGCGTAAGAAGTTCAACCTTATGGACTTTTCTTACGTAAATCCAATATGGCCGCTGCTATTCGATCGCTGATTGGTTGAAAGCCCGCTATGCGCCATGCTACGGATTACGTAAATTGTGTGTGTGAAGGCCTTAACCGTGACTCTTTCGCCGACACTAAGGCCGCCATTTCGGAACGCCTAATTGCACGGGTTATCGGCCACCTTTGGAACCCCAGACCGGGTATTTTTTTTATCCGGTCCTTTTGTCCCTTAGAATGGCCGACCGACTGAAGGAGTGTGTAACAAAGTCCCCCTTCACGAGATATCCGACCTCATCCGGCCTGCGTAAATGAAGGGGTAGGACAATATTACATTTTACACTCCCCAGGAATCCTATAAATGTCTGACGGACCCGACCTCGGCAACCGACGGGGATCGAACCAGTCACTGTAGCAAGCGAGATTCCTTAACTCACTTGTTTTTCAACAACGAACGCACCGAGCCACCACGGCTACACTTCAATGCCATATATGTGTAGGTAATATCACGGATCACCTAGGTGATCCGTGGTAATATTTTCTAATCCTTTTGTTCGTGTTCATTTTTTGCACACAGGATTTATTTCCTTGCACAACACTGCACAAGGAAGAGAAAATAAAAATAAAAAAAAATTATTGACATAAAAATGTAAATTGAATGTAATGTATGAAGATAAGTGTTGAATAAATAAATACAAATACAAAATAAAGGCAAGTGCTTGACGATGAGTGACCTAAGTTCCTGGTGCTAGGTAAAACCTAAATATGATGGTGCAAGTGACTGTTTTATCTGTGCAAACAAACTAATTTTAATTACTTTCAAAATGTCAAAAAATCAAAACAAGTTGTGTTGGCAAGAATTAAAAACAAAAACCAAGTAAATAAATTTTGTGTAGGTACTCTTGTTGTCTAGGTGTAAATAATTTATTTTCAGTAAATTCATTTTAAATGGTCAAATGGTGCGATGTCGTCCTGGCTAAAATTCAACGAGAGCCTCAACAGTTTAAAGGGGCAGATCTCCACTTTTGCTAACAATGTTTTGGCTGATGATGAAGGTAAGCTAAAGAGATAATTATAGTTCTACCATTGGCTTCTAACAAATCCTGTGAGACCGAGCTTAAGACTTATTAAATTGCTTTAATTGACAACCCATAATGTCATACTACTTGAAAAAGGTTCGGTCAAATTAGACACCCTGTATGTATGACATAATTTAATGACTTTATAATAATGTAATATAAACAAGGTCTCTAGGGCAACTGTTTATAATATCCTGACATTAGTGTTGGGAACAATCACATGTTTTTAACACAGCCCTCTTAAATGATTTAATTGAGGGGGCTGTGGTTTTGAATAAGGATGTTTAGGATGATTTTAAAAATCAAATGGTCACTCAATTACTTGAATCACTACTTACTTTGATTATACTTTAAAAATTGTTGGAAAAAAACAATATTTTTATTTAGATTTTTTGTATTCTAATGAAATAATCAGATTACTATTTAAATAAAAAATAACTAATTAAAAACCTGGTGACAGACAGTGACAGTAATATTATTAATATCACTGTCACTGTCTGTCACCCAAGGCCAACAAAGATAGCATAAAATTTTTATAAGGATATTTTGAGGGATGTTTTTTATTCAGGTGCACCCTTGGATGCACCCAACACTACCTGTCATTATCTTATTGTATTGAATTGAATAGTTTTTTATATGCTGGATTTGGATTCAGGGTTTAGTAAAGTATGAGATGGGAAGTAAGATGGAACAAACATACTTTTGTTTTTACAGTTCACAAGGAGGTATGTAATAAGTAGCAAGAAGTAAGAAATGATTTATTTTTATTTGAGCTAGCTTGTAGGATCAGCTATGCAAGTCAAGTTGGCACCCGTCCCAATTTGGTTGAGACAGTCTTAATTTTTCTTAGCTTGGCCCATGGGGAAATTGCTTGAGAAATCCAGGATACAATTTTCAAGTGTGAACTGCTTGATAACGGTTAGAGATACTTACTAACCGAAACGTCGTGTTTTAAAATAAATAAAGACAATGGAAGTCCGAAATTTTATTTCAACCTAATTGTAATGATTTTAATCTATGTGACAATGAATTAAAAAAAAATTTCCCTTCATAGATGAGGGAAGACTTAGTTAGATTTGATCTTGGAATTGGTAGGGGCAAATCACCAGCATGGCGGGTATCATGTAGCGGTACTCCATTTCCAGCAATGTTATAACTGTTTTTATAAATTAATGTACATATTTCCAGGATGTACAAAGATGTCATGGTTAGAATTTTCTGTGATTTAAAATGTGGTCTACAACTATCTCTTTGGTGTACTTTGGAGATGAATCACACTGCCTTTTTTTGCAAAATAAAAAGAGTTTTTAAAAGAAATTTAGTTGGTCGATCCCCAAAATGATATGCCATATCTTAAACATGATTCAAATAGTGCAAAATAGACTGATCATGCAACTCCAGAGCCCAACTCAGCTCTCACAATGCGGATGGCAAAGCACGCAGAAGATAATTTTTTACCAAACTGGAGAATATGGTTTTCTAATTTTAATTTATTGTCTATTACAATACCAAGGAACTTTGTAGATTCCTAATTATTATTTTTATAACTTTTGGTTGACTCTGATCTCATGTCACAATTTGCTGATGGCACTGGTGCAGTTATGTCTGCCGAATCCTTGTCTCAGCTGTTGGCAAGCTGTTCAGAGGAGGCAGGAATGAAGAATTTGTGTAAATCTAATAATGTAATACTTAATGTTGAGAAAATTAATCTCATTACATTAAAAAAAATTGGGAGTGCTGAAGCCTCTTTATATGTTCCAGTGGTAAATCCATTCACAAAACTGAAGAAACAAAGTTCCTTGTTGTAATTATTCATACAAAGTTGGACTGGAAAGCTCATATTCAGTCAACTGCTGCTAGTACCTATTAGAAGTCATTGTGCAGCTACCTATATGTTGGCTAAGACAGAATTTGGGTATTGATAGCCTAAAATCCCTTTATTTTGCTTCTGTTCAATTTACTATATGCTATAGAGTGCTATTCTGGGGAGCCTCACTGGATGCTGGAAGGGCCTTTAGAGCTCAAAAATGTGTCATTCAGTATATGTTGAAATTGAATCCAAGGACCTCTTGCAAGCCACAATTTAAAACAATCAACATTTTAATAGCTCTCTCTCTTTATTTTAAATGCGTAGTTGTGTTTGTCAGAAAACATTCTGGTTTATTGACAACTAACCAGGATTGTGCTTTGGAAACAGCAATGACTACAAGTCAAGATGACCTGTCAATTCCCTACCATAATACAACTTTTTTTGAATGAGTGTCATATTATTGGGCCAAAGAGCATACCAGATTCTTCCCAGATATGACAGGTATTGTCCCTTTCAAAAGAGAGGTCAACAATTTTCTGATGGAGTAGCATTATTACTCATTTGATTTTCAGTTCTAATTTACCTATAATTTTTATATAACCAAAGATAGGTTTTATGTGTTTGTGTAACTGTATTTTAAGAACTTTTGTGTTTTTTAATTAGTATTTATTTATTACACACACTATTTTATATTTAAACCTTGGAGTTGGGTGAGGTGTCCTGCTAACTAAATTAGCAAGACACCATATTTAAAAAAAAAACGGCCACGGCAAATTTTTTGTTTTCACAACTTATTTACGGATAATTAACGGCAAATTGTGCACAATTTTTTTTTAAGATAAATCCATTATTTCTATAGGTGTTCTGCTAACTTTATATAAGTAAAGTTAGCAAAACACCAATTTAGAAAAAAAAAAACGGACACGTCAAATTTTTTGTTTTCACAAATAATTTACGGATATTTAACGGCAAATTGTGAACTAATTTTTTTTTAGATAAATTCATTATTTCTATAGGTGTTTTGCTAACTTTATATAAAGTTAGCAAAACACCAATTTAAAAAAAAAGGGGCACGGCAAATGTTTTGTTTTTACAACTAATTTACGGATAATTAACGGCAAATTGTGAACTAAATTTTTTTTAGATAAATCCAAGGATAAATCCATTGTTTCTATAGGTGTTCTGCTAACTTTATATAAAGTTTGCAAAACACCATATTTTTTTGGAAAAAACGGGCACAACAAATTTTTTGTTTTCACAACTAATTTACGGACAATTAGCGGCAAATTGTGAACTAATTTTTTTTTAGATAAATCCATTGTTTCTATAGGTGTTCTGCTAACTTTATATAAAGTTAGCAAAACACCATATTTTTAAAAGAAAACGGACACGGCAAATTTTTTGTTTTCACAACTAATTTACGGACAATTAGCGGCAAATTGTGAACTAATTTTTTTTTAGATAAATCCATTGTTTCTATAGGTGTTCTGCTAACTTTATATAAAGTTAGCAAAACACCAATTTTGTTTTTAAAAAAAGGGGCACAGCAAATTTTTTGTTTCACAAATAATTTACGGATAATTAACGGTAAATTGTTGACAAATTTTTTTTAGATATATACATTGTTGTGCTACCTTTATATAAAGTTAGCAAAACACCATATTTTTTTGGAAAAAACGGGCACGGCAAATGTTTTGTTTTCACATTTAATTTACGGATAATTAACGGCAAATCGTGAACTAATTTTTTTTTAGATAAATCCATTGTTTCTATAGGTGTTCTGCTAACTTTATATAAAATTCGCAAAACATCAATTTTTTAAAAAAAAAGGGGCACGGCAAATTTTTTACGGATAATTAACGGCAAATTGTTGACAATTTTTTTTTTAGAAAAATCCATTGGTTCTATAGGTGTTGTGTTACCTTGATATAAAGTTAGCAAAACACCATATTTTTTTGGAAAAAACTGGCACGGCAAATTTTTTGTTTTCACAACTAATTTACGGATAATTAACGGCAAATCGTGAACTAAATTTTTTTTGAGATAAATCCATTGTTACTATAGGTGTTCTGCTAACTTTATATAAAGTTAGCAACCCAAGTAACATTTCTTTATTTATAGCAGAAGCTAAAAGGTTGCCAGCGCCTTTCCTTAAAACCATTAGTTTCAATGTTTGGTCGCTAGCACGTTCCCATTACCCTTATATACCCCTTAGACCTCCTAAATGGGACTCCCCAATTGGTGGTGGCAACCTATGTATTAAACTCACTATAAAACCATAAGAAATAAATTCCAGCTTCGCCCTCTAGCGGTTCCACCAGTATAGAACCTTTTAGAGCCTAAAGCTATTATGCCAGGTTCTAAAGGCAACTCAGAAACGTCCTCTATCCTATTATAAAACTAGATTTGGTAATTTGGTATCCTGGCGATTCTGTTGAATACCATAATACCTTTAGAGTAAAGAAGTTTTCCTATAAAAGCTATGGCGATATTTTAGATTCACAATGGCTATATAAAATAATTTAGGTCACAAAATTGCAAAAAATGTCAGAGTCCCAAAATTATTTTATCACATAAAAATATACCGAGTTTGTCGTTTTGTTGATGATCAAATTGCCTGCCAGATTTATTTTTCTGATAAAATCGTATCTGAAAAGCTCTCAAAACAAGTGCGCCAGCTCAAGAATGCTTTTTAATAGTTTTTTTATAACAAAATAACAAATATTTAAAATTAAAAAAAAAATCATTTACACTATTCACCATTACAAAAGTCTGTTTGGTTTACATAAATCAAAATTAAAGTAAAATTATTGTTAAAAAACACTGCTAAAACGACTAGATAAATATTTTCTCTTTACAATATTTTTTAAATAAATTTATATACGCCATTATGATTTTATAGTGGTCACTTGGTTTTATTTGTTACTGTATCGCAACAAGGATTTTTGAGTGCCCTTATGAAACCAACAAAAAAGAATAATGTAAACATAGTCAACATAACCTCAGTTAAATTTTTTGTATTTGTTTATACAGTGATTAAAATATGCGTATAATTCAACACTTTTAAATGATTTTTATCGTGCAATTTCGACACAATCGAGAGGGCCAGTGCAATAATATTCGTTGTGCCTGCAGATTGGAGGGCAACCTCTTATATTGGCCGTCTAAACAGGCCTTATCTAGGCCTGGGTGTCCTACCCAGGAGGACGGAAACTCAACAATTATTAATTATTGGGCTTTAAATAATCAATCTTGCAATAGGTAGGTACCAATCTGTACCTAGGTATATCTATTATTTTTACAAGAAATACCTAAAAAAATAAAACACGAAAGTATTTACTTACTTCTGTTAGAAGGAAACAAGGTTTTATATGGCCGCCTATTTAAATAATATTTAATATACAGTTATGGGTAACTATATAAATACAAAAGAATTAAGTTTACCTTTAAGCCTTCCTATTAAACCTTTTTAAAATGCCTAAAAGTAATGGCAAAAACCAAAAGTCTAAAGCTTATATTATATACCTCTCATAGGTTCTATAAAACCAAAAGTATCTAAAAGGAACAGAAGGAATATCAGTTTTATTATACTCCCTTTATAAATCACTTTTTGGTTGTATAACACCCCTTTAGGTAATTGGCAATATAAATTACCTTTATGTAGCTAAATTGATCCTAAAACCCATAATAGCACCCTCTAAATAACCTAGGAACCAAATTGATAAAACCTTGAGTGGTAATAATGTTACTTGGGAAAATACCATTTTTTTTTAATGGGCACGGCAAATTTTTTGTTTTTACAACTAGTTTACGGATAATTAACGGCAAATTATGAGCATATGATTTTTTTCAATTTCCAAAGTTGTTCTGCTAACTTTATATACATATCTAGACTGTAGTAAACAGAAATCTACCAATTTACTTTTTATGTTTGAAATTATTTAACTACTCGAAAATCTCACATATATTATTAATCAATGCATAAACGGACATCCAGTACCTAATGATTGGAAAATTGCATTCATATTCTCAATAGGAATTTCAGTAACCAGTACTCTAAGTAGATTGTACGGTAGGATTCTTAGAGATGTAATAGAGAATGATTTTCTTGAACAAGAAGAAGAAGAGCAAAGTGGGTTTCGCGCAGGCAGATCTTGTAGTGATAATGTTTTTTGTCTTAAACAAGTAATTGAGAAAAGGAGCGCCAGAAATATAGAGACTCATGTTACCTTTGTGGACCTACAAAAAGCATAAAAAGCATATGTTACCGTTCCAGCAGAAAAATTATGGACAGTGTTAGAGCAAACTTATATCAATCATACATACATAAAAGCGATAAAAGAACTATACAAAGGGTCAAAATCTAAAATTAAAATTGGAAATCGACTTTCAAAAGAATTCCTGGTAACAAAAGGCTTAAGACAGGGATGTTGTATCTCTTCAACTCTTTTTAAAATATATATCGCAGTAGCTCTAAAAAACTGGAAACGTAAAGTGCACGGCATGGGAATACAACTTAAGGACCGAATTACCATATACACACTACAGTTTGCTGAAGACCAAGTAATTGTGGCTAATGATAAAGAAGACATGGAGTATATGATGAGAAAGTTAACAGAAGAATAGCAAAAGTGGGGATTAACAGTGAACGTGGACAAGACACAGTACTCATGTATTGGAAACAAATCCAGTGAGTTAGTACTAAAAAATGGATAAACAATATCTCCATGCAATGAGTATGTATACTTGGGTGTCACATTTGATAAAACAGGAACAGACTGTAGCGAATTGGAAAAAATAATAGTAAAAGCAAAAAAAGTTATTGGATGTCTTAACAATATTTTATTAACATATATGAAACAATGGTCAAAAGCACGCTGTTGTATGGAATAGAGACTTGTCGCGTAACAAAAAAATACAAAACAAAAATGGAAAGTGTCGAAATGGATGCAATAAGAAGATCAATGAGAATATCTAGAATATAAGAGAAGAAAGAAATGAGATTATAAAAGAAAGAATGGGAATCGAGGGAAGCATAACGGATGACATTACTAAAATGCAACTGATATGGTACGGCCATGTACAACGGATGAACGACGAAAGATTACCAAAGCAGGTCCTAGAATGGCAACCAATAGGGCGCAGAAAAAGGGGGCGTCCTAAACTAGAATGGCAATAGTCAATCCAAAGATCAATGAGTCAAAAAAATCTGACAGAGGATGATTGTCAGGATCGAAGGAGTTGGAGAATAGGCGTCGGACAACGTAGAAAAACGTTCTAAACCGACATAGTAGTAGTAGTTTTTTCACAAGAATAAATCATAAATCTGAAAACCATATGTTCGTATCTGATTTTTAAAGTTCTGAATTTACCCCTTTTACACTCCTTACCCACCCCTTACTTCTGGGTTTTTTCATATAATTGAAACTGCATATTCGTATCGGTTTTAATTCCAAAGGTATGAATTTACACCCCTCCCCCTGTTTTTTGCGCATATAATTGCATTTCCACCAGATCAAACCATAAATCTGAAAACGGCGTGTTCATATCTTTTTTCATCACATCCTTTACACCCTTCACCAACCCCCTACCACCGTTTTTTTTTCATACAATTGTATTGTTTTGGTTGAAAAGCTCTATAGTTCGCCCCTTTTCACCCTCACCATCCCCCGTATTTCTTACGCCCTTTACACTGCTTACCTACCACCGTTCTTTCTTTCATAAAATTATATTGTCACCAGATCAAATCATAAATCTGAAAACCGCATGTTTGAATCTGATTTCATTACAAAGTTCTGAATATACCCCCTACCTCCGATTTTTGTTCATAAAGTTGTATTGTCACTAAATCAAATCATAAATCTGAAAACCGTATAGTATAGTGTCTTTCCAACGAGTCGTTAAATACCGAGATGAATTCCATCAAAGGAGCATGCGCCAAAATTAACGTCAAAATGTCTAATTTAAATTATTGGCGCGAATACCGTCATTGGCGCGAGATCGAAGAGCTGAACGTATAATAAAAAATTCAAGGTATAAAATAATGGTCAATTCTAATTTTTAGGTATGATTTTATGTAGGTACCGGGTGGTTTTTTATAACCGGAGCACTCAGCAACTTTATCATTGAAAATAAATTGAGATTTTTTTGGTTAATTATGACAACTTTAAAAGCCAACATAATTTTATATAATGTTTTTGGGGGGTTTCGGGTATTTCTAGAGGGGCTAAAAAAAACTGATCCCCCTTTGTGACACTCAAATTTCAAAAGAAGCTTAAAGGTGAAAATCGCATTTTGATATAGCAAGCCGTTTGTAAACGACGGCGTGTTTTTAAAAAGTCTGCATTTTGGGAAGGGGTCTATAACTTGTTTATTTATTAATATTTTTTATTTCTGTGAAAAAATTCTTGACACTTTTTTAAGAGGAATTCAACTGTTAAATTAAATTTTATTTGTCACGTTTAGTTTTTTTATTTCTTTATATTTTTGTATTTTTTTTATTTTTACCACATATTTTAGTTTGCTTAATGGGTTCGGTTCGGTTCGGTTTAATATTATAAAAATAAAAAAGTAATAAAGAGGTGATTAAAAAAGAAAAATACAGAAAACAATAAAAAAATAAAATATTGAGTGTGATACATCATTTTAAAGGAAATTTTAAGCTGATTTTAAAAATCGAATAAAAAAAGAGTTATTCTGTAAGAAAAATAACAACTTTATGCAATATCTTAAAAACCAAAAGAGATAAATAAAAACCGTTTACATCTGTCAATTCTTCAAGAAAAGATCTATAAGAAAGCTATTTACACAAAAACAAAATTTTCATAAACAAAAAAATTATAGACCCCCTCCCAAAATGCAGACAAAAACACTCCGTAGCTTAAAAACGGCTTGCTATATCTAAATGTGGTTTTCACCTTTAGGCTTCTCTTGAAATTTGCGCGTCGCAAAGGGGTGTTAGTTTTTTTTCTCTAGAAATACCCGACACCACAAAAAAACAACGAATTTGGGACACCCTGTACAGGGTGTGACAATGAAGTCGATTTTTTGAGAGGGAACACCCTGTATATTTTTGCATTTTAAGATTCGTCTTTTCTTTCTGATTTCAAAAATATACAATATCTATGTGCTGCGATTAATATTTTTTGAGGCATATGCAGTATTTCTTCTATATGATCTTATGCCTTTCACGTTTATTTTGTTTTGCCATGGGTGTATTGACTCTCAACTCCAATATTTCTTCAAGTATTTCTTGATTGTGTTTGTATTTTAAATGATCACACAGATCCAAGTTTTTTGGGAAGGAGCATTTACATTCTAGGCATCTAAACATAAAAACACTTTCTGCATAGGAATACCTTTGTTTTTGTATGCCATGTTTACTTTGGCAGTGTTTATTCAAATTAAATTGGGCACTAAATAATTTGTCACACAACTTGCACGTCACCGGCATTTTCACAGCACAAAAACGACGAATTTTCATCAAAAAGAACTGGAAATTATTAAAGTTTTGCTGTATAAAACCATACTGAAATATCTCTCAGTTGATTGGTTGGCAGAAGTGACAGATCAACGCTTGCGCACGTCTTGGAATTCATCTCAGTATTTAACGACTCGTTCTTTACACCCCTCGACTACCCCCTACCATTGAGTAAATAACCCATATAGAAATGTCACCGGCGAGCTTTACAACATTGAGGGGCAGATGGCGCTGAAATAAATTCGTCTAGTACGCAATATTCAGAGACAACTACCATGATCTAATGGCATTTGTATGATAGGCATGAAGCTCGGAACTCGCACATGTAACTAAATCATACTCAGCGTTGCCACCTCTACCGATTTTTCGGTAGATCTACCGATTTAGCCTTTTACTTTACGATATACCGAATTACCATAGTTTTCTACCGATTTTTTTTTTCAATATAAACTTGTTTTTTTTTATACGCCTCGTAATCGCGATTAAAAAAAAACACCATAAATAAAATATTGTTTTTAAAAGTGTATTTATGGCGCCATCTCTTGGATTTTGCGATATACTCAGCCGGCAGCCGCAAGCGGCATTAAAGATCACGCTATTATAAACCCTGAGGTTTTTTAAATAATATTATCTATCTAATAGGGACCTATTGCAATAAAGCCAGGCACAAATTGTGTCGGGCACTATATTGACAGTTTTGCATTAAAAACTGACAGTTGATCTTTCAAAATTGACATACCAAAGTCGAATTTAGAAATCCAGTCGTCTATTTTCCATTAATAGTGGCGTCACTATTAATTCCGGCTCTTTTAATACACAATGGCCCAATTTTGAAAGAAGACAGCTGTTCTTATAATGCGAAAGTGTCAATATAGTGTCCGGCACAATTGCAATAACCTAATTTTTTTATTTAATTCTTAATTTTGGTATTAGGGACCTATTGCAATCAAGCCAGGCACAAATTGTTCCGGGCATTATATTGACAGTTTCGCATTAAAAACTGATAGTTGATCTTTCAAAATTGATATACTAAAGTCGAATTTAGAAATCCAGTTGTTTATTTTCCAGTAATTGTGGCGTCACTCTTAATTCCGGCTCTTATAATACACAATGACCTTATTTTGAAAGAAGACAGCTGTTCTAATAATGTGAAACTGTCAATATAGTGCCCGGCACAATTTGTGTCTGGCTTTATTGCAATAGGTCCCTATTTTGTCAGTAAAAACAAATCGTAGAAATACAATTTACCTACTAAATCAATCCAAACTATCGATAGTTCTCCAGCACTGCTTGCTGAGATGATTAAAAAATCTACCGAAATCTACCGATTTTTCTCGAAGCCTTCTACCGAAGACCTCAGGGTCGAGGGTGGCAACACTGATCATACTAGCAGTTCCTGAATATTGCGTACTAGACGAATTTATTTTAGCGACATCTGCCCCTCAATATGGTAAAGCTAGCCGGTGGCACCTCTATATGGGTCATATACTCAAAGCCCCTACCCACAAATTTTTTCATAATATTGTATTGTGATCGGACCTACATTACTGTGCCAAATTTCATTAAAATCAGTTCACAGGAAGTGTGTTCAAAATGGCATGATTTGATAGGCAGACAGGCACTGTGAAGTTATGTAAATAAAATGACTGGGAGATGCAACCGACTTATCGGCCAAAGAGAAAATTGAGGGATATTTTCTCTAGAAGGCATTTGTTTTTCTGGCAAAAACAGACCAACATATAAATTGTGAAAGGCTTTCGCGGCCATCGTCGAATGGTGGGTGACTGTTTGTCAATATCTCCTGAAGATGCCATCCACTCGAGATGGCGAAACGTCGAGAACGAATTTTCAACGACGACGGCCGAACAGCCCGAAAGCACACAGACCAACATATAGTTTTAATTTTTTTTAGCTGCATGGAAAAAGCTATGTTATAGTCAGGGAGTTATTTTTTCTGCTATAGTAGTGATCAGCTGCCCACAGTAGGTGTATATATTTTTCTACAGGACTTCCACAGGACACGACAGGACTATACAGAACTCCACAGGACTACACAGGAGTTTTCTGCAGGTTTTTGGAAATGGACAAAAATAATATGATTTATAAGTGCTATGAGAATGCCTGAGGAATCCCAGTGAGCAGGCGAACCCAAAATGTACGATTTTTTCTTTGTTTTTTCTATTCCCTTTATTTTTCAAGCAATTATTCAAGAATTTAGCATTTAAAACGCCTCCTCAACATTTTTAACAAAAATGACCTATTGGTCTTTGTAGTTTTAGTCGCCCTGTGTAACCGGGATTTATACTAGTTATAATGTTTACAAGGGCTGAGGTAAATCGTCTGCACCGTTAATACTATGTCGGTTAAAAAGGTTTATTTTCGTTGTCCAACGCCTATTCTCCACCTCCTTCGATCCTGACATCTTCTGTCAGGTTTTTTGAGTCATTGATGTTTGGATTGACTGTTGCCATTCCAGTTTAGGACGCCCTCTTTTTCTGGGCCCTATTGGTTGCCATTCTAGGACCGGCTTTGGTAATCTTTCGTCGTTCATCCGTTGTACATGGCCTTTCCATATCAGTTTTCTTTCCCATTCTTTTATGATGTCATTTCTTATATGATCTGTTCTAGATATTCTCATTGACCTTCTTATTGCATCCATTTCGACACTTTCCATTTTGTTTTGTATTTTTCTGTTACGCAACAAGTCTATTCCATACAACAGCGTGCTTTTCTCCACTGTTTCATTAGTGTTTACATCCTTTTTTATCTCTATGCTCCATAAATTACTGTTAAGACATCCAATAACCTTTTTTGCTTTTACTACTTACTGTACAGTCTGTTCCTGTGTTATCAAATGTGATACCCAAGTATACATACTCATTGCATGGAGATTACTTGATTCGTTTCTAATACATAAGTACTGTATCTTGTCCACGTGTCTTTCAACTGTGTTGATATATCATCAATTCGTTGTTTTAAACGACCATGTGCACCAAAAATCATAAACACATCTTTACATGTTCATAGTTTTCAAATTTTTTGACAACTGTGTATTTAGACCCTAAGGAACACTTTATCAAAATAAATTAGCTTGTAACCTTTTATTTCTGGATTCAGTAAAAAAATATCTTTAAATGAATGTGTTATTTAAATAGGACTAAAAAAACTTTTTAATAACTACCTATTTGCTTAATTAGGTACGTTTGTTTATAATTCCAGGCAGCAAAGGTATTGAAAAACAAAATATATAACTATTCAGTTATTTTAAAATCTAAAAATAAAAAACAAGCATTTGTATTTTATATAAAATCCTAATAGACCAGGCCAGGGAAAAATTTACGCTTTCCAAATAATGGTACCTCTTTACCAAATTTTGTATACACATACAGTACCCTTCCACGGTTCCAAGACCCTACACAGAGGCGATTTACTGATATACGAGATTCGTACAAACATCAGTATCTTATTTATTATATTTCTTTACCACCGGGACCAACCTGTAGATACTGCCTGTATTTTTTAAAAGCTGTTAAAATTTATAATAAAATGCTGATACATTACTATAATTTTTTTTGAAATTGAGGAAAAATATGAGCAAGTATTTAGTTTTTCCAAAAAATGTGTGATTTCTAAAAAAATACTTTTTTGTTTTTTAAGTCTTAAAAGCAGAAAACAAAAACTCAATAATACGGTTTACCACCACAAGTTTTTGGTATCTCTCTACTACTACTTCTAAAAAATCATAAAAAAAGTAAAATATACTACAGGGGAAAACGATAGTAGTAGTAGTAGTAGTGGGGGGGGTTGCCCGCAGGTCTGACAAGTAGGCCAGAGTAGGCCCTTTTTGCCATGCCCCAAGTCTGTCCCTTAACCCACTCTCTGCACTTCCCTTTGATGGTCGGGTAACTCATTGGGCCTTCCTGTTCTCTCTCAGAAAACGATAAGTTTTTATGTTGACAGAAACAGAGCAAAATCGCATTTTATTGAAGATATTGTATTGGCTCGGATTAATCAAATTTTCTTTAAAATTGTTTCAATTATTTAAATGAATTAAACACCAGTTTATAGCAGGTTTATCGTGCTTTCACAAAAAAAGTTCTAGATACAAGGAAACACAAAAAATTGTAATAAAAAATAATCTGTGGGTATTTTTATGAAATTTGTTACAAACTTTCTATTTATCAAAACATTTTTGGATGTATACCATGTTTTTTTTTTATTTCGACCAGTGGCGAATATATATTTATTCGCCATATATGTATATATCATGGGCCATTGTTTTTTTTTAATAAGAAATTTTTATAATTCCTATTGTTTGCTAAGCAAATGTTGCCTCTTGACTTTTTTCGTTTGACGTTCAGTTTTTCTATAAAAAATAAATTCATTCATTCAAATCTCACTACACTTCTTACAAGGAAAAGTTTATTTAAAATACGAAAAGCAATTCCCACTTGAACGCCACTGGCTCTTGATGAATAGAAAGTGTGTACCAAATTTAGCAAAAATATCGAGGAGATTTTTTTATAGTTATTTACCTAACAAATGCGGAAAGTGATACTTTACCGCACGCGACGGCAGTTGGCCGAACGACGCGGAGCGGAGTTCGGTCAAGCCGTCAAGGGTGGTAAAGACACTTTCCGCATGTGTTAGGTACAATATTTTACCTATAAGTACCTTTTTTTTTCAAAAACTTGAATGTAATTTATAAATAAACATGTCAAATTAGATGGAATTGAAATGTAAACAAATATTGAAGCTGTCTTATTGATGCGTTGCTAAGGTTTCTAAGTGGTGCGCGTGCGGTAAACTAACTTTTTATACGACTGTCTTGTAAAAGGGGGTTTTGCGCACGGAGAACACGATCTGAAAATGGCATTTTGCGCACGCTGTGTGCAAAACGTTTTGCACACGCTTATGTCATTTTTGCGCACGCCTATGTCATTTCTGCATACGGGTCTCCCGTCATTGTGATTTTTGTTGTTGTCACCCATCAATATAAGTTGGCTTAGTTCCGTAGCAACCGTCACTGCTCGTATGTTTTGTTAATTAGATACGTCAAAAAATTGTTGAATTTTTAAAGTTTTGTTGTAAAAATGTCGGAAATAAAAACAAGTTAAATTAAAATTTGATTTTTCTTTCTTTATTAGCAGTCGTATAAAAAATATTGTAAAAAACTCGTTTGAGAACCTCTTTGCACACTCCCTCGACTTGTACCAAACTGTCTCGATCGTGTGCAAAGAGTCGTTTTCAAACCTTGTTGTTTAAATAACTATTACCGCACAGTGTGTAATTACTTTACCGCACGCGAGTAGGTAATAGTAGTTTACCTAACTAGTGCGGAAAGTGCCTCTTTTCCGCACGCGATTGCAGATGGCCAAACGACGCGATAGCGGAGTTTGGCCAGCAATCAAGTGCGGAAAAGACACTTTACGCACGAGTTAGGTACACTATTTTTTCTATAAGCGTGAGGAAAAAACTAAAAATTAATCAGAAAATTATTTATATTCAAAACGTTTTAATCAAATCAATTATTATTATTCACATTCTAGCGGCTTCTAGAACTGACTGAAGAATCCATTAAAAATCTGATTTTTTTGTTTGAAAAATTCAAAAGACGCTTGTATCTGCAAAATTGGCTTTGTTTTGACAGTTTGTTTGTACTTTGTTGCTATGGTGATTTAAGATGCCAAATCTAAAACCACTAGTGTTCATGGTTTTTTGACATTGACAATGACGATATTTATACCGGGGAGGTTTAAAAATTATAATTTGAACCTATTTTACTGAAAACTTTATTTTATCGAAAATATTGAAAATATAGCAGAATTTTAGTCAATTTGAATATTTTTAGGATATTTCGTGTGCTAGGAAAGATACAAATGTATTTTGAACGGTCTAAATGTTACAGAACACCTCAAAATCGTAACAAATTTACTTTTCCGCACTAGTGCGGAAAAAATATTTGGTGTGTGTGTGTGGCACTTTCCACACTAAAATGCGTGCGGAAAAGTGGACTTTTCGGCACGCTTATAGAAAAAAATTTAAACGGAGTATCTCAAAATATTATCAATATTAGCATTTTATTATTCACCCTGTACTGAAACAACATTACTCCATAATATAACTTTTCAAAATTTTGTGATTTTTCAAAAATAAATTTTTAAACTTCTTTTGAAAGCATTCCTTTCTTTTGAAAGCATTCTTTCCTGATCTCATGTGTACGATTGGTATCTCCAGAAACCATTCCTCTCTATTATGCATTCTTGACGGTAGTTGCATAAAGTTCTGAAGTAAACATTCCATTACAAACATTGCAAAAAGATGTTTCCAATTATTTTTTATTTGTAAGCTTCTTGTGTCCTCTCTTTTAATGGATCGGGTTATTTTTATTTGTATTTCTTACTTTTTAGGCGGTGAACCAAGAGAGTTGCCAATAGACTATGAGGAGCTGAAACAAATTTGTCTTCAACAGGAACAAGAGGTAGGTAAGGCCTGATCCGCAGTTTCACTTCTTGCCACTCACTTCTATTTCCCTCTTTCTCTAATAGAAAGAGAAAAGATACAATTTATCTCTCCATCTTTTTCTATAAGAGAAAAATGGAAATGGAAGTGAGCGGCAAGAAGTGAAACTGCGGATTAGGCCTAAGGTTTTACAAAACACAACTTGCAATTTTTAATTTAAATTATGAATCTTTTTCGTTGTTACCGCTAATCTCAGTTACGACTTAATCTTCTATGAGCTGTTCTGTCTCGTTAATGCATTTTTTACGCTTCGACGACGCGTGCAAGTCGGACTAACCGGCCAAAAAAAGTTTAGCCACATCAAAATAGGTACTGTTTTAACCTTTTTAAAGGTAGGTAAAAGAAACTAATGAAAAAGAACATTAAGTTAGTGTAACTGCTGGCTGGTGCGATCATAAAATATATAATTAAAAACAATTTCGTTGTCATGACATTTTTTCTGAAAAGTACTGTTGAACATAAACAGAGCTCTTAAAAGCAAAATCACAAGAATAAAAGTATGGTTTAATATGGTAGTTCTTGCAAAATGTTTACAAGTGATATGTCCTTCTACAGGGCAAAGATGTAACTTTCTTTTAAAATCTAAAAATACAAAAGGTCGAAAGTACAAAAGTTACGGTTTTTTTTGGTCCACCTTATATACAGGGTGTATGAAAAGGTTTTTGCTATTTAAAAAGAATGTAACATTTTTTATTTATAAAGTTAAATACGAAATGTGAAAATTATTCCGTCGAGATGCCGTTCTCTCATGTGCACCGTCCCCTCCAAACGTTCTCTGAAATTGGCAAACATGAACGCGGACACAGAGTTCTTGTGGAAACCCCACAAAAAAAATCCCTGACAGTTAAGTCGGGACTTTTGAGAGGATAATTGATTTCACCATTTTTTGATATGACCGCGTGTTTGCCAATTGCCAGAGAACATTTGGAGAAGACGGTGCACGTGGGAGAGCAGCATCTCGACAGCATAATTTTCCACAAATAAATTTCCACATTTTGTAGTTAATTTTATAAATGTTTTTTTTTTACTAAGTTTATAACTGAAAGAGTTTGATTTTTTTTAAATACTAAAAACATCCTTAAAAAGCAGGCTAAAAAAACAATTTTGACAAAAGCCATTTTTACTGGGCTAAAACTATCTGAAGTCAGGGATTCTCCAATGATGAGTGAAACACACAGAAACGTACGTCTGGAGATGCTACCTTGTGTAAGTTGGAAACCAAACAAAACCAACTCTTTCTTCTCTTTCTAACACTCGCGAGTTAAGCACATATATCTTTATGTGAAGTATAAAATTCTTTTTGATTTTTACAAAACATTTTGTTTAATTTTTATTTATTTTTTTGAAATTTAATTTTTACCCAGTGGGATAAAAAAACCAGATATGTTTTTTTGCACACTCAAATTGTAAATATTAAGATTAAAACTGGAGCAACTCCAAATCACACGTACCTCGGTGTGTCCTTGTTTAGCACACCTGTTACTTATTTGCTCTAAACTGACGCATTTAAAATGCGAGTACCTACCTTGAATGGAGTCAACAAGCGAGAAACTGAAACAACGAAACAATGTGCATTTTATCGTTGTTTTCACCCAGTCAAACGCAGACTCAGCGGTAGCATCAACCTACGGCCCTTGCCGAACTAAAACTACTCGCTAATTAGTATTACACTAAATCTAATAAAAAAACTAAATCCTTAAGCCGCGATCGTGCAAAACTTAACAGTGCCTTAAAAATAACCAAGTGCTGTTAAAACATAAAACTTAAGTGAAGCTAGAGAAGAGTTAAGACTGCCCAAAGAAGACAAACCACAATGGGATTACTCCATTTTCATGGTACCCATTTCCTTGTAAAGAAAACCATCGAGGTTTGTCTTATTCTCAACCATAACTCTCTGTAGCTCCTTTTCTTTTGTTTTAATACCCCTTAAGGTTCGTTCCTTCACCTCACTGCGTCAGCTTAAATTAAGTTCTGCAGTTCTCGCGCTCCCTATTGTTTACAGTAGGTGCCCGATTGACTTGTAGCTTCCTAGCTCCTTAGCGAAGAAGCTATTACGCACTCGGCCTGTTTCATAACTTTTGACTAAAAGGTATTTGAACTTTTTGTCTACTTTGACCTTCTCCACCAACTCTTAAGGTTTGGTGCATCATTTAAATTACACCCTCTTTATTAGAAGTCCGAAATATCTTGATTAAAAATGTTTTTTAACTGGGAGTTTTGAGATTTAAAGCAGCCTATTTATCAGCCTGTCGGAATTATCTCGAAAACTAATCGTAGTAACTTTTTTTTAAAAATACCAAATTGAAGAACGTCAAAAATGCAAAAAAAATTCTTTAACGATTTTTTTGTAAAAACTATACTTTTTGAGATATTTAATAAAATAGATTTGTGCAATTTTTCGAAAAACCCCCATAGCTCGGGATGTAATAGTTTTTTTAAAAATGTGAAACCAGATTTTTAATGTCCCCGAAAAACTGCTCATTTTATCTAATTTGAACAACCTTGTAGTTCTTATAGTTATCATCGAGATAGCAATAGTGACCCATGGCAATTAAGACACCCTGTATATAGCGAAGCAACCTCATCAATCAAAATCCACAAAGGAACCAAGCCAATCCGCACAATATCTTCAACAACAACTATTTAACCAGGACCTAGAAGATGTTTTTTAAAAACTTAGATTGAGAAGAAATAGGCATTAAAATAAACGGACAATACTTAAACCACCTAAGATATGCTGATGATATCGCCTTATTAACAGATAAGAAAGAAGAACTGATAAAAATGCTGGAAGAACTGGATACAGCCGCTAAAAATATAGGCTTGAGATTGAAATACACTAAAACTAAAATCATAACAAACACAGATGAAGATATCACGATCGAAAGACAAGTAGATGAATATATATATACAGTCGAACCTCTCTATCTCGAACCTTTTAAGTAGTCCCTGCACATTTTTCAATCTTTATATGTATTTTAACCTCTTTAACTCGAATTTCTATAACTCGAACCTCTCTATAACTCGAACCGTATTCCCAGTCCCGCCAACGTCACGATCTCTTTTCAACAGTTTTAATGCAATAAAAATTTTTATTGGAATATATGATTTTCTTTCTTTTACTCGAACTCTCCATAACTCGAACTGTTTTGGTTGTCCCTTGAAGTTCGAGTTATAGAGGTTCGACTGTATAATATATATTTTGACCTCAGGAATGTGTGCTAAGATTTTGTACACACCTTTTAGAGACACCCTGTATATATATATATATATATATCTGGGACAAATTATTCAAATAAAACAAGAAAACCAAACAGCTAAAATCAAGAGACGAGTAGGATTGGCCTGGGTCCCGGTATATAATCACCACCCTGTATATTTCTAACGGGCTTTTTTTTTAAACAAAAATCGATGTATTTATATGAGTTATGACATGTAGGTAGATATTATGAAAATGACCATGTGTGCAAGAGAAAATTTGAAAATGTAGGACTATAGATTATTTATTGCCTTATGCCTAATAACGTCTAATTGTTAATTACAAGCTTGTTAACTATCCATCTATTGGTTCAATCGCCCAAACCTCATGTCAGTTTTAAATATGCGAACCTATGTGTGTGTGCGTGTTTGTTACTTGTGTGTTCTAAAACTGAAAATGTGTAAACAGTTGTTTGATGAAATCATGTGCGAATTGCGCAATCGGAGTATTTGTGCATAATAGGGAAATATTTTTTCTGGGTAATAGGGACCTTTTGTGAGCTATTTTGGTTGCTATTTTACGTTGTCGGTTATTTGTGTCATTTGTTTTTCTCTACTACTACTATGTCGGTTTAGACCATTTTTCTACGTTGTCCGACTCTATTCTCGACCTCCTTCGATCCTGACAATCATCTTCTGTCAGGTTTTTTTGACTCTTTGATTTTTGGATTGACTGTTGCTATCCTAGTTTAGGACGCCCTCTTTTTCTGCGCCCTATTCTATTCTACATGGCCGTACCGTATCAGTTGTCTTTTAGTGATGTCATCTGTTATGCTTCCCTTGATTTCCATTCTTTCTTTTATGATCTCATTTCTTATGTGATCTGTTCTAGATATTCTCGTTGATCTTCTTATTGCATCCATTTCGACACCTTCCATTTCGTTTTCTATTTTTCTGTTATGCGACAAGTCTCTATTCCATACAACAACGTGCTTTTCACCATTTTTTCATATGTTAAATTTTATATTCTTTTTTATCTCTCTGCTCCATAAAATACTGTTAAGACATCCAATAACTTTTTTGCTTTTACTATTTCTTCCAGTTCTTTACAGTCTGTTCCTGTCTTATCAAATGTGACACCCAAGTATACATACTCATTGCATGGAGATATTGTTTATCCATTGTCTAGTTCTAACTCACTTGATTCGTTTCCAATACATAAGTACTGTGTCTTGTCCACGTTCACAGTTAATCCCCACTTTTGGTATTCTTCGATTAACTTTCTCATCATATACTCCATGTCTTCTTTATCATTAGGTACAATTACTTAATCGTCAGCAAACTGTAGTTTGTATATGATAAATCGGTCGTTAAGTTGTATTCCCGTGCCGTATACTTTACGTTTTTTAGAGCTACTGGGATATATATATATATATATATATATATATATATATATATATATATATATATATATATTATAAAAAGAGTTGGAGAGATACAACATTCCTGTCTTAAGTTACCAGGAATTCTTTTAAAAGTCGGTCCAATTTTAATTTGAGATTTTGATTATTTGTATTGTTTTTTTATCGCTTTTATGTATGTATGATTGATATTAGTTTGCTCTAACACTGTCCAATACTGGAACAGTATCATATGCTTTTTGTAGGTCCACAAAGGTAACATGAGTCTCTATATTTCTGGTACTCCTTTTGTCGATTACTTGTTTAAGAGAAAAAACATTATCACTACATGATCTGCCTGCACGATTGTTTTTCTCTCCTTAATGGAATAGGCAGATCGTAACCGTACGAATAAAATATAAAGCAATTTTCTTATTTTTTAAATTAAAAACCTAAATAAATTCTTCAATTAAATTGTTTTCTTGTTTAGGAGATATATTTTAGGCAATATTCTAGCTCCGGACAGAAATTTTTCATAGTACTCAAAAACAGTCTATGAATCACAATACACTAAGACACGGTATGTCAGTAATGCGGACCAATTTGTGCCAAATTTCAACTCGATATGTTCATTCTTTGGTCACTTATCGCCGATTTTGTCATCTAAATGAGGTCACGGAAAGTAAGAAGTGGCAATCAAGCGTCATCCCGTGTCTTAGGCGGCCCCTAGACATACAATAATGTTGCACAATATCTTTTTTGCGCAATATTACTGAAAGACCCTCTTGCACTCAAATGCACTTCAATGCTTCCTAAAGGCCGCTTGACATGGTGCATGACAATGAAATTTGCAGGCAAATGCATGAAATTTTGCCCAGGTGCATGAGCAGTACAAATCCAGCTGATTGTTGCAGGCAGTCCATTTTTATCGGTCCGGTGCCATTTTTTTTGCATGCAAACTGTACTTGCATGCAAACTGGGGAATTTCTACCTAGATTCTGGGGAATCAATGCATGGCCATGCACAGTGTCAAACGAAAATAAGATTTTTTGCAGGCAACAATTTGACCGAAATTTTTTGCTTGCAAATATTTGCAGCGCGTCATGCACCATGTCAAGCGGCCTTAAACGGTTAATAATATTGCGCGATCCGTAATATTGTGCAATATTATTGACCGTCTAGAAGCCGCCTTAGTGTATCGTGCTTCAAATGTAATGTTTTTGACAATTACATAAAAATAAAAAAATATTAAGTGCAGCAAAAATAATCCAATCCACCTCGTTTACGAGATATAAATCAGTGAAAAATTTAAACGTTTGTTGCAGAAAAAAGTGAAAACCTGGGGCGGGGGTAGGGAGGGGACTAAAGCCGCCATGATCGAAAGCCACTCAATGAAATATTGAGAAAAAAATTAATTCAAAGGGATATTCAGAGGATACAGTAAAAAAAACAAAATAAAAAATAAGTTTGTGAGCAAATCCTCCAAAGAGGGGTATTAGTAGCTCGTATACTACCCGGGAGTTTCGGCCTTGTTGGGACTTCCCCAGTACGAGCGTAGTAAGTGTTAAGGGACGATGAATGGTAATAATAATGTCTGAAAAGGAAATATGAAACGTGGATATTTACTAAAAAAGACCAACTATATTTTAACAATTGATGGTCAAACATGTCAAAACAACGATATGAAAAAAGTTATAGTAAGGAATTGCTGTCTGGCAAAAATTTTTTCTGTGGCTTAAATAATGTATTCGGTTCGGTCGTATACAGTGAAACCTCTCCTTGCGGACACCTCTATTAAGCGGACACTCCCTTTAGGCGGACAAATTTGTTGGAACCAAGCTTTTCCCTATTTCTTTACATGTAAAATTCACTCTAATAACCGGACGCGGACAATTTTTTCTTGGTTAAAAAATTCCGAAACCTCCCGTAACCGGACGGGAACCTCTGGCAACGAAACGGAGCGCTGAACGACATGGGCATAAAAGTTATGTAGTATGATGGCAACAACGTACTCTGCAGCCGGGCAATTACATCTTTATGTTTTAATGCGGGACTAAATACTTTTGTCGTATTTACAACATATTTTATTCGGCGGGACTGCTGTGTTTTATTTTTATTGTTCAGTTGGGTAGTAATAGATCTCTTTGAAATGGCGCCTAGTAAAAAACTTCTTAGTTTACTTGAAAAAATGGTTATCAACGTTTCGGAAAAACTCAAGCAGCGGAACTTGTTAATAAATATATATTAAAATTTCGCAGTTCTGTCCCATAAGCGGACACCTCCAATAAGCGGACAAAATAGACGAAACCGTGAGTGTCCGCTCATAGGAGGTTTCACTGTAGTCAGTTCTGAAATGATTTGTTGCTTGCTTATTCGTGATACAATATTGTGTGATACATTAAAATTTAAAAAAAGAATCGTAGAATTCGACTTTCTATGGTGGAGATCTGGCATATGGTCCAGAACCACTCTGCAACCCCTCAAAGAGGGTGGCGTTTTTCAACAAATGAAAACTCGGGTTAGTTTCACTTTGGTTTTCTTAATCCACTATTTTTCAGCATTTTCGAAGATAATTTAACCATCTACCCCCATTGGGGAATCAGCAACCCCCAAATTTGGTCTAAACGTGATTTTTTAATTTTTTTTTTCAAAATTCCATAAAAATCACCCTTAAGAAATGGATGGTGATAAAGTGCGTTCAAAAGTATAGGATTAGAGCTTTAATTTAGTGTATCGGTTATCTATATCGTCTCAAAAATAACACCCCCACAGGGTGTAAAATTAGGGGTATTTTCTTAAACGTAAAGTGATTTTTTTAATTAAAGAATTTTTTTCTTAAAAACCGTAAGTTTTTTCAAAAAACTTGTAGAGACCAATCTTATAGAAACTAAAACTGTCTATGGATCTGATACCTTCGTAGCTAGCCTATTAGCACACTTCATGTGAACTCCATGATATATCAGCCTTGAAAAAAGTTCTTTATAAATATCTCAGAAACGAAAGCTCCTACGTAGTTTGTGGTTATACCACAAATTATTGAGGAAAATGCAGTCAAACATATCACATTTTTCAAAATCTGGATATGGTCGATTTCTAGCCATTTTAGAATAATTTTGAGTAAGCCATTCACAAAAATGACAAGTAAAATGAAAATGTCAATTCCACGCTTTTGTTTTTTCATGTGAAGTAAATTTCATGAGTTGCTGGCTGTGCTACCATCAAATAATTAATTTTATATTTTTTTTGTGACTGAAAAACAGATAAACTAAAATTCGTTCAACTAGTAAGTGTCTCTTGCAATTTTTAATTAATATTTATGTTGGAGATTTCACGGTTCGGACTAAAGAATTTTTGAAAATACAGTCGAACCTTTATAACTCGAACTCAAAGGGACAACCAAAACAGTTCGAGTTATGGAGAGGTCGAATTATAGAAATTTAGGTTAAAGAGGTTAAAATACATATAAAAAGTGCAGGGACTACTTAAAAGGTTCGAGTTATAGAGGTTCGAGTTAGAGAGGTTCGACTGTTTTAAATATATTTTATTAACCTTAAAACAAAAAAATATTGAACTTTTACTATTTTGTGATAATAATAGATTGAAACCAATCACACTAGTAATAAAAAAAATCCAGGTCCATATTTATTTTTTTTATCTCAAAAACTAAACAATGTTTAAAAGGTTTATACAGAAAAAAAAATCTTGCAAAATAAGCGAGTTATAAGAAATTAATAAAAATGCAATTTTTTGAAAAACTCTCTATATAAGCGAAACCACGGGGAATAGCAAAAATCTAATTACACCTTAAAAATGGTGGTCAGAAAATCAATATCTTTAATAATAAGCGAGTTTCCCATTTAATCCCTTTGAAAATGGGACACGCTGTACACATACACATATTTTCGCTGCCCGTACATATCTATTATATTTTTTCTAATAAATCTTTAAATTCTAAACGAAATTTCTAAAGCCCTCTAAAAATAACAATTATATTTTAACTTTAAATAAAAAATGCTTACTCCAGTACCACTTTTTATTAAAGATGTAATTGGTGTTTCAAATGGGCTGTATTGTATTGTTACTTAATTTAATAATAAAAAAATAACATTAAAATAATGTTTGGTTAGAACCTATAATTTGGTAAACTTATCACGTCCTTGCAATGCAACTATAGGTAAATTTAGTGGGAATAAGGACACTGTTGTTCTGGTAAATATACGTTTTAATCCATCGGTAACGTTTCGACAATGGTTTTTGTCTTCATCAGACCTTCAGACTAGATCGTACATTGGAACAACAAAAAACAATGTGCTTGAATTCTTGTTTTTTGTTGTTCCAATGTACGATCTAGTCTGAAGGTCTGATGAAGACAAAAACCATTGTCGAAACGTTACCGATGGATTAAAACGTATATTTACCAGAACAACAGTGTCCTTATTCCCACTAAATTTACCTATAGAACCTATAAGGTTCTAGGCGTATTTTAAAATGTGTTTTTTGTTGAGATTGTAAAGATCTATCGGAGTTTAGTTTAAAAATAATGTTATTTTTCCTAAAAACTCAAAAACGTTGTGCTTATTTTTGTTGTTATTTTTAAGGGCGTTAAAAATGCTACAATTTGGTTTGCTTATTTGACCTATTCCGTATACTTTAATAACAAAATTAACAATGAGGAACAGCCAGACATTTTTGAAATAATATAAATTCCATAAAGGAATTCAGAAAAACCTTTCGACGAGGTATCAGTTGACACACTCTCCATATCTTAAATCAAGGGATCAAAGCTACCCCAGCTAGCGGTTGATAGATTAAAATATCTTAAGAACACAAAAAATTGTCCCCTTGAGAACAAAATCGACGTGTTTGAGGGTTTTTTAAAAACTTTATTTAAATATTCGAAATCGCCTCCGGCACGTTATTGGGTGGGCCACCCTGTATATTTATTTTCAGCTTACTAGACAAAAATTTTAAAAATAGTTAATAATTTAATAAAATTTTCTTAGGCTAATAAGTACATATATTCTTAAATTGAATGTTTATAGTTTACACATTTCTTAGTGCTTTTAGTATTTTATTCAAAAGTGAACTGAATTTTGTTGAAAGAAATTCCTTAAAATAATATTTAATTAAGCGTTTTTAAACATTGTGAACCAAAAAATGTGTAGTAAAAATGCATTACCCTTGAACTTTAGTACTACAGTTTTAATCCTATTTGCTTTGGATAATAGCAGATGATCAAGCACACAAGGTCACCTATGCGTACGAAGGTAACTGATAATGAGTGATGAGGAGCGCAGCACTTATCATCAGTTTAAGCCTAGTTTCCACCTATGCATGCCCCACGGTCCGTTTATTCAAGGACCGTGTGCGTGCCCACCCTGATTCAAAAAACACATCACGTGACGGGATATAGATTTGCACCGGTTTTAAAAGCAGCGTCACCTGATGCGTTTTTTGAATCAGGGTGGGCGCATAGATGGAAAATGGGTAATAATGCGTGCCCACCCTGATTCAAAAAATGCACATGATGGGATATGGATTTGCACTTGATTTAAATGCAGCGTCACGTGATGTGTTTTTTGAATCAGGGTGGGCACGCATAGGTTGTAATTGACTTTTAGAAACAGGGACGGTGTTAAAAAGCGTCAAATTAATCTGCTTTGAAAGATAGGTATTTTGTTAAATATATTTATAGAAATAAAATTTCGGACCATTTTCTTTATTTATTTTGAACACGACGTTTAAGTTAAGTTTAAAATAAATAAAGACAATGGAAGTCCGAAATTTTATTACTACTCAATCATTGTCTACGAGTTTTAAACAAAGAATTTAAAGAGTTGTGCATAAGAACTTTTTGCAATAATTCTGGAACAATAGTTAGATGTTCGACGGTCGTTCGGTGGAAAACTCTTGAACCTCGGTTACGTTTAAAGACCCAATACTTTTTTAGTGTGAGTGTATCAACTAAACGGTACCAGAGGTGTTTTTGGGTATTTTTCGTGCGAATTTAAGGAAATGCGACTTTTGGTATACATGTTAGGGGAAATACTTGGGAAGTGCTGGAAAATATACTGGGAAATACCGGGAAGTTCTTGGGAAATACTAGGAAATACCATTGAAATTTGAGGAAATACTGGGAAATACCAGGAAATACCGTAGGTATTATACCGTAGGTATTTCTTTTTGGTGTACAAAAATTGGCGAGCCACTCCTCGACATTACCCCTATATTTTGAATAGGGAAAGTGGGTCTGGTGATACCTTCTTATAAAGTTCTCTCTTGAAGATATTTACAACCGTGTAAAAATTTTGAAAATCCATGGATTAGTTTTTGAGATATTTGCTTTCAAATTTAACATGGAATGGTAAAATAAAAGTTAAGGAAATAATCCATTTTATGGTGAAGTGATAGGTTCCGTCAAATGATATAAAATAAAAATTAAATCCGAAAAATATAAAATTCTGATTAAATGTTTATTTATCAGTCCAAAACTAATGGATAGACTTTTGAAATTTTTACCCGGTTGTAAAGACATTCAAAAGGTCTTCAAAACAAGTTATCAATATACTCACTTTCCCTATTCAAAATATAGGGGTAAAGTATCCCCCTCGAAGTCCTATAAAAATTTCAGGGCTCTCAACACCTTCATATTTTATGAAAATGTTCATATTTTTTTTGAGACTTTATAAAACTTCATATTTTTAGAAAAAATATTTTTCATATTTTCCCCAATGAAGAAACTTCAGTCATAGAATAAGTGTGGAAATTTTCAATATTTTTCCTAGTCTTGAATTTTGAGTTCTTTTTAGTTTATTATTATTTGTTGCCTCTGAGAAAGTCTGAATAAAGTAGGGCTTTTTTGCCTTTTGTTTTATTTTTATGTTTGTTGCATTTTTTATGTTAATTAGTTGTTTTGGTCATCCGTGGTTAGTTCTGAAAAAGTCTACTTGAGCAGGGCTTTTTCATGAATTTTATTCTTTTACTTTGTAATGTTGAGTTGATACCAAGTATATCATCGAGTTTACTTAACTTTTCTGTGTTACTAGATGTACAGATGATATAAAAAAACAAAATGAAGACATTATTCAATACCAGAAGGAAAAAGAAGAATTAAATGGCAACCTGAAAAATTTACACAAAAATCTACATGAGAGTGAGGAAAAAAATCTGAAAATGTCTTTAGAAATTACAAAACTTAATAATTCTAATACAAATAAAAATGAAACATCCAATATACCTCTGCAGCTGGAACTTAAAAACCTTGAAATTGAAAAAGGATCAGAAATTAAAAACTTAAATAGCAAAATTACTGATTTAATAGATGAAAATCGAGAGTTTTTAGAAAAGACTAAAGAATATCAAGACACTAATAATAAATTAAAACAGGAACTTTGTGAACAAAAAGACTTGCACAAGCAAATGATTGTCAGTTTGAATACAATGGAGGAAGAAAATAAGCTATACAATACAGAAATAAAAGAACTAAAAAATAAATTATTCCAAATGCTGCAGTCTGCATTGTGAAGCCTAGAATTGAAAATGAAATGCAGCAGCAGCAGCCGTATAGAAGAAACCTTGGAAATATATACGAAGAATCCAGTAATGTTCAGCTAAAAAAATATGTGCAAAAGCAAAAAATATTACTGCTGACTGATTCGTACGGCAAGTATCTGCAGGATTACATTAGCAGTTGCTTTGGCGAGGGTTATATTATTCAAACAGTTTGCAAACCAAATGCAGGGTTGTCAGATATTGTTATGAATTTAGACTGTTATATAAAGGGTTTTACACAGAATGATTTTGTTATTACATTTGCTGGCTTTAGTGAGTTATATGTTGACAAAAAAACTATACTAAATCTATCCAATAAATGTTTTCAAACTAACCTTTTAATTTGCACTATGCCAGCAAGGTTTCAATCTGGATATAAACAAGATTTGGTATCTAAGATGAATCAAAATCTTATTAGGTATGTTGAACTGTTGAGGTCTTTTTCAATTAGTGTAGATTTACTGAGTCTGGAGAACGCCTTTCAACCTACTGACTATATTAGAAGCACACCTTTCTTGAGGAGAAGTGGCCTTAAATCTCTTTCAAAATTGATGTTTAAGTCTATCAACAATTTTTTACACAAAAAACCCCACTGTAATTTGAAATTTGTTTCACTTGTTGAAGACTCAAATAGCCTAAAGTATAGTCAGCATGTTCAGTCTGCTCATTAGGCCTTTTCCCAGAATATAGATTTAGATATTGTGGACTTAACTGTTGAGAATTGTTTAGAAAACAACACGGAATTTTTTTTAGATCCGGGCTGTACAAAAATATCAACATTAGTTTAGGTAATAAACAGTGCGTAAAAGAAAAAAATAACAAAAATCTGTGTTCGGACTTACAACTAAATGACTCAACCCTAGTAAGAGATTGTTTTTCACAAACACAAATTTTATTCAATCGACCAGGAGGAAAATGCAACTTATTTCTACTTAATATAAGATCTTTACGCTCCAAAATAGATGACCTCTTGCTTTTGTTGGATGACACGGGGTTTCCTAGTATAGTAGTATTAGTAGAACATTGGTTGGAACCTGCCGAACCAGTATATATTTCTAATTATTCTTTGATAGGTAAATTTTCTAGAGAAATACATCTACACGGTGGCACACTGATCATGTTGTACAATGATTTTCTTAGTAATTATGAATTTGTTCTGATAACTAGATTTGATCATCTTTTGGATGAAAGAGTGTGCGAGTTTAGTATTGTCTTCTGTGCTAAATTGAATTTGTATATCTTGGGTATGTACAGATCCCCAAATGTAGATATCATACCATTTTTTAATAAATTAGAGACGCTTCTTTCAGGCATCTCAAGCAGTGCAAGTATAATACTAGCCGGAGATTTAAATGTCAACTACCTAGACCAAAATAGTCGTTTTGCTGAGTCATTAAGAAATATTTTAAAATCAAATAACTTAACAATGCATGTAGATCATCCCACAAGAATAACCCCAACAACTTCAACTACTTTAGATTATGTGTGCTCAACTTTTAATAATGATTTGGTGGATTGCACTACGATCCACTCTGGTTTATCGGATCATGAGGCTGTGCTCTTTAGTTTTCCTATTAAACATCCCATCAAAATTAAACCTGGTAGTAAGCGAGGTAGAATTTTTTCCAAAAAGAACTATAGAAAATTCTCTCTGTTATGTGGCCAAACAGACTGGAATAGGGTATTCTTCGGTCCAGATTTAGATAATTTTCACTTACTCATGTGCACAAAATTTAATATATCTTTTCCTGTTATTAATATTAAAACAAAGAAAAAAAGTCCATGGTATACAAAAGGGCTTCGAACTTCGGCAAAAAACATGAGATCATTAAATTATATAAAAAATTCTCTCAAAATTAAAAGCATAGATTTTTTGGATTATTATAAAAATTATCGTAAACTCTATAAAGGAACATTAAAGCACGCTAAACGGTCATATTATTTTACTAGGATTCAGCGATCTCATAATCAAAATAAAGAAACATGGAAAATAGTTAACAAGTTGAGGGGGCAAAATTCATCTTCAGTGTCTACAGATCTTAAAGCTAATGATTTAAACTCTTTCTATTGCAGTATAGCCCAGAAACTTTCTAGTAAAATCCATTCAACTAAAGATCCATTGGACTATTTAAATAATATTTCTGTTACAAACACATTTTCCCTAAGTCCCACAACAGCTTCTGAAATTAAAGAAATCTTTCAAAAATTAAAAAACAAAAACTTTACTGGCTGGGACAAAATGTCTCTTAGAATTTTTGAGGCACTCCCTGAATCAGTTTTGATTGTCCTTGCTGGAGCCATCAATGAATCGTTTAATTTAGGAAATTTTCCGGGTTGTTTAAAAAAAGCTTTAATACTACCTATCTTTAGGGGAGGAGATCACAACATTCCTTCAAATTTCAGACCTATTGCACTACTACCGACATTGTCCAAAATAATTGAAAAATTGGTACAAGTTAGGCTGACAAATTTTTTAATAGAGAATAGAATTCTTAGTGGTACACAGTTTGGTTTTCAAGCTAACATAGGCACCAGTGATGCCATATTTAATTTGCTTGAAGAGCTCTATCTCAAACTAAATGCAGGTGAGAGGGTCGCGGCAGTGTTCTGTGATCTATCGAAGGCCTTTGATTGCGTGGATCACAGGATACTGTTGGGAAAGCTTGGGAAGTATGGAGTCGGTGGTGTAGCGTTAAGGTGGTTTAAGTCGTATTTATCTGAGCGTTCACAATCAGTCATCTTAAGTAATGAAACCTCCACCACACAACAGTTAAGTGTTGGAGTTCCGCAAGGATCCATACTTGGACCTCTAATATTTTTGATATTTGTGAATGATATTTCACATCTTCCTATAAGTGGTCAAATCACCAGTTTTGTGGACGATAACACATTCTTGTGGCATGATGTTATTGCTGAAAGGCTCGCAGTTACAGTTCAAAACGACCTTGGTCTCATTAAGGAATGGTGTGATGCAAATTTATTATCTTTTAATGTCTCAAAGACACATATTTTAAATTTTAGATGTGATCTCAATAATATACAACTACAAATTGAAAATATTACAAACCAGGGTATTAATAAGTTCTTGGGTATCATAATTGATAATTCACTTAAGTTTGATGAACATATTAAAAAGTTAAATAGTAAGATTGCTTCAGGCTGTTTTGCTCTGAGAGTAGTAGCACAGAACTTGGATTTTGTAACGGCAAAAAATGTATACTATTCTTTGGTTCAATCACATCTTTCTTATGGCATATGCTTTTGGGGATGCTGTTCAGATCAACTTTTTAAATCGGTATTTACTTTACAAAAGAGAGCAATCAGATATCTTTGTAGAGTAAAAAGACGTAGTTAGACATTATGTTGTATCTTTATTTTGGAGACAGTTTGGTGTTTAAAAAATATCGAGGCGAATTAGAAAGACCCAGTACTTACTCTAGCCGTCGTCCCTTTTTACTGCAACTTCCAATTCCGCATTCAACCTTCTTTAAAAACTCATTTATATACAATGGAAAAAAATATTTAATCATTTATCCGTGGAAATTAGGCAAATTGTTTGCTATAAAAAATTCAGAAGGATGACAAAGGAATTCTTAGCCACAAAGAGCTACTATAGCTTGGAAGAATTTTTTTTTCACTAGATAAATAGGAATAAAATATTCTTTCTTGGATTCAAATTTTAATAAATTAAAGTAGGCTTACACATTTCCAATTTTATGGATTCGACTATTATAAAACCGGAGTGAAATTTATTTGCTGGTTATAATTATTATTTTACTTTATTTATATTGTAATGAATATGTATACTTATATTTTCTTAATAATATTACCATATACAGTGCAGATTAAGTAGACGTTAAGTTAGATAAGCATGGCTTTGTCAATGTAATCTTTTTCTACAGACAATAAAGCTACTTTTGACTTTGACTTTGACTACATGTTTTAACAAGTGTCAAATGTATCGAGGGCCTCTAGTTTGGCCATACCCCATCCAGGCCTAATTTAACTTGAAAATGTTTTTTAATACTTTTCTTAATAAATAAAATTAAGAAATGTATATTTTTGCTTAGTAAGTGAATTTTCCTAAAAAAAGTTCGTTTTAACAAAACAAGCCATTTGGTAGAGGACCCAAAAAAAACTTAATTTTTTATTCATATTTCCTTCATATTTTGTTTTCTTAATTTGATATTTTTCATAATTATATTAATAAAGTTTTTTTCATATTATTTTGCTGTTAATCTGTTGAGAGCCCTGACATTTCAAGATAGATAGAATCGACGTGTCCGAGCGTTTCTAAAAATCCGCACGAAAAATACCCAAAAACACCTGTGTTACTAGTTGGGACACCCTGTATATATATGAAAGATTTTAACCAGAAATTTAAGATCTACAAAAATCTAAAATTTAATCAAAGTGTCATTTAAAGTGTGCCTAGTTTTTTTGTGGATCTAGGTACAAGTTCTATACACCAACAGTTGCGGATCCAGGATTTCTGAGTTGTGCGCGATTCATACTACCGGTACCGGCATCGTTAGGTCACCGTACCGTCACCGACTCGAAAAATAATTGAAAGCAATGGACGCATTCACACTACACCCTAATGGTACCATAAATGGTGACGGTACGGTGAAGTGACGGTGCCAGTACGTATAGTACAAAACTTTTATCTATGGTACAGTATGAATTGCACCTTGGGCGTGAGACGGTCGAACTAGACAACAAAAACAGTCTGTGGGTTGATTCTTGAAATTAAGTCGTATACCCATCCAATGAAAACAAATGAATTGACCTAAACTAGCTAGCATTTTTTTTTTTGAAGTATTTACAGTTAACCTGGTTTTGTTTGGTTTGGTTACTTATTTTCTGTTTTTCCTCTCTAAGTAACACTAACCATGACATCACGAGTAACCACACAGGCTAACCAGCACGGCAGACGTGATTGCTTGAAAAGTTCAAGATTAGCACGGTGTGCTTGATTGAGTTATAAGTTACATTAGAAATGGTACCAAAAACTAATGTAAATACTAGTCCTGACCGTTGATTATTTTATCAATTTTTTTATATATACAGGGCTCGACTTCAAAAGTTTAGCCTTTATGAAAAGCGTATAAAAAAGGATAAACTTATGGAAAGCCAGAAGTCAATGAGGGACCAAAGATGCGCATATTCATGAGCGTTTGCCGCTGTGACTCAAAATTCATTAATAGTTTTTAATTACTAAACAGGAGCAACCACAGTAAGATTTCCACTTTTAAAAGACGAAGAAATAGTCATTATTATTTATTTCGTTATTTTAGCTTTAATCAGGAAACATTAAATCAAGAAAAATTCAATTTTTTAATAATTTTTTCGTACCAATGACCTTGCTCTTTTATTAAAGTCGCGCTTAAATATTGTGTTTGTGCGTGTAGTAACCTCGTTTAACATTTTACGGATTCGCAGTATTGATTATTACGGATTCGCAGTATTGATTATTATTGGTCATACAGTTCAAATGATATCTAAGAGATGGCGCTACAGCAATTAAAATCAAGGGGTTTTTATTAACTTTTTTTTCTTAAATTAATAACCTTCCGAGTATTACTCTTCCAGTCCGGTAACAAAAATCCGGCATTTCAAAAATGAAACACCAGTAAACCATACGAAGCAGATTTCAATACAGTTTAAGCACTACTTTTTATTTATTAGATGCTCAAACCGTCCTCCCTGTTGAGCCTACTCAGCCGGCAAGAGTAACGTCATTAGATCGCGAAAAGAAAACCATTTTCTTGAATTGCTAACTTGACAACAGCGCTAAACTATTTATCTCTCTTAGTGCCATTTATTTAAATAGCGATCTTACTTCAATTCACATATTTTCATTGGCCAAACGATCGTTGACGGACCCTGTATATAAATTTTAAGTGTAGAACTTTTCATTTTAGCATATATCTGATGATGGTTGAATAAAGTGAAACGTCACAAACGAACAAAAAAAAATTTTTATTTACTGATTTCCAGGATTTTTTTAAATAAGCCAAAAACTAATTGCACTTTTTGAATATGGACTCCTAGCTGACCCTCTTCTCGAAATTCTATCAAATTTTAGCTCACACTACTACTATACTATAGTAGTGTGAGCTATAGTGATCCTAATTTTTTCGACAAAAAAAAGTTGCTCAGATTTCAAAAATTTTTATATATCTTTGCGTTTCAGATGATTTTGAAACTTTTTTATTGCGCCGTCTGTCTGTCTGTCTGTCTGTCTGTCTGTCTGTCTGTCTGTCTGTCTGTCTGTCTGTCTGTCTGTCTGTCTGTCTGTCTGTCTGTCTGTCTGTTTGTCTGTCTGTCTGTCTGTCTGTCTGTCTGTCTGTCTGTCTGTCTGTCTGTCTGTCTGTCTGTCTGTCTGTCTGTCTGTCTGTCTGTCTGTCTGTCTGTCTGTCTGTCTGTCTGTCTGTCTGTCTGTCTGTCTGTCTGTCTGTCTGTCTGTCTGTCTGTCTGTCTGTCTGTCTGTCTGTATGTTGTATGTCTGTCTGTAACGACCAACGCGCATAACTCAAAAACCGCTTGTCCGATTTTAATAAAATTTGGTACCTTGGCTGGATCTTGCGTCGAGATGGTCCCATTTAAAAATGAACAAAATCCACCGAGCACAAGCCAAATAAGAGGGTTCGGTTAATGTGAAATATCGCGTGTGTGATATCAAACGCGTGTGTGATATCAAACGAAAGGTAATTGGGTCTGGAGTTAAACAAAACATATTTTAGTTTTTTTAACAAAGGGTGGGGGTAGATTTCAAATATTAGAGTTTAACTTAAAACCTGGCTTGTGTGGTATCAAACGATAGGTAATTGAGTTTGAAGTTGAATAAAATATATTTAAGTTTTTAGTTATATTAGCTCACCCGTACTCTACATCTATAGAACTTAGTGTGAGCTTAGGTGCCCATATATTGGCAGAGTATTTCCTTTTTTCTAGTTCACAAGGTTACAGGTTAGTTGTAACAGAACGAGTAGTTTTCACCCGCGTGGAACCATATTTTTATATTTTACTAAGAAGATCACCAGATATTAGCTCACACATATACTATACTATAGTAGTGTGAGCTATAGTGATCCTAAGTTGCTCCGATTTCAAAAAATTTTATATATCTTTGCGTTTCACATGATTTTGAAACTTTTTTGTTGCGCCGTCTGTCTGTCTGTCTGTATGTCTGTCTGTCTGTATGTCTGTCTGTCTGTATGTCTGTATGTCTGTCTGTAACGACCAACGCGCATAACTCAAAAACCGCTTGGCCGATTTCAATGAAATTTGGTACCTAGGCTAGGTCTTGGGTCGAGATGGTCCCATTTCAAAATGAACAAAATCCACCGAACACAAACCAAATAAAAAGGTGGGGATAGATTTAAAAAATTAGAGTTTATGTGAAAATATGGCGTGTGTGATATCAAACGAAAGGTAATTGAGTCTGGAGTTAAACAAAATACATTTTAATTTATTTTTTAAAAAGGGTGGGGGTATATTTCAGAAATTAGAGTTTAAGTGAAAATATGGCGTGTGTGATATCAAACAAAAGGTAATTAAGTCCGGAGTTTAACAAAATATATTTTAGTTTTTGTTTTTTTAATGGTGGGGGTGGATTTTAAAAATTTGAGTTTAAGTCAAAACATGGCTTGTGTGGTATCAACAAAAGGTAATTTAGTGTGGAGTTGAATAAAATATATTTCAGTTTTTAGTTATATTAGCTCACACGTGAATAGTGCCTAGTGTGAGCTAAGGGGCCCATATATTGGCAGAGTATTTTTTTGTATTCTTAAAATTTATTCTTTGCAAAAGAAGTTAGAAATGCAATTCAAAATAAAAACTATTAAAATATCTTGAATTTTTAAATACGAGGGTGGTGTTTTAAGTTTTGCATATACAGCTGGAATAAAACAGTAGATAAATTTTAAAGACTTTTTTGTTTCTCACTTTTGCATGCGCTCAAACCAGTTGTTAAAGCTGTAATTCCACTCGTTTGTTGGTACTGTCAAAATTGCATTCTTGACTTGAATCCTCTGGCGACTGAAATCTTTGAGCACGCAGTCCATTCTTGATTTTCGGAAAAGTATTAAAATTGTTGGGACTTGGGTCAAAACTGTATAGAGGATGGTCCAACAATTCGACGTTTTGCTGGGTTAAAAATTCAATGGTTTTTTGTGCTTTGTGCGAACTTGTATTGTCTTGGTGGAAGGTGATTCGTCGTTCGGGGTTCGTTTGGGCACGTTCAGCGATGACTTTCGCCAAAAAAATGGTAATGTACCAATCGGCAGTAACAGTCGTTTGATCTTCCAGAGGAATTGTTGCTAACTGACCTGCTTTTGAGACAAAATACACTTCGAGAACGGATGACTTTTGTTGGCTTTTCTTCAACTTGAAACGGCCAAACAGACTACTGACGATGACGTTTATTTTCGGGTTCATATGAGTAAATCCAGGATTCATCACCACTGACAATGCTGTTCTCGAATTTCTTGCCTCAAAGCGGTCTAGAGTTTTCTGACACCAATTGACCCTAGCTTCTTTTCTTCTTCTATGGGCGACACTAATCGAATGTCATTCTTAAAACTTAACCTTAATTTTTACCTAACCTAAATGCAAAAGGTCAGTGCGATACATATAGTTTTATAGTTACAGTGAATTTTTAAGCTGACAAATCAGTCGAGAAATGGAATTAAACCGAGAACATTTTTGAGCTGTAATTTTTTACAACTTTTGAAGGAAATTATCTCAACAAGAATGCCTTACCGAGTTAGCTCATTAAAGATTTCAAAGACCTCAATTAGAAAAATTTTGTATGAAGAATTAGGGGTAAGAAAATGAGTTTTCCGCTGGATACTGCATCTGTTAACCGAAGGACAGAAAGAAGCTAGGGTCAATTGGTGTCAGATTATTCTAGATCGCTTTGAAGCAGGAAACTGGAAAAACGTGTACAACATTGTCGTGGATCTACTCATATGAACCTGAAAATAAACGTCAGTCGTCTGTCGCTCAAAGCACAAAACCATTGAATTTTTAACCCAACAAAACGTCGAATTGTTGGACCATTCTCTATACAGTCCCGACCTGAGTCCCAAAGATTTCTACACTTTTCCAAAAATCAAGAATGGACTTCGTCGTCAAAAATTTCAGTCGCCAGAGACCTTCAAGAATGCAATTTTGACAGTACCAATAAAAGAGTGGAATTAGAGCTTTGACAACTGGTTTGAGCGCATGCAAAAGTGCTTTAATTTTCGTGGAGAATACTTCGAGAAACAATAAAGTCTAAAAGTTATCTACTGTTTTATTCCAGGTGTATATGCAAAACTTAAAAGACTACCCTCTAACCTATACCTCATTCAAGCACACCGTGTAAGGGAGCGTTTGTTTTTTTTTTCAAACTTGAATTTGAAGTGAATATAAACAATTAAATAAAAAAAATATGATCTGCCACTGACTGAGTAATTAAAATGAGTAACCTTTAGGAAATGAATGAACCAACCACCAGGATGGCCGGGCAAACAAAGTGATATCAACAGCCCTAATTAGGGAACAAGAGTTGGATGCAACTCTAGGAATGATATCCAACGTCATGCCCAACACGGTGTACAGCAGAAAGCTTTACAACATTATACTCCCAGAAAGGGAAGAATGGTTAAAGAACAGGACCAATTTTTTAAACAACGATAGGTTCTGGTATACCGACGGATCCAAGATGCCATCAGGCGTTGGATCTGGAGTTGTTAGTATCCAAGAAAAAGAGATTCAACATAGTCTCGGCCAATTGGCTACTATATTTCAGGCCGAACTCGTAGCCATTGAACTGTGTGTCCGGTGGATTATTGACCACGAATGGACCAACAGGACAATAAAAATCTTCTCCGACAGTCAAGCAGCCTTAAAAGCGCTTGATTCCTACACGGTCTCATCAAGAACCGTGAGGAACTGCAGGGACTCGCTGAATGCGCTTGGTAGCGCTAATAAGGTGTCATTAGTATGGATACCAGGCCATTCTGGACACGAGGGAAATGAGGCCGCACACCAGGCAGCGAGGCCCCGAACCAACCCTGGGGATATCATACAGAACAGCTTCCAACAATACTGGATGAATATACCAGAACTGGCTCACTCTAAAGAGTTCATTAAAGGACCTTGTCAGAAGAGGGCCAGGAATATCATTGGACTTACCAGACAGGAGATCCGTATAGTGACTGGACTCTTTACGGGTCACTGTCGACTAAGAGTACCCATGCACAGAATGGGAATATCCGAAGAGACCGAATGTAGACTCTGTATGGAGGATGACGAAACAGTTAGATATGTACTGTGCGAATGTCCGGCTATTGTACGTTAACGTCAAAACACTTTTGGTAAACCTCAGATTGATTCAGAAGATCTGAACAATGTCTCACCCAAACTGATAGCTAACCTTTTTGGAGGATTGGGCATACAGTGGTGAGAAACCACTGAAAAGTGAGCCACAATAGACCTACTAGTGGTCGCAGTGGAAGGGCTGCAGGGCCCACTCACATATGAATCATCATCAACCTTTAGGAAAAGAGGCTTTTATGATTGAAACGAAACAAAAGTGTGGTCACCTGCGTCCCTGAATTTACGAACAAAATATTTTTTTTAAACAAAACTATGTATTTTTCGAAAACAATACTGCATTTACTAAAACCAATTTCATAAAATGCAGTACTAAAATTTTTATCGTCGTACTTGCACGTATTCGTTAAGTAGTGTGGTTGGTTGGATGTTATAAAGTACCGAGTGTTTTATACGTTTTTGTGTTTAAATTAAAACAATTTATGGTACCCCTTTACTAATTTTAAACGGTTTCAGTTAAATTGACCCCGAACATTGTTTGTTGATACATACCTTCTTTGTTTCAAATCTTGCGACCTATTATTTAATTACTTCCCGATAAGCTAGAGATTCGAAATTTAATGGGTGTATTTTGGTAGTCTTCGCGTACCAATAAAATCTTGAAAAAAATTATTACAAAAAAAAAATCAAATTGGCCGATCCGAGATCACGGACTTTCGTATTTAAAAACGGATTTGTCAGTTTATTCACTCAAACTTAAAATGGCGGATCAAAAATGGTAAACTATCCAATTTGAGAACCGATTTTTCTCAAACTTATTATGGAGAAAATACTGGCAAAAGAACTGAATTTTTCATAGACAAAAAAATTATACCAACAAGGTTTTTCCCAAAGAGATCTACATTGACCAATCTGCTTGCTGAAGACAATCACCAACCTACAGACGTCATTTATCTCGACTTCGAAAAAGCTTTTGACAAGATACCTATTGAGTTATATAAGAAGGGTGTCCCTCAAGAGTCAGTCCTAGGTTCTTTGTTCTTTATTATTTACTTAAGTGATCTCTACCGAGGACTCGAGGCTCAAAATGCATCATTTGCTGATGATGGAAATGCGTATGCGAACCCACTTCTACAACATGTTGCCCTCCAAAATAAATACAAATAACACCGGTAATTAAACAAAGAGATTTACTATCACTACCGACGTGAAGTGGGAAACGCATATTACACAGATCATCAAAAAAGCCAACTCAATGATCTACCTGATTTAAAATGACTTCAAAACTCTTTCAAAAGAGATGATCTTGAAATTACATAAATCATTGTGACACCAAAGCTTGAGTATGCACAGTCTATTTGAGAACATTGAACAGATTGAGAGAGTGCAAAGTCGAATAACCAAAATATCTTAAGAACTCAAGGATCTATCCTACTAAGAACGGCGAAAACAGTTGAACCTGATAACATTAGGAGACTTGATTGAAATTTTTAAAATAATAAATAATTACTATTCTTGCATATATTTTTCACTTCAAGTTCAAGAAGAAGAAAAATGCAACAAACTACATTTTCTCACAAATAGGATAGTTTACAACTGGAATAACTTAAGTAACTCCACAATGGACTCTAAAAAAAAAGCTTCTAAAAACCAGTTCAAAAATTGCCTAGATCGCGAAACAAAAAATTAAAACTTAACGTTCTTTGTGCACTATTCAGTATAGACATAATACAATAACTTAATATCTGCCTATTGTGATAAAAAGCAAAGCTACAAAAAACAATTAGTGAACACTTAACTCAGTGAATAACAGACTAAACAGACTCAACTGTCTCATCGGATTTATCCCCCTACTGTTGAAAACCATAATAATAATAATAATAAACTTGGCAGTTTGGAGTTGTTTGAGGTTACTGGGTTTATCCTGCAACAAAGATTGAACGAAATAGTTGGAAAGAGAGGAGTTAAGAATTACACAAGCCTTCAGTTGGGTATTTGACCGATCAAACTCATTTTTAGGCAATTGACCAGCCAATTGAACAACAAAGATTTAAAAATAAGAATAAATTTTTAAATAAAAGACAGATTTAGGTAGGTATACATATTTAATATAACGTGAGATGAAGTGAGGTAAGCGTTCACCAAATCTCTCTTATTCTTGACTGCCTGTGACGTGATGTGTCACTTTTACGGGTGAGCTTAACTTCACCACCTTTTTCCACAGGGAAATGAATCCACGGGAATTGTTGTGGTGCTTACAACCTTACTTTTGCGTGTCAGTTTTGTTACGACATTTTTATAAGTTGTGGAGGTCATTAGCATTAATTTTTTACCTATTTTTATCAAAACATTTAAACTATCAAAACTAGTGTTGTAAAATTTCCAGAAATATATTTTCGGAAATATTTCCTGAAACATTGGAAATATATGGGAATATTGGAAATATATGAAATATTAAAAAAATAAAAACAAAGGGAATATTTATTTATAAAATCATAACAAAACACCGGAAAACGCAGAAAGCTTATACATGAACACAAATCAGGAGTTATTCTTCATACAAATATACAGAAATAAGGTCAAATTTGTACAACAAAAATCTCATGCTTGACACAATACATTATTCACTAGTCGAGCAAGAGGCATATCTTCATGGCTGTCATCAGCATCACACTTAATAACATCGTCGTGCCAGTCTACTTTCTCAAAATCTTCAATAGTATCGGAAATAAAAATTGTTCTATAGTAAGTTTAATGCTTATAAGGGCCTATCCTTAAATTACGTAACGCTCAAGAAGGGAGGGGGGGTTTTGGCCTTGCCTTACACATAATGTTATTTTAATGTGGTTTTTTCTTGAAAATTCGTTACGAGGGGGATGGGGGTCAAAAATACTAAATTTTTGCGTTGCATAATTTAAGAACGCTCCCGAAGTTTACAAAATATAAGCGATAATATTTTTTTAAATATTTCCAATATTTCCGAGACATCTTCGGAAATTTCCAATATTTACATTTCCATGGAAATATTTCCAATCGAAATATTTCCATTTACATCCCTAATCAAAACACTTCTCTTCAAAACAAAACTGACCAACAAAAGTAAGGTCTTATTTCCTCGTGGAGAATGATAGTGAACATTTCGCTCACCTCACCTTACGGGGAGTAAAGAATAAGTGTCTTGGAACAACTATCCCACAACAACAAAAAAGTGACTTCAAATTTCATGATTGATACTGCAATTTGGTAGTTGGTCTTTTTTCAGTAAATGTCCACGTTTCATATTTCCTTTTCAGACATCATCTTCACCATTTATTGTCCCTTCACACGGGCTAAGCTCGTGCTGAGGAGTGCCCAATAAGACCGAAATTTCCGGGTGTTGTAGAATCTACCTCTACCCCCTTTTTTAGAAATTTTTTAACAATTTTTTTTGACACTATCCTCGCAATATCCCTTTCAAAAAACCGTATACCGGTATTCAATTATTTTCGAAAAAAACTGTTTTTGAAGTTATTTTGTTTTTTTGGATTACAGATTCAAAAGCTCAGGAGGGCGCAACTAGATGGTGCTGAAAATAATGTAAGTAATATAAACACTTATTTAATTATAAAGCGGAAGCGTATTTCGTTAGGGGCTAAAAGTGACATTTTCGTCCCTAAAATTCGAAATATACAGTCAAATCGCCATCAAAAACGTACCGAACATTTTGTGTATTTAAAGTTTTTGAAAAAAATCTCAAGACACGTGACAGAGCGCTGCTGCGCCCGTGCAGAATAAAGGTAACAGATTGGCAAAACCCTGAGCAAAAGCACAAAAAATACAAAAAAATCCTAAATTGAGAAACATTTTTTGGTTATATTGAGACTGCATAATATGATAGCAATGTACATATACTTTTTAAAGTGAGATCCTATACGGGAAATTTCTGCACTTCAGTTGTTCACGAATAGATGGCGCTGAAAATTTAATGGCCTTAATCTCCGTTGCTGTAGAAAGAAACGACTCACCATCTATTCGCAAACTACCGAAGTACTACTAACAGCATGTCAGAGCGCTGCGGCCGCGCAGAATAAAGGTAAGAGTATCAGACTTGCAAAAAACCGGTATTTCGTGGCAGCGCCATTTTGTAGCAGCGCTATTTTGTAAGGCGCTATTCTGTAGCAGAGCCTTCAAAAACGTACTTTAATTACTCGAAAAATGACCTCCGGTACGTTTTCGGTGGCCCACCCTGTATTAGATACACAGTACATATTAATCTTAATAATCTGACATTAAAAAAAAATTGTATAAAAACAGCACACTTTGAGGGTAAATCCCTTATCTAGAAACGGGCAAATATAGCCATCTGTCTGTTTACCTTCGATAAGGCTGGATATATTTATTAAAATTATTGGAAACACGTTTTAATAGACGTATCTATGCGTGTGTGTGGTTAAATGTATGGTGATTTATATACGCACATAATATAATACTAATATATATATAATACAGGGTGTTCCATAACTTAGGGGCCATAGGCCATCAGGTGATAGAGGAGGTCATGTCTGAGAAAAAAGTTCCTCTAATGCATGGGTCAAAAGTCGTTCTTTGTCGAGATACAGACCATCAAAGTTGGCAATTTTTTAAACTTTTTTGATAATAACTTTTTTAAAAAACGCAGTAAAAATACGAAATTAATTGGAAATCGACTTTCAAAAGAATTCCTGGTAACAAAAGGCTTAAGACAGGGATGTTGTATCTCTCCAACTCTTTTTAAAATATATATCGCAGTAGCTCTAAAAAACTGGAAACATAAAGTGCACGGCATAGGAATACAACTTAACGACCGATTTACCATATACACACTACAGTTTGCTGACGACCAAGTAATTGTGGCTAATGATAAAGAAGACATGGAGTATATGATGAGAAAGTTAACAGAAGAATACCAAAAGTGGGGACTAACAGTGAACGTGGACAAGACACAGTACTTATGTATTGGAAACGAATCCAGTGAGTACTAGAAAATGGACAAACAATATCTCCATGCAATGAGTATGTATACTTGGGTGTCACATTTGATAAGACAGGAACAGACTGTAAAGAATTGGAAAAAAGAATAGTAAAAGCAAAAAAAGTTATTGGATGTCTTAGCAGTATTTTAAGGAGCAGAGAGATAAAAAAGAATGTAAAATTTAACATATATGAAACAATGGTCAAAAGCACGCTGTTGTATGGAATAGAGACTTGTCGCGTAACAGAAAAATACAAAACAAAAATGGAAAGTGTCGAAATGGATGCAATAAGAAGATCAATGAGAATATCTAGAATAGATCACATAAGAAATGAGATCATAAAAGAAAGAATGGGAATCGAGGGAAGCATAACGGATCACTAAAAGGCAACTGATATGGTACGGCCATGTACAACGGATGAACGACGAAAGATTACCAAAGCAGGTCCTAAAATGGCAACTAAAAGGGCGCAGAAAAAGAGGGCGTCCTAGAATGGCAACAGTCAATCCAAAGATCAATGAGTCAAAAGAATCTGACAGAGGATGATTGTCAGGATCGAAGGAGGTGGAGAATAGGCGTCGGACATATATATATATATAAATTATAAATAAATGCCATCCATATTAAACGCAATGTTTTTTTTAATATTTTTTGTTAATAAAAACAAGTCTCTAGCAAGATATAATAATAAAATATTATTAATATTTTTTAAAAGAATAAGTAAGCAAAAATAAGTTTTAAAAAAAATTATTATTTTTTATTTTTGGAGGTTATTTTGACAGCCTGTATCTCCTCAACTTGTAATTTTATCAAAAAAAGGAATACCATATTTTTGAATCACAATTAGCTGAGTATTCAGCTGGCTGCGACAGATTTTCTTTTTTTTTGTAAAACCCTTTTTTCCCCACTCCTCTAACTTTAAAAATCCTATATCTTAAAAACAGATGTGTGTTGACTACCATGTTATATAAGCTTTTTTCTCGGAAATGACCTCCTCTATCACCTGCTGCACTATGGCCCCTAAGTTATGGGACACCCAGTATATTTTCTACGTTTTTATGTGGAAATGAAAACTTCGATACGATTCACTTGACCCCCACTTTTAAGTCTTGATTTTCAAGTAAATCTTTTTATTACCTCTTTATTTTTGATTGTTGAAATAAAATATTTTAAAATGATCAAATTAAGATTTTGATCATTTTAAAATATTTTAAATCCAGTAAACAAATAAAAATATAAATGAACAATATAAAAAAATTCAAAGATTATTAAGAAATAAAGAGATCATTCTATAATGAAATAAAATTTATATGGAATATCTCAAAAACTAAAAGTGACAGATAAACTTTAATTTGATAGTTGGATTCTTTATAAAAAAAATCTATAAAAAAGCAATGTACACCAAAATGAAATTTTCATAAATATAAAAGTTATAGGCCCCCTTCCAAAATGCAGACTATTCAAAAACCCGTTGTAGCTTAAAACAGCTTGTTATATTAAAATGCGGTTTTGACCTCTTGAAAATCGAGAAAAGTGGGGGTCCGTTTTGTTCTCTCTATCCCGTAGAACATCTGAGACACCTCAAAAAGATGGAATCTGAGATACCCTTACAATGTTACTGGTTATATGTTAGTTAATAGCTTTTTTCGTTAGTATTGATCACACATTATAGTTTTAATTGGCAAAATATTTCCTGAATCACCGGAATTGAATTACAAAAATGACATACGTCAATCCCTTTTTAAATTTTAGTTTGATTTTTTTTAAAGTAAATAAATACCCTGTATGTACATTCGTCTTTTCTCTCTGATTTCAAAATTTTTACTTATTAGGTTAGGCTTATGCGACGATCAAAATTTTCAAAAATTTTGCGAAATTTAAATTTGCTAATATTCTTCAAATATGTTTACCTAGACGAGTAGGGGACAATTCCCCGCGGCCGATTCGCTTCGGGCCAATTTGCCGCGGGTCGATTCGCCGGCAGAATTGTTTATTTTTATTTTAATCTACCGTAACTTATTTTGTCCTTAATCATAACTCCCCGGTCCTGCTGTTGGGAGATCAAAATCTGTGTTAAACCTAACCGTGGTTAATTGATCGCAAACATATCCTAACCGGTGCCGGTGTCTGGACCACCAACATTTTGCAAAAGAAAAACTCTACAATAAAAATGGTTTTTTGAAAAAAAATTGCTTTTTTAATAAGTAGTTTTTTAGAAAACTAATTTATAAAAAAACATTTTTTACAAAAATTATTTTTGAAAATAAGGGTTTTTCAAGAATTATATTATAAAAAAAATCTTTAATAATGTAATCATAACAAAAACATTTCATGTAAAAAAAGCCAAGTACGCGAAAGTGGTATTCCGTAAAAAGAATTGAGATAAAAGTAAAGGCAAGTTCTCCAATACAAATTTCAAAATGAATGGTTCTTACTAGTTTGGAATGGTTTAGAAAAACATTTCCAAACTAGTAAGAACAGTTGTTTTTAAATTTTTTCCTATAGTTTTATTATAGTGTCTTTCAGTCTTAAAAAGCTCAGCTCTCTAGGGTTTCTGGAAGTGGCCAGTGTTACTTTTACATAATTTTACATTTATAGGGGAGGGAAATAAAATAGAATTTTGGGGTGTTTTAATTTTTTTCTATAGCTTTATCATAACTACTATCGGCCTTCCAAAGCTCAGCTCTCTAGCGTGTCTCGAAGTTTTATCATAGTTCCTATCAGTCTGCCAAAGCTCAGCTCTCTAGCATTTCTTTTACATAACTTTATATGTTTAGGAGAGGGGAGTAAATTAGAATTTTGGGGTTTTTTGATTTCTTCCAGGCGTTTGGTCATAATTTCTATCAGTCTGCCAAATTTCAGCTTTGTAGCATGTCTGGAAGTACAGTAGAATATTGATGATCTATATATGAGTGAGTGAGTGGCAATTTCGACGTTTTTTGAAATTTCTTAACTACTTTATGGAATTCCATGATTCCTATATTGGAGGGGTTGTTAAATCCATGAAGATCTACGGCTGTGTAAAGTTTCAGATTCGATAGGTCCAATATCGGCTGAAATGTTTCAAGAAAAGATGGTACGGCGCGCGAACTTGGCGAGGCACTGCCGTGCCCTCAGATAAATTACATTGAGGAGTGTTATACGAGGGGTGGCTCGGTATTTCCTTTTGGTGTACAGACAGGCTAGGGGAAATACGAGGAAATACGTGGAAGTACTTGGGAAATACCCTGGAAATTTGCGCAGTTACTGGGAAATATACCGGGAATTATCGTAGCTATTTCCTTTTGGTGTACAAAAATTGACGATTAAGGCACCCCTCGGTGTTATAGCTCGAAGCGTAGTGGTAGCAGTAGTTTTTAGGTCTGCTCTATCGCCTTTCTTGTGTAGAATAATGGTTACTGATTCTTTTCAGCTGTTTAGGATTATTTTTTCTTTTAGTATTTTATTGAGGAGAATATGGCGGGTATTAACTACAGTTGTACCACCGTACTTTAGCATTTCTGCCGCTACAGCGTCTTTTCAGGTGATTTGTTGGGTCTCTATCTTTTGAAATAACTGAGTTTTACATTTAATACCATCAAAAATGGGACACCCTGTACATGGGTTGAGGTGGAATTGAGCAAGGGGCGGGATATAAAAATAAAACCTATCAAATCTTTTTTATTATTCGCTTATACTTATTGATTTTTTGCTCTTAATACATAATAATATCTCCCCCAGTTTATCTATTATTATTTATTGGTAAAGTTCTTATCACTATTCTTTTTTATTGTTTCTATGACAACCCAATCACGGTATAAAAGAGCTATTTTACGCCCTTCGGCTTTTAGTATGTTGGGTAGTTGTTATCCAAATTAGTGACACTTCGTTTTTCTACTTGTAAGGTAAGATACATTTACAAAGGGTGTTTTTCAGTTTTTGGTAATATTTATGTATAAATATATTTTACTTTTTTACTATAAGTGACATACGAAAACATCATTATTTTAACCTAAAAACGTTCTCATCAAAATGATTTGACAGAATTGAAATATCTTGTCAAATAAGCCAGATATTTATGATTGTTGATATTACGGTATGTTCGATAAATCTCTCGTGTAAGAGAAATTACGGGGTATGTGGAATAGTACATTATAACAAAGGGATAAAAGTGGTCCGTTTAATCCTGAGGCGAGAAGTTTGCAGCACGAACGTACCGAGGGCTACAATTTGTCGAGGGATAAAAAGTTACTTTTATCACGAAGATTACAAATAGGGTTTGTCGCACTTTTTCCGAGTTTTGTCTTTTTTTTTGTCATTCTAGGTTTTTAGTTTGTTTTAGAATTTTCTACTTTTTAGCTTTGATGTCACTTTTAATTCCTGATTTATATTTTTTAGCCCTGATCTGTTAATTTTCATCCCTCATTTTTACGTTTTATCCATGATCCGCCATTTTTTATCCTGGGGATGCAAAGGGACATTTTGATCTCTAAAATGAGGGACAATTATTATATTATGATAAAATACCTAAAAAAGAGCACAAAATTGCGGATCGTTACCGTTGTGTAAGCCAGTTTCAAATTTAATCCCATTAAAACTGGCATACAACGACATTTTAACATTTTCTAAGAAGATTTTTTTGCTTACTTGGCTGTTCTCATACCTTTGAAAAATAGAATACCTCGTGTTTGGAATTTATATAAAACAAGACATTAAAAAAATTCATTTAAATATATTTCATTGACCACAAAGTAAAACAAGCGGTCTTTTGGTATGTTTTTTTAAACATCCCCCATTCCAATACTTTAACTAGTACTTTAGTTAATTTTTTGAATACGAAAAAACTCTATGCAAAGCCCCTCCTAATTTTTTTTTATCTGCAAGTTTGGAACTTCTAGCCCCAGTACATGCATGAAAGCCGACACTTTAGTCAACAGATTTTTTTTCTTCACCAAAATGGTGTCCCCAAAGATGATAAAAATTACGATGACGAAAAATAATGTACTGTGTGTCCCAAATTTGATGTTTTTGGGGGGGTTCGGGTATTTCCAGGGGAGATAGGAAAAAACTGACCCCCCCTTTGCGGCGCTCAAATTTTAAGAGACGCTTAAAGGTCTAAACCGCATCTTGATATAGCAATATGTTTTAAGGCTACTGGGCGTTTTTAAAAAGTCTGCATTTTGGAAGGGGCTCTATAACTTTTTTATTTATGAAAATGTTGTTTTCGTGTCAAGAGCTTTATTGTAATTTTTTTTTTTGAAGAATTGACAGATTTAAACGGTTTTTATATATCTTTCTTAGTTTTTGATATATTGTGTAAAGTTATAATTGTTCTTATGAAATGACCCTTTTTATTTGATTTTTAAAATCAGCGTAAAATTTCCTTTAGAACGCCGTGTCGCACTCAATATTTAATTTTTTTGTTGTTTTTATATTTTTGTTTTTTTTTCAATATTTTTTTATTAACATTTGTTTATTTTAAAATATTTTCAATCCAGGCATTAAATTAAATTATAAAATAAAAAAAAAACAATAAAAAAAAATTAATATAAAATATTGAGTGTGATGTCATTTTAAAGAAAATTTTACGCTGATTTCAAAAATTGTACAAAATGAGGGTAATTCAATAAGAAAAATAACAATTTTATGCAATATCTTAAAAACCAAAAGAGGTAGATAAAAACCGTTTAAATCTGTCAATTCTTTAAGAACAGATCTATAAGAAAGCCCTTTAGACAAAAACAAAGTTTTCATAAATAAAAAAGTTGTAGGCCTCCTCCCAAAATGCAGACTCAAAAATACCCCGTATCTTAAACACGGCTTGCTAGATCAAAATGCGGTTTTTATCTTCAAGCTTCTCTTGAAATTTCAGCGTCGCAAAGGAGGGTCAGTTTTCTTCTATCTACCCTAGTAATACCCGAAACCCACCAAAAACATCGAATTTGGGACACACAGTTTTGTCAAAATTTAATGTAAAAACCTGCAAAAATTAAAAAAGTTTATCGATTTTTGTTATTTGAAACCTGAATATAAGTTATCTTTTAAGATTGTGCATTAGGTCTCTCTTTTTTAGTATGCTTGCTTATCGCTCGAACTTTTAAATACTTATCGAAAGCGGTTCCTATCTCAATATTTATTTTAGTATGGGTTTCTCAGTTTTTTTTAATTCTCGACATTCCCACAAAGATCGAGTGCTTAGATTAGAATATACTTTAAAAATAATTTTATATTTATAACTGTTGTTTTATATATCCCAAATATACACGTTGTTCGTAAATAAACTTCCCCAGCCCCCCCTCAAACTTTTACACGGAATGAGATGTCGACTTCGGGTGAAAAGGGCTTTAACTAAGACAATTTTTCGTGAACTTTGGCATCATTAGCGTGTTTGTAACATGCACCTAAAGTCAAAAATTAAAAAAAAAAGTTTTTTTTATTTTTTCAATTTTTATTTATTTATTTGATTAGATAATGAAAATACCTCGGAAAATATCTTTCGAACAAGGTATTACAAGCCCCTCCCTGTCCATTAAACAAATTTCAAGTTATCAAATTTTTGACTTTAGTTTCATGTCACACACATAATGACGCCAAAGGTCACCAAAAATTATCCATTTAAAAGCCTGCCTACCTAAGGACACTCATCGTAAAGGCAAGCTTTTGCTTGACGATGACCTTATGCCTACCCCATTTCGATATCTCATTTCGTTGAAAAGTTAAAGGTGGAGAGGGTTTATTAACGAACATCCCTTTACATCGTGTTTTATAAGTCATGGTCCAAATAAGTGAAAGAAGTAATAAAGAACTTTCCTTTTAGAAAATAAAGTTCATGTAACATGGATGCATCGAACAAATAAATCATTATCGCCAGTATTTACTAAAGGGTCTAAAATGCTAAAGTTTTTAAAACTCGATCTAGATTTTTGTTAAAAGTTTAACTCATTTTTTTGCCCTAAATGTAATAAATTTTAATATTCATATAATTGTTCATAAATACCTTACAAAATAGGGCACCTTTTTTCGTTGTTACAATGTTATCATGTCCGCAAAAAACTTAAAAATTAATAGGGAGTTATTGGAATAAGACCTGACTTTATTTTAAAATCGAAAGTATTCTGACAGATTTACATATAAAAAGCAGCTGCTTTCTTTCAAAATTCGGCCTTTGTGTATTTAAGAACCGGATTAATTAGTGTCTGTTTTTATTAAATGAAAGTTAGCGACTTTATTTTTAAATTTGACTTTGGTATGTCAATTTTGAGGGGTCAGCTTCAGTTCTTTAGCGTCTGCAGAAGGAGAATCCGACGACGATTCTGAAGCTGAGGTAACCATTTTCCCCGTTGAAGATATAGAAATCATCGAGCCAGGTCCGTCTGGCCTTTGCCAAAGATAATTCTAGTTCTAGTACCTAAGTGGATTAGGCCTACAGGGGAAACCACGTTAAAAAAAACGCGCCGTGTACTTTACCTCTTGGGTGGTGTGGAAACAAATATAGCATTTTAAATCGAAATTACTGGATCATAAATTATTAACATGGATTAATTAATGAATTAATCAATTGAATAAAAGATATGCCATTGTTTCGTGATAAATATTTATAAAGAACTAAAATATTAGATTTGGAAACTCCTACTACACATATTATTTCCGAAATTCGCCTCTACAGGAAACTTTCGCAAATTTTTTTATTTTTCGAGGGCATTTGAGCCTTAACGGTTCACTTTAGCGAAAATATACTAAGGACATATTTTATAGGAAATTTCCTCCCCTCCAATTTTGGGCTCTACATAATTTTTCGAAAAACGCATATTTTTGGAGATATTTGCAAAAAACCATTTTTGGGCGCCATCTTGGCAAGATGGCGGCGCCGGCGGCATGTCTCGGATTGTGCATTTTGCTAATTTTAGTTCTAGATCCCCAAACCTATAAACCCACAAAGTTTCAAAACTTCCGGACTTATTTCCAGGTAAAAATCCCCAATGATCAAAATATAAGTAACCTATTACAAGTTTCCGTGTACGGGAGGATTTTTACGAGCAAGAGAGAGGAAAATAATCTTAAATTCAACAATTTTACATTTTATACATTCATTCATATTTTTTTTAAATAAAAAATAAAATATTAGAGAATTGTAAAAACCGCAGATTGTTACTGTATTATTAACCGAGTTTTCTGGTTAAAGTAATCGAAAATGGAACAAGAAACGATTTTGTTTTCAATTTCACATATCGACGTATTAAAAACTTTTTCCGCGCGCTGCTAGAGACTCGATTACCATTTCGCACGCTTGTAGAGTATTTTTGTTTAAATTCTTTTGTCTAAAATAATAAGTGTATGGATATCAAGAAAGTAATTGCTTTTCTTATCTAATAGGAAGGAAGCAGTTGTAAAATCGCGCATATTCTTATCAGAAAATTACTTTACGGCCGCTCGGCGAGGCGGGCGCGGTCGCGTTGCTGTGATAAGACATACGCTCGTATTTAAACAATAATATTTTTCTACCTTTTAGTATTCCAGTATTTACTAAGGTAAGTGAGGTAAGTATATATATATATATATATATATATATATATATATATATATATTTATCGGTTTCACAACGTTCTACGTCTTCCGATACCCAATCTCCACTCGTTTCTGTTTGCCCATAATTCATCATCTAGGCCTCTTATTCTTATTTCACTGTCTATTCCTTCTCTCCAGCTTCTCCTTGGCCGTCCTCGTTTTCTTCGGCCAGTTGGTTTCCATTGTAGTATTTGTTTAGGTAGTCTTTCATCATTCATTCTTTGTACATGTTCTTATATCATCCACTAAAGTACGTTCACCCACTGTCATAATTTCTCTTATTCTTTGATTTGTAACTCTTTCTCTTTTTGATTTCCCTGCTGCTCTTCTCCAATAGTCCATCTCCGTAGCGGAAAGCATTTTTTCTGTTCTATCCTTGATTGGCCATACTTCTGAGCCGTATGTAATAATACTTTTTACAATGGTGTTATATATAAGCTTTTTGTTATGTTTTGATATACTTTGGTCCCAAATTATTCCATTTAATAAAGTAATAACTTTTCTTGCTTGTACGTTTGAATGAATACACTCAAAAAATTATTTTATGCTTTTTAGTCCATTTTATAAAAGCTTGTTTTCAAAAAGTTTTTTTTTCTAAATTTATTTTATAATTTTTAGATTTGTCTAAGTCTATGCATTTCAGCTAGCGCATCGATATTGCAGGCTATCTTTCCTGTCAATTTTGAAATATCTAAGTCTTCGATGAGACGGCCGTCCAACGATTTGATACTAAACAAAATACAAACTAAAATTTTACCCCCCTCTCCGCCCTCCACGTTAGGGGGGAGGTAGGCAGTCAGTGATATCACATTATTGGATTGTCATCGGAACTGTAACGTTATGCGAAATTTAAAGTTAATCGGATACGTGAAAGTCAGTTGAAAGTAATCAGATAAACTTGTCATTAAATCGTCCATTTGGAATCCGCCATATTGAATTTTTGTAATCTGATCCAAAATTCGTAATCCTCATCCTCAAAAACCCCTAGATACCAATTTTGGTGGAAACCCAACAAACTAAAATTTTACCCCCTCTCCGCCCTCCAGGTTAGAGGTGAGGTAGGCAGTCAGTGATACCACATTATTGAATTGTCATCGGAACTATAACGGTATACGAAATTTAAAGTCAATGGGATACGTGGAAGTCAGTTGAAAGTAATCAGAAAAACTTGAAATTAAATCGTCCATTTTGAATCCGCCATATTATATTTTTGTAATCTGATCAAAAATTCGTAATTCTCATCCTCAAAAACCCCCAGATACCAATTTTGGTGGAAATCGGACAAACTAAAGTTTTACCCCCTCTCCACCCCCCACGTTAGGGGGGAGGTAGGTACCCGATGAAACCACATTATTGTATTGTCATCGGAACTAAGACGCTATGCAAAAGTTCTTCAAAAATGAGTTGCAAGATTTGTAGAAATAAAATTTCGGACTTCCATTGTCTTTATTTATTTTAAAACACGACGTTTCGGTTAGTAAGTATCTCTAACCGTTATCAAGTGTAAACTAAACAATCTAGTCTCTAGGCTACTACTTATACTACTTGGTGTGCAGTCAGGTGTGACGGCCCGCCCCCTTTTTTTTTAATCCTAAGACGCCTGTTTTCCTTAAGGAGTGGTTTCCATATGTTTGGTATGTCCGTGCTTGGTTGACTGAAAACTTCTTTATTCTGCATTATATACGCAGCTTCAATAAACTTTCGTTTTCGCCAATGCGACTCCTTATGTAAAACTTTAGCTTCTGACCACTGAATCCTGTGATCATTTGACCATGCATGATCTGCTAAACCGGATTTTTCAATATCCCCTAATTGGGTACTTTTTAGATGTTCATTTACTCTAACCTGAAGAGGGCGTTTCGTTTCACCTACATATGATTTACCACACTCACACGGGATTTGGTAAATACATTCCTTATTATTTGAGGGATTGTCTGGTTTTGTTTTAGTTACAAAACTTCTTATCGTATTTCCCGAAGAAAATACTGTTTTTATATTATAGTGTTTAGCTATTCGTCTTATGTTTTCTGAAATCCCTTGAACATATGGAATGTTAATAACACCTAACGGATTATTATTTTGAGAATTTGGTACATTTAGTTTGTTTTTAATTTTAAATATCGTTGAGTTTATTAATTTCTCGGAATAACCATTCTGTTGTAAGTCCTTTTTAATGTTGTTAATTTCTATGGTTAATTCTTCATTATTACTACAAATATTTACGGCTCTTAAATACAAACTTCTTATAACTCCTTGTTTTGTTGCAACAGAATGATTAGACTTAAAATTTAGGTACTGTCCAGTGTGTGTAGGTTTCCTATATACAGTGGTTTGAATGTTTCTGTCTAATCGTTTGACAAGAACATCCAAAAAAGGTAAGGCCGAATCTTTTTCAATTTCCATGGTGCACTTGATTGTTGGTCGAATACCGTTTAAATGGTGTAGAAAATTTTGTAGTTCGTCATCATTTTCCGGCCATATAATAAATGTGTCATCCATGTATCGTAGCCATAGTTTTGGTTTGACTCTTGCTGTGTTGATCGCATGGCCCTCGAACCACTCCATGTAGATGTTTGCTACCACTGGCGAAAGAGATGAACCCATTGGGAGTCCATCATTTTGCGCGTAAAACTTATCTTTCACTTGAAAGTAAGAGTTACGGAGACAGAGCTCCAAAAGATCCATCACCCCCTCCACCGATAGCGTTGTTCTCTCGTGAAGTGTATCATCAGTTTGTAATTTGTTTTTAATGATACTGAGTGACTCATTTATTGGCACGTTGGTGTAGAGACTTTCTACATCAAAACTTACAAATCTATCGCCGGGATCTAATTCGATACCTTTTAAAACCTCCACAAAATGTTCCGAGTTTTTGACAAAAGATTCGGACTTACCCTGTAGTGGTTGAATTATGTCCAACAAAAACCTCGACAAAGTGCTGGTCGGTGAGTCCCTGGAGCTGGTAATTGGTCGCAGAAGATACGATCAACTCACCGAGAAAAACTTAAGAAACTACAGACACGTACTCAACATAGAACAGACTCAACAACACCAAGCACTATAGTGAACATCTCCAAAAGGACTCTGAGCACCAACGAAGAATTGGTACTCAGTAAGGGACTTAAGTTCACCATTGCACCGGCACAGACACCGACACTGGAAATTATTGCGGCAATAGAGACCGTTAGTCTACCTCAACCCGAAGCTGATGAGTTTCGCCATAAAGTAAGAACAACGTTGGACAGAAAGAAGCAACAAAAGACAAACATCACCAGTCAAGAACAACGGGCAATCAAGAACCTGCAGGCTGACAAATCAATCAAGATTCTACCGGCCGACAAAGGAAACGCAACGGTGATCATGGATGTCGAGACTTACGACAAAAAGATCCAAGAAGTTCTGGAGAAAGGAGACTACAAGCAACTACCCAAAGACCCAACCACCACCATAGAAGGACGCATCTACAGGACTTTAAAGAAGTATGCTGAAAATATCCCGGACGCTGCTAGATCCCGCCTGACTCCACACCACAGTAAGGCACCACATTTTTATGGATTACCAAAGATCCATAAGAAGGATATACCACTGCGACCAATTACCAGCTCCAGGGACTCACCGACCAGCACTTTGTCGAGGTTTTTGTTGGACATAATTCAACCACTACAGGGTAAGTCCGAATCTTTTGTCAAAAACTCGGAACATTTTGTGGAGGTTTTAAAAGGTATCGAATTAGATCCCGGCGATAGATTTGTAAGTTTTGATGTAGAAAGTCTCTACACCAACGTGCCAATAAATGAGTCACTCAGTATCATTAAAAACAAATTACAAACTGATGATACACTTCACGAGAGAACAACGCTATCGGTGGAGGGGGTGATGGATCTTTTGGAGCTCTGTCTCCGTAACTCTTACTTTCAAGTGAAAGATAAGTTTTACGCGCAAATTGATGGACTCCCAATGGGTTCATCTCTTTCGCCAGTGGTAACAAACATCTACATGGAGTGGTTCGAGGGCCATGCGATCAACACAGCAAGAGTCAAACCAAAACTATGGCTACGATACATGGATGACACATTTATTATATGGCCGGAAAATGATGACGAACTACAAAATTTTCTACACCATTTAAACGGTATTCGACCAACAATCAAGTGCACCATGGAAATTGAAAAAGATTCGGCCTTACCTTTTTTGGATGTTCTTGTCAAACGATTAGACAGAAACATTCAAACCACTGTATATAGAAAACCTACACACACTGGACAGTACCTAAATTTTAAGTCTAATCATTCTGTTGCAACAAAACAAGGAGTTATAAGAAGTTTGTATTTAAGAGCCGTAAATATTTGTAGTAATAATGAAGAATTAACCATAGAAATTAACAACATTAAAAAGGACTTACAACAGAATGGTTATTCCGAGAAATTAATAAACTCAACGATATTTAAAATTAAAAACAAACTAAATGTACCAAATTCTCAAAATAATAATCCGTTAGGTGTTATTAACATTCCATATGTTCAAGGGATTTCAGAAAACATAAGACGAATAGCTAAGCACTATAATATAAAAACAGTATTTTCTTCGGGAAATACGATAAGAAGTTTTGTAACTAAAACAAAACCAGACAATCCCTCAAATAATAAGGAATGTATTTACCAAATCCCGTGTGAGTGTGGTAAATCATATGTAGGTGAAACGAAACGCCCTCTTCAGGTTAGAGTAAATGAACATCTAAAAAGTACCCAATTAGGGGATATTGAAAAATCCGGTTTAGCAGATCATGCATGGTCAAATGATCACAGGATTCAGTGGTCAGAAGCTAAAGTTTTACATATGGAGTCGCATTGGCGAAAACGAAAGTTTATTGAAGCTGCGTATATAATGCAGAATAAAGAAGTTTTCAGTCAACCAAGCACGGACATACCAAACATATGGAAACCAATCCTTAAGGAAAACAGGCGTCTTAGGATTAAAAAAAAAGGGGGCGGGCCGTCACACCTGACTGCACACCAAGTAGTATAAGTAGTAGCCTAGAGACTAGATTGTTTAGTTTACACTTGATAACGGTTAGAGATACTTACTAACCGAAACGTCGTGTTTTAAAATAAATAAAGACAATGGAAGTCCGAAATTTTATTTCTACACAATCATTGTCTACGAGTTTCATTGCAAGATTTGATTACATACATACATACCCACATACATACATACATACATACATACATACAGGTGAAGTTAAATAAAAGCTTGTAAAAATAAAAATAGCTATGACAGTGAACGTGTGAAGATTCTAGATTTCAACGTCTAGATTTTGGTTGAAGGTTTTTCTCATTTTTGCCCTTGGATGCAAGCCTGTTTAATATAAGTATAATTTGTTTGCAACCAAATACGTTAGAGGATAAAAAATGTAATTCTTAATGTTCCTTTTTCGGGTAGACAGGATCTCGGTTACTGCGCATGCGTTAGTAGGGTTATGTCAATTATTTTTTTTCTAAAAACTAGTTTTAGTTTTAGTTTACTTTATTTTCGGATACTCCATTTTTACAGTTTGAACAAAATACAATCTAAAATATAAAATAGTAAGAGAAAAAATAAATTTATAAATTAGTACTTACTAACAAATAAACTTATATATTATTAAAACAAGACATAGAATTAAGCCTATCTTTCCAACACAGTCAGAACAGATCGTGACCTATTTTTTAAATTGATTAAAAGATAGGCCAAATAGCTCAATGTCGCCATAAATATTGTTTGTGATTCAAAGAATTCTTGCTAGAGGGCTATTAAAGGTGTAGTTGTAAGGATGGAACTGGACTACAAAAAGCCTTTTATCTCAAGTTCGGTGGTTTCTATTAAAGTTAATATTCTACAAAATATAATCACAGTCAATCAGACCAATAACAACTTTAAACAAAAAGCAAATGTCAAAAAATGTTCTCCGTATTTCAAGAGATTGAATACACAATATCTGTTGAATGGCATTGTAGTCAATGTAATAATTTACACGTGGCAAGCCCAATCTGAATGCACACTGTCTCAAAAACTTCCTATGAACTGATAAGAGTAAACTTATGTCATACTGACAATATGGTGACCAAACAACTGATGCATACTCAAGGCCTGGACGCACTAAAGAAATGTATAATAAGTTTCTCATGCCAGCATTTCTTAGGTTTAAATATATGCAGACAGATCCAAGAAGGCACACGACATGGCCTACGCCACAGCAAAAGAAAATAACATAGATTTAATTGTAACCAGTGAGCCAAATAAGATCACAAACCAGAGGCTGGATAGCAGATGAAAACAAAGACGTCGCAGTATATTTTATAAATTCTAATATAAAAGTTAGTAAAATAAGAAGTAAAAAAGGAATAGTTTCAATTAGTATAAACACTTTTGACATCCATGGATGTTATATTTCTCCAAATATAAACATCCAAACTTTTGAAGATTATATTAATACTCTTAGGGGAACGATAAGAGAAGGAGATCGTAAATCACTTGTACTGGGGGATTTTAATTCCAAATCCTATGAATGGGGGGCACCAGTCATAGACCGCAGAGGAGAAATAATGTTAGAGATAATAGCGGAAGCAGATCTTATAGTACATAATACTGGCGGCAAACCAACTTTTGAAAGACGCGGCCAAAAATCATACATAGATTTGGCATTGGCAGATACTGGATAACGAACCGTCGACACCGCATAAACATAGAGTCTTTGAAATAATAGATGCTACTCCGAAAAACACCGAGATGAAGGGAAAGGTATTTATAAACAGTGATAAATTTCAAAGAGAAATCAAAGAGGAAATAAAAAGAACAAGAGAAAACGAAATGACGGCAGAGATTCTAACTAGTATTATTAAAAAGTGCTATAATGCAGCAAAAGTTGGTAAACCCAAGAAATATAGCGCTCCGTACTGGTGGAATAACGAGATAAGTAAACAAAGAGAGAAATGTATCAAAAGCCGAAGAACATATACACGGAACACAAGAACAGAGGCTGGCAATGAGACCCTACGAAGGTTATGGGAAGAATATAAAAAAGAAAAGAAAGAATTAGGAAGAATAATAATAAAGGAGAAAAGCCTACACTGGGAAAAACTTTTAGACGATCTAAACACACACACACAAGAAGTCCCGCCCTTCGAAAAAGAAGAAATTAGGAAAGCATGTGATAAACTCAAACCAGGAAAAGCACCAAGCCCTGATGGAATTCCACCCGAGGCAATCAATGAAACAGTAGATATAGCACCCGAAATAATCCAAAAAGTTATGAAGGAACTGCTGATGCAACAGACCTTCCCAGAATCATGGAAAATTTCCAAACTCGTTCTTATACATAAGGCGGGAAAATCATATGATGCTCCAAGTAGATATAGGCCTCTTTGTCTTACAGACACTCTTGCAAAACTGTACGAACATCTTATCAAGGAGAGACTTGAAAGAAAAATCATTGAAAGAGAAGGCTTATCACCTAACCAATACGGTTTCCGCCAAGGGAAGTCTACTATAGGTGCGGTAAAAACGGTAATAGACATAGGAAAAGAAACAAAAATTCTTGGAGAAGGCGAAAAATGGTGTGCATTTATAACACTAGATGTTAAAAATGCATTTAACTCAGCCTCTTGGCAAATTATATTGGAAAGGCTTGGCGAACTGAGAGTACCCCAATACTTGAGAAACGGTGTTAGAGACTATCTAAACGATAGAGCGATACTATGTGGCAAAGAAACACTAAATGTCTCGGCTGGAATACCACAAGGGTCAATCCTTGGGCCATTGCTATGGAATATGTATTATGATTCAGTTCTAAAACTTAGACTAGAAGAAGGAGTTACAGCCACGGGTTACGCAGATGATCTAGGTCTTACAATTACCGCAAGGAATAAAACCGACTTAACAGAAAAAGCAAACGACGCACTCAAAAAAAATAGGATTTGAAAGAAAAAACTGAATCAGTCATACTCTGTGGAAAAAGAGACCTTAAAGATGTAAAGTTCAATTTTAATGGAACTGAAATTGTTCCTAAAAAGGCAATTAGATATTTAGGAATAATGATTGGAGAGAGTATGTCATTTGGAGAGCATGTTAAAAGACTAATACAAAAAGCATCAGAAAAAACTACCAATATCAATATATTAATGACAAATAAGAAGGGACCATCAACTGCAAAAAGAAAGCTGCTCTATGGTGTAATACAATCCACCTTGCTATATGGTACACCCATTTGGGGAGAAGTGGTAAAAAGAGACAAATACAAAAACATCCTAATTAAAGTGCAAAGGAAAGCGATACTAAGAGTAGCAAATATCTACCGCACTGTATCAAATGAAGCCCTACAGGTCATAGCAGGAACACCGCCTATTGACCTTGTATTAGAAGAAAGATTATTTTTAGAAAGAAACGGCAACACAGAAAAACAGAAAGAGAGAGCTAAAAAGGTTACACTTGAAAAATGGCAAGAAAGGTGGGAAAAATATACCGGAAAAGCTATTTGGACAAAGAGACTAATACCAAGAATGAAATGTAAACATAGATATGTCAATTATCAAATAACGCAGATTTTAACAAATCATGGGTGCTTCAAAGTATACACAAAACGCATAGGAAAAACAATAAGCGATAGATGTATGTACTGTGATTCATTGCCCAAATTTTAGAGAAAAACGAAACATTATGGTAGAAGCCTTGCATATAGACCAAGGAAACGTTCTACCAGAACAAATCATAAATGAGATGCTAAAAAACAAAGATAATTGGAAGGTAGGTAACCAATTTATCAATGAAATAATGGATAATAAAAGTAAAGATGAATACTCAATAATACTAGAGTAAAATAGAAATTGATTGATACCAAACGACTTAATAGTATTGAAGTATTGCTAGAAGTCTTCAAAAGAAGTTTTAGTCAGTAATGAGAGTAAAGGAGCACGACAAAATAAAGTAACAAAGAGAAATTAGATGATATGCACGAACTCCTAATCGCCAGAGCGGAAGGGAGATGTAGTGACTACACAGAAAGACTGCTGTGCCACCTGATGTAATGTTTAGAAAACGGTTCCGGGGGCACATGCATTTCAAAGGGACCACTTGTTTTCAGTGCTTGCACTGACTACGCCCTTAACAAAAAAAAAAGCACATACAAGATTTATTTCTTTGTGCTATGAAAATATCAAATGTATTTTAAACCTAATTAGTAACTAGTTTTGTTAAAAGTTGTAAACTGATTTTATTTAATAAATACTTGAATACTTGAATAAGAAAGGTTTAAATAATGCCCTTTAAATGTTAACTTATTATCGAGAAGTATTCCTAAATCTCGTATCTCATCAACTCTACTCAAAGAAGTACCTGACAATAAATAATCAAACACGATGGGATATTTTCCACGATAGAAGCTTATGGCATAACATTTGCTTAAATTCAGCCTTAATTGGTTTCTGGCAGCCCAATCATTAAAGTTGTTTAAATTAGCCTGAAGTAAGAAACAATCATATAAGCACTTGATAAGTTTAAACAACTTAACATCATCAGCAAAGGATAACAGGTCAGAATTAAGAACATAGTTATACAGATCATTTACAAATAAATTGAATAAAACAGGGCCGCAATGGGACCCTTGCGGGACCCCAGATGTAAAAGAAATAGGATTTGAAAGAATATTATTAATCTTTACACATTGACTACGATCAGATAAAAAACTTTTCAACCAACACAAGCAGTTCTCACCCAAACCAATGACCCTCAATTTGCCCAGGAGGATTGCATGATTAACCTGATCAAAAGTCTTTGAAAAGTCCGTATAAATACTGTCGACTTGATGTTGTCCTTCAAAGGCTTTCAAGATTTTATGCTGATAGGTTAGCAGATTTGTTGTAGTAGATCGGCCCCTACAAAAACCGCTCTGTTTTGTACTAATAATGTGCTTTGAAGCCCAAGAAATCTGAGCAGCAATTAAACGATCCAACAATTTTGGAATATCTGTTTACAGATACCCCTATAGTTTGAAATGATATTTTTAGGACCAGATTTATGAATTGGAATAATATATAAGTTTTTCCAATAGCTAGGTGATTGGGTGAAAATGTATCAAATTGTGGATTAAAATTGTAGTTTTCTAAAACTAATTGTACAGATTTATTATGGACACCATGAAGAATGTTTAATGGCATTTATAAACAAACTTTATTAACAAATTATGAAGTAAAATACAAGTAGTTACCTATGGAATGGCACTTCCTTACTTCTCCCGGACATATTTCCACAAACCGCACATGTTTTACGTGAATTATTCCCCATTTTTTACAGGAAAAAACATTTTACACAACAAACGTAAAACGTAAATAAGCAACAAAGATGGCCTCCACCCACACGGCAGCTATGTGTCTACATGCCAAGACACACGTCTGCGCCTTTGAAAATTCGCTTCCGCGAATTTAAATTTGCCATTATTTCCAAAGCCAGCTATGAGGGCTTCACTTTTCAATTCTTTGCACCTGTATTTATGCTATAACGTATTTGCTTGCAACATAGGCCATTTTTTTTTCATTTTAGCAATGACATTATATTCACACAAAACTTTTAAAAAAATAACATATTGGTTTGAAAATGGTAGCCGTATTTAAACCTGAAAACAAGATATCTGAGATATGTCTGTAATAAATGCCAAAATGGCGCTAAAGTTATTACACTGTAGTAGTTTCTCATCCGAGGATTCAGACGAGGACCCTTCACATCTATAATAGAGAATACTATAAGTATATTGTTGTAGCGGCTTGCGTGTTACATAACTTTTTCATTCGTCAAATGAGCCACAATAGACCCATTGGTGGTCCCAGTGGAGTGGCTGCAGGGCCCACTCACATATGAATCATCATCATTGGCCAAAATGAATTTGAGTTTGAGCAGAATCTCATTTTTAAACTAGGTACCTCAAGGGCTATCAGAATTTCTTAAAGGTGGATAACGATGGTAAAAAATCAAAAAAAAGTTGGGTTATGTCCCATTCTTCTCTTGTCACTTGTGGGCGTGATGCCATCGGGTTTTTATTTTAATAGATGACTTCATCTGATGCAATCAAAAATAATGTTAGATTGATGACATATGTCAGCTGTCAACCAACTGGTGGCACCGAAAATCCACCGATGGACAAAAATAGATGGAAAAAAAAACTTCCCCAATCTGACATTATTTCTGATTGCATCAGATGAAATCATCAGTTAAAATAAAAATTTGATGGCATCACGCCCACAAGTGACAAGAGAGAAAAGGGACATAACCCAACTTTTTTTTGATTTTTCACCATCGTTTTTCACCTTCACCTTTTCCCAGAAAACCATGTCTGACAAAGAAGAAATTCTGATAGCCCCTTATATGAATTCTACCTGAATTCTTTAAGTTTTATTGGGCAACTTTCAAAGATTTCTCATTATTTGGTTTATTGTTCCATTCTCATCTATTTCGGCAATATCTCCTTCAAAGAGTTGATCATTGTCAAGAATTTCGTCTAATAAGCTCATTCCCTCTTGTTTTTCTTCAATAAACTCAAATTCATCTTGACGACTGACAAAATTATGTAACACGCCAGCCGCTACAACAATATACTTATAATATTCTCTATTATAGATGTTTCTCGTCTGAATGATGAGGAACTACTACCCTACAATAGCTTTAGCGCAATTTTGGCCGCAGCCCTATTTTATTGCAGCCATGCAGTTTTTTAACTCGATTCTCAATGAAAAAAATGTGAGTTTCTATGCTCCATCAAAACCTTCCACCGACTTCCAGACCCAATTGAATTTGATAGTATCGGAAATTCATCAGAAAAATATAGTTGATGAACTTTATTGATGGATGGTAGATTACACCGGCATAATTTAAGAACTTGATTGACGGCAACGGAGATTCATCTAAAAAATTTAAGAACCTGACTGTTGCCACCGGTTGCTGAAAAAAATTCAATTGTTTTGGTAGAGTTTTGCTGAAGAAGGATTCTAATATATATTTCGCTTTTTACCATATTTGGTAATGCATCTACAAAGACAGTTTTAATTTATTTATGCATTATTTAGCTTTGAAAACTTGTATGTATATTTTTTTTTATCGATGATGGACTATTTCTATAGTTTGTCGAACTTTAAACCATCTCTTAAAGGTGGTATGTACTACAATTTGAGACTATTTTTAACGGGAATCCTATGAGTGCCCGGACTAAATTTCCAAAAAATAACATATCGTTACTAAATGTTTATTAGGTATTGCTTTATTTTTATAGTTAATTTGTTAATTTTTGTGAGATCAAACTCACTGAGATATGCTTACTATGCTATTGCACTTTAGCTTGAACCAAATCTTTGCAGTTATTTGACCTATAAGTATTAATAAAATACATTTAAACTGGTAGGGCTCAAGTCTAGATTTAGTACGTCTCATTGCTAAGTTTTAAGATCTTAGTAAATACTAATGGTAGGCTTTTTAGGTCATTCGTATGAATGAATCGATTTAAAATACTATCAGTCATGTAGATACTCTCGGGAAAACCAGGATCGGTTCGGTTCGGTTCGATCAGATAAAAAACGGCAACACCGAGCAGTGCTCGTTCTAAGCATATACGTAATATTTCTAAGCTTGTATAAGTATACAGTGTGTTTCATAAGTCCAATAAACATACAATTTTATAAGAGAACTGATGATTAAAAAAACTAAGATTACGAACAGGTTGTCCTCAAAATCAGCATTAGAATAATTTATATATTTTTAAATGGAATCTCTCTATTTAACCTTCTTCAATCCATCTTTGGACATAGGCGTCCCTCAATATCTTCCACTCTTCTCTGTTAAATGGAATACTATATAATATTTTATTTATAATATATTTTTGTTTGGTTGTATTTTCCTTAAGCGAGAGAAAGATACGATCGCTGCGTTTAAAAAGTCCGTTTATGTTTTGTAAAGCAGCAAAAGCCAGAAAATGATCACTTAGCAACATTTGCCGATGACACTGGTTTAATTTAAGGTAGAAAAATGTATTGAATAATTGAAACTTCAGGATGCAGTCAGACCTTTGCTTAAACCACACACAACGCTTGACTGCCGCTCTCCGCCAGTGTTGCCAGATGCTCAGTAGAAAATTATCGAATCAACCGCTTAAAATTATCATATATTATCGTATAAGTTATCGTTTTTTGGCGGAAATTATCGTATTAATTCACTTTTAGATATAACAAACGCAATACTAAAAGTTTTAAAAATCATAAAAATTTTATATTTATTAAAATATAATTTAAAAAAAATCAAAATAGTATTTTATGTACACCAAGGGATAAACAACAACTTGACGAGGGTGATTACCTCGCACCTCAAAGGAAAAAGACATTTTTATCTGTACTGATAACAATGTACACTTTTTTAATTGCCTCTTATACTTCCCACATTTGAAAAATTTAAAGAAATGTGTTTCTATAAAATATTATGAGCTTTCAGGACTAGACTAGGCAATTTTAAGAGGATATTTAAGTGGACAATGCGATTGTAGGTACATAACAGACCTGTGAATAACAAAATAAGATTGGCAACTATCTATAATAGCGTGTCAAAAAAGTTACTAATTGCAATTTGTTATGTAAAACTCTTCCTCTAAAGAATTCGCATGCCTCGCTGCACAGCCAAACAAGCATGCGTATGTGTACGTGCCACAAAGGCTCGACTAACAGCTTTTGATTGCGCGACGCAATGTCCCGCGGCATGCGACGCCATCCGACTTCAATACTTCAAACGAACAATTAGTTGAATATGGACGGCATTTTTTCGTCTCTTCGTGGAAAAACTCTTGCTTTTTGACAAATCAGGAATAAAAACTTACAAAACTTAAAAATAGGCAAATTATCATACAAAAGGCTATTATCGTAGACCTGGTATCGTACATTGGTTCGGTTCGGTTATCGTACAAACTCGATAATTATCGTACATCTGGGAACGCTGCGCTCCGCGAGTCGTGAATTTCAAAGCGACGATAGTCCCCGCCCCACTTATTCATCTTCTCCGATCTTTGCCGACTTGCTCAAGTTACTTTCTAGATGAAAATATTGCATTCTGAATGATATCATGGAAAAAATTTTTCTCAAGTTTATTGAACAAAAGAAAATGCACAAGCATAAAAACTATCATATGATATGTTGTACAAAAAGAACTGCTCTACAATTTTGCTTTCATACATTTTTTGCTGACGCTAATACTTTTCGAGATAATCAACGCGAAAAATAGGCGCAAGGCTCATTTTTTGTTAGCGCTGAAAACTATGTGGTTATTTATAAGCGTTAGGTGAAAGATACGCAAAAAGAATATAATGACAATTTTTGTGGAAAATTTACTGGAGAATCTAAAAATTCCTATAACCGTTTCTCGTCAGAGTTACAGTTTACGTGCAAAACGCAAAAGCCGTCATGGTCACCTTTGTGGGTGGTTTTTTGGGCAAAAGGGGATGAAGTTCCCCCGGGAGGGGGGGACTCTTCGGATCTAAATTCGGGCTTTTACTGAGCGTTCACAACCAAAATTTTAAAACTTAATACATTTTTTTCTTCTAAAATGTCTAATTTGTCTATATTAAATTGGACTAAATGAGATAATAACTTGATGATGATTATTATCAAACGATATTTTTCATCTTGTTATAATTTCAATAGTTTCTTAGCCGTTAGGTGGAAATTGCTTAGGAAGTATATAAATTTACCCAGAACCTAATCTTTACTACATTGTTTACAAAGCAGTGTTATTTTCTATGACTTATAACAGTCGAACCAAGTGTGAGCCCCACCTTTTTCCTTTAAAAGTAAACTTTACCGGCATAAAGCTTAAACTAGAGATAAATATTACTTTCCTCACGAGTATACGAAGGCTGTCTTTTATAATTTGCATACAGGAACCTAAAGGGCAGAACTGATCGAATGTCGTTAGGGTCACTGCATCCTGGAAGCCTGGCGTCTCCAGCCTTCTAGGATGCAGTAACCCTAAATGTCGTTACTAAAACTGAACCTCAATTTTTACTCAACCTAAATTAAAAACTTCAGTGCGATACATACAGTGTGGAAAACAGCCAAATGGAATAAATTCGATAACGAATAAGTGAGGGCGTGTTGGGAAAAACGCTTGGACACGTCGATTTGTATTTTTCAATGCGCATTTTTTTCAAAAATACAAAATTATATAGGACAGTGGTCAATACCAACTTTCTTATTTTAAATACAACATGTTATTTATTTTTTGGATTCTTCAGAAAATTCTAGACATGATTCATGTACAATGTCCTATACCTAAGCCTAACCATTTTTGAAATATTGACAGTTCAAAAATGACAATTTCTAATTTTGAGGCGGAATATTTCGAAAACGGTTAGGACTATGGAAAAACGGCTCTCATGTCCCTATCCTTATTTTTAATTATTTATCGATTGACATCAACCACGATCACTTCCGATTTTAACGGAAAATCGGAAATTCCGGTTAAACCGCAAGTTTTCATGTTTGGTGTCAATCGATAGATAATTAAAAATGAGGATAGTGACATGTAAGCTGTTTTTCCATGGTTCTAACCGTTTTCGAAATATTCCGCCTCAAAATTTTAAATTGTCGTTTTTGAACTGTCAATATTTCAAAAATGGTTAGGCTTAGGTATAGGACATTGTACATGAATTATGTCTAGAATTTTCTGAAGAATCCAAAAAATAAATAATATACAGGGGTTGCATTTAAAATAAGAAAGTTGGTACCTATTGGCCACTGTCACATGACACACCCTATATAAATTTTTATTTTTGAAAAAAATGCACCTTGAAAAATACGAATCGACGTGTCCAAGCGTTTTTCCCAACACGTTCTCATTTATTCGTTATCGAATTTATTCCATTTGGCTGTACCACACTGTATAGTTTTATAGCTATAGCGAATTTTTTAAGTTAAGAAATCAGTCGAAAAATTTAATTAAACCGAGAAAATTTTTGGGCTATAATTTTTTACAAGTTTCGAAGGAAATTATCTCAACAAGAAAGCCTTGCGGTGTTGATTTCTGTTTTCGGTAATGAAGCACCATATCAGTCGACAGTTTCTCGTTGGTATATAGAATTCAGGCGTGGACGGATTAGCCTGAGCGACAATCCAGGCCAGGTGCACCAAAACACCAGGAAATCATCGAGATTGAGACTTTATTGGGGATTTCAATGACCTCAATTCCAAAAATTTTGCATTAAGAATTAGGGGAAAGAAAATTAGTTTCTCGCTGGATACCGCATCTGTTAACCGAACAACAGAAAGAAGCTGGGGTGAACTGGAAATCTATAAGTTTCTGCTGAAAATGATAATTTAAAGTTTTATGAAACTTCAAAATTTACATATCATTAGGTAAAGTACGATGTTATTTTAGTCCGAACTTATCTAGCTTACCAATGAGTGGCTACTGCTCGGTCTCAATATTTCTTAGGCTTTCTAGATCACTAACCCCTATATTGTTTGGTTCTGACTATAATGTAACCACTTTACTGCAACTTTTTTACGTGTCTTTATTTCGTTGTCAGATTTGCCTTCCAAACTTACTTCTGGGAGCAAGAATTAAATACTTCTTGGTTTTTACCATTTTACAAAGCACAAGATGAAATAGTACTAATGCTTACAACAAACCACGAAGTAAAACTAAGTAATTCCCGGTGATTCCCCTAAATCTTACCATTTGACGAAATGCAGAAGATGAACGCCTCTTTTCCGTTTTCATACGATCGAGACTCGTTACTGTTTATACTGCTGGATATATAATGTATTAATCTTCACTGTTCACACTACTGGGAGGTTCACACAAGCGTCTGTTCACACCAGCGCGAGTCTGCTGTATTTGTTTGCCAAAAGTCATCGCTGAGGATCGAAAAACGAACCCCGAACAACGAATCATCCTCCACCAAGACAATGCAAGTTCGCACAAAGCACAAAAAACATTGAATTTTTAACCCAACAAAACGTCGAGTTGTTGGATCATCCCCCAGTCCCGACCTAAGTACCAACGATTTCTATATTTTGAAGAATGGACTGCATGGTCAAAGATTTCAGTCGACAGAGGAAGCAGTCAACGCCTTTAAGAATGCAATTTTGACAGTACCAACAAACGAGTGGAATTACAGCATTGACAACTGGTTTGAGCGCCTGCAAGAGTGAATTAGTTTTCGTGGAGAATACGTCGAGAAACAATAAAGTCTTTAAAAGTTATCTATTCATTCTTTATTTATTTTAGCTGTATATGCAAAACTTAAAAGATAAAAATTGTATGAGTCACTTAAAGTTGATACGCACTTTCCAACACGTTGTCGTTGGTGTAACCGGGAAATGCTGTAATCTTATTGGTCAGGTTAAGTCACTTGAGTGAGTGCGGTAAAGCACGAATACGGACGAAAGACACTTTGCGCACGTGCATAATAATTCAAATGTTTAAATAGCTTAAATTTAAAAAAAACAAAATAATATCCTTAAATTTTAAAATTATTTGGTTTATAATTTCGGTAATTATGCAAAACAAAATAGAAACAATATGTTGCTGTAGCTTCTAGGCTTTGACCACCAAGAGAAGTTACGACTAACCCATTTAGCAAATTATTTTCTAAAAAGTAAACTTTACCAACATAAAACTAGCGATAATTTTTATGATTTTGGTGTTTGCTTGGTATATTTCCCAATCCAAAGTTTATACCTATTACGATACCTAAGAAAATTTACTCACAGTTACATAAAGGTGCGTACTCATCACCAAACAACCAAGAGTACGTGTCTTCGGGCCAAATTTTATAGCGGGATTGTCGGTAAAAACAATTTGTTCAAAGAGTTTTGGGTTCGCCGAATCATCATTGTAAATAAACTAATCTGTAAAGTGTTCGATACATTATTATACATATCTGGGAATGTTTTAAAACTATTTATTAACAGCTATTTTAATCAGCCAAACTGGCTAACTGGTAGCTCTAGACGCTTATTCTTGATTGCTTGTGAGATGGCGTGAGGTGGGCATTCACCAAATCTCAACACGCATATTCTTTATAGCCGGTGATGCGAGGTGTCACTTTCACTGATAAACTTAAGTTTACCACTTTTTTCCACTGGGAAATGAATCTATGGGAGGTGTTGTAGTGTGCATAACCTTACTGTTGACTGTTAATTTTGTTTTTCTCGCTTTTTTTGAAGTGTGGAGATCCTTAGCATTCATTTTATACCTATTTTTATTAAAAAATTAAAAGTATCAAAAGACTGTCGAAACTAAACTAACAATCAAAAGTAAGGTTAGAGCCGGTTCATTTCCCTGTGGATGAAGGAAGATAGTAAACTTAAAATTTCGCGCACCTCACCTCACAGGCCGTCAAGAATAAAAGCTGGTCGTGCCTGAACCACAACAACAAATAAAACATACAATGGGTCATTTTCTCACATTTCTCCCACCATGCAAACTAAAATTCTTGAAGGCAACTTAGATTCTTCACTTTAAATTCTAAAAGTTTTTTACTTTTTTCAGCCCGTCTTACTTTACTATGTCTGAAACCCTGAGCACCACAATTTAATTTTTCATTCCCAAAATTCATTATCGTTATGAGGGCAGCGCGTTTATTTATCTTTAGTTTTTCTTGTTTTATGTTTTTTTAATTTTTTGATCTTCTATCTCTTCTCACTAATACTTTTAATATATTTTTTCTCAGTTAGATTTAACTGCAATATTATATAGTTATAGTCTTGTTATTACAGACTTTTAATGACGTCATTTTTGCCATATTTTTCTTTAACTTACAGCAGAAAAAAAAAGTTATTTTGACCTTTACATTTTTACGTAAAATATATTTTTAATGACACTCTCCATGACATATTTGTCAGATTTGTTTTTTAAATTGTGTTTGTAAAAAATGGTAAAAATGTCGTGATACAACGAGCCAGCTAGCTCATTGTTTTAAATTTATTACCTTTTTTTAAACTGGAGAAGGAATACGTCACGAATAGAATGCCCATTCATGTTGAAAATGTGATCAATGCAATGAAATTAAGCCCTACAAAAATTTGCAACATCAGGAAAATTGGAATAAAATCTGATAACGCTGACGTTAAGTAAATATATATAACGTCATTACAAGTGTGTAATAATAAGACTATCATCTTCTCTATCTTTACTTCCTATAGTCTTCCTTTGTAAACTACTTGATTCTACAGATTTAACTTTTTCTTCGTCACTTAATTTTGAGTCAAGTCTAATGAGATCTTGGCGTGGATTAGTTTTTTCTAGCTCTATGGGAGCTTTGATTTACAAGACGCTTATTCCTTAAAATCTACTTTTCTTGACAATTCGCCTGTTTTATTTTCTTGTTGACAGTGATACAGTTCATATCATTATTTTTGAGACAAATTTTTACTAATTTTTTTCGTTGGCCTATGCTATCTGTATAAACAATAAAGTCTTTAAAAGTTATCTATTGTTTTATTCCAGCTGTATATGAAGTCCATTCATGATTTTCGGTTCTCCGATTTCTATACTTCTGTATAGAAATCGTTGCGACTTAGGTCGGGACTGTAGGAAGATGGTCCAACAATTCGACGTTTGGTTGGGTTAAAAATTCAATGGTATTTTGTGCTTTGTGCGAACTTGCATTGTGTTGGTGGAGGATGACTCAGTAACAGTCCTTTGATCTTCCAGAGGAATTGTTGATACATGACCTGCCTTTGAGACAAATGTCGCGACCATCTTTTTGAATACACTTTGAGAACGGATGACTTTTGTTGGCTTTTGTTTATCTTGGAACACCCAAACAGACGACTGAAGTTTATTTTTTCTTAATGCAAATTTTTTTCAATCGAGGTCTTTGAAATTTCCAATGAAGCCCCAATCTCGCGATATGTTACATATCGATCTTCTGTGATGAGCATGCTTCAGCATCGATGTTTTCCTGAGTGACAGCGGTTTTTGTGCACGTGGCCTTGGATTGGCCTAATCCGTCCACAGTTGAATTATCCATACCTACGAGAAACTGTCGACGGATGTGGTGCTTCATCTACCTTGTTGTAAAAAATTATAGCCCGTAAATTAATGTTCTCGGTTTAATTCCGTTTGTCGACTGATTTGGTAACTTAAAAAATTCACTATAGCTATAAAACTGTATGTATCGCACTAACCTTTTGAATTTAGGTTAGGTATAGATTGAGGTTAAGTTTTAGTAGCGACATTCGATCAGTGTCGCCCTCTATATTTCTATATGCAAAATATAAAATACAGCCCTCGTATTCCGAAGTATTTTTCTTGAAGAAAATCCCAGACGTCTTGCAAAGCCATTATATAAAAAAATGTTTCAAGCAAAAATTTAATTTTCAAGTGAATGCAGGTCCTAGCGGGTAGGGGTCGAAGTAGGATATGTAACCGTTTACCCGCCATAATCATGCGCGACATGCGCAGTGGCTTGGAACCCGCGTCTCATAGCGCGCTTAACGCTTTTTAAACTTTTTATGCATTCGACCTTTCGAAGTTAGCGCGACTGTCGACTGTTTATTAAGGGTACCCTTTTTGATAAATTTTTTTAAAAAGCGCGCTTTTTTAACTTCATTATTTCACAAAGTAGTGGTGTTGTTTTTCGAACTTTGAAGTGAAATAGTTTTGGGATATTTGTCTCGTAAGTTTTACTTTGTCTTTTTTAGATTTTACGTTTCTAAGCGGAATTTCGCAATGTTTTAAAGGACCGATAAAGTTATATGTCATTTCAAAGCACAATAAAAATAATTTAGGTGCACACTGAAAGTTTTTTGAAGGGTTGGGCTTTCTACTTTCAAAAACTAATATTCAGTTTCTCATTTAAAAATTAATCAAATCATGTTTAATGCTGGGTTTCTACAGATAAAAATAAATATTAAAATAAAAATATTAAAATAAAAATAAAAGTTAACGTGGGAAACTATGTAGGTGTTTATACTAAGGACACTCATCGTAAAGACAAGCCTTATGGAAAGCGAAGCCTGACATTGAGGTTCTATTTTTACCTAAACTATACAAATTTATGTATTTAGAAATAAAGTTATGCTGCAGCAAAATAGCTTGAAACTCTATTATTATTAAATAGATCTTTAGACTATGTTAAAACCACGTTTTTAAAATAAGAAAACATGTCAAGAATTATAACCCAAGAATACAAAATCAAAGTCAGGCTTCGCTACCTGTAAAGCTTGCTTTACGATGAGTGACCTTAGTTTATACAGAAAAAGATAAAATACAAATAAAAATAAAAAGTTGGCTAAAACCTTTTGTTTATTTTTATCAGTGCGCATGGGCAACATCGCGTCACATAACCTCTTTTGGGTTGTATTGGTGTAAAATTTTTTGTTTTGTTTTTATTTTTAGTACTATTTTAAGCATTCTGACTTTATAAATCTAATGGTTTAACCAAAAATACTTTTACAGCATTGTTTTTACAAAAACAGTGTTAAAAAATTATTTTAATTAAAATTTTTATTTGGCTGTATAAACAGCTAAATATTTTTATTTTTATATCTCTTTTTATTTTTATCTGTATAAACCCAGCAACAGAGCGCTCCATAAAGTACAATTAATATGTATTACAAATTTGGACTCACAACAATTACCTAATACAGAAAAAATCATAAATTGATTAGAGCACCATAAAAAACTTAAAATTTTGATAAAATTTTAAGAAATTTTTGTTTTGCAGGACAGCTTGCTATTTTTTCTGAACATTTTATAAAAATTAGGCGGTTTACTGTAAATCATCAAATCATAAATTATTAGATGAAAAAAGTAGGTAACAGTAAAGATTTTTTTTTTCTGTGGCTTAAAAAATGTGTTTGGATGCAAATGGAAACATTGCATGTTCTGTTTAGTCAGTCCGAAGCTCCAAAGATTTCTGCGCCCGCGCACTCTGCTAGGAATCACTTTTTAATAAAAATTTTCGCAGAGGAACAAGTCTCGGCAAACTAAATCTATTTACAAAAAGTCAGCCTGTTTCTCATCACTTCAAAAATAGACCGGTGGACTGCGTGGACTATAAAAGCAAATCATTGTTTTTAGCCTTATTTTACGAAACAATTAGCTCACACATATACTATACTATAGTAGTGTGGGCTATGGTGATCCTAATTTTTTCGAGAAAAAAAAAGTTGCTCCGATTTCAAAAATTTATATATCTTTGCGTTTCAGATGATTTGAACCGAAACTTTTTGTTGCGCCGTCTGTCTGTCTGTCGGTCTGTCTGTCTGTCTGTATGTCTGTCTGTAACGACCAACGCGCATAACTCAAAAACGGCTTGGCCGATTTTAATGAAACTTGGTACCTAGGCTGGGTCTTGGGTCGAGATGGTCCCATTTAAAAATGAACAAAATCCACCGAACACAAGCCAAATAAAAGGGTGGGGGACGATTTCAAAAATTAGAGTTTACGTGAAAATATGGCGTGTGTGATATCAAACGAAAGGTAATTGAGTCCGAAGTTAAACAAAATACATTTTAGTTTTTGTTTTTTTAAGGGTGGGGGTAGATTTTAAAAATTTGAGTTTAAGTCAAAACATGGCTTGTGTGGTATCAAACAAAAGGTAATTTAGTCTGACGTTGAATAAGATATATTTCAGGTTTTAGTTTTATTAGCTCGCACGTACACTATAACTATAGTAACTAGTGTGAGCTTAGGGGCCCATATATTGGCAGAGTATTTTTTTAATGTTAGAAATGTTGATATTTTATCACTTTTAATACAAGCCGAACAAAAAATCTATAAAATTAACAATAAAAAATTGCCACTACCATAACGAAAGGGCTCCGTAGTTTACGGCAAAGGTAGTGGTTAATTACCACTACGAAATGACATTTCGCTAGTGCATAGACTGGGTCCTTACCACTATCACAACAAATGTGAAATAAGTCTATACCTACCTAGCCCATTGAAAACAGTTTTTTGTAAATATCTCAGAAACGAAAGCTCCTACGAAGTTTTTCGTTATAATTCGAATTATTGAGAAAAATGTGTTTTCGTATATAAGGCTGGAGGCGCTGGAGGTAGTTGAGTATACAAAATATGAGGACCGCAGTTTGACAATGGATTCTAGCTGACAATAGATCACAGATTAAAGATCTGGATTTTGCCAAGCCAGGTTTTGGTCCAATTTTTTTTTATCTCCCCACCTCTTATTGTCGTGTTCGAAACTAAGTTGACCTCTAAAGCCAAAATTACAGAGAAATAAATCAAAAATATTATATTAGTTTTTTAAATTTTAGCTGCAAAACCCTCAAAAACCCCCCAGAACCTTAAAATTTTCTCAAAAACTAAGCTTCTTAGGGAAAAATATGTAATTACTTTTTCAACGATATATAAGTTAGTGGGGTACGACCAATGACAAACTCTCCAGCGCCGTCCTTTTATTGAGGTAATGTAAACAAATTAAAAAAAGAAACATGTCTATTACATTTTTTACCCGATTTTCTTAAAAACTAAGCTCTTTATCAAAAATTGTGCTCCATAGTCGATTGTAGACAAAAATTAAATTTTCTTTTAAACGTTTATTTATGATTGCCAAATAGTTACAATAGAACCGAACCAAACCTACCTAGTTGGTAGAATCTCCTAGATTTTTTATTTTATACATTAATTTTTATCTAACCTAATTTTCTTAAAAACTAAGCTTTTTGGGGAAAAATTTATTTCAAACTTTATTGTTTGTTTCTTAATTTTTGATCTTATTAATTTTTAGTGTGGAGAAACAAAAAAAATAGTAGGTTTTTTGTAGCAATGTGGTTATAAAAGCCTAATTCAATTTAATATTTTGGATTTCCACTAAAATTATTTTCATATTGTATTTTAACTGTAGCATTGGTGTGAGTCCAAACTTTTAGCACATATTGTGGTTTATCCACTGCTCTATAATTCCAATTATTTAAAAAAAAACTATTTTTCTTCTGTTCTATATTTACTGTTTTTATCCTTTTAAAAAGGTGATTACCGCTAAAAATATTTAACCATTTTAATCCTTGTGGAAGTAGGGAGAAAATTTGATGAGACAAAATAGGTTGACAAAAAATATATTTTTACATAACAGGACTATCAAATGTAAAGTTTTGTAAATACATTTTTGACACAAACAGTTTGGGAATAATTAGAATACAAAATTAAAAAATAGGGGGTTTTTTGCAAGGATATGTTGAAGAACCCTAAATTTAATATTTCGTAAAAAAAATTCATATCTTCACATTTGAATACCTCAACCCATGACATCCAACAAAATACTCTGCTAATATATGGGCACCTAAGCTCACACTAGGTACTAAAGTTATAGTGTAAGTGTAAGCTAATATAACTATTATCAATTACCTTTCGTTTGATACCACTCAAGCCATGTTTTGACCTAAGCTCTAATTTTTTTAATTTACCCTCACCCTTTTTTTTAAACTAAAAAGTATTTTGTTTAACTCCAGACTCAATTACCTTTCGTTTGATACCACACAAGCCATACTTTCACTTAAACTCTAATTTTTGACATTTACCCCCACCCTTTTTTTAAATAAACTAAAATGTATTTTGTTTAACTGCAGACTCAATTACCTTTCGTTTGATATCACACACGCCATATTTTCACGTAAACTCCAATTTTTAAAATCTACCCCCACCCTTTTATTTAGCTTGCGTTTAGTGGATTTTGTTCAGTTTTAAATGGGACCATCTCGACTCAAGACCCAGCCTAGGTACCAAATTTCATTCAAATCGGGCAAGCGGTTTTTGAGTTATGCGCGTTGGTCGTTACAGACAGACAGACATACAGACAGACAGACAGTCGGCGCGACAAAAAAGTTTCAAAATCATCTGAAACGCAAAGATATATAAAAATTTTTGAAATCGGAGCAACTTTTTTTTTCGAGAAAAAATTAGGATCACCATAGCTCACACTACTATAGTATAGTAGTAGTGTGAGCTAAAAAATGCATGACCGAATTTTATTAAATAATTTTTATTTGATATATTGCGTTATTTTCATAATAGGTGATCCATATGATTTTCCTGAAGGCGGGCATGATTTATTTTCTATTATCGCTAATGAGATTTTAAAGGCTGCGGCTTTTCGATTCTTGAAAGACACTGCAGACCGCTGACGCTTTAAAAATGAGAGACATAGAACAAGAAGACATCGCGTGGTTTGTTTGCGTGTCTCTCATGCATGTGTGTGCGTTGCTTCGTTAACTATGGAGAAAAGTGGGATCTGAGAATCAGCAAATTTGTCGAAAAACGACTTTTTTAACTAGCAATTGTTTAGTTTTTCCAGAAAGCAGTAAATGTTTTATTGAATATTTACAACAAATAAAGTAAATAACTGCTTTTTAGGTTAAGTTTGGGCGCCAAATATAAAATAATTTAAGACTAATTGGTACGAAAAAAAACACTTTTGTTTTTTTTACCCAACTGCAGCACGGCGAAGGAAGGGTAATGTTTATCGATTGTTGTATGTATTTAAATATGTATGTTTGTGTCACGCTAAACGGCTGAACCGATTTTGACAAAAAAGGTGTCGCTGAATTGCTACTGATCCCGAAGGTGCTATACTCTATATTTTTTTAAACATGAATTAACATAGCGGTCTTCAGACGCCATTTTGTCATATGATGTAGGCTTTAAGGCATACAAATTATCTAAATTTCAGACGATTTTATTGAAATTCCTTTGATTACCCATTGCAAATGTCCTCTAATTTGTTGTAGATACTTTGTAGTCCTCCCTGCTCCCACTCAGCTCCCCTCCTGTCATTCCGCCCACCCTATTCAAAAACCATATTCGCATAATTTTATCAAATATAGAACGATTTCAAAAATTCTTTCTGCATACGCTTTTAGATTTTTTTTCCAACATCATGTTACTAGTCCCCCCACCCCCCTCCAGCCTCTCCCTCTCTCTTCCCCGCCATCCTTATTAGTAATAGTTGTAGCTATAACTTTTACAAATATAAAGCGATTTCAAAAGTTCTTTCTGCACGCTTTAAGATTTTTTTTCGACACCATTTTACTAGTTCTCTCCTCCCTTTCTTCTCCCCCACCTTCACTCAATGGAAGGTAACACTGTTCGCGTCCGTAGAAAATCTACACGTACTTTTTGGGTAAAGCTAAATGAATTGTAAATACATAGTGCTTTTTATAAGGCTGAATAAAAATTAAACCTAAAAGTTGGAAATAAAAAAAAAATTAAATGAAAAACACACCCAACTGCTAAATTTACTTGTAACTACTAGTCGCAGTTGGGTACAAAATTACGCAGTAACCTGATTCACGAAAATACAAAACTGTATAATTTCGTAAGTGCGCTTTGGGCATCAAAACTAAAAGTTAAAGTATGTCGTACATTATAGGTATACCTGTGAATTTTGTACTCAACTGCGACTATTACTTACAAGTAAATTTAGCAGTTGGGTGTTTTTTTTATTAAAAAAAATGTTTTTTGCTAGTTATTTTTCTTTTTATATTTGGGAAAAATCATCTTGCTTTCATAATATTAGAAGTTTTAAGGGAGTTCTTTTTTAATTTTTTAACTAGTATGTCTAGTATGTGTATGCAGTAAGCGTGTAAGTGGCAAAACATTGACAATTTTTTCATAGCCTGCTTTAATTACCACTGCACACCACAGCTTGCTATGAGTATAGATGGACCATACGAAGGTGTCACATCCGTTATGGTTCAATTTAATTTTATTAGCTTTTGGGAGAAGTTGTTGTAGTGTTGTGGGATCTTGGACTATTAGGTTAAATGACTAAGTTGAATTTTTTTAATTTAAAATATAACATATTTCCTGTGTAAAGCACACACAAAGACGCTTTCTTGTTACATTTATGTAAATATTGTCAGAAAACAATGGCACGCAGTGCACCTCGTAAGCGTTTTTATTGAACTTGAAACCGCTCGCTCTCTGTTCCTCAATGTTTGACTAAGCATTTTTTCATTTTGTTTGCCAAGTCTCATTTTTGTTGGTTTCTCAAAACTGTGCCTTGTTCTGTATATACAGACTGTCTCAAATTCATTGGAATTTCAATTACCGTTGAAGATACGAAAGTGGTTAAATTAGAACAAAATTGCTTAATTTTGCCCAAGAATATGACTTTTTGAGGTTTCTTGAATTTTTGGAAAAGGGTTCAGAACTTTTTTGTTTGTAAAATTTATTTTTGCAATTGTAGGACCGCACTATACTGTGTTTCAGATCGTTATAATAAAGTCGTGCTCTAAATCACGGTACATATTATCTTTTAAAATTACGCTTAACGTAAAGCCATATAGTATACTGCGATTTAGACTACAACTGCTCTGAATAATAGTACATTATGTCATTACACGTCCAGGACCCTGAATCGATAGCCAGACGAGCATCTTTCGGTGTTTACACTAATCTATTACAATGCCGATGATGTGTGTAGACAGTGCTATTACAGACAGGGATTGGATGGATAGATGGTATTAAAGTCTATTTATTTCTACAATAAATGGTTTATTTATACAGAATTAAAAATGAGACACAAGCAACAGACATTGATGGGTATACCCGCATTATAATGTTCATTGTACGAGTATATAGAATGAAAGGTATTCATTATTTTACTTTATATGCCCTAGGTATCTTTAAATACAGCTGATAAGAAATGTACTTTACATAAAAAAGCTGGCACCAATAGGCACGGATAGCCATACATACAGCGTGCTAGTATCAATATCTAATTTGTTCTGACACAAATAAAGCAGTTAATCAAATCAATCAAAATTTGAAAATTGCGGCTTGCTAGCTACTGTGAATCCCGAGTTATCAAAAATTGGTTGGAATTCCTAACCTCAAATTTTTGTTCAATGTTTAATTTATCTTTTTACGTACTGGCCCTGATGGTTCAGTGGGCATACCTGCCAGTACAAACTCGATCCTACTATCCGTTTCTGTCTTGGGCAGAGTTTGGGCATCAATGAAGTAGGCAAAAGTTGATGATCAATACACGGCCGTGTTCGGAAGCTTTGTTAACCGGAGGGTCCCGTGTTAAACTAACTAACTAAACTTTGCACAGTCGTAGATCTTCATAGAGTTAACAACCCCTCCAAGTTTCATGGACTACCATAAAGTAGTTTCGAAATTTCAAAAAACGTCGAAATTGCCACTCTCTCACTGACTCACTCATTTATAGATCATCAAAATTCTACTGTACTTCCAGACATGCTACAAAGCTGAAATTTGGCACACTGATACAAATTGCGACCAAACCCTTGGAAAAAAAAAAACCCCAAAATTCTAATTCACTTCCCTTCTCCATACATGTAAAGTTATGTGAAAGTAACATTGCCCACTTCCAGAAACGCTAGAGAGCTGAGCTTTGGAACGCCAATAGGAACTATGAAAAAATATTTTAAAAAATTAAAAACCCTAAATTTTAATTAACTTCCCTCCTCTATAAATGTAAAGTTATGTAAAAGTAACATTCTCCACTTCCAGAAATGCTAGAGAGCTGAGCTTAGGAAGACTGATATATGAACTATGATAAAAATTATAGAAAAAAATGTAAAAACACGTAAATTTTTAATTTATTTTCCTCCTCTACGAACACTAGAGAGCTGAGCTTTAGAAGGCTGATAGGAACTATGATAAAACCATTAAAAAATATTAGAAAAAACCTCAACATTTTTAATAAGGCATTGCAAAAGTTTTGAACAATAATTCCGCATATTTTACTACTTTAAAACTTAAATATTATCCAAAACCTTTAAAAAAGGAGTGAAATCATAACAAAAACATTTCATGTAAAAAAAGCCAAGTGCGCGAAAGTTGTATTCCGTAAAAAAAATTGAGATAAAAGTAAAGCCAAGTTCTCCAATGTCAAAATGAAAGGTTCTTACTAGTTTGGAAATGTTTTTCTAAACTTCGCTATTACGGCTGCAAATGACTCTTAGGCACAGTGCTAAATTGAACATAAAGAAGTTTGGTTGGAATAGCAAAGTTTAATAAACATTTCCAAACCAGTAAGAACTTTTCATTTTGAAATTTGCATTGGAGAACTTGGCTTTACTTTTATCTCAAATTTTTTTACGGAATACAACTTTCGCGCACTTGGCTTTTTTTTACATGAAATGTTTTTGTTATGATCTATTTAGCCTTCTTCGATCCATCTGTGGACATAGGCCTTACTCAGAACTCACAGCGTATATCACTTAGTAAAAATTGAAAGTTTTTAAGAAGCTGTTTTTAAGGCTCCGGAACGAAAAAGCGACGTATAAAATAGCGGGTATTAAAATAGCGGTCTCGAAATAGCGACAATCAAAATAGCGATGTAATGAAAGAGCGACTATCAAAATGTAATTAAATAGCGATGTAACAAAATAGCGATGTCACAAAATAGCGACTGTAACAAAATAGCGATGTAACAATATAGCGACTATTAAAATAGCGATGTAACAAAATAGCGACTCAGCATATTTAAAAAAAAACTTCCCTGACTTTTCCCGGGATACTAGAGGGTGTGAACCCGAACCAAACCGAACCGAATTCTGTTCGGTTCGGTTTAGATTCACACCCACTAGGATCACGGATCACCTTTTGTTAGGTGATCCGTGCTAGGATCCCGTGAAAGAAGTCAGGGAAGTTTTCGTTTTGAGGAAAAATACTGGTTCGGTTAGGTTCAGTTCGGTTCGATTCGGATTTACACCCTATAGGATCCCGGGGAAGAAGGCATGCGCTATGATGATACATCGCTATTTTGATTGTCGCTATTTTGGTTCTCGCTATTTTGATACACCTGTATTGTGATATGTCGCTGTTTTGTTACAAACGCTATTTTGATACATCGCTATTTTGATAGTCGCTCTTCATTACATCGTTATTTTAATAGTCGCTATTTCATTACTCGCCATTTCGTACGTTGCTATTTTGTACATCGCTATTTCGTTCCGGAGCCGTTTCTTATTCCTTAAATATATTTTTTAAAGGGGTTTTGTCTTTCCAAACCTTCACTTAAATAACGCTAAATTATTTTAATTTATTATATTAAATAACGAATTCTATGGCTATTTCGCTTTTAATTCAGCGCAGTAGTACGAAAATAAGTATACCGATAACAAGTTTAGCTTCTTTTTCGTTATTTAAGGGCGATTTTACTGGTCCAAATGTCCATATTATTTTAAATAGGAAGACCCGGTTTTAGTGCTTATCTAACTACATCCAGGACCAAACCTAAATAGAAAATCCTTTTAGTTTTAACATTCTTTGGCACCTTTCTATTCATAATTTTTAAAACGAAGTAAGAAATTGAACCAGATATTACATTCACGCTTTATCTAATAACTGTATATCAAAACGAAAAGTAATAAACCAATAAACAAACGAATACTGAACCAATAACAATAACTTATTATACAGCCTTTAACAATAGCTGTTTGTACGACATGCGTAGTATATGTACGTGTGATACGCAAAATATATAGTCTTAAAATTTTAATAAATAATAAAATTATTATCAGCTAATGAGAATTGATTTTTTTTTGCTCACAGCAGATCCAGATGTTTCCTAGAATTTTATCTTGGATTGACACAGGTTTTAGATTAGTTTTTTTTATTAATATTTTCCAATGAAATGAATGATTCATCTGTTTCGAATGCTGTATAGAAGCTTTGAAAAAATAGCTCAAAATTTTTTCTACAGGTTGTCCCAGATCTAACGATATACAGAGAAAGAAAGTTTGCCAATAATATTGTTTCATAGTTTTGGGTTTTTGGGGTTGTCTTTGAAACAAGAGATTTGATTTTGTTGACTCTTTTTTAATAAAATCGTTGCTGCTGGCTGGTTTGGACCAATAGGAAACGAATTACAGCGTTGGTGCGATAATGTTCACTAGTGCAAATTATCGCTGTATTCTTTCAAAAAGCCCATTTTATTTGAACTCATTTTGAAACTTTTGTCGCTTTTTTCGTTTTCGTTTTGCTGACTATTGAGTATTGTTTGGGGTGACTGAATAAAACATCTAATTGAAACGCAAGTTGTAAGATTTTTTGAAATATAAAATATAAAACAAATGCAATATTTTCTTTAGGAAATAGTCCACAGAAAATCCCTTGTGCATAAAAAACTTTGAAAATTTTTTTAAGGGTCAAAAGTAGGAAAAAAATTCTTTTTGGGTCTTTTTTTTCAAAAAACTATATTTCTTTTATTAAATGTAGTGTTAATATTACTATCTTCTGTAATCGTTACGGGGCCTTTAGGTATATATACAAAAACCTATCTCAATTTTTTTTGTAAATTTAATAGCTGCTAAAAAAAATTAATTTCTAAAAAAATTGATAAATTTTTGCATATTGCAAAGGTTATTTAGCCTCCAAAACGCAATAAAATATTTTTTGATCATTATGAATTCGAAAATTATTTGAGATTATCAAATTTGTCATTTTTAAATTGTACAGTTTTCCCCTTTTTAAACGTGATAAATGCTATACTTGGAAACAAAAAACTTTTGACCACGCATGATTTGAACTTTTTGTCTACTTTTGACCACTACCACCCCTTAAAGTTTAGCTAAAGGCATTCTAATTAAAAAAATATTAATATAAATCATATTACTAATATTAAAGACATAATGTTGTACGCAAAACATAAAACTATTTTAATTTTAAAACTTATAATTAAATAGCATTTTTTACTGCGTTTTTACAAAATTGATATACAGCAGCGGCCAAAAGTGAACTCCCTAGAAGTCTACATACCACCTGACCCTGTACCAACTATCAAAGAAGTAGTGCAACTTCGTAATTAAAGTAACAACCTATTCACAGTAAACAACAAGTAAAGTATTGTTCATACTCGTCTTAGTCTTTTGTTTTTGATTAGTCTTTGTCCTTTGATTAGTCTTAGCTGTCCTAAACAAAATCGGGTGTTCATACTCGTCTTTTGTTTTTGATTAGTCTTAGTCATAACCCACTGAAAAAAAAAATCAATTTCAATAAAAAGGGCCCTTTTCAAAAGTCATTCTCTACACAAAACAATCTTATTTAACCTAATCTGTGCACGAAACACAGACACGAAAGAACAAAAGCGAAAAAGAAAATAAAAACAAATAAAATTTTGAGGTTAGGTTGAGATTTTCTGTTAAAAACATGATTAATGGCCGTAAATTCAAAATTTCGGCCGCGCGCTTGCGCTTTTCGGACGCCCTGTAAAAAAAGACAACAAATATCAGCTGAACTCTTAAGACAAAGACTAATCAAAAACAAAAGCAAAAACATTGTATGAACACTCCCATAAGAAACAGTGGTTTTAACTTTCTTATGACAAGACATATGACTAAACCAAGACAAAAGACTAGACAAAAGACGAGTATGAACGATCCATAAAATTAAAGAAAGAAGAATTATAAAAAAGTTTCCTTCGGCCGGGACTCGAACCCTGGATCTCTTGCTCTGTACGCAAACGCTATTTCATTAAGCTACCAAAGACGATACGATAAAGAACGAGAAATTCTCAGGGTATTAACTCGACCAAGCCATTCAACTGATTTCTATAATTCTTCTTTCCCACTTTTCATACCTTTGACAGACCATTGAGACCCTGATATGACATATGTCTTTTTACAGGTTCTCCAGCTAAAATAACCCGAGATTGGGATTTAGTTTACTACTACTACACTAAGTCGGTTTAGAACGTTTTTCTACGTTGTCCGACTTCTATTCACCACCTCCTTCGATCCTAACAATCATCTTCTTTTAGGTTTTTCTGACTCATTGATCTTTGACTGACTGTTGCCATTCCAGTTAAGGACGCTCTCTTTTTCGGCGCCCTCTTTTCTTCCATATTCTCATGGAGTTGGTAGGAATATATTTTTTTATAAAAAAAAGTTACATACGAGTTCATTGACGGGAGAAAAAAATTGCGCGTGCAACGAAACTTAACACTTGTATAGGAAAATACCACGACTTCCCCACGTCTAAGGTATATGTTACATTTATGTTAATGGTATTTTCTGCGATACAATATTTTTGATAAAGTCAGCTTTTCTGCAATTGTTTTTGATGGTGTGAAATTATAACAGAAAAAAAAATTGAGAAATGAGCAAGTTTGACATATTTTTACAATCGAAAAGTGCTTTTTGATAAATTACTGGATCAAAATTCATCACTAAAGTACTACTTGGACTCTTGATTTTAGATTTTATTTGTTTTTCACTTGTCTATTGGACTCGATTTTTACCTTCAACAATAGTGTATTCTAAATCTTTGGATTAAAATTTGTTTGTACGTTCTATTTATTCTCTTATTATAATTTTATTATAATATTTATTAACTAAAATAACAAATAAATAAACATAATACATTCTTCGCTTTCGCTTTTGTTTTCATGGAAAGGATTGTTTTTTTACCTCTGACAAAGTGTGAAGATGGCTACACAGTAGCCGAAAACGTTCCATTTCTAATAAAATCATTTGTCTGTAAAGACCAACCCGCATAACCCAAAAACTACTTGCCCGATTTTAATGAAATTTGGTACCTAGGGTGGGTTTTAGGTCGAGATGGTCCCATTTAAAAATGAATAAAAAATCCACCAAAGATAAGACGAAAAAAGGGGTAGATTTCAAAAATTCGAGTTCTGGTTACAATATACTTGTCTGGTACTATTTTAAATTTAACTGTGCATGAAGATAAAATAATACATTAAAATTTATTTTAGCTCACACTACTACTATATAAGTAGTGTGAGCTATGGTGATCCTAATTTTTTCGAGAAAAAAAAAGTTGCTCCGATTTCAAAAATTTTTATATATCTTTGCGTTTCAGATGATTTTGAAACTTTTTTGTTTTGCTGTCTGTCTGTCTGTCTGTCTGTATGTCTGTCTGTCTGTCTGTATGCCTGTCTGTAACGACCAACCCGCATAACTCAAAAACCGCTCGTCCGATTTTAATGAAATTTGGTACCTAAGTCTTGGGCCGTGATGGTTCCATTTAAAAATGAACAAAATCCACCGAACGCAAGCCAAATAAAAGGGTGGGGGTAGACTCCAAAAATTAGAGTTTTTGTGAAAATATGGCGTGTGTGGTATCAAACGAAAGGTAATTAAGTCTGGAGTTAAACAAAATTAATTTTAGTTTATTTTTAAAAAAAGGGTGGGGGTAGATGTAAAAAATTAGAGTTTAAGTGAAAATATGGCGTGTGTGATATCAAACGAAAGGTAATTGAGTCTAGAGTTAGACAAATACATTTTAATTTTTTAAAGGGGTGGGGGTAGATTTAAAAAATTTGAGTTTAAGTCAAAACATGGCTTGTGTGGTATCAAACGAAAGGTAATTAAGTCTGGAGTTGAATAAAATATATTTCAGTTTTTGATTATATTAGCTCACACTATAACTATAGTACCTAGTGTGAGCTTAGGTGCCCATAGATTGGCAGAGTATTTTTTAGTGGTGCTACACTAGGGGGGGGAATCTCCAAATGGACGCGACTCGGGTGGCGGATAGGGGGTTATTTTCGCGGACCAAAATGGGTAAAAATTACATTATACATCAATCGTGTACGCTTATGTGCCCATAAATTGGCAGAGTTTTTCTTTAGCTTTAAAATAAAATGCACCAATATAAAAACGGTCTCAAAGGTAAATAGACTGCTCCGTTCGTAATATGTATTATGTTTGTATCCCAACAGCATTCTGAAAGTTATATCTTATACAAATATTTATTTTGGAGGGCCATAATATAGTGGTTTATAAACACCAACGGCGTTTTTTGGTATAAAAGTAGATTATGGGATTTAAAACCGCCTTAAAATCGGTTAAAACGGTTTCAATAGTGTTAAAAAATTTAAAATTGTTAGTTTACATAAAATATTATTAATACTAAAAATTTTTTGGTCTCCTCAATAAAGGCCTGCACTGCTAGCTACTCAATAACGCTAGCAGTGCAGATTTTCCAAAATAGAAATAAACATTATTTTTCATATTACTTTAGATAAGTACTAAGTTACCTATAATATTTTGATTTTTGAGATATGTTGATTAAAAAAATATATGAATTGGGCATATATTTCTAAACCTACCAGGTCATTTAATTGGCCAACAACGATTTTGATCATTTTTAAAACAAATAACCTTTTTGCCTTACTAAAGGATATTGTTTGACCTTACTTGTATTCGAATAACCCAGACTACTAATTCTTTTATTTAGAGACAGTGTTGCCGCGCATATAACGTTGACAAAATGTAATGTAAATTTATATATAAAAACTGGTAGATATGTGTTGTTTGGCCACAACATTCACCAACTAACCAAAAGACATCAATGTTCTGTGAAGTGCTTAAACAAAAGACGAAGTACATGGTACACAGACCTAATCATATATTTTCCTAGCAGTTTTTCACTGGTATTGGTTTTTTAGTTTTTCCCTAGTTGTTTTCGGAACTTTTTTATTAATTTTGCCTACAGAGCACAAAACAGGCTTTGGACAGATAAATAAAGGATAAAGAAGAAAAACGCAAATAGAAATTGTGTCTCCAAAAAGTAAAAATTGGACTTCTAAATATCACATGACATCTGTCGTTCAACGTAACATTAATAAAGGATAAAGTTAGCTAATGGAGTGCGTGCAAAAGGTCCCTATTGTTATCGTAAAAAAATAGTTTTATTTTCACTCAATAATTTATTTAACGCAAAAAAGGCTTAACTAGCAAATTTTGTACCGAACCGAACCGAACTCAAAAAAGGCTTAACTAGCAAATTTTGTGGTGGTGTCCGTCTGTCTGTCTGGAACATGATAACTCCGATGGACCGATTTTTACCAAATTTGGTACAAAAAATTTTGAGGTACCCGTAAATAAGGCCATTAATTTTTGGTAGGGGTGGGGGCTGCAAGGGGTTCAAATGTTTTATAAAATCATAATTCGAGAACCACAGCAGCTGGAGAAACGCGGGTTTTAAAGGTAGAATACGAATTATATTTTCAATAAAATTTGGCATAAAGTTATGGCTTTTAATATATTAGAAAATTTGATAAAAAAAATTATTGTGTGTGCTTAAGACCACACGGCAGAAGTGTAAACTTCAACAAGGCGAAATTAATAATACTGGCCCATAACATATTTTGCAAAACGGACCGAACCGAACTCTTCTGTGTACTGGCCTTCATCTGCATCATCATATCGCTCGCTGAATGTTTCTCACAGTCACAGTACATAGCCGAGCCTGACGGCTCAGTTCAATTCACTACCCACAAAAACTGCTAAACGCGCCTAACGATAAAAGAATACGAACCACAGCGCGGTTTTCAAATTTAGATTAAGAATTACATTTTTAACTTTTATATTTTGCATATAGGAACATAGAGGGCGACACTGATCGAATGTCGCTACTAAAACTTAATCTCAATCTTTACCTAACCTAAATTCAAAACTTCAGTGCGATACGTATAGTTTTATGGCTATGAATTTTTTAAGTTAACAAATCACTCGAAAAATGGATGTAAACCGAGAACATTTTCGGGCTATAATTTTTTACAACTTTTGAAGGAAATTATCTCAACAAGAATGCCTTGATTACTATTTTCGATAATGAAGCAACGCATCAGTCGACAGTTTATCGTTGGTATTGAGAATTCAAGCGTGGACGGATTAGCCTTAGCGACGATCCAAGGCCAGGTGTACCAAAAATGACAGATCACGAGATTAAGGTTTCATTGGGGATTTCAAAGACCTCAATCCAAAAAAAAATTGCAAAGAATTACCTCTGTTTACCGAAGAACAAAAAGAAGCTAGGGTCAACTGGTCTCAGAAAACTCTAGACCGCCTTGAATTTGAAAATAAACTTCAGTCGTCTGTGTGGGTGTTTCAAGGTGAATAAAAGCCAACTAAAGTCATCCGTGCTCGAAGTGTTTCCAAAAAGATGGTTGCGACATTTGTCTCCAAAGCAGGTCATGTAGCAACAATTCCTCTTTAAGATCAAAATACTGTTACTGCCGATTGGTACATCACCAATTGTTTGCCGAAAGTCATCGCTGAGCTTCGAAAAACAAACCCCGAACGACGAATCATCCTCCACCAAGACAATGGCAAGTTCGCACAAAGCACAAGAAACCATTGAATTTTTAACCCAACAAAACGTCGAATTGTTGGACCATCCTCCATACAGTTCCGACCGTCCGAATGATTTCTGTACCTTTCCGAAAATTAAGAATGGACTGCGTGGTCAAAGATTCAGTCGCCAGAGGAAGCAGTCGAAGCCTTCAGGAATGCAATTTTGACAGTACCAATAAACGAGTGGAATTACAGTTTTGACAACTGGTTTGAGCACATGCCAAAGAAAAAGAAAAAAAAGAAAGTTTTTAAAAGTTATCTACTGTTTTATTCCAGCTGTATATGCAAAACTAAAGACAACCTTTGTAGTATTAAAGTTTGCCAGATATCCAATTTTCGAGAAAAGAAAATCGTATATATCTCAAAAGCGGTCTAGGACAACTGGGCGCCTCCAATTGAGCGCCGCGCCAACTTGGCGCCGCCAACTGGACGCCGGACCAACTCGCCGGACGACAAAAATTTTTTTTGATAAAATGTGCAGACGAAAAACAAAATATATATTATTTATACAAAAACATCTTTAAAAATCCTTTTGAAGTTTGATTTTGTTAAGTAAAGTTAAATCCATTAAGTCGAGTGTTGAAATTTGGTAGGTGTAGTGTTTGGTAACCTGGTAACAATGACCGATCCAAAATGGCGGATTTTTTTATTTTTAAACCGATTTGTCTGAAACTTGAAAGTTTGCAGTGCCTGAGATCACTTAAAACAGTTTTATCCTCAAAATGGCGAATTTTCTTATTTTGTCACCGATTTGTCTCAAACTTGGAAATATTACATCGCTTAAGGTCATTTAACAACATTTTTTACTCAAACTTAAAAAAATCAAAATGGCCGATCCAAAAACGTAAATTGTAGTGTTACCAGGTTACCAAACACTACACCTACCAAATTTCAACACTCGACTTAATGGATTTAACTTTACGTAACAAAACCAAATTTCAAAGAAATTGCGTAAAGGATTTTTTAAAGATGTTTTTGTATAAATAATATATCTATTTTGTTTTTCGTCTGCACATTTTACCAAAAATTTTTTTTTTCGTCCGGCGCCGAGTTGGCCGGCGCCCAGTTGGCCCGGCGCCCAGTTGGCCTGGCGCTCAGTAGGCCTGGCGCTCAGTAGGCCTGGCGCTCAGTAGGCGGCGCCGAGTTGGCGAGTTGTCCTATTCTAGGGTCACTGCATCCTGGAAGCCTGGCGTCTCCTCTTGAAATTTGGTTTTGTTAAGTAAAGTTAAATCCATTAAGTCGAGTGTTGAAATTTGGTAGGTGTAGTGTTACCAAACACTACACCTACCAAATTTCAACCAAACACCAAACACTACACCTACCAAATTTCAACACTCGACTTAATGGATTTAACTTTACTTAACAAAACCAAATTTCAAAGAAATTGCGTACAGGATTTTTTAAAGATGTTTTTGTATAAATAATATATCTATTTTGTTTTTCGTCTGCACATTTTACCAAAAAAATTTTTTTTCGTCCGGCGCCGAGTTGGCCCGGCTCCCAGTTGGCCCGGCGCCCAGTTGGCCCGACGCCCAGTTGGCCTGGCGCTCAGTAGGCGGCGCCGAGTTGGCGAGTTGTCCTATTCTAGGGTCACTGCATCCTGGAAGCCTGGCGTCTCCCCGCCAGGCTTCCAGGAACCGAACCGAACCGAACCGAACCGAACCGAACCAGTGACCCTAGTTCTATTCCGCTCAAAAGCGCCAGCAAATAGAGTAGTTTTCAAACATTTAATTTTCAACAAAGTTAAAGCTACGTGCCCGCTGGCTCCAATTTTTACTTTTAATTATAGGTATTTAATTAACTACTACACGTGCAAAAGCCAAACCAATAATACAAAAAGTTCACACGTGCACTCATTCCACAGGTCAATGCTCATTACCATTTCCTTTGCGTCTCTCCTTCATTTTGTTACTGGGTATTTTAAAGTGTAACATTATGCTAAGTACCACCATTTTTATGCCAATGTTGGGTTCATGGGTTCCCTAACTGGAGATATTTTTACTTGATAAAAAAGGTTTTTCTATCGGTGACATTAGAATTTAATTAATAGTGGCTTGTTCATAATATGGGGGCTAATTAAATACACAAAATGTTTGCGTTTGTTTATAAGGGACAGGGTGTTTTTACCCAACTGCAGCACGGCGAAATGAAGGGTAATGTTTTTCGATTGTTGTATGTAAAATATGTTTGTGTCAAGCTAGAGGCTAAACTACTGAACCGATTTTGACAAAAAAGGTTTCGTTGAATTGCTACTGATTCCGAAGGTGCTATAGGTTATATTTTTTTAAACAGGAATCAACATGACGGTCTTCGGACGCGATTTTGTCACATGATGTAGGTTTTAAGTCATAAAAATTATCTAAATTTCATGCGATTTTATTGAAATTCTTTTGATTACCCATTGCAAATGTCCTCTAATTTGCTGTAGTTACTTTGTAGTCCTCCCTGCTCCCACCCATCGCCCCCATCCTATTCAAAAACCATATTCGCATAATTTTATCAAACATAGAGCGATTTCAAAATTTCTTTCTGCATACGCTTTCACATTTTTTTTTCCAAAGCCAGTTTACTAATCCCCCCCCCCTCTCCCTCTCTCTTACTTAGCATAGTTATAACTATAACTTTCACAAATATAAAACGATTTCAAAAATTCTTTCTGCACACTTAAAGACTTTTTCCAACATAATTTTACTAGTTTCCCCCTCCCTCTCCTCTCCCCTCCCTTATTAGTAATAGTTTTAGGTATACCTCTCACAAATATAGAGCGAGTTCAAAAATTCTTTCTGCACACGCTTTAAACCTTTTTTGTCAACATCATTTTACTAGTTTCCCCCTTTCTCTTCTTCCCAACCTCCTTATTAGTAATAGTTGTAGCTATACCTTTCACAAATTTAGAGCAATTTCAAAAATTCTTTCGGCACACGCTTTAAGATTTTTTTCGACACCATTTTACTAGTTCCCTCCTCCCTCTCTCCTCCCCACCTTCACTCAATGGAAGGTAACACTATTCGCGTCCGTAGAAAATCTACACGTACTTTTTTGGGTAAAGCTAAATGAATTGTAAATGCATAGTGTTTTTTATAAGGCTGAATAACCTAAAAGTTGGAAATTAAAAAAATAATAATAAAAAAACACCCAACTGCTAAATTTACTTGTAGTTACGTCGTAGTTGGGTACAAAATTACCCAATAACCTGATTCATGAAAATACAAAACTGTATAATTTCGTAAGTGCGCTTTGGGCATTAAAACTAAAAGTTGAAGCATGTCGTACATTATAGGTATACCTATCCATTTTGTACTCAATTGCGACTAGTACTTACAAGTAAATTTAGTAGTTGAGTGTTTTTTTTATTTCTTTTTTTTTTCTGCGCCTTGTCCTCTAAGGACGTTTGCGATTATTTTGGCCCATTTTAGGAAACTTTCGCACGCACTCCTTTAGCTAACTTTATCTTTTATAAATGCGACATTAAATGACAGTCACATGATATTTGGAAGTCCAATTTTGACCTTTTGCAGGCACAATTTTTATTTGCGTTATTTTTGTTGTCCTTTATTTATCTGTCAAAAGCCTGTTTTGTGTTCTGTATGCAAAATTAATTAAAAAGTTCCGAAAAATACTATTTACAAACTGAAAAACCAATACCAGTGAAAAACTGCCAGGAAGGAAGAATTAGGTCTGTGTACTGTGTGCATCTTCTTCTTTATTTTACGCACTTCACAGAACATTGATTGATCACTCTGGGTTAGTTGGTGAGCACTGTTGCCAAACAACACATATCTAACATTTTTTATAAAAAATAATTTTTAAAAATTAGCATAAAATTAATTCTGCGGATTACAAGTAGCTATTGAAATAATTCTCTGGTATCAAAAATATTTTAAATTTGCGCGGCAACACTGTCTCCAAATAGAGGAACTAGTAGCCTGCGTTATTCGAACACAAGTAAGGTCAAACACTATCCTTTAGTAAGGGATAAAGTTTAAACCAGGTAACTGCGCGTGCGTCAAGTAAAGGATAAGTGAAAAATTTGACATGCAAAAGGTCCCTATTATTTGGTTGACACCGGTTAACGTATTTCAACCGAAAAAAATCCGGATTTTCCGGGACTCTTTTACCACTCAAATTTCCTTGCATATAATAAATGGAATTAGTTTATACATTGTGTCCCGTTTATAACGTACCACTTGGGATTATGTCAGAGTTACATAGTTCCAGTAGCTGGAGCAAGTACTAAAGCCAGTAACTAAAATGAATTTGGTTTTTGTTAGCTCACACATATACTATACTATAGTAGTGTGAGCTATGGTGCCTAATTTTTTCGAGAAAAAAAAAGTTGCTCCGATTTCAAAATTTTTTATATATCTTTGCGTTTCAGATGATTTTGAAACTTTTTTGTTGCGCCGTCTGTCTGTCTGTCTGTCTGTATGTCTGTCTGTCTGTCTGTCTGTCTGTCTGTATGTCTGTCTGTAACGACCAACGCGCATAACTCAAAAACCGCTGGGCCGATTTCAATGAAATTTAATACCTAGGCTGGGTCTTGGGTCGAGATGGTCTCATTTAAAAATGAACAAAATCCATCGAACACAAACCAAATAAAAGGGTGGGGATAGATTTCAAAAATTAGAGTTTATGTGAAAATATGGCGTGTGTGATATCAAACGAAAGGTAATTGAGTCTGGAGTTAAACAAAATATATTTTAATTTATTTTAAAAAAAGGGTGGGGGTATATTTCAAAAATTAGAGTTTAAGTGAAAATATGGCGTGTGTGATATCAAACGAAAGGTAATTGAGTCCGGAGTTTAACAAAATACATTTTAGTTTTTGTTTTTATTAAGGGTGGGGGTGGATTTAAAAAATTTGAGTTTAAGTCAAAACATGGCTTGTGTGGTATCAAACGAAAGGTAATTTAGTGTGGAGTTGAATAAAATATATTTCAGTTTTTAGTTATATTAGCTCACACGTACGCTATAATTATAGTACCTAGTGTGAGCTTAGGGGCCCATATATTGGCAGAGTATTTTCTAAGGGTTTGATCATAATTTCTATCAGTCTGCCAAATTTCAGCTTTGTAGCACGTCTATACTATATAGTATAGTATATGTGTGAGCTAAAAAACCCCAATATACTGATTTGTTTCCCTCCCCTATACATGTAAAGTGTAAAAGTAACATTGCCCACTTTCAGAAACGCTAGAGAGCTGTGCTCTGGCAGACTGATAGGAACTATAATAAAACTCTAAAAAAAAATTAAAAAACCCCCACATTTTAATTTGCTTTCCAACATTAACCACTTCCAGAAACGCTAGAGAGCGGAGCTTTAGAAGACTTATTGGACCTATGATAAAAGCATAGGAAAAAAATAAAAAACCTCAAAATTTTTAATAAGGCATTGCAATAGTTTTGAACAATATTCCTCATATTTTACTACTTTAAAACTTAAATATTAACCAAATACTTTAAAAAAGGAGTGAAATCATAACAAAAACATTTCATGTAAAAAAAACCAAGTACGCGAAAAATGTATTCCGTAAAAAGAATTGAGATAAAAGTAAAGCCAAGTTCTCCAATACAAAATTCAAAATAAAAGGTTTCTACCAGTTTGGAAATGTATTTCTAAATTTTTCTATTTTATTTATCAAAATAAAGAGATCGACATATAAAATTAACACTAAATTTGTGCTTAAAATATGGTTAAATGAGGTATTATACTTTTCTTTTAATTTTTTTATTAGACGAACCTCTCATAATTAGGATTATTCAGGCAAAAAATCCTCCTGTATATCGGGATCGGAACCCAAACTTATGAAACTTGAAGTACTATACCTCGTATCTCTAATGGGTGGTTGCCTGCCTTATCTTTATACGATACCAAAAGGCAAAGAACACAAATATTTAACCTTTATTAACACTTGGCCGTCAAATTTCCTGTAACGACCTTTTATGAGTGAGGGGTGTGTACAGTTTGAGCCAGATGAAATGTACTTTTTTATTTTAGGATATATAGGGTGTTTGAATAACATGCTAATATTTACACAGATAATAATTTTTGAGTCCAATTCGGAAAAAAACTTCATATGAACATATAGACATTTATGACATAATATAATAATAAATTTTGAAATTCACCGTGTCAAAGATTTTTAAAAAAATCAATTTTTTTTTAGTACTCTTGTTTTATTCAAAATGACAGCACCTCCCGATTTAAGTTTGTATCCTCTAGACGTGCCAGGCGGTTGCTAGGGGCCCGAAGCCTTTAAACCCTTTAAGCTGCAATGCGAACTTGATAAATTCCCAGTTTTATAATAAATAAAACATAAACAAATTATATTTATTTACTTTTAAATTAGTAAAATATCGTTCTTGATCAAGGAATATGAACAAAGCAAACCACACACTACTTCCATAAGGACAGAACCACTTACGGCTCACACGGTACATCTTTTATAATTTGCGACGTCAGCGAAACAATTTGATAGATTTTCCTTCAAAGTATTAGGTATATCTAAGGGCACGGCAGTGCCTCGCCAAGTTCGCGCAACTGCTGTACCATCTTTTCATGAAACATTTCAGCCCATATTTGACCTGTCTAAAACTCTACTTCGGAATGAGCTACGAATCTCCAACTTTGCACAGTCGTAGTTCTTCGTAGAGTTAACAACCCCTCCAAGTTTCATGGACTTTCATAAAGTAGTAAAGTAGTTACCAAATTAAAAAAAAACGTCAAAATTGCCACTCAGTCACTTACTCATGTATAGATCATCAAAATTCTACTGAACTTCCAGACATGGTACAAAGCTGAAATTTGACAGACTGATAGAAATTATGACCAAACCTCTGGAAAAAAATCAAAAAACCCCAAACTTCTAATTAACTTCCCTCCCCTATACATGTAAAGTTATGTAAAAGTAACATTGCCCACTTCCAAAAACGCTAGAGAGCTGAGCTTTGGTAGACTGATAGGAACTATAATAAAACTATAGGAAAAAATTTAAAAACCCCAAAATTATAATTTACTTCCCTCCCCTATAAATGTAAAATAATGTAAAAGTAACATTGCCCACTTCGGGAAACGCTAGGCTCAGCTTTGAAAGGCGGACAGGAACTATGATAAAACTTTAGAAAAAAATTAAAACACCCCGAAATTCTAATTTACTTTTCCCCCTATAAATGTAAAGTTATGTTAACGTAACACTCCCCACTTCCAGAAACGCTAGAGAGCTGAGCTTTTTAAGACTGAAGGCACTATAATAAAACTATAAGAAAAAATTTAAAAACATCAACATTTTCATTTACTTTTCTCCCCTATACATATAAAGTTATATAAAAGTAACATTGTCCACTTCCAGAAACGCTCGAGAGCTGAGCTTTGGAAGGCCGGTGGGAACTATGATAAAACCATGGGGAAAATATAAAAATCCTCAAAATTTTAAATAAGGCATTGCACGACTACCATTTTAAAAATTAAATATTATCCAATTCCTTTAAAAGAGAAGTGAAATCATAACAAAAACATTTTATGTAAAAAAAGCCAAGTACGCGAAAATGGTATTCCGTAAAAAGAATTGAAAATGAAAGGTGCTTACTAGTTTGGAAATGTTTTTCTAAACTTGGCTATTACGGCTGCAAATGACTCTTAGGAACAGTGGTAAATTGAACATAAAGAAGTTTGGCTGTAATAGCAAAGTTTAAAAAAACATTTCCAAACTAGTAAGAACCTTTCATTTTCAAATTTGTATTGGAGAACTTGGATTTTTTACATGAAATGTTTTTGTTATGATGGAAGTTTTTAGAGAGGTCTACGCACGAGTTAAATGTCATTCCGTAGTAGTAAGTAACAACTACCACTGCCGCGCCGTCAGCTACAAATCAATTTTATTTTAATAATTTTTTTTGTGCGGCTTCTGTTAAACGTGATAAAATATCACCAGTTTCCAACATAAAAAACATCACTTTGTCAAATAAGCAGCAGCATTGTATGATATCCTCAGGGCTTGTTAGGCATCGAAAAATTCGGCAGATGTCGCTTCCCTCGCTGCTTGGTCTGCGGCCTGATTTCCCTTGTCCCAGAATGCCCTGGTATCCATACTAATGACACATTGTTAGCGCCATTAGGGGCATTTATCGAGTCCCTGCAGCTCCTCACGGTTCTCGATGAGACCGCAAAGGAATCAACCGTTCTTAAGGCTGCTTGCCTAATAAGATTTTTATTGTCCTGTTGGTCCATTCGTGGCCAATTGACCTAGGCTATATTTAATCTCGACTTTTTCTTGATTACGTCGGTATACCAGAAACTATCGTTATTAGAAAACTTGGTCCTGTTCTTTAACCAGTCCTCCCTCTCCGGGATGCTAATGTTGTATAGCTTTTTGCTGTACACCGTGTTGGGTATGACGTCGGATATCATTTCTAGAGTTGCGTCCAACTCTTTTTCCCTAATTAAAGCTGTTGATATCACTTTGCTTGCCCCGCCATCCTGGTGATTGACCCTAAATCTGTATGTTGCTCTTCGTGCCTCTGCCTTAGAGGTGTTGATTTTCGTTACTTTAGAATACTCGTTACTAATCGTTACTCGACTACTAACTAGTCATTTTATGAATTCGTTACTAATCACATAATTAGTGCAAAATTCTCGGACTGTCTTTAATTCGAAGATCATTTACTTGTCGGTATATTTTTGTTGTTGATATTATGGAAATATATATGGATCGGTATTCGTTACTTCGTTATTTGTCGAGTAACGAGTACTCGAGTAACGAATAGTTTCTTTTTCAACACCTCTACTCCGCCTCTAAGAAAATGTAAAGCGGAGGTAAGTTTAGTAAGCATTTAAGCGCAGTCGATGGGCTAGAGCTTATTGCACCACATATGGCAAGACTGACCTGTCGTTGTAAGCTGGTTAGTTTGGCCGTGAGGTTCTTTGATGTCCCTTCTACAGCCAATACATTTGTTTGGGGCTAGTACCCGAGGTTTTTCCGCACGTCCATAAGGACAGTGTGGCTTTGCGGTTTACCTTTTTCAAATGGGCATTTCAGGAGTTTTATCTGGTGACCCCTAGATATTTCCCCTCTGATGCAAATCGAATTCTTTCAACGTTAAGCTCTGGAGGAATCAGAAAATCTACCTTCCTATTACGGGTAAACGGTATAATAACTGTTTTGCTGGGATTTACAGACGTCTATTTACTGTCACACCAGTCTTTTACCGTGTTTATTACTTCTTGTATCAGACATGCGCAATACTATTGTTTATATATCAAGTATTGGTGATTTATGCTATTTGACAGTAAGTTTTCCATTTTTAATCAAAAACATTGCAAAAACTTCTAACAGTATTTTTTGTTTTCTTTAAAAAAACCTAAGACGTAGCAATACGTATATGCTAACAACATGGACGCTGGCACGCTATACCACTCTCGTGGTGAAGTGTGACTCGGCGTACACGATTAGAATTGTACCTTTAGTCGTAGCTGACATTATTTTGGTACAATACTGTAGATACTGTTCCCATATTCACCGATATATACAAAACGTGTCGTTAAGTTGATTTTATGTATGTATGTGTTTTCTTAACTTCAGTTTTCCGTCTTTAGTGCTTTCAGATATACTCACTTATTTCAGTTTTGTTTAAGTTATTTCACTGTTAGTATGCTCTAAATTAAAGTGCTGGTTCGTGTTTCTCAATAAATATTTTAAAGTCGTTTGTTTTCTTTAATTAGGTATGTTTGTAGCGTGTCATTCCGTGCGTGTAAAAAGAGCGTAACTCAAAAACTATTAAATCGTTTTTAACCAAATTCTTTGAGCTCAGACTCAGATAGTAACTATAGACCTAGTAGTGGCGTTCAGTGCTTATCAAATCAGAGTAGGCAAATATTCACAAAATGAAAACAAGCATTTAAAAATTACTTACAACACAAAAAATCTCTAAACTTTCTTATTATTATTTTAATAATAAAAAACACAAAGCTACATCATAAACTTTTGCAATAAAACTTATTTTTTATCAGTTTAATTCGAGGATTTTACGTCAAATGTTTTTAAGAAAAACTGAATTGTTTTTAAACGTCGCAGTTTTTGCTTTTACTACTTTGCCACTTAGATACAACTGATACAAGTCCAAAAGATCCCAAAAAAACTCTGCCGTAATAACTCTATATCATATTATCAGCTCAAAAAATATCAAGCCTTTAAAAAACTAATTAGAAAATCGGGATAATTCTGCTCCAATATGAAAAAAGGCGGTAGCTAGCAAAAAAACCGAAATGCTTTTGACTTTATTTTTTGTAAACATTATGTAAAAACTTTTTTTCTAGTTAAAATCGATTTTCCACATATTTGCGAGTTTGCAGTTACCACCTAGTTGGCAGAATTTTTTTCAATCAATCAATGCAACGCACAGCTTGCATGGCACAAGACATGCGAGCAATCCACGCGATGCCTCCTTGTTCTTTCTCTCTCATTATTACAGCGCCAGCGGTCTACAGAATACAAAGTCTTTCGAGAACCAAAAAAAAAGGTTCCTTTGATATCCCATTAGCGCCAATAGAAATAAATCACATGGAGCACCTATCAGGAAAATATTAGATGAGCAATGCGCGGTAATGCAGTATATTATGCAATTAATCAAAATATGCCTTATGGAATCTTTAGAAAAAAAATTTATGCTTATTATGAATATTTTTGTTCAATATGTCATGAAGTACCTAAGTTATTTAAAATGTGATAATATCAAAAAAAATTGATTTGAATTTAATCTAGGGTATGTCACGCCTTTTTGCCTATATTGTATGCACGCCACTGATGCCTAGATGGGTAAGACTGAAGTAGAAAAATTAATCATAACAAAAACATTTCATGTTAAAAAAAGCCTAGTACGCGAAAATGGTATTGCGTAAAAAGAATTGAGATATAAGTAGAGCCAAGTTTTCCAATACAAATTTTAAAATGAAAGGTTCATACTACATTTACAGCAATACTAGCCAAGTTTTAAAAAAATTTCCAAACTAGTAAGAACCTTTCATTTTGAAATTTGTATTGGAGAACTTGGCTTTACTTATCTCTCAATTCTTTATACGGAATACCAGTTTCGCGTACTTGGCTTTTTTTACATTACATATTTTTGTCATATATCAAAATAGTAATAAAAAAATCCAGGTCCGTATTTAATTTTTTTATAATAAATACCATATCTCAAAAAGTAAACAATATTTTAAAAACTTGACAACGTCATTATTTTCTTCTAAAAAAGGTATTTACAGAATAAAAATATCTTTCAAAATAAACGAGATATAAGGGATTTTTAAAAATGCAATTTTTTCAAAAACTCCCTGTATTAGGGAAACCACGGGGTATAGCAAAAATCTGATTACACCAGTTTAAGGGCTCAAAAAAAGAGCACTCAGAAAATCGATACCTTTAATAATAACCGAGTTTCCCATTTAATCCCATCGAAAATGGGACACGTTGTACACCATCATTATAGAAAGTCATATAACTACTTTTAAAAATACCTAAATTCAAAATTCTAACTTTATGAAAAGCCAACCGATTATCAGCGGCGTAGCAAGGAGTTATGGGGCCCCGGGGCAAACAATTTTTTGGGGGCCCTTATGAGTCAATGATAATGTAAAATGCTTGTCTTTTGCCATAATAACAAAATCTCTCTCTCTCTCTTTTTCTTTCTTTTCAATTGGCAAAATCGTTCATTTCTTCATCGTTCGACTACGTATTTTAAAGCAAGCTATTTTATAAACCTTATGAATATAAAATATACATTTACAGTGGCGAATCCAGGATGTCCGGAGGGGAGGGACCAAGAAAGCAGTAAAAACAAAATAAAATGCGCCGTAGAACAAATTTTAAAAACAGTTAAAATCTATTTAAAAAAATGTTGATTTTTAAGTGAAAATTTAGTTTAACAATAAGTTTTTTGTTACATTTAAGTTACGAATTTATTGCCGCTTAAAAACGATGTTTTTACTAGGGCCGCTGGGGCCCCTTTTAAGCCGGGGCCCCGGTCACTGCCCCGGTTTTCCCAAAGATTATAACAAAAGGGATCGCTAAAGATATCCAGATACCTTTTTTTTGGTTGGAAAAGTACCCAAATCGATAGTATATGGTTTTTTGGCCAGCTTAGATCTTAGATATGAGTGCGTTCTGAGGACCGGCCATAAACTCATTTATTTAGGTTTTTGGATTTTCTCTTCTCTTTGTAAGTAAATGAATTTTCGGGCTAATCCTCAAAGGGGTCATGGTAGCCACAGACATAATTATGTTTCCGCCATGTTAGGGTTCATCAGTACGGTTTAACCACAATGGGTGGACAGGGAATGAAATGAAGATGATGAAAGCTGAAAAGGAAACATGAAATGTGGATACTCACTTTAGAAATCCAACTGCCAGTTTGCAGTATCAGCTAGGGTAGTCTCGGATCTGAGACAAAAATCTAACATCACGACGAAGACAGCTAGAGTCAATCGTAGTAGGTATCCTAAGCCCAGGTTTACTATTAAATATAAAAGGAGTTTTTCGAGGTGAAATCAAAGACTAAATAAATTAATTTTTGGGCTAATCCTCAAAGGGGTCATGGTAGCCGCAGACATAATTATGTTTCCGCCATGTTAGGGTTTATCAGTACGGTTTACCCACAATGGGTGGACAGGGACTGAAATGAAGATGATGAAAACTAAAAAGGAAAAATGAAATGTGGATACTCACTTTAGAAATCCAACTGCCAGTTTGCAGTATCAGCTACGGTAGTCTCGGATCTAAGACAAAAATCTAACATCACTACGAAGACAGCTAGAGTCAATCGTAGTAGGTATCCTAAGCCCAGGTTTACTATTAAATATAAAAGGAATTTTTCATGAAATCAAATACTAAATAAATTAATTTTCGGGCTAATTCTCACAATAATTATGTTTCCGCCTTGTTAGGGTTCGGTTTAACCACAATGGGTGGACAGGGAATGAAATACCATGACCCCTTTGAGGATCAGCCCGAAAATTAATTTATTTAGTCTTGGACTTCACCTCGAAGAATTCCTTTTATATTCACTCAGTAAGTTTCTATAAAAAGTGACTAAATATAAATTACGTTTCGCTTCATATTACCCATGTTACGATATTTCTAGCGGTTTTCAAGGCGATAACAAAAGGTTTATCACCAGCTACTTACTCGCGTCTACTCCTATTTAGCATATAATCAGCATTTACCGGCTTTCAGCAGAACGCATTCGTTAGCATTTTAACTTTTTTACATATTATGTTGTAACTTTACAACAGAAATAAAAAACACAAAACCATCAGTTTTTTTATATTTAAGGTAGGAACAGGCCCGGACTGGCCTGGGCGGGAGGTCGGGGATCCCCGCCGGGGCCCTGGGGTTGATGGCCCTGGGCTACTTAGAGCCTGGGGCTACTTTGGGCCTGGATGTACGGATGTAAAAGTATTTTCCCTGTTCTGGTCAGAGAATGTCATTATTTGGGCCTCTTCTTTGATCAAAATTAAGACAAAAATATTACTGAATAAATGACTAAGATGATTACTTTAATTTATACTTAAAATATCTGTGGCTGGTAATTGATCTAGTGAGTGGCCTTAAGAAAACTGTTTTGCTAAAAGTGCAGTTGAACTGCAAAGATTGTTTTGGTAATAGTATGAACAGTGATAACTGATAAATAAATTATTTTTACCAACCTTATCACCTTGAGATAAAGCTTTTAATCTTTAGTTCCAATAAAAAATTTAATGGATTTGATACCTTCCTAACCCATTAGCACACTCCAAGTGAACACATATCAGCCTTGAAAACCGCATATTGATGCAATGTTCCGTTAAAAAGTTAGCATTTTTTCAATTTTTAAACTTTCATTACACTGTCGTTAGCATTAAAGGATTTTAACCATAATTTAGACAGCTCTTTACAGTATTTTACACTATTTTACCATAAAATTTCATGAAAATCGGTTTAGCGGTTTAGGAGCTATTGTGGGCCACACACGGACACAAACATCCGAAAAACACTTTTTCGGGTTATCTCAAAAAACTTTTCTTTTCTCATCGAAAACAATAACTACCTATAGCTATTGCTGCGAGGGCTAGGAAGGTATTAAAAATTAAAGTTTTTTCAAAAATTTTACAAAAAATATCAAAAATTACGTAAAAATGACTATTTGTTAAAATTTGTCGCCTGCGACGCATTAAAGTTTCAAATATTGCCAAACTTCTGAGTTGAAACCCTCGAAAACGCGATTTTTTTTGTTTTTTGCCTTATACCCCCTCCGACCTCCCTCCGGATTTCCTGAATTCGTCACTAGGTACGAGGCCCTGGGCTCTGCCCTCTCGCCGGGGCCCCTACGTACCCAGTCCGGCGGCTCTGGGTAGGAAGATATTTAAGGTAGCAAGATATAAATATAAAATTTAAATTAAAGAGAAGCTTTTTGAAGAAATTTATAGCTTAGAAACCATATTTCGCAAAAATCGAAATTAATAAAAATAAAAGTCGTAGGAAACTAAACCCGTAAAGTGTAGAAATTGTTCACTTATTATTTGCCGGTAGATGACGCTGTCAGCTGTGGTCTTAAATGAATAAGGGAATGGGAGACTGTTTTATTTAGGTTTTGATTTAAAGCCTTACTAACTAATCCTATCCTATTCTAAAATTATGCGTGCACAATTTGAATTGAGATCATTGGAAGTAGCACCGGGCCATAGGTACTGTCCGCCTAGAATAAAATGAGGCGCAGAAGAGATGGCTTCAATTAGCGCTATCTTTCTCTGTCCAGTGGCGTGCTATAATTTTGTTTAAATATTTTGTTGCACTCCTGAATGAAAAATATTTCTTTATTTTGTCCTCTTTCTCATTAGTGTATGTAACTATTAGTTCAGGCAAGATTCGGGAAAATCCACTTTCTAGAAGCATTTTATATTAATTTTTGGCAAATGGGCAATTCCCTCTATTTTGACCCCGCTGAATCCGAATATCCCTGTTGCCAACTCGAAATATTGACGGGCTGAGATATTCAAGATGGCGGCCAAAATGGCGGCGGAATTTTAAATTGCCGCTGGAAAGCCCAAATTGTCACAGGTGTACATTCAAAATATATATTTGTATAGTTAAAAAATAATAACATATTATTTTTTTTTAAATGGCTGCAAAAACCTCCAAAAACCCCCCCAGACCCCCCAAAATCTGAAAGTTTGATGTTTTTTCAAATTTTCTTAAAAACTAAGCTTCTAAGAGAAAAATGTATAATATACTTTATTGTAGACAATAAAATTCCCTTTTCAACATGGTATAACTTAATAAAGTTAGACTAATAACAAGCTCTCCAGCGGCGTCCGTTAATTGAAGTAATTAAAAAAAGTTGAAACAATACCTATGTTTTTTCCAAGATTTATTTAATTTTTAAAAAAACTAATATCTACAGAAAACCATGTATTACATTTTGGTATACTCAATAAAATTTCCTTCAAAATGACGTATAACATGATTAAATCGGTTTTATAAATAAAACTTCAGGGGCATCCGTAAATTAAATTAATTTTGAAAAAACAGAAAATAAACCATTTTTGTTCCACGTTTTATCTAATTTTCTCAAAAACTATGCTTAACATAAAAAACTTGTTCTACACTTTCTTGTAGACAGGGAAATTCCCTTTTTAAAAATGTTAAACTCTGTGGGGTTTGACTTATAGCAAACTCTCCAGCGACGTCCGTCAATGGGGGTGATTTCATACGTTTTATTCAATTTTCTTAAAAACCAAGCTCTTTATCAAAAAATGTGTTCTATACTTCGTCATAGCCAATAAAATTTCCTTTCAAACGATGTATAACAAAGTGGAAGTTATTTTATATTTACCGCTCCAGTGGTGTTCTTAATTTAAAGAAATTATTTAAGATCAATCCAAACTAATCAATTTTGGGTCTTATTAGCTTTTTGGTGGATAATAAAGAGCGGCGGATAAAAGGTAGAAAGTACAAAAGGTCGAAAGTACAAAAGGTCGAAAGTACAAAAGGTCGAAAATACAAAAGGTCGAAAGTACAAAAGATCAAAAAACAAAAGGTCGAAAGTTCAAAAGTTCAAAAGGTTGAAAGTACAAAAGGTCGCAAGTACAAAAGATTTTTTTTCGACCTTTTGTACTAATGGGAAGCTTAGTTGGCCGCCTCCAGATGATTACCGCAGTGTGGCGCGGCGAAGCCAGTGGATCAGTGATTTTTAATACTATGGGGCCTGTTCATAAATTGCATAAGTATAAGGCAAAAAGATATCAAACTCTTCCTAACAGGTTGACAGGTTGGTTGTTGATCCCAATGAGCACCTAATTATGATTATGCCCCCCCCCCCCAAACCGTTGCATAAGATTCACCACTTTATTTTTAGTTCCATATGCTTAAAAAAATAACCAAAAACACCTGTGTCAAAGTTACTACTGTTACTTTCTGCACAAAAATATTGCTTAGGGGGGGTCATGGCCCCTATGCCCCCTCTTCTTATAACCACCGGTGTTTTTTTGCTTTAAAGAACTTATTTAGATAAATCAAAATATCTAATCTAATCAAAAAACAGTTTATTTTAATTTGGAAACATTTCATTTTAGTAGGTCTAAATTACGAACCTTTTTGAAGTATTTATCATAACATTAACCTCACTTTGTAATATATCATTTAAAAAGAAATTGTCTTATCCTCAATAAAGAATAAAGGCAAATTTTTTTCTAAAAATCTTAGTTAGGAAAGATATTTAAATATGCAAGAGAAACTGATTATTTCAGTTATTTTTAAAAATAAGTTTATATTAGTACTCCCCTGAAGCCTTAAATATGGCAACAACCCGACATTTTAATAAAGTTTGTAAAAGAAAATGTTATGTTCTACAATAAAGTATACTACATATTTTTTCCTAAAAAGTGTAGTTTTTGAGAAAATTTTGAAAAACCTATAATAAACATGTTTTTCCTAAATAATCCCAATTTACGTACGTCACTGAAGAACTACTTGCTTTTCCTAACCTTATTGACCAATACATCGTTGGAAAGGGAATTTTATTCTTCACAAAAAACTATTCTTTGCAATTTTTGATAAAAAGGTTAGTTTTCGAGAAAATTGCATAAAACTGAAAAAAACAGGTTTTAGGGTTTGGGGGGATTTTCTCCGTCCCTGTCGATTTTTCGAGTTGGCAACAGAGATATTCGGATTCAGCGGGGTCAAATTAGGGGGAAATTGTCTGTTGCCAAAAGAAGCAAATCATAGCTTCTAGACCGAAAACGGAAAGCCTTTTAAAATAATATGCTCTGACTATTATAAATAGTATGAAAATAATATGATAGGTATTTTAAAAAACGGTTGTTGAAAAAGTAATTTAAAAAACACTTTATAGGTTATGTTAGGTTAACTTTTCTTAGACCTTTATAGTTATTTTCACAACAAGTGCAAGAAGTGATACTTTCCATAACGCAAAATCAGTTAGGAAAGAGCTTTGGGCACGTGTCAGGAACATTTTTTCTTCGAGCGTTGGAATTAGTCGATCTAAACTGATCTTTATAACGCAAAACTGATATGGGAGATTTTGTTTGTGTTGTGCATATTGTAATTTTTTTTTAAATGCCATTACAACAATTATACAAATAAAATATTATTTGAAAATGAAATTTGTAGGTTTTCGTTTGAAAAATTCAATTTCTCGCACGCAAATACGCAAAATCACTGAAGGCTTAACGTTTTGATTGATTTGAAAAAATATCTATTTGTCAAATATAAATGTGTTTACATAATATACAGGGTGTTCCAACTAAAAGGTAACAGACGTGTTTTTTGGTATTTTTTGTGTGAATTTGGAGAAACGCTCGGACACATCGATTTTGTTTGCGAGGGGGACACCATTTTGCTTTCTTGAAATTTTTGTAGCACTCACCATCTTCGAGGGGTATACTTTACCCCTATATTTTGAATAGGGAAAGTGGGTCTAGTGATACCTTGTTTTGAAGGCCTCTTGAATGTCTTTACAACCGTGTAAAAATTTCAAAAATCTATCTATTAGTGTTTGAGATAATTGCCTTCAAACTTTCAAATTTAACATGCACTGATAAAATAAAAATTTAATCAGAATTTTATATTTTCGGATTTGATTTTTATTTTATCATGTGTAAAATTTGAAAATTTGAAATTAAATATCTCAAAAACTAATCTATTGATTTTCGAAATTTTTACACGGTTTTAAAGATATTCAAGAGAACTTCAAAAGAAGGTATCACTAGACCCACTTTCCCTATTCAAAATATAGGGGTAAAGTATACCCCTCGAAGATGGTGCGCGCTACAAAAATTTCAAGATAGCCAAAAGGTGTCCCCCTCGCAAACAAAATCGACGTGTCCGAGCGTTTCTCCAAATTCACACAAATAATACCAAAAAACACGTCTGTTACCTTTTAGTTGGAACACCCTGTATAAAGAAACAAAATACGTAGGTATGAGTACCTATATAAAAGTTAATATTACACCCTAGCTTACAAAATTAATAGTACAAGTAAAGTTAACAAAAATATTGAATATTAACAAAATAGTAAGCGCCTTTCGGCGAACTTGGCTTTATTTTTATCTCAATTGTTTTCACGGAATACTATTTTCGCGTACTTGGCTTTTTTTACATGAAAGGTTTTTGTTATGATGTTACTCCTTTTTAAAGGGATTTGGATAATATTTAAGTGTTAAACTAGTAAAATATACGGAATATTGTTCAAAACTTTTGCGATGCCTTATTTGAAATTTTGAGGTTTTTTAATTTTTTCCCATAATTTTATATTAAGCTGATAGGAACAAAGCCTTCCAAAGCTCAGCTCTCTAGCGTTTCTGGAAGTGGGCAATGTTACTTTTACCTAACTTTACATTTATAGGAAAGGGAAGTAAATAAAAATTTTGGATTTTTAAAAAAAAACTCCTATAGTTTTATCATAGTTCCTATGAGCGTTCCAAAGCTCACCTCTCTAGCGTTACTGGAAGTGGACAATGTTACTTTCACATTACTTTAGATTTATAGGGGAAGGAAATTAAGTAAAATGTTGGGGTTTTTTTTTCCTATAGTTTTATCATAGTTCCCATTAGTCTGCCAAAGCTTAGCTCTCTAGCGTTTCTGGAAGTGGACAATGTTAGTTTTACAGAACTTTTCATGTATAGGGCAGGGAAGTAAATTGAAATTTTGGGGTTTTTAAATTTTTTCTTATTAGTTTTATCATAATTCCTATCAGTCTGCCAAAGTACTGCTCTACTTTTATAAAGCTTGTATAGGGGAGGGGAGTAAAGTAGAATTTTGGAGTTTTTTGATGTTTTCAAAATTTCATCTTTGCAGCATGTTTGGAAGTACAGTAAAATTTTGATGACATATACATGAGTGAGTGAGTGAGTGGGTGGCAATTTCGAAGTTTTTCAAAATTTCGTAACTACTTTACTACTCTATGGAAGTTGGAGGGATTGTAAACTCGATAAATATCTACGACTGTGCAAAGTTTGAGTAGCTCATTCCGAAGTAGAGTTTTAGATAGATCAAATAGGGGCTGAAATTTTTCAAGAAAGAGTGGTACAGCAGTTTGCGCGAACTTGGTGGGGTACTACTCCGGCCTATGTGCGTCCCTTTTTTCTTTTGCCATTTTCTGTCGGAGCCGCTTTTTCCTTGACTTTCACTGGACCTTAAATATAGTGCTGTAATTTTCTTTTATGAGGCTTTAATCGCATTTTCATCCACCTTCCTCACTTCCAAGCTTTTAATATTCTTCTTTTTTTTACTGTTAAGCTACATGTATGTCGAATTTGGAACGTTGCTTGCTTTACTCTCAATATATCATTTTTTTTTAAATCATTTACATTATAAATTTCACGTCTGCTTCGACTAAAGCAAAAGCGATATTTTGTCAAGGAGCTTGGAAAATGGTAGCAGAAATAAAATTTTTTGGTTTTATGAGCGAAATACACATGATTGAAGTTTTTATTTTTTACTTTCATTCACTTATCAGGTAATTACTCGTTATCACAAGGTGATTGAAGGTAAATGCAAATTAAGCCTTTGAAGTATATATTAAAATTGGTTCAAACCAATGACATCCATCGCCACCTTGAAATTGGTTTATGTAAATGTACAGTTATTATTCTCAATGTTATAAATAACTGAGCTCGTCCGAAACTGCTTAATTGAAATGACTGATAATTCTTGGACAAAACCTTATTGACATTCATCGAACATTGCCCATCGACCTTCAGAGTCGGTGAGCATCAATGCCATCAATTGATGACTTGGTGGAATTCATCAGATAATTTACGAACCAGATGGATTTCAACGAATTGCACTGATTAATTTAAGAGTGTTGTCATCGATGAGCTCATCGATGACTTTAGGATATCGCCCCTTGGGCCGCGAAATTTGAAATACCTTGGTGTTCACTAGTAACCACCGCGCATCATTCGGCAACCCTTTCTACCAGAAACTAGCAAAAAGCCAGTTTCATACGCTTTCCTATCCATGTACCATTTTCGCTGAGAGCTATACAAGTTTTACAAAAAGTAACTTTCTTTTTTATTGCAGGTGTCTGAAAAGTACAATGGTTCAAATGGCGGAAGCAGCTGGGATTGGGAAGCGTCAGAAGACTCCACGCAAGCTTCTCAGGATGACGTATCCCACTTGAAAAACCTAATTAAAGAACTCGAAAATGAGAAGAAAGAACTAGTCATTCAATTGGAGCAATTAGACACTGAAAATCAACAGAATTTGGCCGAGTTGATGAAAACTAAAGAGAAAATACAAGAAGAAAACAAAGAAATTAAAGAAAAATTCAAAATATTAAAAAAACAAAATCTTAGATTGGTGAAAGAAGAAGAAAAACTTAAATTACAGCTTCAAGAAATTGAAAAGAACTCCTGTTCAAGTGAGCCCAGTGAAAACAATACCGTCAAATACGAAAGTTTGCTCAAAAACCATCAGAAATTACAAGTCGAACTAGAAGAAACAAAAAAGCAACTGACAGTCATGCGAAGTACCCAAGCAACCCTAGAGAAAACTTTGCAAGATACGAATTTTACATGTGAAACAGAACTACAAACAATTTTAAGTCAGTTAAAAAATGTGGAGACAGAGAAGAAAATCATTTACAGTGAACTTCAAAAAGCTCAAGAATTTGTAAAATCATCTGAAATTAAAAGTCGAGAAGATACGGAAAATTGTGAAAAATTAGCTTTAATATTAGATAAGTATGAGAAACAAGTCAGTGTTTTGAAATCAGAGCTAGAAGCAGCTCAGAAAAATCATACAAGTTCAAAATCATATTCCAAAAAAATCGAAAATCTTGAAAAATCAAATAAAAAACTTCACGAAGAATTGGAAACTACTTTGGAAATGGTAAAATTACTTGAAATGGAAAACCTAAAGGTTAGACAAGACCTCGTTGAAGTTACTAATAAAGAACGATTAGAATCTGAAGAACTAAAGTATCTTTTAGAAGAAAAGACTAAAGAACTTAGACATTTACAGGAAAAGTTCGACCAAACTGCTACTTATCCCTTTGACAAATCTACAGATAGTACATTAGAAGAAGGCATACACAAATTTTATGTTAGCATTCTTTCGCAAAACCTTCAAAATTATGCTGGTTCAGAAACATCACAAGAATCTCTTGAAACACCTAATTTTCCCTTTATATTAGAATTTACTGAACAAGTAGAAAAAGTATTTACGGTACTATCTGACCTTAAAAGTAAATGTGAAACTCTGGAAAAACAGAATCTACAAATATCTCAAGCGAGATTAGAGACTACAGAATTACAACGCCTGGCTGATGAAAAAAGTAAAGAAATTAAAGAGCTACAAGAGAAATTATCTGAAGTTTCTACTTCTCAAAAAGATAATTTATCCGGAGAAAACTTACACAAAATCTATGTTAACATAATTTCGAATAATCTTAAAATATATACCGATTCAGGTACACCATTGGAATCATTTGAAATTCCCAGTGAACCATATATTACAGAATTCAATAATCATGTCAAAAATATATTTGGAATAATTTCGGATTTAAAAACAAAATGCGAAACACTTGAAAGACAAAATTTAGAATTATCGCAAGAAAAAACTAGAATTTTAACTGAGAAAAATGTTGAAATCGAGAAACTGTTACAAAACTCTGAAAATCTTAGCCAAGACGTTTTAAGAAAAACTGAAGAAATAAAAGCGTTAGAAGAGGAGTGCGAAGAACAGCGGCTGAATAACAGCGAACTTGAGGCAGAACTAAGAGAATATCAAAATGCCAAGCTAGATACAATATCTGAAACTAATGAAGACAATGTTGTCCTATTAGAAAGTCAATTAGATACTGCCAATAAACGCATAAAAGAACTAGAACTATTGGCCAGCAAAACAGAAACATCCCCAAATGTTCTAAACATACCCACAATAGAAGTATGTGATATTGATGATAATTTAGATAATCAAAAATTCGAAGAAAATAGTTCATTGGAAGAAGGTCAAGTACAGAAAACCGAACAAGACTACCGTGAACTTCTAAAAATGTTCGACGATTTAAAAATTGATTACGAAATGGCTCAAAAAGAACTAAGTAATACAAAAATCGATTTAGATGTTTCAGATAAAGAAAACGACGAACTTAGATCAGAGTTGGATAAACTTAAAACTGATTTTGATAACTCATTAGATAATGCCGAATATCAGTTGACAGAAGCCAATATTACCCTTGATACTTTAAGGGAAGAGATTAATTCGTCAAAAATCGAAATAGACAAGATATTAAAAGAAAATGAAACTCTAGCACTACTTAAAAACGAAGTAGAGAAAAGCATTGTTGACACAAAAACTGAACTAAATGACACCAGAGAAATGCTATTGAATGAAGAAAACAAAAGAAGGGAACTTGAAACACAGGTAAGAACCCTTATTGAGAAGTTACAAAATTCCAAAATGTCTGAAACTAGCTTGAAGTTACAGTACGATACTTTGACAAAGGATTATAATATATTATCTGAGGCAAAAAAGAACATGGAGTTAACATATAAAAACACTAAAGGTACTATAGAAGAATATGAAAAAAATTATTCAGAGACGTTAGAAAAATATGATGCTATTTTGTTACGATGTGAAGATTTAAATGCCAAAATTTTGGAGAGAGATAACGAATTAGTTAGAACGAATAGTCAACTGACAAGTATTATAGAAGAAAATGATAGATTAAAAAATGTTTTAAAAGATAAGGAAATTTTAGTTAGTGATTTGGAATATAAATTACAACAAGTTAATTTGCTTCATAATGAAACATTTGAAGAAAAACAGAGAGCAATCCATTTTGAAAATAAGAGTCAAGATTTGCATCATGCCGTGGAAAATATACCTCAAGAGAGCATTATTCAGTCACAAATTGAGGAGGAAAAACAAAAGACTATTTTACATTTGGAGTTAAAAAATGAAGAGCTTCAAAAGGAGCTTAAGGAATTCGGACATAACATCAGTGGAGAAAAATTAGAAAACCTTGAACAAGAAAAAGAACTATTGGATTCTGAAATAGCAAATTTAAATGCTAAGTTAAAACAAAGTCATGATAACATTGTAATTCTTCAGAATCAACTTCAAGAAATGTGTAATTCTAAAAATGAACTAATCGCAATGGTTACTACGAAAAATCAAGAAAGTTTAACCTATTATAATGAGATACAAAGGTTAACTCAAATGCTACAAACAGAAACTGAAAAGTGCTTAAAACTGGAATTAGAAATTACTCAAAATAAAAAATCTATAGAGGCAATGGAACAACTTAGTGATCAGAACAGTTTCCTAAAAGAAAAGTGTGATGTTCTCGCAAAGAATTTATTGGAAGAGCAGGCTAAACTTCAGAAATTAGCAGACGAAAAATCAGGACCTTCAGAAAAAGAAGCAAATCTCAACAAACAACTGGAAAGGTTACAAACTCATTTAATGGAAGTAGAAGAACACTATACCCAAGAACTCCTTCAAGCAGAACAGCAAAACTCTGAGCTCCGTACAAAAATGGACGAACTTGAACGAAGAGAAAAAGATTCGAGCACAATGTACACGTCAGTCAGTATCAGAGCCAATCAGCAAGTCGAGTCATTGCAAAGCCAACTTCAGATGGTGACCAATCAGAGAGACGAGTTAAGGAAAAAGATTTCAGACGCGGAAGACCAAAGTAGCAAACAGTCGGCTGCGCTGGCCAATCTACAGTTTGTTTTGGAGCAGTTTCAAAGAGGTAAGATAAATTAAAGAAACTTATTCTGTAAAGTCTATCCCGGGAGTGAATGTTCACATCAACCCACGGATACCGTTGGTCAAAATCAAACATCTAACATAAATTTGATAGTTGTAAATACATGTTTTTGTGAGGGTTTTCAATAGAAAGTTCTCCTATTGCAATGCAGGACAGCAGTTATATCAAATTTTTACCCAAAAATGATCTCTTTTGCGTCCATTTATCGTCAGATACTATATAATAGAATAGAATTTATTAATTTTTCGTTGCCTATTTACAATAATAGTATGAAATATGTCACAATACATACTATAAGTAATATTAACTACAGTCGGGTCCGCTTGTAACGAGCATAACTTAGAACGAGCGTTTGGTTTTAACGAGTGATTTCCAGTAGTACGGAAAATCGTTAATTTAACCTAATACAATTTGAGTTTGGTCAGAACGAGCTCGGATATAACGAGCACCTCGTCTAGTTCGAGCAAATTTTCTCTATGGAACTGCTACATCGCTTCATATACAACGAGCAACAGTTTCGAACAATATTTACCGCTGCGATTATAACGAGGAGTCGACATATTTTTCAGCAATCAACTTCGTATATAACGCGCACCGTATAGAAAAAAACTTGTCGGAACTCGCTTGTTACTTGTTTTTCCTCATAGTGTGTCGGTACGTTTCATTTGCCAATGAATAGTGTTTTTGCTTGAGTGTGACGAAGACGCTCGTTGTAACCGACTCCTTAAAAGTCGCATATAGCGGACACATTTTCCGGCACCAGCATCCTCGTTATAAACGGACCGGACTGTATATTTAAATAAAGTATAATACACACAATTGAAACCAAAAAAAAATAAACAATTTTTACATAGATTTTATTTTATTAATCAAGAATTAATATTTTGTCATAAAATATATAATTGTTCTTTTTTAACCTATTTTAAGTTTTTTATTTAGTTTTCTTTTTATAAATTATCAATAATTATTTGATTATTTTGTCATTCAGATATTTACAGAAAAATAACATTTTAATACTAGGTACTTCTTCAGATTATTTTTAAAACGTTTAATTGACTATTTTAATTTTAGTTCTTGTGGTAAGCGATTATATAGTTTTTTACCCATGTATGTAGGAGCAGATTGTTTAAAGAAGCTCGTTTTATGTTGTTCCATTTTAAGATTTTCCTCTCTATGATTTTGTGAGATACTACAAAACTTTGATTCGTTCTTTTTAATATGCGTTATGCAGAAAAATATGTAAAGACAAGGAACAGTCATTAACTTATTTTCTGTAAAATATTTTGTACACGAGTAAAAATGAGCCTAATTATGCGTTTTTGCTGAATTAATATTGACACTATATTTGTAGAAACACCCCACAGGATGATATTGTATGACAAGGCTGAGTTAACAATCGCAATGTAGACATTAATAAGACTTGATGTATCCAGTGCCGATTTTAATTTTAGTAAGGCATAGTAGCCAGGGCGTAGTCTCTTCGATAAATGATCTAGGTGAGTTTCCCATGACATATTAGCATCCAGAATACTCCAAGGAATTTAGCATTACTAGACAGAGAAAGAACATTGTGAAAAACTGTAAAACCCCAAGTCGGCTGTAGAAATTAAGAGCCATACTTTTTGCTGGGTTAGCAATGAGCCGGTTTTTCCAGCACCACGGCCTAAACTGCCCTACAACAAAGAACGTTCCTGGATTATCTCAGGATTTTTGGCACACACTATGACTGTTGTGTCATCCGCAAACAAGACTACACAGCCTGCACCAGCCAAGTGCTGCGGAAAGTCGTTAATAAATATTAAGAATAAAAGTGGCCCTAATATTGAACCCTGCGGTACTTCAAGCTCTACTCCTTCCATTCTAGATGTCACACCATTATTCTTAACACACATTTACAAATTTTTTAAGTAAGATGTTAGCCATTGGAGCATCTTGCCTCTTATTACATCCGCATGGAGCTTCTCCACAGCAAATCCCCTAGACAAATCCAATAAAAGCGCACCAACATACTCTTCTTTATCGATGTTTGAGTAAACATATTCAAACAAGTCACATGATGCACTCTCCGTCGGTCTGCCAGTCCTAAAACCATTCTGACAACCTGATAGGAGTTGGTATTTTTCCAAGTAGTCAGAAAACTCTGTCTATTACCTTAGCCATGACGCTCACAATTATTATTCCTGTTTTTAGATCATTAAGAACCGAACCCTTCTCTACCGATTTATTTATTAAAGACGCTTTGAAATGTTTTCAGCACAGTTTTTAATAATTAATGTAGGCAAACAGTCAACACCCATCGCATTTATTTGTTTAGTAGAAGGAGTTAGGTTGATGGTTCATGATTGTGCATTTTAGTGAAAGGTTTTCTTTAAAGTGACAGAATCTTCTGCAATGCTTGAAAAATATTTTGAGAGAGTATTTACTATGTCCTGTGTGCTTCTATAAGTTATCACATTCATTACAAACTGACCAATGATAACCGTGGATTGACTTTACAGAATAAGCACACTGTAGATTTATAAAGTGATCAAAATTGAATATCAGTCGGTTGAAGTTAACTTGAAATTTTTGTGCTTGTGGTTCGATTTGGTTCCTAAGACTGAGATTGTAAACCTGAAGAAGTAAATACAGGAACCAATGAATAATGAGAACTGCCCTTATTTCACAGTGTTAGTTAAGCTTGAAAATATTTTTATATTATTTTGATTATTTTTTAGTGTGATACTGAAATTCTTACTGCACATAATGTTTTGATCTCTACTTGCCTGTTTTAAATTTAATTTATTAATTTAAAAAGAATAAATTTGCAAAATTGTAAACAGTAATTCCAAGTCTACGAAAATGTATGTATGTCAAGCCAATATTAATATCAGTTTCCTGCAACAAATATTTACCTACAAATTTTAGCAGTTACACAAATATTTGGTTTGCATTGACACACCCTGTACATACGCTGATACACTTCCTGTTGTAGAATTTGAATTTTTCAAATTTTATTGCAAAATTTAAATTTTTTGGTCAAAGTAATTTTTGATATAACTGCAATTAATGATAACATTATAGAAATCCATTTCTTATAGACCGGTGCAAATACCGTTTGGAAGGAAATAAAATACTAACAGCATGAAAACTATTGGAAATTAGACTCGACCCGAGTTATTAGGATGAAATGGGGTGCACTTTTAAGGGTGGATAATGAGTTTTCACGGTTTACAGCGAAACTAGACCTCCTATTGAAAAAAGTTAAATACAAAATTTATAGGCAATGAAAAGGTTCGGTTTGGTTCAACCACTCCTGTATGAACAATTTTTTACATAACCTCAAATTTTCTGACAAAAATCGAAGAAACCCATTTTTTCTTTTATGATTTTTCCTTTTTGTAGAAAAGACAGTAGACTTTTTTCGCTGCAATGTCTGTTTTTAGATAGTTTAAAAAAATAAACATTACTATGGAAAATTTGACACAAAACCCTCAAATTTTCCGACAAAAATCGAAGAAACCCATTTTTTCTTTTATGATTTTTTTCTTTTTGTAGAAAAGACAGTAGACTTTTTTCGCTGCAACGTCTGTTTTTAGATGGTTTAAAAAAATAAACATTACTATGGAAAATTTGTCACAAAACCGAATATAAGAAATTTAAATAAAAAAAAGATTAAAAGATAAATTATTAAAAAAACTTGTAGATAAAGAGAAGGATGTCCACCAAGAAACCGAGCGTATTAGGCGTCAAATCAGTGCAGAGAAGAAAATCCAGGAGGACCTTAAAACAAAAATTGCCAGTTTGACAGCTCAACTTGAGGAGAGCAAGCAAGGTCTTTTGGCAGCTTCCAGACTTTCCGACCAATTGGAATACACGAAAAGTCAAAATGTGACGTTGAGAGAAGAAGGTAAGCCATTTTGTAAGCAAGAATTGTTATTATTTTGCAGATATATTGCCAAGAAGGTGCACCCAGCCTTAACGGATAGGCGATAAAAACAGGGTTCAAACAGTATACAAGATTTTAATGATTGAAAGAGAAGGTAAAAATAAAAAAAAGTTCCTATAACATATGGGTCAAAACTTTCTTTTTTTGTCAAGATACAGACAGACAGAAATTTTTAAAACTTTTTGGGTTATAACTTCTTTAAAAAACACAGATAGTAATAGAGATAAAAATAATTTTGTAAATTGTAAAAATTATGCGGTTTAATTATTTCAAGAAAAGCCTTTTTACTAAATGCCATATTAAACACAACGTTGTTGTTTTTATGATTTTCTTGGTAGAAAGAGGCCTTTAAGGAGACATAATAATAACATTTCATTGATATTTTTTGAAATAATAAGTTTTAAAAAGTTAATATTTTTTACCAATTTTTGGAGGTTATTTTCACTCAAGTTAAATAAGTAACCAAAAAATTTATTTTTGTTATACAAAAACTGCTTAAGAAGAAATTGCGAAGATGAACACTAGAAAATTTAAAATATACCATCGTTTGTGGCCGTTAAAATTTGTATGATTATAGGATCATATTTTCTAATATAAAGGTTTTTTGATTGGTATAAATTGCAAACTACTATGCGCAAAAAAAAACTATTCTACAGATTTAGCACTACCTCCTAAATTTTTCGAATAAGCTAAGTTCATTTTTGGCTCTAGTAGTCAAAAAAATAGTTTTTTTGTTAAAAAAAAAATTAAAAATTTTAAAAAGCAGTTAAAAAAATCAAATAAATAAATAAAAACTAAATTCATTGATTTAATTTATTGAAATTTTTTCAATGTCCTAAAGTTGTTTTCGTGTGAGTTAGCCGGTTAACTTATTTAACCGAAGAAATATCACATTTTAGGAGCATAATTAGTCAAATAATCATTATCTTATTTTATCTCTTTTTCCTTTCTCCTCCAACTTTGAAAATCCTTTATATTGAAAATGTTAAGTTGACACCCATGTTATATTAACTTGCTCACATTACGTCTGCGTCTATGGTTTTCCAAAAATTAATTGTTTGAAGAGTCCGATCTCCTTAAATCTCCGATGAAATGCGACGCTCCCACCAAATCGAAAAAAAAATAAACAGTAGGTTTGTTGATTTCTTATTTTACGTATTTAATTTTGTTGTTATTTTTTACATATTTTATTATATTTTTTGTCTTTTGAAATATTATTCACATGTAGATCCACATTCAACATGGCCGTGCTTGAAATATCAGCTGGTAATTCTGGGTAATTGCTTGGTCCAGAATATCGACTGGTATTGACAAGTAGGGCTGTACCAGCATCGTACCATTTTATTAAATTTATTTTATTTACAGTTCATTAAACAATATTTTTAGAGATTTTTATTTTTGTTAGTTGTTCTGTTTAGATTTTTAAGTTTTTTGTTAGTTGCTTAAAATTAAGTTTTTGTTAAGTTTGCTTAATTTTTTTGTATTTACAATTCATTACACAATTTTTTTCAGGAATTTTTATTTTTGTTAGTTGTTCTGAGTTTAGATTTTTAAATTTTTTGGTAGTTGTTTAAACTTAAGGTTTTGTTTGCTGTTAGTGGTTTTGACTTTGAGTTTTGTGAAGCAACTTTTAACTGATCATTTTGGGTTGACGTCACACATACATTAGTGTGGATGTGTTTTGTTTAGATTTGAAGTTTTGTTTTTAAATTTTTTTAAAAATGCCGATATTTGGTGCCGTTGTGGGTTGCTTAAATAAGGATTAATTAAGAAATTTTTAAACAAACTATTATGAAAATTAAATTAAAAAAACAATAATGGTACTATGTAGTTTAGGCATGTGCCTCAACTCCTGGACATCAAGGATATAACACAAAGTTTAAGGGCTTGAAAACGTGGTAATTTGCCTACGAAACGTTGCCAGAAAACAAAGTGTTTACTTTATCCTAAACCTATAACCCAATATATCTACCTAATGGAAAAATTAATGTTATTATTAAGCCAAATTTACCTAAAAATGCAGGCAATAATGTATTTAGTGCTTAATTTGCTTATATTAATAACTTAACTCCATTTTCTAACAGTACTATAATACTATCTTTAAAAATCATTAAATTACCAAAAAATCAAAAAAAAACACTGTGTATAGGCACAAGAACCGCAAAACAATGTTATATTTGTCATCCACGCCCGAAAATAATTACATGACCCAAAATGATCATTAGACTTGCCTCATCAGACTTAGAATTTCATAACTTTCATTTTTAATTATTTCTTATTGGATTAATATTTTCTATTGTAGTACTGGCATACCGTGAGTGTTTCAAAAAAACAGTTTTGAATTTTGCTTTTTGAAAATCAAAAGTATGTTTTTTTTAAATAGTTTTGCATAAAAAAAATGTTTACATTTTCTGTTATTTTAGTAAATATAGGATTTTCCCAACTCAAAAAAAATTGAAGACAAAGTATTTATTGGGGTGTCTCATTAATGATGACTTTAGGATTTATCTCAAAAAGTAGTAACTTCGGGGAAAAAACTCTCTTTTTGGGCTAGCAGTCGCGTGTTACGGCTAGAAACATGGCATTCTAAGATACAACTTTAATAATATATCCATATTCCTTCAAAAATTCTACACTATTTGGACTTTTCACATGTAGCCCCATGTCATTCCCCAACGTGGGGAGAATGAACATGTCAGTTTTTTATTTAAAAATTAATTACACTTATGTCGATTCAAGTTTTGGTTAGTTGCAAATATCAAGTCAAATAAGCTTATATCATGTTAACGCTAAACCTTCGTTGATAAATAACTTCGTTATAGTTATTAAATATAACCGCGTGGCAGGTCGCTATTGCGTCGATTCAGAATAACGATAACCACAATTGCACTGAGAAATGTGCTGATCAGAAACACTCTATTAAACCTGTCTTTTTTTTTACGTGGTTAAAAACCACAACAGATGCAAATCATATTAAGTTTCTGTACAAATTTGTGTTTTCTGAAAACAGTAAATTTTATATAATTAAAACCTATCAATATTTGCACTTGAAGTTGTAAAGCCATGTGAGCTAAATATATTTCATTTTAAATGTTTTGGCTGTCTGGGGGCGGAGAGCCATAAAAGCAAAAATATTGTAGGTACGTTTTATAATAAAAAGTTTTATCAAATACCAAATTGCAAATAATGCAAGGACCTAAAACTATAAACAATAAGTGAAATTAAAGATAGAAAAATAAAAAAAAAAGTTTTTCTGTCCTCGGCCGGGACTCGAACCCGGAACCTCTTGCTCTGTACACAATGTTATCATACCTTTGACAGTGGAAAAGAAGAATTTAAGAGATCAGTTGGATGACTTGGTCGAGTTAATACCCTGAGAATTTCTCGTTCCTGTATTGAGACAGATGGAAGTTTTCCGAAAATTTATGTATGGTCTTCGGTAGTTCAATGCTTAGAACGATTGCGTACAGAGCAAGAGGTTCCGAGTTCGAGTCACGGCAGAGGACAGAAAAACTTTTTTTAATTTTTCTTTCTTTAATTTCACTTGTTTAAAAAGTTTTTTTCCGTTGTAACGTTCTTATTTTCTGAGCCGAAAAACCAGAATTTTTAGTGGACTTCGAGACCTGTTAAAGAAAATTGTTTATATAATCATGATACTTATACGAAACTATGCACCGTTGCCAATACTCACAAAATTTCTTTGGATTCTTTACATATGGGATAAATAAGAGCACATTAAAAAAGTGGACGAGTGTACACGAACTTCCAAAGAAGCATTTGACGTTTAAAGATACGTAGTTTTTTTGCAAGGGGCACTTTTTACCAATTTGGGTTGATTTTAGGGTGCTACTCGACCAAGGGGTTAAAATTGACTTTAGATCGGTAATGGGTTAACTAGCACAATTTGCTGGAAAATATTTTGAACTACTCGCGTGCGGTAAAGTAATTGCTTTACTGCACGCGCACCACTTTTACATTTCAATTCCATCTAATTTGACATGTTCATTTGTAAATTACACTCAATTTTTTGAAAAAAAGGTACTCATAGGTAAAATATTGTACCTAACACTTGCGGAAAGCGTCTTTACCACCTTTGACGGCTTTGACTGATGTCGCGTGCGGTAAAGTATTACTTTCAGCACTTGTTAGGTAAACAACTATTGAATACCTTTATTAATTAATGTGTATTTAAAATGTTAAATAAAAACATATCGATTAAATAAACATATTTAAAACAAAAACCGTAGATAGTTGAAAGGTCATCAAAAGCCCGTTTAACCTAGCACTTGACATGTCTTTATTTTGAAAAAAATAAATAAATATCAAGGTACCAATTTATCTATGTTCTCAAGCAAATTAGCCTCACTGCAAACAAATAATGTGTCTTTCCTATTTGTAATATTTTTTACTGAAAGCAGTACCACTAAGTAGTGACACCGCTGACTCCATATCATTATTTTTGAGATAACTTTTTGACAGTTATCAGCTGTTTACCATAACAAATAGCATAGGCCAACGAAAAAAGGTGTAAAAAGTTGTCTCAAAAATAATGATATGAACTTTATACTGCCCTCTTTAGTTAAAACGTCCTAACTTTATTTATCAATGCTAGAATCACTAAAATGTACTGTCCTATGTTCGCAAATTACGCAAACGTAAAACGTCCTATCTATGAACTAGTACAATAAAACGTCCTAAATCAGAAGTTAGGGAAAGAACTGCTGTTAGTTGTCTTATTTATTTATGTCTTACATAGTTAAAACGTCCTAACTATTATTTTTCCCTTATTTTATTATGCGTCACATAGTTAAAACGTCCTAACTTCTTTTATTTTTTTTTGTTAAATCTAATGATTACAAACCTTCTTGCACTATATAAGTGATCCATAACACAATCTCTTAAAAAAATAATGAAAAAATTTTTGCATGCAATGTAGACTGCATGATTGAATTCATAAAATCTCAATTATCTCAGTTTTCAGAAATTATGAGTTAGGACGTTTTAACTAAAGAGGGCAGTATAGACCATTGCAAGGCCCTGTTATAATAGATATTTTATGGTAATGTTTTTGTTGTGCGATTTTAAGAGTATTCCCTTATACCTCTGTATATACGCCATTGAATTTTATGATAATGCACCAGAGTGATTTTTTTGCAGTTTTGTCTTATTTTGGGCACCATTACGCACGCACGCTTCAGCCTATGTTTTTCTAATCTCATTTGGTAACTGTGAGGTATTTTTTGCATTCCCCAGTTACTGAATGGGATACACAAAAATGTGGCTATTTTACACCATTTTTTTTGCTTTTTTTATTCGTTTTGTATTTAAGTAATTTAATTTTTTAAAGTTTTTTTCTTGCTTTGTGGCAATATTTTACGATTTTACTAGTGTGTATATTTTTTATTTCTTGCTTTAATGTAAATTGTTTAGCTTTTTATTAACTACTAAGTTATGAGAATCTTGTAAGGCCAAAAAGTTTTGACAATGAGCCACTATACAGTTTTATTTTATTGACTAATTCCGGATTTACATGGTTCCAGTAGCTGGAACCAGTACTAAAGCCAGTAACTAAAATTTAGTTAATGGAACCTTGTGGTCTTCATGATTCAGTACTTGAGCTACTAGGTTGATATAAAACAAATAATTTTTTTATTGTAAATAACAAAATTTTGGCCCCTAACTAGGGGGCCTTGTTATTAGCTTCAATTTTTTTTAGTATAGTAAACTGGGAGGTAATAGTAGTAGCATGAAAGGTAAATGGTTTAGTCTGAAAACAAATTTTACCCCCTGACACCCCCTAGGGGCCATAAAGATAATTTTTTGTGAGGTCCGATATAAATTGTCACAGGTTTTTTAAATTTTGCAACGATTTAATTTGATAAAATTGCTTAAACTTTAAAATTTATAACCCCTATGTTACGGTTGCCTAGCCTCCACGGAATGGCTTGGTGTTGCGTAGCTCAAAAATATATGCGCAGAGAAACTCACTTTTTTGGAGTAGACTTTGTAGACTCTGGTTGGGGGTAGGTATTCCCTATTACCGCCTCGACAGGGTACTACACGCCGTCACTCTAAACGCTAGAGTGCCAGCCTGCAAGAAGGTACCACTCAGTACGATTTAAAATTGGGGGAGGTTAGAGAGTTAGGAGTTATTTTGCAGTGGGATCAAACTAAGATATTGGTCCCTTACAGCCGGTGGGCAAAGTATATAAAATTAAGAACTGGTCAATCGCACCCGTTTGGTGCAAATTTGCTGACATAGGGCAGAGTATAAGTCAATGAAGCTTTTTTATTTTAAATTACAAAAAATGTTGCCCCCTACCTAGAGGGCCTCGTTAACGGCTTGGGCTTTTTTTTATGTGGTAGACCTGTGGGTAATTGTATGAGCTACCAATTTGATAAGACATAGTTATGCAGGATAGTTTAGAAGTTGTGCAGGTGCAAAATATATAATATTTTTGACAGCCAAAAAATTAGTACGTGAAGGCCGATGTGCGTGCAAAGCTTCATTACTGTAGCTTAAACCGTTCAGAACTGAAAATATATTTACATCCTAACTTTACTTTTTGACTGAGACAATTTTGGGTCTGTTAGTAATCGACAGATCTTCATCAAAAAGCCCACAGAGGCTAAATTTTGACGCTATGGCCCCGGACTATGCGCTGCTATTCAAAATTAAAACCCTACTATCCTGTCTTGACGCGTCCAGTTCGCTTCCGCCAGTCGAAAAACAAGAGTGGGGAAAGCCACTTGCTCATGTAAATAGAACCTGCTTCTATTCACTTGACTAAACTACTGACTAAAAATGACTAAACGGCTTACTTGCTCAAGTACTAAATCATGAAGGCCACACATTTCCATTAACTAAATTTTAGTTACTGGCTTTAGTACCTGTTTCAGCTACTGGACCCGCGTACATCCGCCTTATGAGAATTGTGTCTGAAAATCACTGCGAGATAGAGGTCCACCATCGGGAAAATTTCTGTTGGCAACCCTGAAATTCTTTAAAAAGATGGTAGTATAATAGCACAGAATCTGAAAAAACAATATTTTTCTAGGCTTTATACAAAATAAACACAACAAAACTCTCAAAAAAGTACCATAAAGAAATAGGCCAGCCAACAAACACCGAAAGCAAAACGGGAAATATTAGGTTAATTTTTTGTTACCACTCTACCAAGGTCTTTATACTTTCACACAGGTTCCATACAGAATTTGTAGGTTATTGAACCTGACTGGTCAACTGTAAGATTAAAAAATCTACGTCACCAAGTTGCCTTAAACCATTTGTTTTATGGGAACCCGATCACGCAGCTACAGTCGTCCAGTTAAGTTTACATTACTGGTCAAATTCTGTAGGCAACCTGTGTAAAAGTATAGACCCTGCCACACTAAAATCTTCCTAAAGAATTTCAGTGTTGCCACCAGAAATTTTTACGTGATACCGTTTGGCTGTGATTTCGTGGGATTTCTGTGCCAAAGGGCTTGCTATACTTTTTTTAGACATTCTACGACATCCCAGGGAAACGTTAGGTTAAGGTTTTTAAAATTTGTTGTGTGTTACCAAACCACAATATTTTAAAGAATTTTTCTGTTGCCAACAGAAAATACCAGTGATGGCCGACCTCCTTTCAGCAGTGATTTCTTGGCCGAAGGGCTGTCCAATTTTTTAAAAGACATCCATGCCTAATACACCATTTTTGTAGGGTTCTTTAATATGCAGCATTATCTACACATTTACCAGTTGAGTCCTGTGAAATTTGAAGCAGGGAAGCAGTTTTTTTAAACTTGTCTCGGACATTTTTTTATAGCAAAAAAAGAACACTATTTAATTCTACAACTGTACAGAGTTATTCGAAATTGAGCAATTCTGGAGGTTTTAAGGTAATCCAAAGGAAATAAAGAAAAACTGACTTCCCTTTTGGCCGCTCGAATTTCCAGATGAGTTAAAAATTAATTTTAAATGCATTATATGAAATGTAACTGTTCAACCGAGTTCCATCTGTCCAGTGGCGGATCCAGGGGGGGTCAGACGGGCCCGGCCCCCCTTTCCAGACATAGATTATTTCTTAGTTCTACCGCATCATTTATTTCAATTTTTTAATAAACACTACTTAAGTTTTCAAAATTTTTCGCCTGCAGCGCATTTAAACCACCTTTAGACGTTAAATTTCACAGCACACAGACCTATGAAAAACCACAAAAATAAATAGTTTGGTGTTTGCTGCCACTTTGGTTCTTCCCGCCAGTAAATCCTGGATCCGCCACTGCATCTGCCACTTTTAGTTTTTGAGATAAAGTTAGTATTAGCAGCGGTAATTTTTCGATTAAACGACGTATTACAACAAATATTAAATTTTTGGACTTTTTTATCTTTTTCGTTTTAATTTTATACTTTAATTTATTTAGTAAGTTTATTCACCAAATTAAAAAAAAATATTTAAAAATAATTGTCGTGTGGTAAATTATATAAATTGTACACCGTCCGAAAGTAATTGCGGTACTGCCAAGGTAGGTACTACCTAAGAAGTACTGTCTAGTCTTGTCCATTCACTGCATAGTACTGTCATGAGCAGCACCTGCCTGCCCAAAAATTTTTAGACCTACTAATATTGCCTATAATTGTTTACTCATCTCAATACTACTTTATTCGAGTAGTAGAGAACTATAAGCAGTAGGTCTAGAGACTGTACTTGTGCAGTACCTAGGCAGGACTAGAGGCCTTGGAGACTATTGACTGATGTAATTTCCCAAAGGTGAGCAACTCATATTGCCTTTCTTTTCTTTTTACATTTAATAGCGATTTCTAGAAAACATATAATTTTTTTATTTGTGTTATTTCCCTGCTAATTTTTTTGACATTTTTATAGTTTAAGTTAGGAAATAAAAAGATTTAGAAAATTTATCACCAACTGGGAAGCAGTCAATGAAAGGCTAATTAAAATGAATATAACAATAAAAGGAATGAGACTTACGATTTTTGGAATCTATGAGTATAATGACGATGCAAATGTAGCCGTGAAAGACAATTTTTTTTGAAGAAATACACAATGAAATATCAGCATCTAGAGAAATTGTCATATTGGGAGATTTAAATAGTAGAACCGGTAACAGAGTTAAGGATCTGACAGTTGGCCAATATGGAGAAAATATTGTTAATGACAATGGCAACCGGCTAATTACAGTATGTGAGCAATTAGACCTAAAAATCCAAAACGGTTTTTTTCAACATAAGGAAATACACAAATATACCTGGACCAAACCCTCACAAAACCTGAAATCCGTCATTGATTATCTTATCACTAAACAAAAGACAAAACTAAAAATTCAAGATGGGATGAACATTTAAAAAAACTTTTAACTGAAGATAGAGCAGAATTCAAGGAAGAAGAGACAATATAATTAGAACGATGGGATCTCCAGTACTCCTCACAATCTCTGAGGTCAAAAACGTGTGCACAACTTTAAAAAGCGGTAAAACTGCCGGACCCGGAAATATCCCAGCTAAACTTATTAAATATGGCACTGAAGAACTGTTTTGGAGATTACGGAATCTTTTCCAAAAATATTTAAATGGAACTGTAGTACCAAATGAGTGGAAAACGTCATATATATCCACAATACACAAAAAAGGACGGAAAGATATATGTGACAATTATAGAGGTATATCTGTGACTAGTACGCTAAGCAGAATATACAGTAAAATAATAAGAAATAAAGTGGAAAGCGAATATAAAGACATGGGGGCAGAAGAACAAGCCGGTTTCAGGGCGGGTAGATCGACTTCTAATCATCTCTTTTGTATAACCCAAGTTATTGAAAAGAAAATGGCATACAGACAAGAGCTGCATCTGCTTTACGTCGATTTGCAGAAGGCATATGATAGTATACCACTAAATCTACTTTGAAAAGCGTTGGAAAACACAAACATAAGCGTACAACTAATTAAGGCCATCAAAGAGTTATACCGCAATAGTAAGGGAAGAGTTAAAATAAAAGCAAAACTAACCAAAGGCTCAAGTAAATAAAGGTTTTAAACAAGGTTGCTGTATCTCGCCTACGCTCTCGCAATATATACTTGGAACAAGTCCTGAAGTATGGAAGAGAAAATGCCAAAACATGGGAATTCCGTTGGACGAAACCACCTTGTATACTTTATGTTTCGCCGATGATCAGATAGTAGTGACTCAGGATTATGACGACCTCGAATATATGACACGAAAACTAATAGAAGAGTACAATAAGTGGGGACTAGAGGTTAATCTCAATAAGACAGAGTATATGTGTATCGGTGGAATGAAACAGGATCTAATCTTAAATACCGGGCAGCGAATTCAGTCCTGTGATGAGTATAAATACTTAGGTCTAAATTACAGCTGACGGAATACTAGACAAAGCTACAAAAGATCGAAACGTACAAGGAAGAAAAGCAATAACTTTATTAAATGGAATAATTTGGGACCAAAGTATATTAAAACATAACAAAAAGCTTATATATAACACCATTGTAAAAAGTATTATTACATACGGCTCAGAAGTATGGCCAATCAAAAAGAGAAAGAGCTACAAATCAAAGAATAAGAGAAATTATGACATTGGGTGAACGTACTTTAGTGGATGATATAAGAACAAAACAACTGGTGTGGTACGGACATGTACAAAGAATGATTGATGAAAGACTACCTAAACAAATACTATAATGGAAACCAGCTGGCCGAAGAAAACGAGGACGGCCAAGGAGAAGCTGGAGAAAAGGAATAGACAGTGAAATAAGAATAAGAGGCCTAGATGATGAATTATGGGCAAACAGAAACGAGTGGAGATTGGGTATCGGAAGACGTAGCACGTTGTAAAACCGATAAATATATATAAGTTAGGAAATACTTCAAATTTTAACAACAATAATAAAACAGATTACTAACCACAGAAATAGATCAAACCAAGTTTCAAGTCAAGTTATTAAAACATTTTATGACATTTAAACAGTGCAATTATGGGTTTACTGTGAAACAGCGTTGCCATATCTAGTAGATTTTAACTTTTTTGGTAGATATTCACCCTTTTTTGGTAGATTTTAATATACAACTTTTAATAATGTCAATTTTTTTTATGTGTATAGGTTTAGTGAATAAAGAAATAATTACACAAATTAACAATTTATTTATCGCCAACCTCGAACTTCCCTTTAATTTTCCGCTTTTCTCCCTGAAGTAGATTTCTGTTATTTTTAAAAAAATGTTTAGTAGATTTTAGTAGATTAAGGGAAATAATAATAATAAAATAAATGGGGCAAAGTTGCGGGAAAAATTAAAATTTTGACAATATTGTTGATAAGTAATGTCAACCATCGAGTACAAATAATTGTTTACCTAAAACAAAATTTCCTAACAAATGTTAAAGAGACTTGCTCATGTCTCGTGTAAAATATCTGTTAAAATGTATGGAAAGCCTCTAGCCGGATTGGCAGTACCCGCATTACCCCAAGTACGGTGTAAAACTATTCATTCAGTAGTTCACCACTCGATAATTTCCAAAAGTTTGATCAGAGCTTTATTTCATAGATTTTTAGAACAAGAATTTTTAGACATTTATAGAAGGATGTTACATCCTACATGCGTCAATTTATTGTGAAATATTACGCATGACACAATTTGTTTTTGAGGCAGGCGATTGTGTTTTATTTCGATTTTGTTTTGTTTTTTTTTAGCTTTCCAGAAATGTTTTAGAGGCATGCGGAATCTTACGCATGGTCACATAATGAAATTATTGTTTAAAAAAAAATGAGGGTGGGAGTATTACATCAGGTACTGGTTAGTTCCTTAAAAGTCAGTTCCTGATGAATACTTATACTCTTGTTTTTATTATCATCGTTGGATTTTTTTATTTGGAGCCATTTTGGTTTAGAATCAGGTTTTATGTTTTATTACTTATTAGTTTTTTATTTTAATAAATTATTATTCTTAATAAAAATAATTGCAGCGGTTTAGGAACTATAATGTTACAAAAAGACATAGGGGACGGACGGGCAAAACGGATATTATATGTTTGAACAAAAATAAATGGAGCCATAACGGATCTCATATCTCCCTAGCCCATTAGCACCCTCCACGCTATATCAGCCTTAAAAACAGTTTTTGTAAATATCTTATAAACGAAACCTCTTACGAAGTTTTTCGTTATAACGCAAATTATTAAGAAAAATGCTTTTTACTATATTCCGAAAACCGGATACTGATGCGATGCTCCGTTAAAAAGTTTACATATTTTTAATTTTTAAACTGTCAAAAAACTCTCATTAGGATTAATGGATTTTTTACAGTATTAAATACTTTTTTTCGGAAAAATCTCATGAAAATTGGTTCAGCGGTTTAGGAGCTACCGTGTTATGAACAGACATAGCGCATGAATTTTTAAAAAGATATTAGATATTTTTGAAATAAGAAAGAAACCAGAAATCTAAAACTGGATGTTCTGTTTAAAGAAAAAACAACTTCTGCCAAATTTCACATAAAATTCTTATACGTAAATCTCTTCTAAATCTCTGACAAAGAGATATTGACTTCGTTTAAAAATATTTTTTAATAGACATATTTTTAATGTTTTTATTTTGTTACATATTAGTTATGTTACTTTTACCAGTTTTACTCGAAGTCAAAAAGTCATCTTAACCTTTAAAATTGTGAATCGCAATGGCCAGAGAAGGTATTATTTTCTCCAGGGGTTATGAATATTTTAATTTACATACGTTTGTTACGAAGTACCAATTTGTTTTAACGTTAAAATAAACACATGAATAGAATAGAGTTTATTTTTGATACAACATTCGTGCAAAAATCTATTTACGACTGCTCATAGTAGAGTAGTATAGCATAAACTAAAATAATGTTTTTCTGTCTCATATTTTAGTAACTCAGCTACAAGAGAAGCTGTCAAAAAGCGAAAAAACAATCCACAAGCTGACAAATCAAACCGACGGAAAGGTGGAGAAGTCGTTAGTTAAAAGTTTATTAGTAGGATTTTTATCCTCAGGCAACACCAATGCTTGGAATAAAGATCAGATTCAAATTTTAAAAATTATCGCAACTATTTTGGATTTTAATCAGCAAGATCACGAAAAAGTAAAGTTAAACCAAGCCCAGGGCTCTTGGTTGGGATCTTTTATATTTGGAAAAAGTGGCGAACCAAATATATCTCAAGAATCTTTATCTCAAGCATTTATAAAATTTTTGGAAACTGAATCGAAACCTAGAGTAGTGCCAAGTCTTCTAGAATCGTCAAATGTTCCAATTCAGTCACAAAAATCAAGTATAAGCGGTGAAAGTAGCACATCTTCGAGAAAAAGTAGTCGGGCTTCACCTATTGTTCTTAGTGAAATAGTTTTACCGACATTTGATGATTTTGGACGGAGTCGAAATTCCAGTTCAATATTAAAAGATGTGTTAAAAGATAATTCCAACAGCTAGTTAGGAGAGATTTGTTAAAATGAATAATTTTATTTTTGTTTTGTAAACATTTTTTGCAGAGATTATTTTAAAGTTATAATGTTGATACTTTGAAACCTTTATATACTTGTAAATATTATTTAAAAGTAAATTTTAATTAAAACCAAGTTTTTATAAAATTCTCCTTTCTTTTCTTTTAAGATTCAATTCAATTCACAAGCTGACGAATCCGTGTGATAGGATGGTGAAAAACTTGTTAATTAAAAGTTTAAAGCTGTGGAATATTTTTCATCTGGAAGTGTCAGTCAATGTTTAATTTGAAAATCCATTTTAGATTTTAATTAGCAAGATCACAAAAAAGTATTGTGTTCTATTATATTTGAGAAAAGTGGCCAACCAAATATGTCTTAAGAACCAATATCAAACTTTTATTAAATTTTTGAAAAGTGAATTAAAACCTAGAGTAGTGCCAAGTCTTCTAGAATCGTGAAATGTTCCAATTGACTCACAAAAATCAAGTATAAGTGGTGAAAGTAGCACATCTTCGAGAAAAAGTAGTTGAGCTTTACTTGATAATTTTGGACGGAGTCGAAATTCCAGTATAATATTGAAAGATGTTTTAAAAGATAATTCCAACAGCTAGTTAAGAGAGATTTGTTAAAACGAATTTTATTTTTGTTTTGTAAACATTTTTTGCATAGATTATTTTAAAAGTTATAATTTTGATAGTTTGAAACTTTTATATATACTTGTAAATATTATTTAAAAGTAAATCTTAATTAAAACCAAGTTTTTATAAAATTCTCCTTTTTTTCAATTTACCAGCTGACGAATCAGTGTGATAGAAAGGTAAAAAACTTGTTAATTAAAAGTTTGAAGTTGTGCAATTTTTTTAATCTGGCAATATCAGTTTTGTTTAATTTAAAATCCATTTTAGATTTTAATTAGCAAGATCACAAAAACGTCATATGTTCTATTATATTTAGAAAAAGTGACCAACAAAATATGTCTCAAGAATCTTTATTTCAAGCATTTATTAAATTTTTGAAAACTGAATCAAAACCTAGGGTAGTGCCAAGTCTTCTAGAATCGTCAAATATTCCAACTGAGTTACCAAAATCAAGTAAAAGCGGTTGTTTTCGGGCTTCTTACCCTCAGATGCACCGTAACCAGGCTAATCCTTTCTCCCTCTTTGTTGTTTAGTATGTGAGAAACAAGGACTTAATCGCGATTAAACCCATAATCGCGCTTAAGTGCTTACGGTGCATCTGAGGGTTATTACTGCACTTTATTAGGTGAATTTTTACTTGCTCGTTTGATTTTCTTTTTGAGTGCGTTTTCTACAAAGATGTATTTAACACTGAAATAATTTATGTTAAAAAAATTTCAAAAGATTTACTACTTTCTTTAATTATTTAATTAAAATATAGCTCAAAATTAAAAAATAAAATATACAGAATAGCATACAACAACCTGCGGACATATATATATATATATATATATATATATATATATATGTCGAATTTTGACGTCACTGGTGGTCCAGCTGATTTTTGTAAACAAAAGTTAGATAGGAATTTTTTGAAAACCAAGATAATTTTCCAACTGTTTTTTAGTACATCCGTATAAAATATAATTTTCTAGACGTATTGTCGTTATTTTTGTTTGCCCGCTTTATTTTTTATTACACAAAACTTAAAATACAAGTTAAACTAAATATGATCGTTTAGTATCAAAGGTAAACCGAGGACTTGGGAAGTAAACAAAGATGTAGGTTAACGGATTACTTTTGAAGCTGAAACAAACACATTATTTTCTTTGAATTTTAATTTTTGTGTAAAGAAAAATAAAGCGGACTAAAAAAAGTAACGACCAGTGTGTATATTATTTTATAAAATATACTAAAAAACAGTAGGAAAGTTGCCTTAGTTTTCAAAAAGTTCAAAAAATATTAGTTGTATTTATGTACCGGGTGTAAAATGCATTTACAATAGCTCGAAATACTAAATAGTTAGTAAAAAATGTGAGCCAATCAAAGCCTGAGACAAGAAAATCCGCGCGGATAATACTTTTAATGGACAGTCGGCTTAATCCTAGGGTTCATTTGGGTTCTGTCAAGTATGAGAAAAATTGGTTTACAAATAAGAAAATCCGCCATTTTATTTTTTTTTGTTTGAGTCAAAAATCATAACCAGCGACTTGAAATACCTTACACCCGCTTTCCACCTATGCATGCCCACCCTGATCAAAAAACGCATCAGGTGAGGCTGCATTTAAAACCGGTGCAAATCCATAGGACTTCACGTGATGCGATTTTTAAATCGGAGTGGGCATGCATTGGTGGGAACAGGGTATTAAAGTTTTAAATTTGATAGATATACAGGGTGTCCCAAATAAAAGCAACTACATGGGGATGTCGAAAACGGTAAGACATTGCATTGAAAAAAATTGTGCTATGCTAAGCCCAATCAGATGCCGTATCAAAATTACAAATATCTACAGGGGATTTTAAAATATCGAGCAAAAACTAAAAATTGTATTTTTTGAAAAATTGAAATATTGCCGCCATCTTGCAAACAAATTTAATGAAATTTGGTAGTTTTGTATAAGCAACTACGGCCAATTGAATGCCGTTAACAATTTTTTTCTAGGCCTTCTAGTTTTTTTGAAACCATAGCCGACTTTGTTATTTCTTATTACCGCCATATTGGATCGATACTTAAAAAATAGTTTTTCACTTAGTTGGCTGTGAAAAAAAATGCCGTAGTTGTGTTTGTTGTCATACCTACGTAACTACCTTTCAAAACTTTTCCATTTATTTGATTTATACGCAAATCTTTAAGTTGATATATTTTCTTAGCTTTAAGGCCCTTATTTTTTAATTTTTCTCTGGCTAAGTAATAATACAATTTCTTAAAATCTTTTTTTTATTTTTGAAACAAAGGTTTGCATTTATTATTTAATTTAAAATAAAACTAAAAACCGATAACAAAGCATTGAATTAAATAAGCAAATGTTCGAAAATTCCATCGTTGTTATTCATGCAAATCCTGCATCGATAATTTAGAGACATGCATGCATCTTTAACCATTTGTTCAGTAATTTCTTCTTTGGCTTGAACAACGGCTGCCTTAAGTTCTTCTATCGTATTATGAGTAATAGAATAAAGTTTATCCTTTAAGTATCCCCAAATACAAAAATCAAGAGGCGTAAGGTCCGGCGAACGTGCAGGCCAGGCAACTGGACCTCAATTTCCGATCCAGTTATTTCCATGTGGCTGATTCAAATAGTCGGTTATGATTCTTGCATTATGTGGTGGTGCTCAATCTACCTGGAACCACATGTTTGCTACATCTTGAAGAGGCAAATTTTAGAAAATTTGGTCAACGTAATTTTGTAGATTTTCTAGATATCGAGGTTAAATAGTATGTGTTCGTTTATGACTCCTAGCCATGCATTCAAACTCCACCTAACTTGATGGTGCACCTCACGATTCAAGAACGGATTTTCACTGGCCCAGTACACGTAGTTATGTCTGCTAAACACCCCGCCGTTAGTAAAACTGCTTTCATCGGACCACAGAACCTTAAGCGGAAATTGAGGATTTTCTTGCGATTTTAGTATGAACCAATTGCAAAACAAGGTTCTTCTTTCTAAGTCACCATCTCGGAGTGCTTGACTAATATGTGTTGCACATGGATGATACTTAATTTTTTTAAGAATTCTTTGTGCAGTTGATTTAGGTACGTCAACATTATTTTCCAGCTTACAAAGGGAGGTGCGAGGATTGTCAACGACACTTTGTGAAACCAGAGCTTCAATATTTTCATCAGGTTATCGATTACGATTTTGTTTTTTAAAGGAACCATATTCAATTATTTTATTTCTAAATATTCTGAAGATTGACAAACCGGTTGTCGTCTTTCTGGATATCTCTGAACGTACATATCTCGAGCTCTTCCAGCATTCTTATTACACAAAATATAACATGCATACATATCTACTTTCTCCCAATTTGGAAACCTTTTCATGTTAAATTTGATTGATAATGTGACTCAAAAAAAAACCTAAGTAATTTAGAAACTTTAAAACTCCAACAGATAAATACAATAAATGACAAAGTTTTGACAGTGAAGCGAACTAAAATATACTGCCGCGAAAATTCAAATATCCGATCGCCATCTTCTGGTGGAAGTGCTCAATAAGGTAGACTGGCAAATTTTTATATTATTTAAACCTAATGCTTTATTTTTACTGAAAAGCGTTGATTCTCGCGTTCTCCCCTAGAGGGCCGGCAAACGTGTTTTAAAAGTAGGGTCACTGCATCCTGGAAGCCTGGCGTCTCACGCCAGGCTTCCAGGATGCAGTGACCCTAACCAAAATCTTTCAAAGAAACAATAAAGAGGTTCGGTAGTGGTTTTCGGTCCAGAGAGTCACGTCGAATGACGTGGACTGACCCTAAATTTCTTCTCCATTGGAGGTTTTGAGAACATCCTCCATTAAAAACACGTTCCTAGTAAACCCCCAACTACCGATTTGCTGTGCAGGGTCTGTAGAATGTGTGGAGAGTTTCCCTTATTGAGGTAAGTCATTTTTTTGCTATTTCCACGATTTGGACAGAATGTTCATGCTAGTTTCTTTTTGTTAAAAACAGGGTCCTTGGGAAGACCGCGTGATTATCCTGCTACAATTTCCATCCTGTTTTTGGTTACGAAAAATCCATCAGGAATTTGCAAATTATTTCCTGACCAGGACAATGTCTTAGACAGTCCATCATTTCCATGGTCTCAGGCGCTTCATAGTCTTCATTGTCTGAGACAGTCCATGGTTTTCATAGTCTCAGGCAGTCCGTAGTTTCGATTTCCATGAATATCAGGCAAGATCTTTCCTTTTATTTTGAGAAAATTCATCGTATAACGTCCATTATAAAAATTTTAATTTATTTTAAAATAAATTAATGGGTACTCTAAACCTACTAAAATAATAAAACATAAATTCTTAAAAGGATAAAGAAAATAAAATTTTATTCTAAAATTTTAATTTTACGATGATGTACTTGATGGCAACTTGCTGGTATATTATGGCCATAACACCCAGGTAAAAATGTAGTGTGATTGCCAAAGGGTAATAAACCTTTACATAAATAATTAGGTTATTTTTATACCCTTTTTCTTTTTTTAAATTAATTAGGTATCAGTTTTTAGTAGGTATGAATTACCTACTTCAAGAGGTCTTATTTCCTTTACCTGTTTGTTATAAAATTCCATGCAGAATTTTTAATAAATCTATTGTTGTTTTCTACTCTAAAAAAGTGTTTTTACTTTCATCACAACAATCAGTAAGGTCTTCTTTATTAGTTTGTAATAATGTGCCTTTAATAATAATTCACTATTTAAGGTATTTATTTTGTGTTTCTCATTTTACACATGATTCAAAATGAGTGGCGTCCAAAAACATTTAAATATATAGGTACTTCAACTCAGTGATAAAAAACCTACGACCCAGCTCTCCTAAGAAAAAACTGAGTTCGCTGAAGCCTAAACAGATGTTTTTTCATTATTAACAATCAGTATCAAAAAATAGGCTACACAATTTTATGATTAAAAATAGTTACTTTTCAGAGACTGAATTTCTAGAGTGTGATACCAAAAAGATACTATAGGTTTTTTTCTTTAGACGATTTGTCTTTTTATCCAGTGATGTTTGGTTTAGTAGGCACCTATTGCAATACTGCCTGGCACAAATTGTGCCGGACACTATTGACAGTTTCGCATTACAAACTGACAGTTAATCTTTCAAAATTGACATACCAGAGTCGAATTTACAAATCCCGTCGTTTATTTTCCATTAATAGTGGCGTCACTATTAAATCTGGCTCGTATAATACACAAAGGCCTAATTTTGAAAGGACACAGCTGTTCTTATAATGAGAAACTGTCAATATAGTGCCCGGCACAATTTGTGCCTGGCACTATTGCAATAGGTCCCTATTTTCCATTATTAGTGGCGTCACTATTAAATCCGGCTCGTAAGGCCTAATTTTGAAAGGACACAGCTGTTCTTATAATGATAAACTGTCAATATAGTGCCCGGAAAAATTTGTGCCTGGCACTATTGCAATAGGTCCCTAATGTCTTTTTTAGTCTTTTCTAAATTTTTTATGTAACTTGTGTCTTAATTTTTTGTTTTAAATCTACCAAAAAAAAAAAATATATATATATATATATTTTGGGACCGAAAAACCTGAATTTGCAAAAAACCAATATGAAAAATTACCTTAAAAAACTTGGATCAAAGAGGGACAACTAGCCGAGCCATGTGCAAAAAAAAGAATTAAACAAAAAAGTTTGAGGGGGGGGGGGAGATTGCATAACACACCTCACGATGAATTAAAAATGTACCACACAAAAAGATTGGTAGGATAAAAATGGCAAGGTATGTAAAATTTTTAAAAAGAATTAAGCACTCTTTGTACAGGTAGTTTCTGCAATATCAAAAAATACTAAAAAAAAGTTAGCCACAAGCAAAAATTTCGAAAAAATTTAGATTTTTAAAAAATTGCACCCCAGAAAAATATTCATAAAGAGGCGAAAAAAAATTAAGCACGTAAAAATATAGAAAACAATTTTTGCAATATAAACAAATTCTGAAAATACAAAAATTGCGGCGCAGGCCTAAATTTTTGAAAAAAATCGCGGCTTGAAAAAAATTGTTGAAAAATATGTTTTGGTAATAAAAATTTTCCTGAAAAATGATACCAAATGCAAACATTTGGTTAGTTTCAAAAGTATAGAAAATTTTCAAGTGAACTGATCAGTTCGTTTCTGATAAATTATGCTTATTTCGTTTGGGGAGGCGGCAAAATTTTAGATTTGGGGGTGCTCAAAAGCCTAAGCCCCTACCTCTCTGTTGCTCCCCTGGATGACCAAAAGAAAAGGTCTTTGGTCGCCAAAAAGCCGGACAAAACAAAAAGCCGGCCGGACATTTTCATTTTGCCCAAAAAGCCGGACATGTCCGGCTTTATCCGGACGTATGGTCACCCTCGTTTAAATGTTTAATCATTTTTAAAACTGCTTTTTATCAAACTTTTTAATCTCTTACAATTTATTTACTTAGAATTTTTTACAATGTATTGGAACTTTGCTCTGATATTGAATTTTTTTTTGACGTATGTAAAAAATTGTAATATTTTTTTAACATGAATATAAACTATCTATATATCAGGGTAATATATGGCACCGGCCTATAGAGGGTGTCCCAAAAGTACGAGTCCACCCAAATATCTTCTGAACATTGACTTCTTCTGAATTATTGAATATAACTAAGCCATAGGTATTTGGCAGTGATCGATAACATCAAGATATCTATTTTATGAAGCGGTGGGTGTGCTGCAAGGACTATAGACATAATATAATCGTTGGGTGTGCTGGCCCTATTAGCGCCGATACACACACGCGTTTTTCTGCAGCGCGTTGCCGCAGCGTTAACGCAATTGCGGTCAAGAATGCACGCAAGACGAACGCGCGGTACCGCTCAACTGTGTGAATCGCTTCATTTATTTCATAGTATTACGGACCTCAATTGCGGTAACGCTGCGACACCGCGCTGCAGAAAAACGCGTGTGTGTACCGACGCTTAGGGAGCGGCATAGGAGCGTCCAACTCAATTTTTTAAATTGAAAACGAGTGACACGGTCCCTATAATTCTAGGGACCGTGAACCAAGGCCAACAAATTTTCTCTATTAAGACCAGGCAAATTACACTTTGAGAGCAAGAAAATTATTAACAGGACTTGAAGCATTGGAAATTGTAGAGCGGCGAAAAACAAAGTAAAAAAAAATAAATGCGTGAGCAGGGGCGTTGCGGGTTAGGTTTGGGGGGTAAAAAGGGGCAGGGAATCGTATTATTGCGATTTCCGGCGAAAGCTGACGTCGGCGAAAAAAGTGACATACAGAAAAGTTATAGGCCATGAAAATATCTAAAACTTTTGTAAATGTCATTTTTTACATAACCTTAAAATGTTCGAGAAAAATTAAAAAAACCGTAGTTTTTTTTATTTTTTGTTTTTTATTTTTGCAAAAATAATGTCAGTTTAACAAAACTTGGTAAGAGTAGAGCTCTTTGGGTGCTAAATGTCTACAATATTTTACAAACAAAAAAATTAAGAAGTTTCTAAGATATTTGTTTTTTCCTTTCAAAATCGCTCTATTTTTAAATGAAATTTCTCCTTCAGAAAATCATCGTATCCAGTTCTGCTGGTACTCAGTTTTTGGCACTGAGATGTACTTTTTGGTGAATTAATAAAAGATAATATGCGTCATTTAAAAACTTGTACAAAAAATAGAAAAAACAAAAAAAATATTCACAATATTTTTTAAAGTTATTGGAATTATTTTATAATATTAAAACATTTTTTAAAACTGACTAGATTACTTAATTCCACGCAAGATAAATGGCTATTATTATGGCTAAAAAAAAAGGCTACCTGCCTTGTTTTTGGAAAATTAATGTAAATATATTTTATCGCTCTGTATGTTAGTTTTAATTTCTTTCTGAGTTTTATCGCCCTTAAAAAGTGCCGTCTAAAGCGAAGCACCCTGTCACCTCCTGGATAACCCAATTTCTTTATGTACAGGGTTTTCCCGTATATTTTTACACCATATCTAAAACGTGTATTTGAATAGATATCAAAATACTATAAATACAAAAGTTTTATAATGTTTAACAAATTTTAGGAATCTTAAGGTCAGAATGTAATTTTTTTTTCTGAATGTCAAAATTTGACACGTTGATGGTTTTTTTTTAAATTGAACACCCTATATATTATTTTAGATTTTTATAGATCTTTTCTTCCTGATTTTAAAAATATATATGTTATGATTAATTCGTTTGTTAGTTTTTGAGATATATGCGTTTAAAAGTTTTAAAAATTAAGTTGATACTCTTTAAAACATCAAAACCATGAAAAACACAATTCTCTTGTAGAATTTGAAGTGTTTTCGAGCATGTTCAAATTCTACAAGAGAAAATAGAACAGATATTTGTCGATCTCAATGGAAATTTTACGCACTCTATCTATTAAGCTATTTGCAGAAAATTTATAAGAATTATTTAAAATTAAATAATAAAGGAGGCTATGTAGAAAATTATCAATAAAGTTTTAGATATTATTATTTTTCAAAAAAATTTTTTATTACTTTTTGCTTTTACTGGCATGCGGCGCCCCACATTACTGCGCAGTATCACCACAGATGGAAAATATTACAAAAGCAACAGCTCACTTTTCATGGCTGAAACTTAAATTTTTTTAAACTTTTTAACGCGTATATCTCCAAAACTAATAAACTAAATAAGCTCAACATATATATTTTTGAAATCAGAAAGAAAAGGTCTAATAAAAACTAAAATAATATATATGTTCAATTTTAAAAAAACAGTCAAATTTTGACATTTAGACAAAAAAAATACATTCTGACCCTAAGATTCTTAAACCTCGTAAAAAATTATAAAACTTTTGTATTTATCATATTTTGATAACAATTCAAATAAACGTTTAAGATATGGTGTAAAAATATACGGGAAAACCCTGTACCTACATATAGAAATTTGGCTTATCTAGGGGGTGACAGGGTGCTTCGCTCTAGGCGGCACTTTTTGGGGGTGATAAAACTCAGAAAGAAATGAAAAATAACATACAGAACGATAAAAAAAATTTATTTAAAAAAATAAAATTTTTGTCATAATGTATATATTTACATTAATTTTCAAAAAGCAAGGCAGGTAGCCTAATTTTGTTTAGCCATAATAATAGCCATTTTTCTTACGTAAAATTGAGTAATATAGTCAGTTTTAAAAAATGTTTTAAAACTTATAAAATAACTACAGTAACTTAAAAAAAAATTGTGACAATTTTTTTAAATTTTTTCCTTTTTTGGACATTTTTTTAAATGACACATATTATCTTTTTTTATTTCGCCAAAAAGTATATCTCAGTGCCAAAAACTGAGTACCAACAGGACTGGATACGATAATTTTCTGAAGGAGAAATTTTATTTAAAAATAAAGTGTTTTTAAGCGGAAAAAAGAAATATCTTTGAAACAACTTAATTTTTTTGTTTGTAAAATATGGTAGACATTTAGCACCCAAAGAGCTCTACACTTACCAAGTTTTGTTAAACTGACATTATTTTTGCAAAAATAAAAAAAAATAAAAAAAATTACGGTTTTTTAAAATTTTTCTCGAACATTTTGAGGTTATGTAGAAAATGTCATTCACAAAAGTTTTAGCCATTTTCATGGCCTATGACTTTTCTGTATATGACTTTTTTGTCCGAGGTCAACTTTCGCCGGAAATCGCAATAATACGATTCCATGCCACTTTTTACCCCCCCAAACCTAACCCGCAACGCCCCTGCTCACGCATTAATTTTTTTTGACTTCGTTTTTCGCCGTTCTACAATTTCCAATGCTCCAAGTCCTGTTAATAGTTTTCTTTTTTTTTTGCCTTAAATTATGGTAATTCCGCTGGCCTAATTACCCTGTTTCCACCAATGCAAGCCCACTCCGATTCAAAAAACGCATCACGGATGGGCCATGGATTTGCATCGGTTTTAAATGCAGTGTCATCTGATGCGTTTTTTGAATCGGGGTGGGCATGCATAGGCACGGTGGATTCCACCGTGATGCATAGGTGGAAACCGGGTGTAAGAACACAGATTAGGTAAATAAGTATTGTAAGAATACCACAAATAATTAATTTCTGGTGATACCTCGATAAAGCCTGCTGCCAAAATATTATCCGCGCGGACTTTTTTTCTCAGTTTTTGATTTGGTGAATTATTTAAATCAACCAATCAGCTCCCAAGAAAAGATAAATCCGCGCGGATAATACGTTCCATGGACACCCGCCTATAGCTGAAAAACTACATTTTGACATTGAAAATCTTTTGAGCACTTAAACTACTCACAGCTGATTTTAGCAGATTTTGTAAACATTAAAAAAAGTTGGGTTATGAGACTTTGTTGATTTTGGTACCAGACCTATAACACACAGGTGACTGTGCAAAGAGGTCTAATTTAAAAACAAATTTGTATACTTCACAGATTAGATAAGATTACTTATTTTCATACTATCTATACTTATAATATTATATAATATATTAATACAATTTGTTTGAGTTCAGTTCTGTTTGTATCACTGTTGTTGACAATTTGCCAAAATATATATAGCTGCTGTCAGTTGACCATGCCAAAAGAACAATATAGAGAGGCTGATGTGGCCCGGAAAATGTAAGTTTTAAGTAGGATTTACAAAGGGTGAGTCCCATGGTTAGCCTGGTTCATAGGGTGTTAAAACTGTCATTGTTCCATCCTGATGCTTGTAGAAAAATTTATATTTGAGTCAACAGGCTGCACCTGGGGCTGCAACTACAAGCAAACAAGGCATATCTAGACTATGAGCTTATTTCTCCTGACTTCTAACACTCCCCATTGGGCCAAGGTATAAATAGTAATGAATTTATAGGTAGATATTTATTACCTTTTTATGTCATACTTTTAAGAACTAGGAATAGATTTAGAATATATATACCCAGACTACCCTTCCACCCCTTTTAAAACTCAGGGGAAAAGTTTTTTTAATGATCTAAAAGATTACTTGAGTACACTCTTTGGATTGGTGGTAAATGTATACAACTTTCGGAGTCAACCAGAGGTGGCCTAGACCTGGAGTCCGTTTTTTCAAATAGGAATGGGCATATATAAAAAAAAATTATGTTTAAGAAAAAAATGTTTCAAATAAAAGGAACATATATTCTTCTGTAGAATCTGAATCTGTTGCAAAAATATGCCCATCCCTATTTAAAAAACCAACTGTAGGCCTAAATAGGCCACTTCCAGTCGGCTCCAGAATTTGAAAATACCACCAATTGAAAGAGCATACTCGATATGGCTACAATCATTTTTTAGATCATTGAAAAAATCCATCCCCTACATTTTAAAAGGGGTGGACTGGTGGTCTGGGACACCCTGTATATGTAATATCGAGTGTACAATACAGGCCAAATATGGAAAACCACCTAAAAAGCAAGTGGTGCATTTGAAAACTTAAATCTAATTCTCAGTTCATATGTTTTGGCAATTTTCTATACAAAATCATTTAAGTAAAATGCCCAGTTATTGATAGCTTAAGCCCAAATATTGACGAAAAAAATCATAAAATTGTTAGTTTTAAAGTAAAGTAAAATTACTTTTTTTAAATGGCAAAATTTACAGTCAACCTTCCCTGATAGATGTACACTCAAAATTTAATGAGCATGAAGTTAGCGAAGTACCCATCGCAGATCGAATCGCGACTAGGTGGATAATTTGCCGTTAATTAGTCGTGAATTAGTTGTGGAAAAATTAGTTTTGTCACTCTTATTTTTGACCGCTTTTTTGAGTGCTGCGCTAACTTCATATGTTTGTTCTGGTCGCAGTGGAAGGGCTGCAAGGCCCACTCACATATGAATCATCAATCATCAATCAACTTCATATGTTGGCACCCATCGCAAATCGAATCGCGACTAGGTGGATAATTTGCCGTTAATTAGTCGTGAATTAGTTGTGGAAAAATTAATTTTGTCGCTCTTATTTTTGATCGTTTTTTTGGATGCTTCGCTAACTTCATATGAAGTAAACACACTATTCCGCTAGACAGTTAGTACACCTATCATTTGTTTAATTTAAAAAAGTTTGATTTACACTGTAAGTTTACTACATACACCACTATGTATGTAAATGTTACTTTATAATAGTTACAGCGACTCACATTGATGAAGCAAATGAATTTATTTTGAAAATGCATTTTTAATTAATTTCATCCCATGTGACGAGAAGTTATAGCAAAAAAACTACAAAAAGTGACATTTTTCTATATTCCAGCAGCGCAGATTTAAATAATTATAGCTCGAAAACAAAACCAATGACCCCAATTTCCCTAACATATCATAAATTCACCTCATTTAACGCATCCTGGTAAACACACTATTCCATAGACAATTAGTAAACATGTCATGTGTTGAATGAATTTTTTTTTTAAATACCCTGTAAGTTTATCACATAACCTATTATGCAAACATCACTCTAGAATAGTTAAAACGACTTACATGAAAGAGTGTAAAGTTAATTTTGACTACTACATTTTTAGTTTCCTTTCTTTATATTTAATAAATCTCAGGTATTTTTCCTGTATTTTTTTAAAATTATTTTAAGTAGGTATGTGACGTAAACTATATGTCAAAAATTGATAAAATTCCTAAAAGGACTTTTTTGTCAATAAAATAAGACTAATATCAGTTTTTAATTTTTATTTGGCGATAAGTTATTACAAAGAAACTATAAAAGGTCATATTTTTCCATATTTCCATGGCGCGCATTTAAATAAGTATAGCTCGAAAATGAATCCTATGACCCCCCCTCATTTTTTTTGGTAAAAAGGAAAGGAAAGTTTGGCCTTCAACATATCTCAAATTCAGCTTATCTGGCGCATCCCGGTAAACAATGTAGTTAGTGCCTCCTTCTTTGCCCCTGCAAGAATCTCGTGTTTTCATCTCAAGCAGGACTTTTACATTATTTTAAAGGATCAGTATTTCATCTGCACCAGAAGAACCCCCACCCATAAAATAACACCATAGCGCATAACTGAATAGAAGTTTGCATACTATACTAAAAACACTTTTTTTTGCAGGTAATTTTTTAGGACTCTTAAAGAGTAGCATCTGAGTTTAGCTTCTTAAAAACATGATCAAGGTGCACATTCCTTTTTAAATGTTGGTCTATAAATAATCCTAAATATTTACCCATTTTGATGGTTCAATATTCTGGGAGATAACCTCCACTGCTTCTGGGTACTGATCTTAAGACTGGGAAGTCCTAAAAAACAACTACTGTATTGTTACTATTTAAAAGCAATCTGTTACCACTAAACCAATCCTCCCGATCCAGTGTACTCCTTGCAATATTTGCGGATGATAACACAATATTATGGCACCATAAAGATCAGGCCCTACTAATTATTTCTGAAGAAATACAGAAAATAAAAAAATTAGGTGATTGAAATTTTCTTTGCTTTAATATTGAAAAGTTTTAAATTTAATATAGATAATATTAATTTAGGTGATAGGCCCATTGAGTTTAGCGAAAGTTCAAAGTTTTTAGGGATTACTATTAATGGCAAACTAAATTTTAAAAGGATTATTAGGTCCAGTCTATGTAGCCCTAAAGATTTTATTTGTAATCGAAGTTCATATGTCAACGTATTTAATTTGCACATTTAATTATGTAATCGCCGGTATTTACTTCCATTTTATTAACAAACAATAACAAAAACAAGGACACGCGACCGGCAATGCTTTTTACTACTGACATACCCCAAATCAAAACAAACTCATACTTCTTCACTAAGGATAGAACCGGCAACGTGTAGAAGGGCAACGAACGTTTCCGCACGATGATGATAGCCTACTTCAACTTCAACACAAATTCCTCCCGACGCCGCTCTAGAACATCCACCCATACCCAGCTGAAAAACGGGTGAAATTGAAACCTTGCCCCGCGCGGCGTTGCCGGCTTGTAATTATTTACGCTAAAAAAGTCCACCCAGTTAATCGCTTGTTGTTAACCACAGATAATGAAGATAACTAGACAAACATGTCGTAAGGGAACATTTTTTAAAATAAATCAATTAAAAATACTGTTTGTTGTCTAGTTTTGTGAGGGCACTGCCCCGATGCCGTCCCTGTAGCAGCCGCCACTGGTCGTTAACCTACTTAATTAAAATAAATATACATATATATATATTTTACTGATTATATTATATTTTATTATATTGAATGTACATTTTAATTAAATAATTAAGTTATCATTTTAGTTCATTAAAACCCGCCATCGGTGATGTGATGGTGTGTGAGACCGATTATATTTAATATTTTTTATATGTTTTTGTTGAATATTGATTTTGAGTGGTGTTTTTTCGGAATAAACATACTTTTGAAGTACTCTCGGTTTGTCTGATTATTGGGATAAATCAGATATTCTAAATTAATGATTTAAATAATTGTTGGAACCGGGGTTGAAACCAATAAAAAAAAAACAGAAAATTCACCGTGGTCTCTTAAGTCGTGGTTCTTTTTCACGTCACAACTAAAGGGTTGATGATTGATGATGATTCATATGTGAGTGGGCCTTGCAGCCCTTCCACTGCGACCACCAGTGGGTCTATTGTGGCTCACTTTTTAGTGGTTTCTCACCACTGTATGCCTAATCCTCCAAGAAGGCCGGCTATCAGTTTGGGTGAGACACTGTTCCGATCTTCTGAGTCGATCTGAGGTTTACCGAAAGTGTTCTGACGTAAACGTGCAATAACCGGACATTCGCACAGTACATGTCTGACTGTTTCGTCATCCTCCATACAGAGTCTACATTCGGTCTCTTCTGTTAGTCCCATTCTGTGCATGGGTACTCTCAGTCGACAGTGACCCGTAAAAAGACCAGTCACTATACTTATCTCCTGTCTGGTAAGTCCAATAATATTCTTGGCTCTGTTTCTACAAGGTCCTTTAATGAACTCTTTAGAGTTAGCCAGTTCTGGTATATTTATCAAGTATTGTTGGAAGCTATTCTCCATCCATTTTAATATGGTTGATTTAGCAGCATTGTATGATATCCCCAGGGCTGGCTCGGGCCCGAAAAATTCGGCAGATGCCGCTTCCCTCGCTGCTAGGTCTGCGGCCTCATTTCCCTTGTGCCCAGAATGCCCTGGTATCCATACTAATGATACATTGTTAGCGCTACCAAGCGCATTCAGCGAATCCTTACAGTTCCTCATGGTTCTCGATGAGACCGTATAGAAATCAAGCGCTCTTAAGGCGGCTTGACTGTCGGAGAAGATTTTTATTGTCCTGTTGGTCCATTCGTGGTCAGTAACCCACCGAGCACACAGTTCAATGGCTACGAATTCGGCCTGAAATATAGTAGCCAATTGGCCGAGACAATGTTTAATCTCGACTTTTTCTTGATTACTAACAACTCGAGATCCAACGCCCGGCCCGATGGCATTTTGGATCTGTCGGTATACCAGAAGCTATCGTTATTTGAAAAATTAGTCCTGTTAGTCCTGTTCTTTAACCAGTCCTCCCTCTCCGGGAGGATAATGCTGTATAGCTTTCTGCAGTACACCATGTTGGGCACGTCGGATATCATTCCCAGAGTTGCATCCAACTCTTGTTCCCCTATTAGGGCTCACTGGAGGGTTACCCAAATTATAAATTATTTGTTGTATGTATTTTAATTATTTTTTTTGTCAGTTCCTACTGAATTGTTAAGTGTTTTAAGTCTTTAAAAATTACTGTATTTTTTTGATAATAAAGCATATTTGAACTTGAACTTGATTATTAAGACCCTCCAGTTACAAGACTCAATGACTCACTGAAAAATGTTGGAGACAAGTCATTTATATAGATAAGAAATAAGAAAAGTCCTAAGGTACTTCCTTGAGGCACACCGAGACTGATATTCATGGCCTCTGAAAAAGACTTGCACTCATCTGTTTCTAGACAGATTTTCTGTGACCTTTCCGACAAGTATGATCCTATCCACTTTAAAGCTGATACCTGTATACATCTCCATTTTTCCTAAAGAAGCTCATGGTCAAGGCTATCAAAAGCTTTATATAGATCTAGAAATGCATGTACCTAAAGTTTATTGCTTGTTTTCCAGATTTTCAATGATTTTTTAAACAAATGCATAGGTTGCAGTTTCCACAGAACGACCTTTCAGAAAACCACGTTGCAAGTCATTTAGTAGTAGTTTCGAACACCTCTCAGCCGAGAGGGCAATGAATTTTACTTTTTGATAAATCTTTTTTTTTTAAGCAAAGGTTTTACTATTACTAGTTTAAGATCCCGCTTGAACGAATTATTGATTATAAATGACAGTACAGAGAAGACCTCAGATGCCACAGGTTTTTATGTAGACTATCCTTTGTCCAATTGTTGTGAAATCTTCAGGAAATATATAGAGCTTTAATACTATATAATAATAATAATTAAGGCATATTTTATTTGTATCGATAATCGCTGAAACACGTGACTTGAGAACTGTATTAAAGTTTTCAAATGCACCACTTGTTCTTTGATAGTTGTTATAGTATCAGATTTATATACAATTTTAGGTGGTTTCTCCACTTTTGGCAGGTAGTGTAAATATTATAGGATTCAAAAAATAAAAAATTGTTGTTTATTTAATTTTTTAGTGTGAATAGGCAGGAACACTTAATATCACCATTGATTAGGGATATTAATAGGCTTGAAATGGCTGTACAAACAATACTTTTTTATCTCAGAATATCTCAAAATAATACTTGTTCTGCATCCTATTTAGCACAGCATTTGATAAAGCTCTGTGATATGCATATAATAACAACCAGAAATTAAAATACGGTACAAATACACATAATGTAGATGTGTTTTTAAATCACATTTTGGTCCTTATATTATTATTATACAGAGTGTCCCAAATAAAAGCAACTACATGGGGATTTCGGAAATGGTCAGAGATACGAGTTTGTTTTAATGAGAAAAAAGTTGCGCTATTCTAAGCCCAATCAGATGTCGTATCAAAATTAAAAATATCTACAGGGGTTTTTAAAATATCGAGCAAAAACTAAAAATTGTGTTTTTTGAAAAATTGAAATATCGCCGCCATTTTGCAAACAAATTTAATGAAATTTGGTAGTTTTGTATAAGCAACTACGGCCAATTGAATGACGTTAACAATTTTTTTAAAACCATAGCCAACTTTGTTATTTGTTATGACCGCCATATTGGATTTAAACTTCAATAAATGGAGCATAAAAGGAGCTTTTCAACCGTGTATAATAAGCCTATCTTTGGATGACGAAAAATTTGAATTTATTGAGAAAACAGTTTTTTACTTATTTGGCTGTGAAACAAATGCCGTAGTTGTGTTTGTTATCATACCTACGTAACTACCTTTCAAAACGTTTCCATTTATTATAAGAAATAATACAATTTCTTAAAATCATTTTTTTATTTCTAAAACAAAAGTTTGCATTTATTATTTAATTTAACATAAAACTAAAAACCGATAACAAAGCATTGAATTAAATAAGCAAATGTTCGAAAATTCCACCGTTGTTATTTATGCAAATCCTGCATCGATGAATTAGAGACATGCATGCATCTTTAACCATTTGTTCAGGAATTTCTTCTATGGCTTGAATAACGGCTGCCTCAAGTTCTTCTATCGTTGTATGAGTAGTAGAATAAACTTTATCTTTAAAGTCTCCCCAAATACAAAAATCAAGAGGCGTAAGGTGCGGCGAACGTGCAGGCCAGGCAACTGGACCTCGATTTTCGATCCAGTTATTTCCATGTTGCTGATTCAAATAGTTGGTTATGAATCTTGCATTATGTGGAGGTGCTCCATCTTGCTGGAACCACATGTTTGCTAAATCTTAAAGAAGCAAATTTTCTAAAATTTGCTTAACGTAATTTTGTAGAATTTCTGGATATCGATGTGCCGTCAAATTATTATGAAAAATGTTAAATGTATCCGTGTCCTAGCCATACATTCAAACCCCACCTAACTTGATGGTGCACCTCACGATTTAAGAACGGATTTTCATCAGCCCAGTCATGGATGATACTTAAATTTTTTAATAATTCTTTGTGCAGTTGATTTGGATACTTCAACATTATTTTCATGTTCATGAAGAGAGATGCGAGGATTGTCAACGACACTTTGTAAAACCAGAGCTTCAATATTTTCATCAGGTTGTCGATTACGATTTTGTTTTTTAAAGGAACCATAATTAAATTATGTCTAAGCATTCTGAAGATTGACAAACCTGGTTGTCGTCTATATATCTCTGAAAGTACATATCTCGAGCTCTTCCAGCATTTTTATTACACAAAATATAACATTCATACATATCTACTCCCTAAAATTTGATTGATAATGTGACTCAAAAAAAATGGTTTCAAAAAAACTAGAAGGCCTAGAAAAAAATTGTTAATGTCATTCAATTGGCCGTAGTTGCTTATACAAAACTACCAAATTTGCAAGATGGCGGCGATATTTCAATTTTTCAAGAAACACAATTTTTAGTTTTTGCTTAATATTTTAGTAACCCCTGTAGATATCTTTAATATTGATACAGCACCTGATTGGGCTTAGAATAGCGCAACTTTTTTCTCATTTAAACAAACTCGTATCTCTTACCGTTTCCGAAATCCCCATGTAGTTGCTTTTTTCTGGGACACCCTGTATACCAAAGAGTAGGAAAAACAAAATATACAAAAAGATTCTATATACATTTATGACTGACTTTAATCAAGTACATGATAATAGTGACAATTAATATAAATTGTTTTTCCACTAAATGCTACACCCCCTTTTTCAGTGGAAGCTACACTCCACCCATAGCAATACGAGGTTATCAAAAACTTTTTTGATTTTGTACTATTTATAGGTAAACTAATTATGTCCTGCTTCAATTTTTTTCTCAGGTCCTTTTTTACCCCTTTCTTTTTTTTAACTGAAAAGCGGTGTGAAGCTTCCAGTGGAAGCGCAACACCCTATCCATAGAAAAAAAATATGCAATAATTTGGTACTATTTACGAAGTAATTATATCCCGCTGAAATTTTTTTCTGAGGTCCCTTGTTACCCCTTTTTTTTAAGTCAAAAAGGGGTGCTGCTTCCGTTGGAAACTAATCGCTACTTACAGAACGATGACGGTTACAGAATAATTTCAGCACACAAATTTTGTACTAATTATGTTCGGCTTCAATTTTGTTCTCAGCAGCTCTATTACCCCGTGTGATTTAAAAAAAAGGGTAAAAAGGAATCTGAGAAAAAAATGGAAGCGGTACGTAAAAAATTACTGCATCGAAATTGTTTTTGTAAACCTCTTGTTTCTCTGGGTGCCTCCAGTGAAAACTACACATCCGTTTTGATTAAAAAAAAACGAGTAACAAGGGACCTGAGAAAAAAATTGAATCAGGACATAAAAGTTCATAAATATTGATTTTTTTTTCTAGACCTCTTTGTTTTATGGGTTTCGGTAAACCTTTTATTTCTCTAGGTGCCTCCAGTGCAAACTACACATCCCTTTTGTTTAAAAAAAGGGGTAAAAAGAGACCTGAGAAAAAAATTGAAGCAGGTCATAATTAGTTCATAAATAGCACAAAATTACTGCATCAAAATATTTTTCCTATCCGTCATGGTTCATTTTCAAATCGAAGAAAAAGTTAGAAGAAGTAAGGTATATTTTTTTTTATTTGGGGACAAAATGAGTTCATAATTAGTACAAAATTCCCGCATCAATTTTTATTCAATATTTTATGGGGGGGGGGGGTGTGCTCTATCACCCTTTACATTACACCCATCTGGTTAACCTTTTTTGGGAAAAAGAGAAAATGTACCCAATTTACTTTTTATGCAATTTTTAATGAAATATTTTTTACTTTAATGTTTGTAGTTCTCACCTAAGTTTTGGTGTGGAGAGCTCCGAAAGCATGCAACAGCAGTCTCACATTCATGTGGTGGCTAAAAATTTGTATAATCAAGACATTGGAAGGACCCCAGTGCCTTATGGAGTACTTGATAAAAGACTTGTAAGTGTAAATATATTTTGTATGGCAAAAATTGTACTATTGTACCGTATATCTTTACACCATATCTAAAATGTTTGTTTGAATAGATATCAAAATATGATCAATACAAAAGTTTTATAATTTTTTAGGAAGTTTAAGAATCCTGGGACCAGAATGTAAAAAAAATTCTAAATGTCAAAATTTTACAGGTTGATGGTTTTTTAAAAATTAAACACCCTATATATTATTTTAAATGTTTATAGATATTTTCTTCCTCATTTCAAAAATATATATGTTGGGATTATTTCGTTTATTAGTTTTGGAGATATATGCGTTTAAAAGTTTTAAAAACTTAAGTTGATACTCTTTAAAACATCAAGGCAGCCATGAAAAGGAGAATCGCAGCGACACAAAAAGTGATGCTGTTGCTTGCCCAAAAAACAATTTTTTGCAATTTTCAACATTTAAAAAAAACAAAAAAGAAAAACTACGCGGATTCACTCAATATACAGGGTGCCCATGACTTAGGGGCCATAGTACAGTGGGTGATAGAGAAATTTATTTCAAATAAAAAAGTTTATATAACATTGCAGTCAGCACAAAAATTATGATAAAAATTTGAAAATTGCATATAATTTCTAACTTAAAAAAAAACTTAAAAAAATCTTTTATTAACCTTTAACTTTACGTTCTATTTATTTTGTACAAGCCTCTTTTTCAACTTTTAGAGGTATATGTCATTTATATATATTTTTTACCAGTTTGTAATTTTAGGGTACTAACTCCAAAGAGTCGCCATGCCAAACTTGTGGAAAAAACATCAACGAGTGTGTGGGACATTTTGGCTACATTGACTTGGAACTACCAGTATTTCATGTCGGTTACTTTCGAAGCATCATCAATCTATTGCAGAGTATTTGCAAAAAATGTTCTCATGTGCTTATGGAGGAAGGGGAAAAAGATAAATACAGGTTTGTAATCAGATTTTAAACTTTAGAGATATAAAAGTGTCTATCCTTTTAGCTAAAAAATATTTTGTTTTTTTTAAACGCACTGTGTTTTAAAATTCAAAACCAGCCAGAACAAAATAATGTTTTGACAACGAGCAAAAAAAAAATAGTTTTATTTGACATTTCCATCTTTGATGACCTGCTATGTTGAATATTCTTTAAGTGTTTAGATCACAAATTTAGATTAACTTATGTTTTGATTTGCGGCCATCGCTTTTATTATTATGATAATATTAGAATGTTAGAAAATTATTTTTTAATTTTTAGTGCATTTTATAAAAGCTTGTGACTTAAAAAATTTTTTACCAATTTATTTTCTACTTTTTAGTGTCAGCTATCTACTCTATTAAATGAAAATATTTGTTCAATAACAGAACAGAAGAGTTTATTCTTGATTATAATGAAATCGCTGATCGTGAGTTGTTTGGAAACTCATTTTTCTATTGGGGGAAGGAGAGGGTGGGGGTAAAGGTAGAAATATATTTTTTGTTTGGGCTGTATTGCCATCGGACGTTTATGCATATACCAAATTTCATAAAAGTCATTTGAAGTAAAGTGTGTCAAAAAAGCATTTTTTATGGAAGGGGGTGGGCGGTAGGGGTGGGAGGAGGATTTTTCATTATTGTTGTATTGTCATCGGACCACTATATGTATACCAAATTTCATCCAAATCGGATAATGGGAAGTGTGTCAAAAACGCATTTTTCTATAGATGGGGGTGGGGGTAGGAGTGTTAGGATTTTTTTTTCAATGTTGTATTGTCATCGGACCACTATATCTATACCAAATTTCATCCAAATCGGATAATGGGAAGGGTGTCAAAAACGCATTTTCTATGGAAGGGGGTGGGGGTAGGGGTGGGAGGATATATTTTTTTAATGTTGTATTGTCATCGGACCACTATGTGAATACCAAATTTCATCCAAATCGGATAATGGGAAGTGTGTCAAAAACTTATTTTTCTATAGAAGGGGTGGGGGTAGAAGTGGGAGGATATTTTTTTCTTAATGTTGTATTGTCATGGGACTACTATGTGTGTACCAAATTTCATCCAAATCGGATAATGGGAAGTGTGTCAAAAACGCTTCACAAGATTTGATAGTTAGACAGAACATCTGAAGCTAAATAAAAGCTTGTAAAATGGCTAGTTTGAAACCCAAATTACTTTAGGGTATTAACTCGACCAAGCCATTCAACTTAAGGTCACTCATCGTAAAGCAAGCTTTACAGGTAGCGAAGCCTGACTTTGATTTTCTATTTTTGGGTTATAATTTTTGACATGTTTTCCTCGGTTTCGCATTGGCGGCTCGTTCTTATTTTAAAAATGTGGTTTTAACACAGTCTAAAGATCTATTTAATTATGATACAGTTTCAGGATAGTTTGCAGCATAACTTTTTAATTCTAATTACAGAAATATATATAGTTTAGGTACATTTATACTGTGTAAAACAACATCTTTAAAATAAAACCGAACCGCTAATGCGAAACCGAGGAAAACATGTCAAAAATAATAACCAAAAAATAGAAAGCCTGACGTTGGCTTCGCTTCCTATAAGGTTTGCATTTACGATGAGTGTGCTTAATTCAACTGACCTCTATAATTCTTCTTTCCCATTGTCAAAGGTATGAAAACTCTAGACGTAAAGTATCAACGTCTGAAAACATGAGATCACCTTTTCCGTGTGTTAAAATTTTGATCGCAATGGGCGATTGCCAATATAATTCTCAAATACCAAATTGCAAATAATGCAAGGACCTTAAACTATAAACAACAAGTAACATTAAATCTCTGTTTTTTTACTTAGGTTTTATTGGGTATAGGGATAGGCAGAAAAAACAATTTTTCTTTGGCAACGTTTCGATTTATATTAAATCTTTTTCAATCCCTACGGAGAACAGAAAAAAAATAATTGTATTTTTTATTATAAAAAGGGAGAAAGACAAAAATAAATATAATAATTTCTTAGCACGATAAAACATTGTAAGGTTACTTACTCAGAAAGCCAGTCTCAAGCCATCGGAGAAAACATCACCACCAACCGATGGCTTGAGACTGGCTTTCTGAGTAAGTAACCTTACAATGTTTTATCGTGCTAAGAAATTATTATATTTATTTTTGTTTTTCTCCCTTTTTATAATAAAAAATACAATAATTTTTTTTCTGTTCTCCGTAGGGCTTGAAAAAGATTTAATATAAATCAAAACGTTGCCAAAGAAAAATTGTTTTTTCTGCCTATCCCTATACCCAATAAAACCTAAGTAAAATGACATTCCAAGGGAACGAATCCAACATAAATTAAATCTCTGTGTTCGAGTCCCGAACCGAACACAAACTTTTTATAATTTTTCTTTCTGTAATTTTACTTCTTGTTTATAGTTTTGGGTCCTTGTATTTGAGAATTATATTGGCAATAGCCCATTGCGATCAAATTTTTATCACATGGAAAAGGTGATCTCATGTTATATAGATATACATGAGTAGAAGTTTTCCAAAAATTTATGTATGGTCTTTGGTGGCTTAATGTAAGAGAGTTTGCGTATAGAGCAAGAGATTTCGGGTTTGAGTTTTATAATTTTTCTTAATTTTACTTGTTGTTTATAGTTTTAGGTCCAATTTAGTATTTGAGAATCCAAATTACTTTGCTTAATAAAATAAAAGTAGAAAGATACAAAATGCTGGGAATTGCTAAAGATATCTAGTTTGACATAAAATATTTTTTACCATGAAATTGTACATTAATCGTAGATAACTAAATTTAAATGTTTTATCGAATTTTTGAAGTTTAAAAAAATTATTATTTTATATGGATTGTTTTAGTAACTAAAGGTAACTTTAAGGATAATTTATTTTGGTATTACTTGGATCTTCTACGTTAACACCCTGTAGAAAAAATTACAGGCTCTTACAGACTACGCAGGAAATAAAATATTTTTTTGGTATCTGAAATATATTTAAAATTATAAATAAAATAATGGTATCCCACTGTTTTTTTATATAAAAATTATTGTTGAAATTATCATTCTTTGCTAAGCACATGTCGTTTGTTAATTTTTTTCATTTAATGTACGGTTTTTATACAAAAAATATTAAATTCATTTATTTGCATCCCTTCCGAGAAAAACATGTCATTAAAAAATGCCTTTTGATAAATATAAGCTATGCACTAAATTTTAAAAAATATCTAAATCAGTGTCAAATAGACCCAATAATTAATTTTTATTTTGACCAGTGGCGTTTGTGCGGGAATTCCCCTCGGTATTTTTGAAGAAAATAATTGTTTTTTTCAGTTGCAAATAAATTAGTTTTTTATACGAAAACCGTATATTAAATGAAAATAAATGGATTCATGATGGATTTAATACCTTCCTAGCTAGCTAGCAAAGTCAGCCTTAAAAAAAGTTTTTTGTAAATATCTCAGAAACGAAAGCTCCTACGAAGTTTTTGGTTATTACGCAAATTATTGAGCAAAATGTGGTCTAATATATTTCAAAAACCGCATATTGATGCGATGCTCCGTTAAAAAGCATTTTGAAAAAAAAATAATTGTCAAAAAGCTGTCGTTAGCATTAGTGGACTTTAACCAAAATCTAATCAGCTCGTTACAGTGTCCAACACTATTTTACCTAAAAATTTTATGCAAATTGGTTTAGCGGTTTAGGAGCTATCGTGTTACGGACAGACATAGACGCACACACACACACACACAGATAGACATCACGACGATATTGCTAAGATAGATCAGAATACACCCAAATAACACATTTTTGGCGTTCTCAAAAAAAAAAATTTCGTCGAAAATAATACCTTTTCTCGCCATTGCTGCGCGTGCTAGGAAAGTAAAAATTAGTAGATGACAGTTGCTTATAATATATATAAGATGAGAATGTATTTTGAACACATGTCAGATGCCAAAAATTCGATAAAACATTTAAATTTAGTTATTTATGACTGAGGTACAATTTCAAGGTAAAATATATGTAATGTCAAACTAGATATCTTTAGCGATTCCGGCATTTTGTATTTTCTAGTTTTTATTTATTCAACAGAGTAATTTATGTTTCAAACTAGCCATTTTTACAAAGGTTAGCTTTAGTGCCCTACACGGTAAAAAAAATGTCTTAGATCAAAGCAAATTGCTTTGAAGTAATATTATTTGTGCTTTCCTATTCACCAAGAGAATATTTTCTTGATTTAGCACAAAAAATGTCTTGCCTCTTTATTTTAATGTGAAACAGAAATTGTTTTATTGTAAATTGGAACTGAATTAATCTAAGGCACCGTTTTCTCTGGAAGCAAAATATTAATTATATGAAGACAATTTGCTGTGTTACAAAATGGAGTATACTAAAACAAAACAATTAAAGAAGAAAAATAAAGTCTCATTTCAAGATTAAACGCTTTGTTGAACTAAAAAATATTCTAATTTAAAACAAACTGTTTTAAAGTTAAACAATTTATTCAAGAAATGAACGTGTTTTCACTGTAGACAAAAATTTTTACCATGTAGGTATAGATTATGTAACGGCGGGAATTCAGTGGCATAAGGGCAAGGAATTAATGTAAAAAATAAGATAACAAAAAGACTACCTCTGGCTGGATATAAACCAGCGACCTTCCGCTAACCGGGCTAAAATATTTTTAGTTCAATATTTTAAGGATAAATGACCTACTTTACGGCACTGCAAAATAAAAACCAATCGTTTTTAATAGTTTATTTTTGTATGGTTTGTAATGTTTGCTTATCAAATATCAAATCAAATTTATAATTTTTTTTGCTCGTGGTCAAAATATTAAGATAGACAACAAATGTTCCCTTGCAAACAAAAACATATGAAAAATACTCTGCCAATCTATGGGCACCCAAGCTCACACTAGGTACTATAGTTATAGTGTGAGCTAATATAATCAAAAACTGAAATATATTTTATTCAACTCCAGACTCAATTACCTTTCGTTTGATACCACACAAGCCATGTTTTGACTTAAACTCAAATTTTTTTAATCTACCCCCACCCTTTTAAAAAAAAACTAAAATGTATTTTGTTTAACTCCAGACTCAATTACCTTTCGTTTGATATCCATATTTTCACTTAAACTCTAATTTTTGACATCTACCCCCACCCTTTTTTTAAAAATAAACTAAAATTAATTTTTTTTAACTCCAGACTTAATTACCTTTCGTTTGATATCACACACGCCATATTTTCACATAAACTCTAATTTTTGGAATCTACCCCCACCCTTTTATTTGGCTTGCGTTCGGTGAATTTTGTTCATTTTTAAATGGGACCACCACGGCCCAAGACCCAACTTAGGTACCAAATTTCATTAAAATCGGACAAGCGGTTTTTGAGTTATGCGGGTTGGTCGTTACAGACAGACATACAGACAGACAGACATACAGACAGACAGACAGCAAAACAAAAAAGTTTCAAAATCATCTGAAACGCAAAGATATATAAAAATTTTTGAAATCGGAGCAACTTTTTTTTTCTCGAAAAAATTAGGATCACCATAGCTCACACTACTTATAGTAGTAGTGTGAGCTAATACCCAAAAGCTCTTGTTACCTTTTTAAAAAATCACCCTACATTTTTAAGCTCACACTACTACTATACTATAGTAGTGTGAGCTATAGTGATCCTAATTTTTTCGAAAAAAAAAAGTTGCTCCGATTTCAAAAATTTTTATATATCTTTGCGTTTCAGATGATTTTGAAACTTTTTTGTTGCGCCGTCTGTCTGTCTGTCTGTCTGTCTGTCTGTCTGTATGTCTGTCTGTAACGACCAACGCGCATAACTCAAAAACCGCTTGCCCGATTTTAATGAAATTTGGTACCTACGCTGGGTTTTGGGTCGAGATGGTCCCATTTAAAAATGAACAAAATCCACCAAATACAAGTCAAATAAAAGGGTTGGGGTATATTGCAAAAATTAGAGTTTATGTAAAAATATGGCGTGTGTGATATCAAACGAAAGGTAATTGCGTCTGGAGTTAAATAAAATACATTTTCCTTTAAAAAAAGGGTGGGGGTAAATTAAAAAAATTAGTGTTTATGTGGAAATATGGCGTGTGTGATATCAAACGAAAGGTAATTGAGTCTGGAGTTAAACAAAATACATTTTAGTTACAAAAAAAGGTGGGGGTAGATTTGAAAAATTAAAGTTTGTCAAAACATGGCTTGTGTCGTATCAAACGAAAGGTAATTGAGTCTGGATTTCAATAAAATATATTTCAGTTTTTAGTTATATTAGCTCACACGTACACTACAACTATAGTACCTAGTGTGAGCTTAGGTGCCCATAGATTGGCAGAGTATTTTAAAAGTCTCCATTTTTACTTTGTTTTCAAATTATTTAAAAAAAAAGGTTTATTGTGGGTCGGTCCTAAAAATGCACCACTAAATTTAGGAGCACTTTGTAATTTTATATTTCTTAGGTTTCCAATTAACATAATGATCCCTGAAAGTGTACTGGAACTCTTCAAACAGTTTTTACATGAAAGAAAGCAGACAGCATTAATAAATAATTCGATTTCCACAGAAAAAGCTAACAACTTAGGTGTTCTGCAAGCAAGTGTGCTGGGACCATTGCTTTTTATTCTGTACATATATTAATGATATTGGAGTAAAACCAACTTTGGATTATTTGAATGTTTTTGCTGATGATACATATTGCGGAGTTAAAGATAAAAGTTTAGAATGAGCAGTGGCGCGAATAAATAAAGAGCTTAAAACTGTATCCGAATATTTAACAACAAATAAACTAAAACTCAATAATTCCAAAACAAAAGCAATGATTCTATGTAAACAGCACCTGTATAATAAAATTAACGTGTCTGAAATTAGGATTGAAATAGATGGCAATAGGATTGACATTGTCGATGAAATTAAATATTTAGGCTTTATGCTAGAACGAACTCTTAACCTCAAAAATCATTTTAACTATGATTATGGGAAAGTTATAAAAAAGTTGTACTTTTTATCTCGCGTCTCAAAAACTTTAACTGTTAAGTCTACAATAACTGCATATAAAACAATTGTACAGCCGCACTTTGAATATTGCGCTAGCATTATGTTTTTTTGGATAACAATTGTAAAGCGGCCCTACAAAAACTACAAAATAGATGCATGCGCATAATATTAAGATGTAATAGGCGAACTCCGATTGACAGCATGCTTCGCTCTCTAAATTGGTTAAGTATTAGCAATAGATATAAATATTTTATGTTGATTTTTATCTTTAAAATTTTAAATAATTCCTCCATACTTTAACAAATTTTTAAAATATCATTTTGACGTTCATCAATATCCAACTCGCAATAGATATGATTTTTATATTCCCAGAGTTTGCACAAACAAATGTGCTAACTCAATATTTATTAAAGGACTTCAAGAATATAATAAACTTTCAAATGAGGTAAAAAATGCTAAATCTTTAAACATTTTTAAAAATATACTATAGAAATATTGCTATAGATGGACAACAAAAATAAAAGTAGCAATAAGATGAAACTATAAATTAATGTACTGTACGTGTCTTTTGTCTAGACTTAAATTTGTAGATTATTTTCTGACATTTAAATAGTGAATTACTTAAAATTGTACTTATTACTTATTCAATAGTTCAGCTTCTGTTGTATTAGGTTTTTCTAAAGCAACAATAAAGAAGAGTTATTATTGTAAAGTCCTTCAAGGTTTTGCGTCGATGATGTTTGCGATTGTTGGCTATTTGAATTTTTCGTAGAACGAGGGACTGACCTCTATATTTGTAATAGGTAAAGTGGGTCTAGCTGGTTTTGAAGGTCTTGTGAATGTTTTTACAACTCTCTAAAAATCTATCTATTAGTTTTTAAGATATTTAAATTCAAAAAAATCAACATGTACTAATAAAATAAAAATTAAATCAGAAATTCGTTTTTATTGTTCATGTTAAATTTGAAAATTTAATGGTAAATATCTAAAACACTAATCAATAGATCTTCGAAATTTTATTCGTTTGTGAAGATATTCACGAGATCTTCTAAAGAAGGTATCACTAAACACACTTTGCCGATTTAAAATATAAAGGTAAAGCTAATTTCTCGAGGGGGTGATTGCTACAAGCATTTTAAGTCAAAACAAGCAAAATCGACGTGTTCGAGGATTTTTCCAAAGACTTGCCCGTTTTTATGTCACTCTTTTTTTTTCTATATTTGTAGAATACAAAGAAATAGTGCGTTCCTAGACAACACCGCATAGCTTAAAATAAGTACCATGGTTAATTAAACGATTTTCTTTAGCAGTTTTAAAAGCCTGCTGAATTTCCATGCTTTCCAGATGAGCTTAGTCAATTTTAAGATGACATTAAAAACGTGGGCGACCGTACGACATGTACGCAAAAACGCCTCTGTTACCTTTTAAAAAACACCCTACAGTTTAATCCTGACTTAATACTCGAAATATTTAAATTTTAGACATAGGCTGTCCAATCCACTTTTAAGCTACATGACGAAGAAATTAATAAGAAAAAAGATATTGGACAAGTGCAAAAAAATAACAAAATGCTTCAGTTGCAAAACAAAGAACGGATTTGTTAAGAAAATGACTGCTGCTAAAGGTACAAAAAACTGCCATATATTACTGTTACGGGTTCACAACAACAAACAAAACCATTAAATGTTAACAAAAAAAACAATATGTCAATTTATTTCTACAACTCAATGTACAATAACCGCACTTAAATTCACTACTCAAATCGGCTTATGAACTACGTGTTTATCTCGCGATATCTGCACCTCGTTCCGCGATGTCCGGCCGCTTATATATATGGCCTTCGATCTTTTGCGAATTATCTATCCTTTTTTGGCGCTAGAACGTTTGCGCACAAGAACGAGCAAGAGTCATAGAAAACTCAACTATAATCTAAACTAATAATACAACCATAAGAGAAACCAACCACAACACTAAACCTAAATAAATTTTAACAATCAAAATTTGTAGTATTTTTTAAGATCCTATAGATTTGACCCCAACCGGTTTAAGTGCAATTACTGCAAAACTTTTGTTTACAAAATTTTATAGGTAGCAACACAAATGCCGTTCTGAAAATTGTACATGAGATATACCGAGAAAAGGACAAAGACAAACTAAAAGAAATCCTAGAGGAAGACTTTAGTTCCGCTTTGGAAAACAACCCAGAAATTCAATCAGCTTTAACCAATAGCGTGTCTCAGATTTTGACACCGATTGACGTTTTAAAACTGTTTGAGAGAATCCCTGAAAGCGACATTCCTTTACTGGCTATGGATGCTGAAAAGTAAGTTAATAGTCACGTGCAGGTAAGTTTTAAGATTTGTTTAGTTTTGTTACACCAGTGCTAGTTAAAGAAGGGTAGTAAAAAATTGGCGTTGTTACTAGATTATAAGTTAAAACACTCCGAAAATTTTTTTCTTAGAGACTATTATCAAATATTAAAATAAAATAAGCTAGTAAAAAAAATCTAGATGATTTTGCCCAAATATGGAAAAAACCAGTAACTAGTTTATATTTTGCGCCCAAATTCAATCTAAAAAAAATTAAATTAATTTACTTGATTTGTTTTAAATATTTGATAAAGCATTTACTGCTTTCTGGAAAAACCAAACCTTTTCTAGTTAAGGTCGATTTTCCACAAATGTGTTTTTTGCAGGTTTTATCTTTCTCTCTAGTGGGTCAAATTAATTTTAACCAAGTAACGCACACGAATGCATGGAACACACGAATATTCGTGCAAGAAAGGCGGACCGAATGCGAAAAAGACACGCGATGCCTGCTTGTTCTGTCTTTTTCATCCTTACAGCGCCAAAGGTTTGCAGAATAGAACGTCTTTCGAAAAACCCCCATTTTGGGTCGTGTATTTTCTCAGAGTAATAACATATAAAGAGAAGTAGTAACCCCGGTTTCGGCGGTCATTCATTCATTTGTTGGAAACAAAGCTTTTCCGCTGTTGCCGGCTCCTCTGCCTCTGTAAAATTTTATAAATAATAAGTAAGGTTCAACTTCTTACCTTACCAAATTTTTAGTGCTTTGAGTTGGTTAGGCTATTTAAACCGTGCGATAATTTGTCATGCGCTTATAGCCCGCGTCGCGTCGTTTTATGCTGTGTATTTATTATTACAATCTGCGATAAAAACTCATTTAGACAACATAATTTATGAACGGCCCTTTTCCCACAATTTTTTCAGGACGTGGCAACAGGTGTATGACATCATATTACGGATTTCGTGTTAGCAGGGCCGGGTTTCGTTTTGAGGTACTTGGACTATATCCCCGCGCTACTATTTTCCGAAAATCGCATATTGATGCGACGTTCCATTAAAAAGTTTTTAAACTTTTTAACCGTCAAAAAACTGTCATTAGCATTCACGAATTTTGACTAAAATCTAATTAGCTCGTTGCAGTATCGAGTACTATTTTACCTGAAAATTTCATGTAAATCGGTTAAGCGGTTTAGGAGCTATCGCGTTACGGACAGATATACATACACACACAACACAGACAGATATCATGACGATATTGCTTGCTTGCTAGGGTAGGTCAAAATACACCCAAATAACACATTTTCGGTGCTATCTCAAAAAAATTTTTTTGTCGAAAACAATACCTTCTCTAGCCGTTGCTGTGCGGGCTAGGAAGGTAAAAAAGGGGCGGGCCGACTGCACAACAAGTGGATTGTTTAGTTTACACTTGAAAACGGAGATATACTTACTTACTGAAACGTCCTGTTTAAAATAAACCAACACAAGAACATTTCATGTAAAAAAGAGCCAAGTACGCGAAAATGGCATTCCGTAAAAATAATTGAGATAAAAGTAAGGCCAAGTTCTCCAATACAAATTTCATAATGAAAGATTTTTACTAGTTGGAAATGTTTTTCTAAACTTTGCTATTACAGCCAATCTTCGTTATGTTCAATTAAGCACTGTGCCTGAGTCATTTACAGCCGTAATAGCCAAGTTTAGAAAAACATTTCCAAACTAGTTTCTTACTTTCATTTTGAAATTTGTATTGGAGAACTTGACTTTACTTTTATCTCAATTCTTTTTACGGAATGCCGCATACTTGGTTATTTTTACATGAAATGTTTTTGTTATGATTTCACTTCTTTTTTAAAGGAATTGGATAATATTTAATTTTTAAAATAGTAAAATATGCGGAATATTGTTCAAAACTTTTGCAATGCCTTACTTAAAATTTTGAGGTCTTTTAATTTTTTCCCATGGTTTTATCATAGCTGCCATCAGCCTTCCAAAGCTCAGCTCTCTAGCGTTTCTGAAAGTGGACAATGTTACTTTTGCATAACTTTACATGTATAGGGGAGGGAAGTAAAATAAAATTTTCGTGTTTTTAAATTTTTTCCTATAGTTTTATCATAGTTCCTATCAGTCTTCCAATGCTCAGCTCTCTAGCGTTTTTGGAAGTGAGTAATGTTACTTTTACATAACTTGACATTTATAGGGGAGGAGAGTAAATGAAAATTTTTGGGGTTTTTAAATTTTTTCCCATGGTTTTATCATAGTTTCTATCAGCCTTCCAAAGCTCAGCTCTCTAGCGTTTCTGGAAGTGGGCAATGTTACTTTTATATAAATTTACATTTATAGGAGAGGGAAGTAAATTAAAATATTGGTGTTTTAAAAATTTTTCCTATAGTTTTATCATAGTGTCCTTCAGTCTTAAAAAGCTCAGCTCTCTAGCGTTTCTGGAAGTGGGCAGTGTTACTTTTACATAACTTTACATTTATATGGGAGGGAAGTAAATTAGCATTTTGGGGTGTTATAATTTTTTCCTATAGTTTTATTATAGTTCCTATCAGGCTGCCAAAGCTCAGCTCTCTAGCATTGCTAGAAGTGGGTAATGTTACTTTTAAATAATTTTACATATATAGGGGAGGGGAGTAAATTAGAATTTTGGGGCTTTTTGATTTTTTCCAGGAGTTTGGTCATAATTTCTATCAGTCCGCCAAATTTCAGCTTTATAGTAGGTCTGGAGAACAGTAGAATTTTGGTGATCTATACATGAGTGAGTGAGTCAGTGAGTGAGTGACAATTTCGACGTTTTTTGAAATTTCGTAACTACTTTACTACTCTATAGAAGTCCATGAAACTTGGAGGGGTTGTTAACTCTATGAAGTTCTACGACTGTGCAAAGTATGAGATTCGTAGCTCTTTCCGAAGTAGAGCTTAGATAGGTCAAATATGGGCTGAAATGTTTCAAGAAAAGATGGTACGGCAGCGCGAACTTTGCGAGGCACTGCCGTGCCCTCAGATAAAGACAATGGAAGTCCAAAGTTTTATTTCTACTCAATCATTGTCTACGAGTTTTAAACAAAAGATTATTTTTTCACTTATATAATGGCAACAAGTCTAATTAGGTGGGTCCTCAAGTCGTGAACGGTTAGCCCAGATATTCCTAAGCTCTGAGGTCGACACTGACAGTAACATTTGTTTGTATTAAATGCAGTGTTGTCTTGGCCGTCGGACTCGGTATATTGAATTTTTGGTGTTTTTCTTCTGTGTGCTGAGTTTTATTTTTGTAAAAAAGAACTTAGTTGGACGTAAAAATAAACAAGAAGTGCTATGTTTCTGAAAATACTGTGAAAATTCAGCCCAGTGTGGTTTTTTCGAGATGATTCCAGTGACGCAGCTATGTTGCCAACGCCGGGCATTCTGCAAATTCTAAGTTTTCAGGAATGTCCGCCACGAATAGGTAAAATTTACACGGGGCCGCGGTTTACTTCTTCTCTTTATATTATTATTACTCTAAGTGTATTTTACACTTTGTTACTGTTATTGTTATTACTCAGTCTGCGCATTAGCAGCATTATGCTTCTGCACACCACTGGGTTACACTTAAATTAAGTGTATTCGAAATCTTCTTTTAAGTTTCTCTTTTTAAGTCTAAAAAATTAGTCATTGCATATTAAATTAACCAAATAAGGTATTTCATCAAAGCAATTTATCTTTTCGGATTTTGATGAATTTTGCTACAGATTCTTTGTCAGTAGTATTTTATTATAACTTTTAAAAATTGCTGTTTTCCCTGAACACATACTAAAATATCTTGAAAGCTACTTACACTAGGGATATTATGGCTTGTGAAAAGCCTTTTATAAAAAAAAAATTGGAATTTTTCAAAATTGTTGAAAAACACTGTTTTTGATTTTTCCTAAGAAAATCTTGTTTTTTCGTTATTTGTTTTTCAAAAATTCCATTTTTTATAATATGTGATTTTACCTCTTTTGAAGCCTCTTCACAAGGCCTTTCCAACAATCCATAAATCATGTTTCTATCTATTAGTTTTGTAGGGAAAAACTGTAATTATCAAATATTACATTTTGGAGTTTTCAGTTTTTCAATAATTATAATTAGAATTGGAGGAAATTGATTAGTTTACACCAAGACGACTTTGAGTGCAAATATTTCATGAATTATTTGATGAACTTTTAAATTATTATAAGACATTTTTATGATATAAAATAAAATTAAAATTTTTTCAAAATTATTCACAACCATGCAAGAAATTGTAATGAAATTTTTTACGAGGCAAATTTAAATGCAAATATCTCAAAAAATAATCGACATCATTATACGTTTGTAAAGACCTTGACCGATTTCCTGGAGCGCCGGCGCCGTCCAGCGAAACATGCGTAAAAATACGCATGGCTTTTTCGCTGGGCGCGCTGGACCAGCTTAGGACATCAAAACAAAACAGAGCCAATACTAATTACAAACAAACTACATAAACTTATACCAGGTTTTTAGCCGAAATTTTCCTAGCAAAACACACAAATACATAAAACGCAAATCTTAAAAGTCAAAGCAAAAAGGTTCTTTGGAGCCTGTCTGCCGTGAAGAAGTTTGCAGTTATGGCGGCAATATCCCAAAAGGAAAAGAGCAAAGTTATAGGACATATATTAAAAAGCAGTTTTGCACTTAACGTTTTTGAATTTTACCTAAAACACAGTTAATGAGCAGAAAAAAAGGTGCTTACACAAAAATTTACCTCAAAAAATCTTTATAGCCAATTTTTTTTTAAATTGCACCGAAAAAAGTTGCTGACCAAAAAGAAAAACAAAAAAAGAGGTCCTCACCCATGTTTTCTTTTTCAGTTTCCCTCAAAAAAACTTTATTGTCAAAACAAATTTTCATTTACAGTACTTAAAAGCTGCTTTTTTGTGTGTTATTGATAGCAGTTGGAAGCTGGTTCGGTGCAGCTTTTAAAATCCAATTTACAAAAAAGGACCCAACACTAGCCACTTGAAGCTAGCGAGTGTGGATAAGGTTGGCAAGCGCATGCGGAGTTTTATTCAAACTTTTGAAATCGTATCCATGATCGCATTGTTTTTGTAAATGGCACCGTGTGTAATAAAACATTGCTTTTAGGGCGCATCCCAAAGACTTGGTTCTTACCAGAATGTTGGTACCTCCAGTATCGATAAGACCTTCTGTTGTTTCTGATATTAAAGCTGGAACGTAAGTACTGTTAAATTCGACTTGAACTTTTCTAGTAAATTAAGATAAAACGAAATCGCTAATTAGTCTCAGTGTGTTTTACAAAAAAGGTTGTACTCAAAAGAATATATAAGTAATTCTTCATCAAAACTTTTTTAGTTTCTTCATGAGGTTTATTAAGTTAAAGAAATGGGAGAAATTGTTATAATGATACTGTAGGACATTTATTTTTATTGTAGTCAGAAAATGTCCGACTATTTTATTTCAAAATGGATGTTTTTAACTACCTGCATATTTTGCAATGAGTACAAAATTGTTTTAGTAATGTTATTAGGTATTGATAATAGTAAATAGCACATTGTTTTTAACTTAAAATAAATTAATCCATGACTTTTTTGATACCTTACTAGCTCATTAGCACACTCAAGGTATATCGGCATTGAAAACAGTTTTTTGTAAATTTCTCCGAAACAAAGCTCCTACGAAGGTTTTGGTTAACACAAATTATTAAGAAAAATCTGTTTTACTATAAACTGCATACTTGGGCGACACTCCGTTACAAAGTTAGCATTTTTTAATATTTTTAAAAATTAGTTTTGAACACTATTTTGTATGAAAATCTGATGAAAATTGGTCCAGCTGTTTCGGAGATATCGTGTGCCGGATAGACGTACACACGCGGACAGACGTAACGACGGGATTGCTAGGTTAGTTCTCTAGCCATTGCTGCGCGGGCTAGGAAGGTAATAAAATGGTGATTAAATATTTTACTTACTGTTGGATTTCTATAATATATACAGGGTGTCCCAGAGCTAATGGTACATAGTTAAACTGTAGATTCCCTGGGTCAAAATATTACGATTTAGCCATACTTACCTTAGTCCAAAAGTTCGTACTAACCGAGATACAGGGTGTTAAACTTTATTTTTTCAATTCGATTTTCTTTAATAACTTTTTTAATAATTATTATTTTTGCAAAAAATAACCAACGTGTAAGTTTTTTTGAAATTGCCAAGACGATTCCGTTGAAAATTTTGATGTACAGTGTATAGGGTGTTCCTTAGACACCCTGTATCTCGGTTAGTACGAACTTTTGGACTAAGGTAAGTATGGCTAAATCGTAATATTTTGACCCAGAGAATCTACAGTTTAACTATGTACCATTAGTTCTGGGACACCCTGTATAAAAAAGCAGTTTTAAAGTTAATTTTTCGACTTTTTTTAAACCCAAATTCGTTTCTAGTTTTAAACGGTTTTCCATTTTTTTTACGGTACATAAATGTTGTTTTTAATTTTGTTACTTTATCAACAATATGTGGTCGGAGGTTGATTTTCAAGTTCAAGTCAATAAGTACCTAACTTATTGTATTTAAGTATAAATAAAATTTTATAACTTTTTTTATTTTAGGAATGAAGACGATCTAACAATGAAACAATCGGAAATCATTTTTATCAATGACGTTATCAAAAAGCACAAACTTTCCGGTGCCTCTGTAAACATGTATCAAGAAGGCTGGGACTTTCTTCAACTACAAACTGCCCTTTACATTAACAGTGAACTTTCTGGGGTGCCCTTAAATATGATGGTAAGTAAAAGTAAAAAATCTAAATTTTTTGTCAGATTTAAGAAATGTTATTTGAAACTTAAGTTTTTTTATCTCAAAAGATAAAAAAAATACTAATAATATGTCCTCACATGGGAAAATGTGCAGTAACTTAACTATGTATGATAACCTTCTGAGTATTTCAGACATACAAAATTAAACATTAACATTTTGGTAGTAATTTATGTATTATCGATCCCCAGATGAACAAACGCCAAAGTTTCTTTTTTGCCAGTTCAGCGGCTTATTTAATCAATTATTTATTTACTTTTTAGCCAAAAAAGCCAGGTAGAGGACTCATACAACGACTTAAAGGTAAACAGGGCCGTTTCAGGGGTAACCTGTCCGGAAAAAGAGTAGACTTTTCCTCGAGAACTGTCATTTCGCCCGATCCTAATTTGGAAATTGATCAAGTGGGCGTACCAATGCACGTGGCTAAAATTTTGACGTTTCCTGAAATGGTTATACAAGCGAATATTAAGCTCATGCGACAGTTGGTAAGTTTGTTTATAAAAATTATCAGTTTCTTATCCTTTCGATTTCTTTTGTGCGTCCTGTCTCAAAAATATTAGAACACTGTTCAGAAAATCTTCCCTTGACTCAACCCTTATTCTTTTGTTAATTTATTTACGTGCAGTAGGAGGAGCGGATACAGGTAGAACTCGACACCGCGAATGGTAACACTGGATTTCTAGAAATGGCGCTTATTGCCCAGGCCTAGTAGAAAACATTTTAAAAAGTATATATTTTTTAAATTGTTGTTTGGGAGGTCGAAATCGGTGTTAGCCTAACCTTCAAATAAGATTGCAAACGTATCCTAACCTGTCCAGAGACTCCTATGTTAGGATACGTTTGCGATCAATGAAATAAGGTTAGGTTAACACCGATTTCTAAAAATTCAATAGATTCCGCAGCAAAAATTTGGCAATCTCGCGGTGGCGAGTCCTGACTGTGTCCACTCCTCAATAGGTACGTTCGATTTTTTAAAATCGCTAGAATAGCAAACCTTTCAGTCTTAAACCGGATCGATACTACACCCCGGGTTTGCTTGATTCCTTTGATGTTTCCTACCGCATGGCGCATATATTAACCATAATACTCACTGTGCTGTCTTGTCTATTATTTTAAAAACGACTCTACCAAACGGCCTTTCCACGCGTAACTCACATCATTCTAATACTCACTCAGAAATTCGTGATAGTTGTAAATACAGTGTACTCCAGTTATAACGTACCTTGGTTATAACGTACTTTCGGTTATTACGTACATATTTCGTTGGTCCGCCCAAAATACTCTTCTTTTTTCACCGGATATTACGTACCTTTTAGTCTTTCTACTCCTGTTATAACGTACCATATTTTGACTAGTTCCGTTATAATATTCAAAATCACCGGTGATTCCCCGAAAAATTCGGGGATTTTTCATCAATCGATTCCGCTGTTTTCTTATTCGAATGCGTGTTGTAGGCGGCAAGCCGTTAGTTATTGGCTATATACTTTGTGGTTAAATTTATGGTATTTTTAGTTTTAGTTTAGGTGGTTTAGTTTTTGTTTAAAGTGTTTTAAGCGTTGGTTAGTTACCAGTTTATTCCAAATAAAAAATGTACGTTCTAACATAACTTTTTAATTGTATTTCTTTTATAACGTACGTCCGCTTATAAAGTACACATTTTCTGGTCCCTTAAGGGTGCGTTTTAACCGGAGTACACTGTATATCTTTTTTTATTTGCCATGTTATTTTAGCTTTTTGTACTATATGGAATATAGGATACGAATCGACTAAAAAATCTAGAATCGTTAAAGGAATTAATGAATAGATGGTAACTGTCAAAATAAAAAAAATATTCCGTTACTCATAAAAGACTTCACTTATTTAATAAGCCCTATTTTTTTCTTAACTCATCATTGGGCTAGTTACCTATATGTTTGCCTGGTAAAGGAATAAAAATATTGTAGAAGGGATAGTAATACAAATTTACTTAAACAAAATTTCTTTTGAAACAACAGAAATATAGAGTAACTCCTGGGACATAACTCTCTGGACAAACAAAAGCAATATTATTGAAATATTTTAAATATAAAACATTTTAGCTCACACATATACTATACTATAGTAGTGTGAGCTATGGTGATCCTAATTTTTTCGAGAAAAAAAAAGTTGCTCCGATTTCAAAATTTTTTATATATCTTTGCGTTTCAGATGATTTTGAAACTTTTTTGTTGCGCCGTCTGTCTGTCTGTCTGTCTATCTGTCTGTATGTCTGTCTGTATGTCTGTCTGTAACGACCAACGCGCATAACTCAAAAACCGCTTAGCCGATTTCAATGAAATTTGGTACCTAGGCTGCGCTGGGTCTTGGGTCGAGATGGTCCCATTTAAAAATGAACAAAATCCACCGAACACAAACCAAATAAAAGGGTGGGGATAGATTTCAAAAATTAGAGTTTATGTGAAAATATGGCGTGTGTGATATCAAACGAAAGGTAATTGAGTCTAGAGTTAAGCAAAATACATTTTAATTTATTTAAAAAAAAGGGTGGGGGTATATTTTAAAAATTAGAGTTTAAGTGAAAATATGGCGTGTGTGATATCAAACGAAAATTTTAGTTTCTGTTTTTTTAAGGGTGGGGGTGGATTTCAAAAATTTGAGTTTAAGTCAAAACATGGCTTGTGTGGTATCAAATAAAAGGTAATTTAGTGTGGAGTTGAATAAAATATATTTCAGTTTTTAGTTATATTAGCTCACACGTACACTATAACTATAGTACCTAGTGTGAGCTTAGGGGCTTATATATTGGCAGAGTATTTTTTAAGTCAATGGTTTTCTAACAAATATTGTATTAACAACAAACTAACCTAACAAAAATAATTTATGGACCCCAAACGCATTAACTATGATAACTTGGTTTTGGAGATTTTTAAATTTGAATACATTACTGTTTATGCCTTCAGCACAGGTACACATTCATCAAATAATTTACCAATATTAATAATAATATTTCGGGCCGTATTCAACTAAAATGTTTTATTAAATTAAATTAACTTTATTGCTCAACAAAGAGATTCATTTACAGAGCAACTACAGTATAAAAAATCGAATTCAGCAACAGATCAAAAATATTAAATTTGCGTAATTTGTTAAAGTGTTTGTGCAACTTGATGAACCGAAATATACATTGTAATCGACATCTCTTAGCGGAGAAATACCTTAAAGAAGAAAGAAAAAAACTATTTTAAATATATTTTTAAAATTTTCTTAATTTCAGCTTTATCATTATTATAAAATGAACTCTATACGATTGATGCGTACTCAAGTTTAGAACGCACATAAGCGAAAAACAGTGATCAGTATTTGTAAGGCGTTTTCAATTATAAATAATATAATAAAACCGTACAGTTTATTTGCTTCACAAGTTGTTCTTCGGATGTGGGTGTCAAAGGACAGTCTACTATCAAAAATTACTCCGAGATCTCTTATGCTCTCGCATCGATTATACTACCATTATTGTATTGAAATTCAATGGTAGTTTTTTTTTCGTATATGTGACAACCTTACCTATATTTAAACTTAACCTGTGTTTGTTGCACTAGTTATTGAGTTTTTGAAGTTGATTTTCAAGAAGTAAGCGATCTTGGGGACAGTTCTAACAAATCATTAATAAAAATTGAAAAAAAATGGACCTAGATTAGAGCCCTGAGGCTCGCTAGACGTGGATCTGAAATGATTTGACTTATATCCATAAGATCATGAGGAATCTTGTCGAAGGCCTTCGAAAAGTCCGAGTAGAGCACATTAACCTGTCTAGCCTTATCCAATTATCTTTTCCTGAACTCCGTTAAGTTAACTAAATTGGTGACTGTAGATTTCTTGCTAAAGAATCCGTGTTGATGAATGGAAATTGAGCTACTAACAGATCTGTAGATACGATCGTACACTATCATCTCGAAGACCTTCGAAAAGTTGCAAAGTAACCAGATTGCCCGATAATTGGTTACTTGATATCTATTTGCTGTATTGAAAATAGGACACACATTAATCTCTTTGCAAAGCTGAGGAAACTCGCTTGTTTAGAAAGGAAAATATTCCGTCTGGACTGTAATTTTTTTAAATCTTTCTTGCTGCCTTGAAAAATAATGTTGTCAAGTAGAATTGTATTCAAATTTGCTGCAATTGATTGAAAATCATTATCTTGATCATCCATCTGGTGTTAAAAAAACGAATTTAACTATTAATTATTTGCTTATATTAATGCTATAAATACAATTAAAAATTTTGTATAATTGGTTCTTTCTGCGTGGACTGGCCGCATAGTATTAAAGATTCATTTGTCGAAGTTACACAAATTTTCATTATAATTTAAACTTTGGAAATGAATAAAATAAGCCTGTTTACACAGTTGTGCCATTTTTTTTAGGTCATCAATGGGCCAGACAAGTGGCCTGGTGCCAATTACATACAGCAGAAAGGATCAGTTTTTAAGAGGTTTTTGAAATATGTCAACAGGGAGAAGCTTGCTCAAGAATTAAAGGTTTGTTTTTAAATCTCTGCAGATGTTTTTAGTTTTTAAGTAAAACTACGTCAAAAATTATCAAGGGGCCCTGTCTATCCTTACATCAATTACTATATCGCTTTATATATAAAACCACCTGGTTTCATCGTTTTGAAAATACACACAATGAAATGTTTTTGGAAAGATTATTACTAAATATATTAAATATTTCAAACTTAAACTACAAAGTTTTCGTGGCTATTATGTAAAATGTATTTATTTTCTCTTGCAGTTATTTTCACTTAGCAACTAACAGGGCTCCAAAATGTTATGGACACCAACAAGAGACGGTCTAAATGGTCCTTTTTTATCATAATAAATTAATAAATCATCCTAGGTCAAATTTTTAATTTTTGAAATGTACAGTTCTTCCAAGAAACCTAATAAATTTTTCTTTTGTCTGCTTTTTTTTTTCTTTTAGATTTAAATATTTTGACACTCCTCACAAATTACAACTCTCAACAAAATATACACTAGACGTCAATTCAGCTCAAATTCAAATATATAATGTAGGGAACACGGCCTGAAAGGATAATCAAAAATAAAACCATCGTTTGGCCTTTTAGGCAGACGAGTTAGCGTGAGACTTTTCACCCAGCCCGTATTCTTTAGACACCTTTGGAGTGGACCCTACTTTTCAGGTTCAAACACTCCTAGGACGACTTCAACTTTCTAGTATGAAGCCCAGGTATTGGGAGCCCCTGTTCGGGTTTGAACACTAAAAGACGAACCTTGTGAATGGTCCAATGTTTTGTGTGTTGGATTTGCTTTTATAGCGATTTACTGCTGGCTAAACATTATTTTAACACATTGATTAATTAGTTTATTTTTATACGAATTTCTTTAATTTTATTTTTTAGTTAGGTGATATGGTGGAAAGGCATCTGCACGATGAGGATATTGTTTTGTTCAATCGACAGCCCAGTTTACATAAGCTCTCAATTATGTCACATAGAGCGAAAGTGCATACTCATAGGACATTCAGGTAACTTACCAATAGACTTATTTCACTAGTATAAAACTTAATTTTTATGCTCTACCTCACACGGTGCTTTCGGCAGCGCGCCTCAGGACGTCTTATTAAATTTTATTACTATAGCACCACCAAAATGAAAAGGCGATGAAAGACAACGAAGCCGAAAATAATTTTATGTAGTCTGATTGCACCTCGAGAAATTCCTTGATATTATTTATTATAGTGTGTTTTTTTAGTTACACAATAGCAGTGTACGCCTGCTTTTGGTTTTTTGTTTCTCTCGTATCTCGGTAGATGGCGCCTCTTGCTATAGTTCGCTCACTAATTACATTTAATTAGAGACAAAACCATCTGATTAACTTCGCAAGATGTCACATTGACCAGCAGTGTTCTGAGGAGTCCCATAAGGACGAAACGGTTAACTGTCAACACTTATTAGGTGTCCATTAGATCTTGGACCCCCGTGAGGTTAAGCTTTCAGGCTACCCACGGAAAAATATAAGGGAAACAAAAAACTCCTTTTTGCCCGATTAGCCACGAAACTTGTTTGATTTTTAAATTCACGGGTACGAAATTCCACGTTTGTTAATTACTTTATATTATAGTTTGTAGTAGCTGGTATTTGGTGCCTCTTTGTAGGTGACCAAAGTATTCCAACTTTTTCTTCTTAGTTTCATTATTTATAAGCATAATTCTTGATTTGTGTTCTCTGTCAGAAGCTTTAAATCTGTTCATTTCGCCCTTTTTGATTGCCTATGCCTAACATTCATATGATCATAGAATTTTTACAAAAGCATTTCTCGCAATTTAAATTCTTGATATAATTTATTATAAGATTAATTTAAGTTTTGTACTATAACACTCTTTTATTGGTGTGTTATTGAAATTTTAAGTAAGGTTTCCAACGACTGACTGGCTGTTTGATTCCAATAAAGATTTACATATAAATATTTTTTAATTTCTCTTTAGATTTAATGAATGTGCTTGTAATCCATACAATGCCGACTTTGATGGTGACGAAATGAATCTTCATTTACCACAGACTGAAGAAGCTAAGGCGGAAGCTTTGATTTTGATGGGGGTAAGTATCAAACTCTCGTCCATTTTCATCAAATTATGGTTTTAACATGCAATAGCGTCATTTTGTGCCGACGAATGAAGGCGCTTGTTGTTTTTCTTTCGTTTTTTTACCGAATACATCCGAAAAACAAACGGTTTTTGTACCATTCAGAATTAGATTTTGACAAGTGATACTGTGCTTACGGGGCTCTCTAAAATAGATACGGGCGATAAATCGTTGTATGCAAGAATCAAATGCACAATGTATTGAAAAAGATTGGGCCTTACCTTTTTTGAATGTTCTTGTCAAACGAATAGACAGAAACATTAAAGCCACTGTAGATAGGAAACCTACACACACGGGACAGTACCTAGATTTTAAGTCTAATCATTCATTTGCTGCCAAACAGTTGTAAGAAGTTTGTATTTAAGAGCCGTAAATGTTTTTAAAAATAATGAAGAATCAAACACGTACATTAACAACATTAAAAAGGACTTACAACAGAATGGCTATTGTGAGAAATTAATAAGCACGACGATCTCTAAAATTAAAAACAAACCAGGTAGCAAATTCACCGAATATTAATCCGTTAGGTGTTATTAACATTTCATATGTTCAAGATATTTCAGAAATCATAAGACGAATAGCCAAACACTACAATATAAAAACGGTATTTTCTTCGGGAAATAAATTAAGAAGTTTTGTAACTAAAATAAAACCAGAAAATCCCTCAAATAACAAGAAATGTATTTACCAAATTGACGTGTAAGTGTGGTAAATCATATGTGGGTGAAACCTCTCAATTAGGGGATATTGAAAAATCGGGTTTAGCGAATTATGCACGGTCAAATGAGCACAGGATTCAATGGCTAAAGTTTTGCATCAGGAATCGCATTGGCGTAAACGAAAGTTTATTGAAGTTTATTTATAATGCAGAATAAAGAAGTTTTCAGTCACCCAAGCACGGACATACCAAACATATGGAAATCACTACTTAAGGCAAATGAACCTGACTGCACACCAAGTAGTATAAGTAATCGCCTCTACACTGGATTGTTTAGTTTACACTTGAAAAGGGTTAGAAATACTTACTAACCGAAACGTCGTGTTTAAAATAAACAAAGCACATGGAAGTCCGAAATTTTGATTCTACTCAATCATTGTCAAACAAAGACTCCGAATTCAAGTTCTGTTTTAAAATGGAAATTAAAAAATCCGAAAATTGAAAGATTACGAATCTGACAACAAAATAAAATACACTACTTAGCATTTGCTGCAGCATTAAAGTAATCGAAAGTAATTACAAAGACAAACGAAAATCCCATTAAGATTACAAAAAAATACACATGACTTAAACTTAATAGCGCATTCGCTGCAGCATCAAAATGCGAAGGAAATGTTTAAATACAACCACTGTAATTACAAGACCAAACGAAAGTCCGGTTTAAAGATGCATTGGTTTGAATGCAGGCAATGTGATTACAAAACAATACACAAACCAACTTGAAAAGACATTTGTTGCAGCATTAAAGTGCAGATGAATTGTTAAATACAACATCTGTAATAACAAGATCAATCGGAAGTTCTGTTTAAAAATGCTTTGATTTGAATGCAACCAATGTGACTACAAAACGATACTCAAGATCTAAACTTGAAAATACATTTGCTGCAGCTTTTAAGTGCGGACGAAATGTTTAAAACAATGTTACAACTAATGTAATTTCAGAGACAAGCCATATAAATTATAAAACACACGACTTAACCTAAGAAGGCATTTGCAAAGTACGAACGAAATGTTTAAAAGCAACCACTAATTAAAAGACCAATCGGAAGTCCTGTTGCATTGGTTTGAAAGTGATTACGAAACAGTAAACAAACAAAACTTGAAAAGGCATTTGCTGCAGCATCAAAGTGCGAACGAAATGTTTAAATACAACCACTGTAATTACAAGACCAAACGGAAGTCCTGTTTAAAGATGCACTGGTTTGAATGCAACCAATATGATTACAGAATAATACACAAGACAAACTTGAAAAGGCATTTGCTGCAGCATCAAAGTGCAGACGAAATGTTTAAATACAAACACTGTAATAACAAGACCAAACGGAAGTCCTGTTGATAAATGCGTTGGTTAGAATGCAACGAATGTGATAACGCAACAATACACAAAACAAACTTGAAGGCATTTGCTGCAGTATCAAAGTGCGAAAGAAATGTTTAAATATAACCACTGTAATTACAAGATCAAATGAAAGTCCTGTTTAAAAATGCATTCGTTTCAATGCATCCAATGTGATTACAGCATCAAAATGCCGGCGAAATGTTTTCATACAACCATTGTAATAACAAGACCAAACGGAAGTCCTGTTTAAAAATGCATTGATTTCAATTTCATCAATGTGATTGCAACATCAAAATCCTACAAAACAATACACAAGGCAAACTTGAAAACGCATTTGCTGCAGCATCAACGTGTGGACAAGATGTTTAAATACAACTACTGTAATACAAGACCATACGGAAGTCCTGTTGAAAAATGCATTGATTTCAATTCCATTAATGTGATTGCAACATCAAAGTACTGTTATAATGCAATGTGATTATAAAACAATACATAAGACAAACTTGAAAACGCATTTACTGCAGCATCAAAGTATGGACGAGATGTTTAAATACAACCACTGTAATTACAAGACCAAACGGAATTCCTGTTAAAAAATGCATTGATTTCAATGCAACGATTGTGATTGCAGCCTCAGAGTGCTGGCGAAATGTTTAATTACAACCATGGTAATAACAAGACCAAACGAAAGTCCTGTTTAATAATGTATTGGCTTGAATGCATCCAATGTGATTACAAAACACTTAAACTTGAGAAGGCATTTGCTGCAGCATTAAAATGTGGACGAAACAGTAGACACAACTTAAACTTAAGAAGGTATTTGCTACAGTATCAAAGTGCAAACGAAATGTTTAAATAAAACCACTGTAATTACAAGACGAAAGGGAAGTCGCTTTTTAAAAATACATTAATTTGAATACAACTACTATGATTGCAGCATCAAAGTGCTGGCGAAATGTTTAATTACAACCATTGAAATAACACAAACGAAAGTCCTGTTTAATAATGTATGGCTTGATTGCAACCAATGTGATTACAAAACTATACAAGACTTAAACTTGAAAAAGCAATTGCTGCAGCATTAAAGTGCGGACGAAACAGTAGACACGACTTAAACTTGACAAGGCATTTGCTACAGTATCAAAGTGCAAACGAAATGTTTAAATAAAACCACTGTAATTACAAGACTAAAGGGAAGTCGCTTTTTAAAAATACATTGATTTGAATACAACTACTATGATTGCAGCATCAAAGTGCTGGCGAAATGTTTAATTACAACCATTGAAATAACACAAACGAAAGTCCTGTTTAATAATGTATTGGCTTGATTGCAAACAATGTGATTACAAAACTACACAAGACTTAAACTTGAAAAAGCAATTGCTGCAGCATTAAAGTGCGGACGAAACAGTAGACACGACTTAAACTTAAGAAGGCATTTGCTACAGTATCAAAGTGCAAACGAAATGTTTAAATAAAACCACTGTAATTACAAGACCAAAGGGAAGTGGCTTTTTAAAAATACATTGATTTGAATACAACTACTATGATTGCAGCATCAAAGTGCTGACGAAATGTTTAATTACAACCATTGTAATAACAAGACCAAACGAAAGTCATGTTTAATAATGTATTGGCTTAATTGCAACGAATATGATTACAAAACTACACAAGACTTAAACTTGAAAAGGCAATTGCTGCAGCATTAAAGTGCGGACGAAACAGTAGACACGACTTAAACTTGAGAAGGCATTTGCTACAGTATCAAAGTGCAAACGAAATGTTTAAATAAAACCACTGTTATTACAAGACCAAAGGGAAGTTGCTTTTTACAAATACATTGATTTGAATACAACTACAATGATTGCAGCATCAAAGTGCTGGCGAAATGTTTAATTACAACCATTGTAATAACAAGACCAAACGAAAGTCATGTTTAATAATGTATTGGCTTGATTGCAACTAGTGAGTGAAACTACACAAGTCTTAAACTTGAAAAAGCAATTGCTGCAGCATTAAAGTGCGGACGAAACAGTAGACACGACTTAAACTTGAGAAAGCATTTGCTATAGTATCAAAGTGCAAACGAAATGTTTAAATAAAACCACTGTAATTACAAGACCAAAGAGAAGTCGCTTTTTGAAAATACAGTGATTTGAATACAACTACTATGATTGCAGCATCAAAGAGCGGACGAAATTTTTAAATACAACCACTGTAAAGGCGAAACAGAAGTCTTGTTTAAAAATGCATTGGTTTGAATGCAACTAATGTGATTACAAAACGATACACAAGGCTTAAACTTAAAAAGGTTGAACAAAGTATTTAAATACAACCACTTTAATTACAAGACCAAGCGGAAGTCATGTTGGAAAATATATTGATTTCAATTCAACCAACGTGATTACAAAACAATAAGCAAAACAAACTTGAAAAGTCATTTGCTGCAGCATTAAATTCCGGAAGAAATTTTTAAATACAATCACTGTAATTACAAAGTCAAACGGTAGTCCTGTTTAAAAATGCATTGGTTTGAATGCATCTAAATTAGACTTTGCTACACATGAGTTACACATATACATAATATTCCACCCACGTTGACTGCCCATTCATGAAACATAAGGACCTTGGGGTCTTTTAGACCTGATTAGTTGCTTTCAAAGACATATGCATATTATTTCGTATTATTGCAATACCTACGGTACCTTACAATGCAGAATGCAAACCTATTTGAAATAGCAATATCAATGGGTAGAGTACGCGCGGCGAGAGTTGAATCAGAATCAGAATTATTATGTGTAATTTATTCCGCACGGCACTATCCGACCGCAACTACCAATACCAAGATAAAATTGACGACGTGCCTGGCATCAACTCTCACCGCGTCTACTCTATAAGTCTATCCTCTTTGCGGTCCTTAAGATAAAATGTCCTGATTGGTTATACTTTTACGCATGAATATTATTTTATTCTTGTATTCATTACGTCAAATCATCGGCGTACAGTTGACAAAAACCCTATATAAATTTGGTATCTGTGCATTTTTCGTACCTTTATTTCTCAATGTTTGCATCAAACGCCAACCATTGTGTAAATAGGTAACAGAAAGTATTGGAATATTACGTATATGGAGTTACCCCCATTTGACTTCCTACCACAGTAATGTGATTACAAATCAATACATAAGTCTTAAATTTGAAAAGGCATTTGCTGCACCATCAAAGTGCGAACGAAATGTTTAAATACAACCACTGTAATTACAAGACCAGGCGGAAGTCCTGTTAAAAAATGCATTGATTTCAATGCAACCAATGTAATTACAACACAATACTCAAAACAAATTTGAAAAGTAATTTGCTGCAGCATTAAACTGCGAAACAAATGTTGAAATACAACCACTGTAATTACAAAACAAAACGGTAGTCCTGTTTAAAAAGGCATTGGTTTAAATGCAACCAATGTGATTACAGAACAATACACAAGACAAACGTAAAAACGCATTTGCTGCAGCGTCAAAGTCTGGACGAAATGATTAACTATAACCACTGTAATTACAAGACAAAACGGAATTCCTGTTGAAAAATGCATTGATTTTAATGCAACCACTGTGATTGCAGCATCAAAGTGCTAACGACATGTTTAATTACAACCATTGGAATAACAAGACAAAACGAAAGTCCTATTTAATAATGTATTGGTTTTAATGCAACCAATGTGATTACAAAACAAGCAAATTTGAATGCAATCATTGTGAGTACAGTATCAAAGTGCATTGGAATAACAAGACAAAACGAAAGTCCTTGCTGAAATTACAAAAGAAGAGAAGAGAGGGCATTTGCTGCAGCATCAAAGCGCAGATGAAATGCTTAAATACAACTTCTTAAATTGCAAGACCAAACGGGATTCCTGTTTAAAAATGCATTGGTTTCAAAGCAACCAATGTGATTACAGAACAATACACAAGACAAACGTGAAAATGCATTTGCTGCAGCATCAAAGTGTGGACGAAACTGAAGATGCCAATTATTGAATGGCATTTTAAAATGTTATAAATTTTCTTCAAATTGTCAAAACTTTCCCATTATTTTCCATAAAATCATAACAAAATTTGTGCGTTGACGTTGCAAAAGGTAAAAGTTTTTATTTATTGTCCCAGTGATCGTTTCGCACCCAAGATGTTTTAAAAACTTATATATTAAATTTTTTCTACCCTTCAGTAAAAAGTAGAAAGTTTTTAGGATTTAAAATTTTTAGGATAAAAGCAATTTAGTCACCCCGAGAAATGGAGAACTGCTAATCGCCGCCACCCAAGATTTCTTGACAGGCGGTTATCTGCTGACTGCAAAGGACACATTCTTGGATTTCATGCGGGCAAGTCAACTGGCTGCTACTTTGCTGGCTGGAAAGGATACTCATATGGAAATCACCTTGCCACCTCCATGTATAATCAAGGTAAATAAATATTTTGTTACGGAAATTAGATGTTCAATACTTTTTTGTTTTTTAGGTATGATTTATTAAGTTTGAGGAGGGAGATCAAAAAATGTCATACTTATTTTTTTTTTAATTACAGTTTAATCTCTCAGGCCAAAACAGTGAGTGTGTTTTGCAATTCAATTGCAACATTTAAGAATAATAAAAAAAAATATTACGTATTTTGAGAAGTCCCTTTTTCAATAACAGTAAATGGTGATAGCATAGACCAGTGATACCTTAAAAAAAACAAAACATTGAAAAAATTAATAGCAGCATGGAGCAGTATTGGAAATTACAGAAAATATATTGCATAATTTGCACAGAAACCCCTTGGGATCGTTGGGTTAGCTCCAGTGGTATTTTAAATAAGTAGTTTTTGTATAAATATAGTTTTTATTTTATTGTTGCCTTTATTTTTCTTCTAAAAAGAGCAGGCACACCTTAAATGGTCTTTTAAAAAATCCACGATTTTAATGAAATTCTAGTATGTTGTAGATCGCGATATCCTGATCAAAAGTTCTCATGGGCTTAAAGCGATCCTATGACTGGGACAGTGGATACAGTGGCGGGTATGGGGCTCCCCCAACATATGAATAAATTGAATTTTTTTTATAAAACTTAACTCTTATACAAGGCGTACTCAAAAAGTACAATATTTCTATTTAATACAGACTTTTATTTAAACAAATGGATCTTAGCACACTCTACGCTATGTCAGCCCTGAAAACAGATTTTCAACTATCTCAGGAATGGAAGATCCTACGACGTTTTTGGTAATACTATAAATTATTAGGAAAAACGTTGTACTATATTCCGAAAACCGTATATTGAAGCGAGGCTTCGTTAAAAAGTTACCATATTTTCAATTTTTAAACTGTCAAAAAATTGTCATTAGCTTTAATGGATTTGGATCAAAAGCTAATCAGCTCTTTACAGTATTGTATACTATTTTACCTAAAAATTTCACGAAAATCGGTTTAGCTATCGTGGGCCGAACAGACATACACACACACAAGGACAAACGTCATGACGATATTGCTAAGATTAATTTTGGGTGCGGGCTAGGAAGGTAAAAAAAACGGACATTCGCTAGAAAAATAGATGCCAAGGTAGGGCAAAGGGTATCTACTAACTTAAAAGGAGTTGATCGACTTTCAGGAGGTGTTTATTTTGCAAAACCATAGAGAGCTGGTTATTTTATGAAAGCCATGGAGATGCAGAAACCGCATAATTTAAACGTTAAAATAGTGTATACACTTGGAGTGTGCGTGCTAATGGGCTAGGAAGGTATCTTATCCATACTTTTTGAGTTTCCCCTGTACATCAATATTGTCACGTGACATCTAGCATGGTTGCCAAATATAAAGGTTCTTACTAGTTTGGAAAGGTTTTTCCAAACTTGGCTATTACGGCTACAAATTACTCTTAGGTACAGTGCTAAATTGAACATAAAAAGTTTGGCTGTAACAACAAAGTTTAAAACACCATTTCCAAACTAGTAAAAACCTTTTATTTTGAAATTTGTATTGGAGAACTTGCCTTTACTTTTATCTCAATTCTTTTTACGGAATACCATTTTCGCGTACTTTGCTTTTTTTTACTTGAAATGATTTTGTTATGATGTAACTGTTTTGTAATTGTTTTGATTTATTATAATTACAACGACATAACTACCCATTTATCACCAAATTTCGTAAAAAAGAAAATTAGAAGATACTTACATATGTAAGATTATCTAAAAAAATTGTTCACAAAAAAGTTCTGGACCTTGTTGTAACTTTTGTATTTAACTTTTTTTGATAGGTTTATAACCGTGAAAAATCCTTACCCACTCCTAAAATCTCGCCCCATTTAATCCATCATCTGGTCTGTAACCTATCTAATCTTCTTTTTCTGTTGGCTGCGATATATTTTCATGCTGCTATTCAATATTTTCCTTCCAAAAGGTCTTTGCACTGGTCTTAGCGATTAAGAAAAAAGTTCTGGACCTTGTTGTAACTTTTGTATTTAACTTTTTTTGATAGGTTTATAACCGTGAAAAATCCTTACCCACTCCTAAAATCTCACCCCATTTAATCCATCATCTGGGCTGTAACCTATCTAATCTAAATTTCTTTTTCTGTTGGCTGCGATATATTTTTATGCTGCTATTAAATATTTTCCTTCCAAAAGGTCTTTACACTGGTCTTAGCGATTAAAAAAGAACAAGATGCTTGGAAATTGTTTTGACAATTTTTGTTCAAAATTATTACCTTTGTAATTTAAATCTAAAAATTTAAATTTTATATTCTGAAAGTGGAGAGAAAAAATTGTTTTTTTTTAACCTGTATCTTAAAACCAAACAAACTTTAACCAAAACTTATTTGAGTGTGTTTTGTTTTTTACCTCTTCTATTACTAATTTCAATAAAAATACCTTATTTTTATAACGCCCTGTATTGATATCTGTGTGAATCCTTGAAAGAAGATAACATTGCATTTAGGCGGTTTTTTTCCTACTAAGCAATTCTTAGTTTTTGTATTACAGAATTATATTTTTAGCCAAGAAAACTCTGGTCAGGAAAACAAATCTGCAGCTTGATCTTTCGTCCCAATAAAAAATGCGGAGTACTTGCAAATCTTGAAGCCAAGGGAAAAGCCTACACCAAAAACAAGGAAATGTGCGTGAAAGATTCGTATGTTTTAGTTAGAAACTCGGAACTCATTGCTGGAATGTTTGACAAAGGACATTTAGGTTAGTACATCTGTAGAGAAATAAGCTTAATAATTTTCCCCTTCTTTAGAACGTCTATATACGTCTTGTATACTTTAAAAACGGTCTTTTGAGTTTTTTTCATTAAGTTAACATTTTTGGTAGGAGGTAGGCAGAGTTCTCAAGTATGGAAGCAAAAAAAAGAAAAAATTAACATTCAGATTATCAAACCAGAACAATGGACAGAACACTACAAGAGACTGCTGCAGGAAACAAGACCCGAATATCTGTCAGCCTCTCCGAGGAGAGACATAGAAGTGCATGGAGAGGAAGTAATTATCGAAAAAGAAATGATAAAGAATAGTATTAAAAAGCTTAAATACGGAAAAGCTAGCGGACCTGGGGGAATATACGCTGAAATGCTCAAATATGGATACATACGGTACCTGATGATTGGAAAATAGCATTCATATCTTTAATACATAAAAAAGGAAACAAGCTGGCTTGCAACAACTATAGAGACCTAATAGAGAATGATTTTCATGACCAAGAAGAAGAGCAAAGTGAGTTTCATGCAGGCAGATCTTGTAGTGATAATGTTTTTTCGCTTAAACAAGTAATTGAGAAAAGGAGTGCCATATGATACCGTTCCAATAGAAAAATTATGGATAGTGTTAAAACGAACTAATATCAATCATACATATATAAAAGCGATAAAAGAACTTTACAAAGGGTCAAAATCTAAAATTAAAATTGGAAATCGACTTTCAAAAGAATTCCAGGTAACGAAGGGCTTAGACAGGGATGTTATATCAATCCAACTCTTTTTAAAATATATATCGCAGTAGCTCTTAAAAACTGGAAACGTAAAGTACACGGCATGGAAATACAACTTTTTTTTATTTTATTTATATTATATTATATACACTCAGGATCAATCGCCCAGTTTCGCAAAGTTCTAGCAAGTGAAAGCATTTTTAAACAAACACAAACAACCAAGTCCCAAGCCAGGACTCGAACCCGGGCCGCCGGTGTGAGAAACAAACATTGCTACCACTACACCACGACGGCGACTTATTTATTAACGACCGATTTACCATATACACACTACAGTTTGCTAACGCCCAAGTAATTGTAGCTAATGATAAAGAAGACATGGAGTATATGATGAGCAAGTTAACGAAAGTGGGTTACAGTGAACGTGGACAAGACACAATACTTATGTATTGGAAACGAATCGAATGAGTTAGACCTAGACAATGGAAAAACAATATCTCCATGCAATGAGTATGTATGCTTGGGTGTCACATTTGATAAGACAGGAACAGACTGTAAAGAACTGGAAAAAAGAATAGTAAAAGAAAAAAAGGTTATTGGTTGTCTTAGCAGTATTTTGTGGAGCAGAGAGATAAAAAAGAATGTAAAATTTAACATATATGAAACAATGATGAAAAGCACGCTGTTCTATGGAATAGAGATTTGTGGCGTAACAGAAAAATACAAAGCAAAAATGGAAAGTGTCGAAATGGATGCAATAAGATCAATGAGAATATCTAGAACAGATCATATAAGAAATGAGATCATAAAAGAAAGAATGGGAATCGAGGGAAGCATAATGGATGACATCACTAAAAGACAACTGATATGGTACGGATGAACAACGAAAGATTACCAAAGCAGGTCCTAGAATGGCAACCAATAGGGCGCAGAAAAAGAGGACGTCCTAAACTGGAATGGCAACAGTCAATCCAAAGATCAATGAGTCAAAAAAACCTGATGGAAGATGATTGTCAGGAGCGAAGAAGGTGGAGAATAGGCGTCGGACAACGTAGAAAAACGTTCTAAACCGACATAGTAGTAGTAACATTTTTGGAATCAGTTGAAACATTGTATGAGAGTATTCTTCTTAAATTATTTTGTTTTATTTTGTGGTTAGGTTAAGTTCGGTAAGGTGATAGATTACTAACTGATAACATCAGGCTCTCCTAAACATTTAAAAAGGGAAGCCACCCCCAACAAAAAAAGGAACTTATGGGGACGAACAGAATATAATATGTATAAAGTAAAGTATTACGAGGGCTGTCTTTTATATTTTGCATATAGGAACATAGAGGGCGACACTAATCAAATGTCGTTACTAAAACTTAACCTCAATCTGTACCTAACCTAAATTCAAAACGTCAGTGCGATACATATAGTTTTATAGCCACAGTGAATTTTTTAAGTTAACAAATCAGTTGAAAAATGGAATTAAACTGATAACATTTTCGGGCTATAATTTGTTACAACTTTCGAAGGAAATTATATCAACAAGAATGCCTTGCCGAGTTGATTTCTGTTTTCGATAATAAAGCACCACATCGGTCGACAGTTTCTCGTTGGTATGGAGAATTCAAGTGTGGAAGGATTAGCCTTAGCGACAATCTAAGGCCAGGTCCACCAAAAATGGCTGTCACCCAGGAAAACATCCATGTTGTGCGCATGCTCATCAAGGAAGATCGACATGTGACATATCGCGAGGTTGAGGCCTCATTTGGGATTTTAAAATCCTCGTAAGAAGATTCGTTTCCCGCTGGATACCGCATCTGTTAACCGAAGAACAGAAAGAAGCTAGGGTCAAATGGTGTTAGAAAACTCTAAACCGCTTTGAGGCAGGAAAATCGAAAAACAGCATTGTCAGTGGTGATACATTATGGATTTGCTCATATATGTGATCCCGAAAATAAACGGCAGTCGTCTGTTTGGGTGTTCCAAAATGAAAAAAAGCCGACAAAAGTCATCAGTTCTCAAAGTCTATCCAAAAAGATGGCGACATTTGTCTCAAAAGCAGGTCATGTAGCAACAATTCCTCTGAAAGATCAAAGGACTGTTACTGCCGATTGGGACATCAACATTTGTTTGCCGAAAGTCATCGCTGAGCTTCGAAAAACGAACCCCTAACGACGAATCATACTCGACCAAGACAATGCAAGTTCGCACAAAGCACAAAAAAGCCATTTAATTTTTAACCCAACAAAACGTCGAATTGTTGGACCATCCTCCGTACAGTCCGGACCTGAGTCTCAACGATTTCTATTATTTTCCTAAAATCAAAAATGGACTGCGTGGTCAAAGATTTCAGTTGCCAGAGGAAGCAGTCGACGTCTTCAAGAATGCAATGTTGACACTACCGACGCAAAAGTGCATTAATTTTCGTGAAGAATACCTCAAGAAACAATAAAATCTTTAAAAGTTATCTACTGTTTTATTCCAGCTGTATACAGACAGGATCATACTACTAGGTACATAGACAGTTAATCTCCCAATTTTCTTACGCCCCAAACAGCTAGCGGCTAGTGCTTTGTTGTCGAGCGCGTTGCTTCCCAGTCTGCCTGCATTCACGCGTGTTGGATGTACGCCTATTTGCAAAAATTACTTAAAGATTAATTTTATATGTACCTAGTAGAATGAGCGTGTCTGTATGCAAAACTTAAACGACAACCCTCGTAAGAAGATTGAAATACGAAATAACGACAAAATATATTAAAATAAAGAATAACAAGAATACTTCTTTTGTTTGTAGGTAGTGGAGGAAAGGGAGGCAACATTTTTTACATCATTTTACGAGATTTTGGTCAGGAGTTTGCCATTAGAGCTATGTGGAGATTAGGTAAGACGATTAAGTAAATTATTAACTAAATATCGGGGTATAAGAGAAATATTGGTAAATATTTCTATGTTTATGGATATTTAAAGTTGCATACTTGTAAAAAGTTTACCTGACTGGAGCACTTGTTCCTTTGCCCATTGTGGATGCATCTAAAATCATGTGTATACTCTTATACTGCCGTGCAAAGCAGAAACCTAGTAAGTCAAAAACTAGTGTTTTGGGAAATAGAGTTTAAGTTAACATTCTAAAAAAACTGGCTGGCGCCGTTTTTAACGGCAATTTCAATCACATTAGCAAAACAAGAGGCGCGAAAAATTGAAAACTGTATTCAGGAGGATGAACCCGACGTAATTTTTCATGGGTGATATTTAACTTCAAACGGCATGTAATGATCACAATTTCGTGAATTAAAATTAAATTTTGCTTTTAAAAAACAACCCGTCGGTCACTCTGTATTCACATTGTTAGGATGCAACGAAAATCCAGAAATCATTTAACTATTCGATAGCAAACCTACAACGTTCTTCCAGGAACGGCTTAATCACATGTTGACACCGCCTTTTAAATAAAAGTAATTTATCTCCCAAAAAATGATAAGAATTTAAAAGAAAATTACAATAATAAAAAAAGTGTGTTTATCGTTAAATTAAGCATTGCAGGAGGGTCTTCCAAGATTTGTTTATTTTTTTTAGCAAGACTGAGTTCATCTTACTTAATGAATAAAGGATTTTCTATTGGAATCGGTGACGTCACTCCAGGTGAAAACTTGGTTAGAAGAAAGAATAAACTTTTAAGCGAAGGGTAAATATATACAAGGTGTATCCGAAATGATGCACCAAACTATAAAGTGGGGTAATTTACTAACGAAAATAATTCCTGCAAGCCCAAGTTTAATCTGTTTCTGTTAATAAGGAAGTATTATTTAATTTCTGATATTTAGGTTTTAATTGATCCATATTTTAAATAAAAAAGTTATATAATAATAATAAAAAACCAGGTATTTTCTTTAAAAAAACAAAAGCTTTATTGTAAGACACCATGAATAGTCTTTAATGATATCTATAAACCACTCTAAATTTAATTAACAAATTATTAAGAAAAATACAAGTACTTAGTTATTAAATGGCACTTTCTTACCTTTCCCGGATATTTTGCCACAAACCGGACATGTTTTATGCGTTAAATGTGTTGAAACCAAACTTGTTTGCCTATAAAAAATGAGTAAAACGAGCTTTCAGTCAATGCCGTTGCTCCTGGGTCGGCGCGCTGAAGAAAACATGCCTCAACAACTATCGTATGAACAACGGCAACACGGCCTACGCGTGTGGTAGGGATTCCGAGGGGATAACTCCCCGCTCAATGCTGCATGTAAACGCACTACAAGAATCAATGAAATAACAAGTACTAAAAGATTAAAAGTTAAAATCTTGAGTAAATCGCAATCACAACTAGCTTTATTTCTGAATATGCCTACTAAGACATAAACCGAACCAAATTTTTAGGTATCAAAAATGCGACGAATATATCCGTCAAATGGCCGATGGCAAACTCCAAAGTCAACCTGGTTGTACGCCGGAAGAATCTTTGGAAGCCATAATTCTAAAAGAGTTGTCTGTCATTCGTGAGCATGCCGGCCAAGCCTGTGTCGCTGAACTTGCATCTACGAACAGCCCCCTCATTATGGCGCTTTCTGGATCAAAAGGTAATGCGTCTGTTTTTGTTCCCTATTCCCTCGCTATATATTTGTTGTCTCTTGCTTATGATGCTGATGCATAGGGTGCGTGATCAGATGAGATTAATCATAAAAAAGTTCTCTTGTAAGCTAATTTTAAATATTTGTCAATTTGAAAATCCCAAGTAACATTTTAGGGCATATTAACAAGCTGAGGGTCAAAATTTCCAATCATATGTCAAAACTTGTTTTCGTTAAAAACATGACTTCGAAGTTAAATGTTGATATGTCATAAACTAAAACAAATAACTCAAGAAATTGTTATTTATAGACAAGAAATTTTAAAGAATTCTTTTATAAAAAATTTTCTAATTTTTTCGCTTTGTAAGTATTCAAACTCGTTTCAGCTATAAAGGCAAAGGGAGGAGACATTTTGTGCTAAGCCTGACGTAGTATTCTACTTTGAGGTTCTCGATCGCCGTGGGCATATTTAGGACAACATAGCTTGTAAAACAGTGTTAATCTTGACCTCAAAAACTGCTTGGAAGTTATTTTTGACCTGAATTAATGCCTTTAAGGCAGTGCCGTTTTTGGTTAAGTTACAGGTTGAAAATTATTATTTTTAACACATAATTTTTCACATATTTTTTCACCAAAAACTAAAAAAACAAACTACCAACATGTTTATCACTAATTATTTTTGAATATTCAGTCAATTTTGTGGTATGAAACTGATTGTTATAGAGTTGCCGAAAATATTATTTTTTCTCGAATTTGCCACCAAACTTCTATGAGACCAATTTGTATGAGAGGAAGAGAGGGAAACAGTAGAAGAAAATAGAGAGTGGGCGAAAATAATAGTAAAAGCAACCTCTAAGATGATATTCGCGGAAAAAGGATGGACGCCATGTTTTTTGTCCTTTTTGATAATTTTTTATTTTGTTTTTGTTTTTTTTTCCTTAAACAATTTCAATATCTTCAGTAAAAACATGTAACATGTAATTTTTTTTTCTCACTTCAACACTATCTTTTTTTGTTAAAATGACATGTTTTGAAGGGCGCATGAATTTCCGGCGCACGTTATTTTCATTTCAATATGTGTATAAAACATTTCTAAAACCCCTATATGATTACAATAGTTGATAAAATTAATCACCATTTTTTCACAAGTGGTTAAACACACTATTATTGTGTTTCTCTTTTTTTTTTAATGTTTTCATTTTTTTCTATTCTGACAGATGTAGATGGCGCCACAAAATAGGGACTCCAGAAGAAGGTTGAGTTATTTTGAACCATATGTGTTAAAATGAAGTTGAAAACTTGTCTCGACACAGACATCTTGCCCAAAGCTTGGTCAAAGTCTTACCTTGGTTTTTGTTCCTACTTTGGGAAAATGTCGAAATTTCCCTCTATTTCAACCCATTAATTTTCTATAGGGAAAAATTACTTTCATATATTAAGTAAAGTTTACCCAATTTTAACCAAAAATGTTAATTGGGGTACTATCGTGAATTTGGACACGCATTCTTAAAAAATCGTTATACATCAGAAAATGGCTTTTGATGTATAGATAGCCCGTACGGAATTTCACAAAAATATCTAGAGTAGTAGTACAGATATTAATTAAAAATAAGATTTTTTTTAATCATTAACGTCCTGTCTCTCAAAATATAAGACGTTTTGTACATATGTTCATTTGTTCAGAATGGACCCTCTATAAAAAAGAATAAAAAAATACAATATTTTGAAAATGTAACCATATTAAATTATTTGCCTAAACAGTTGAACCACTTGATAATATTTTTTCTCTACAAAAATTGGGCGGAATATTTTAATCAAATTTCATGAAAATTTATAATATTGTAAATATCGCAAAAATTATCTTGATAACTTTTTTTTCTTCAAATGAACACGTAGGTATTCTTTGTTGTGGAAATAAATATTTTTAGGTTCCTTCATCAATATTTCTCAGATGATAGCCTGCGTGGGACAGCAGGCCTTGAATGGAAAACGAGTACCCAACGGCTTCGATAACCGATCTTTACCACATTTTCCACATCATTGTAAGTGCCTCTTTTTTACTTACTTTTAGTGTTGATAAAAAGTGATGTAAAACTTCACGTTTGGTGCGTTTTGTCCTATTAACGCTACGTTGGATACATTTTATTTAATTATTTTAAGTTAATGTGCACCACCGCTAGCACAATATTTTGTTAAAAAAGAGATACTTAAACGTGTCCACAAACTGCCACTTCTTTTTGGTAAACGCTTTCAGGATTTTTTGTTTTAATGCAAATTTTAAGATAAACATGTTTGAAGAATGTAAGATGGTGTTTAACTTAAAAAATCATAACAGTAGTTTAAAATTGAATGTTCTTTATATTATTTAATTAAGAAATTAGGCTTGGAGTACTTTCCAAAATCGTAGTTTAGAGTCAGTATTTTCCTGAAATGTTAAGAGCATGCTCTAAATAGCCACTTTGTTAATCTGTAATCTATCATACTCTGGCACAATTTTAAATTAAGCACAGGGTGATTCACTATATTTTGAACCACCGGTTAACGGCTGTTGATAGAAAAAAAGTTGAAATGTAATAGTTTTATAGTTGATCAAAAGCCTTTTATGCCATATGAGAGATGTTACCAAATGTCATTCTATATGTCAAAACTTGACAACAGCTTTCTTATATTAAATAGAACACCCTGTATATTAATTTTTTTTTGAATTAGGGTTATTATTTTAAAAGTATGCCTAGGTTGCGGTTATGTTATATCTCTATTTTAGCTTATTGTTTTTTTTTTGTGTAAATTTACTTTTTCATTATCGCAGTACCTATAAAATGCTTGAAATAAAGTTAAATAAATAATAAATAAATGGTTTATTAACAGCAAAATACATGAATATTTTTCTGAAATTACATCACATCCCAGCTTCAAAACCGGCTGCGAATAAACCATATTACCCCCGAAGTAAGCACTGTCCGTAAAGTTAAATACCAAAGTTGTTAAGTTTTTTACAAAATTTTAAAAAACTTGAAAATTCAATATCTCAAACACTGTACCGCAACATAAGCATGTGATATATAAAGTGGGCCAAAAAAAGGGCAAAATACTACAGCCGAAAAAAAAATTTGCGGTTTTTTTGACCCACCTTGCATATTTATAAAATAAGGAAAAAATGCAATTTAAACCTGAAATAATATACAGGGTGTTCCATTTAATATAAGAAAGTTGGTGTCAAATTTTGACCTATAGAGTGACATTTGACAACATCTGTCATATGGGTATATTTAAACTTTTTTTCTATCATTGATTCTAAAGGCGGTAACCGGGGGCTCAAAATATAGTAATTCACCCTGTACATTAGCATTACATGCTATGCACAAACGGTTTGTTTATACTTTAACCGTCATTAAACAGCTGATCGGGATATTAACGTCAAGTGGCACCTTGTTGAAAGGGTCTTTCTTAAATACTTCTGAAAAAAAAAATCGCAGTTTTACTAATTTTTGTAAATTAAAAAAAATTTGTCTCCACCGTTACAATGCTTGCACATTGCCGTGACCAGGATTCGAACCTGGGTTACTACGGCCACAACGTAGGGTCCTAACCACTAGACGATCACGGCTATCGGAGAACATACTTTCAATCTTGTTCATGTTTTACTTCAGCTAGTTGTTTGTTAAAAAGATTAATAAAAAAGCGATATGCTCCAAATAAGTTTGCCTTGCGGCGTTACGGTTAATGAACCGATAAGGTGTGTCTAATCTAAATAACAATTTCATAAAATAATAAATTACATGCTTAATTAGATGAGAGCCACAGATTTCTTAAAAGTAAAATGGATTGCCAGTGTGTTCGCCAATAAATTACTGCTGAAAGGAGGTCGGTCATCTAGTGCAGGCGCTAGAAGTAGTTGAGTATGCAAAATATAAACGATCGAGATGTTGCCGAGCCAGTTTTTGGTCCAATTTTTTTTATTCCCTCCTCATATTCGTGTTCGAATTTGTGAAAATTTAACTAAGTTGACGCCCTAAAGCCACCATGACACAGAAATGCATCAAAAAGTATAAAATTTAACCTAAAAATAGAATTATATTACTTTTTTTAATTTTAGCTGCAATAATCCTCAAAAACCGCCAGACTCCCCAAAATCTCACATTGCAGTTTTTTTTTCAAATTTTCTTAAAAACTAAACTTAGGGACAAATATGTTAGTATCGTTATTGTAGACAATAAAATTTTCAGAAATTCTCCAGCAGCTTCCGTTTATTGGTGTAATGTAAAAATATGAAAAAAAGAAACCTGTTTATGTGTAATCCATACTTTATTGTAGACAATAAAATTTCCTTTTAATCGATGTCTAGCAAGATCGGTGTTATTTATAACAATTAAGGAGCGTCCGTAAATTAAATAATTTTTGAAAAATCATTAAGAAAACTTTTTATTAATTTTATCCAATTTTCTCAGAAACTAAGCTTCTTGGGAACAAATATATTTTAGATATTGTAAAAAATCAAATTCCCTTTTCAAGAAAGTATAAATCAGTGAGGTCAGACTAATGACAAACTCTCCAGCGGCGTCCGTTTATTGTGAAAATTTAAAAAATCCTCATATGGGCTGGCAGATCATTTTTTAAAAAAGAAATCCGTGATGAAAGCACGTGAAAGTGTGTCATCTTTTTTGAAGCGCAATAAAAGTATTTTAGGTGTCTACTAAAAGCATTTTGTTTTTGCTGTTTTTGGTAGGGTGACTACCTATATCTACATTCAAGGTATATGAAATATTAAATTTCATTGAGTTCTTAAACATATTCTTACAGGCTCGCAAAAATTTGTTCAACATTTTTTCTTTTTGAAGAAATGTTTCTATTATACTGGAACTTTCCATCCAATTAGGATCAATCGCCCAGTTTCGCAAAGTTCGAGCAAGGTTAAAGCATTTTAAACAATCACAAACAACCAAGTACCTAGCCAGGAATCGAACCGGCACCGCCGGTGTGTGAAGCAAATGTTGCTACCACTATACTACGGACGACGACTTGAGAAAATGTTTTCGAACAACCGTTCGAAGAAAATGTTTTTAAACAAATTTCCGTTTGAATAACAATTATTTTTTTAAGAAATGGTTTTCGAACAACGTATTTTGGAACAATTGTCCGTTCGAATAAAAAAATTTCGAACAATTTTTGCTACCCTGTAAGAATATGTTTAGGAGCTCCATGTAGAAAAAGGTCGTAGGTAGTTGTTTCGTCCGTTTGAACCATAATTTCGTAGGCCGGGGAAAAAGGAGAAAGCCCACATTCTTAATAATCTCCTTTTTCCCTGGCACCCAGAATTGTTTTCAAATAAATTTCTGCTACCCAATCTTGCAAAATCCGTTTTCGGGCCAATTCTATATTTTGCGTATATTAATGACATGCTATTATTGCCAGTTGTTTATTGTAAAAGTCTTTTGGTTAGACAAATTTTGACCATCCGGACCATTAGTCAATGAGAGTGCTAACCGCCATCTGAGGCTTGTTCAAGAATACTTAAATGGCAAACGAAATGTTGCCAGAAGAAAAGTGGTTGCTTTCCCTCTTCCCATAAAAAATATTTTGAAAACTATGATTCAGGGAAACAATACTACAATAAAAACAAATGATTTTTTTTTTAAATTTAGATTTTTACCAAGGTTATGGTTAAATTTGAAGGCAAGAGGGGGGAGAGGGAATGATTGTATGATTACGTGGTCCTTATAACGATAATATTGCAGTTGTGCAGGTATAAGTAAAATTATGCGGTTAGTTCAGATTGCTCATTTAATAAATTCTAAATTAAATAACTCGTAAAACTAGCCGTTCGATATGAAAAATAAAATCAGTTCTAAATAAAGAATTAAAAGATCTTTCCAACGAGGTATCACTCGACTCACTCCCCCTACTCAGAATCAAGGGGTGAGACGTGCCCCCGCTAGGGCTTGATAAATAGCGATGTCGGAAAATCGCGAAAAAGTGTCCCCCTCGCAGAAAAAACGACGTGTCTCAGCATTTTTTTATCTCTATCTCTAACCGTTATCAAGTGTAACCAGTTTACACTTAATAACGGTTAGAGATACTTACTAACCGAAACTACGAGTTTCAAACAAAGATTTTTTTTAATGTTTAGCAGTTCTCACGAAATTCCGTGTGGAACGTTTTAAATGGAACATCCTGTATATTATTGTAAAGGCTATACGTGCTTTATTTTATTTTTTAGCTAAAACCCCAGAGGCTAAAGGTTTTGTCGAGAACAGCTTTTACTCGGGCCTAACTCCAACCGAGTTCTTTTTCCACACAATGGGTGGCCGTGAAGGATTGGTCGATACAGCTGTCAAGACTGCCGAGACTGGCTATATGCAGAGACGACTTGTCAAAGTAAGTAAAACAAAAATTTTCCGCCCAATATGATGCGTTTACATGCAGCCTGTTTTTGAGGGCATTATCCCCTTTTGATCCCCTCCATACTGGCTGGCTGTCTAGCAATAACGGCATGACCTGTATGTGAACGCTAACTAACTACTAAGATATAATGCTTGGGCATGATAGGTTTGTACTTTTCTATGTGGATTTACCTGAGCTTTAATATCTCAATTTGGCGCCCTTGTGGCGTAACTTTTTTAGACATCCAGGAGCCTTTTGTAGATCCCTGGCCTGTCTCCGTGCCAGTACACGAACCGAACCGAACCGAACCTGAACTCATTCTATACCACGGGGTTTTTATGTCCCTCGACCCGTCTTATGAAACGATCCTTCTGCTACTGCATCATTTCTGAGATATCCTCAATGCTGAGCTCCCTTTTAATTTGTACGTTACGCACAAACCAAGGGGCTCCCGCTATTTGTCTTACGACTCTGTTTTGGAATCTTTGTAGCCTTCCCATTTGCGTTTTGCATACTTTGTTCCAGCATGAGGCGAACGACTTGCCTCCATATTTGTAATTTTACTCTACGATGTAGTGTGCTTCTGGCATTTAAGAAGGGGTATAGCATACTGTGGGCTCCCCTTACTTTTTTGAAGTGCATTCGATACCTGGTCGTTCCAGGTTAGTTTCTTGTCGAACCCAGGGCAAGCTCTGTTCGCGGATTGCCCCTTTTCCGTGTAAAGACAATCGCTTGAGTCTTGTTTGAATTGATCTTAATTTTCCACCTTTTAGTCCAGGTGTCAATTTCTACAAGGTGCCTCTGAAGCCGTGTGACGATATATTGGATGTTATTACACTTTGACGTTGTCAAAGTGTCATCCGCGTACACATAGAGCTTCGTTTTTCGGTCTTTGGGGATGTCACAGGTATACCACGCATATAAGTGTGACGAGAGCGGGGAGCCTTGCGGGACTCCCGCTCTCTCAATCTATTTTTACCATAAAAGTTTTCCCTCCCAGGAACGACTGTAATAACTTCAGGATATGTACTGGTACACTGTTATTCCGCAATTTTAAAAGAAAGTCATTATGTCAAACGCTTCTCCTCTCCGCTCCTCGCTGTACTTCCTTTTATTTCCTCTGTCAAGCGGGTTGCTTGAAGTGTTGTACAATGCATCGGTTTAAACCCGAACTGCTCATTGGGAATAAGTTATCCCAATTGAGGCAGTTCCTGTAGTCGCCTTAAGATTATCTTATCGGCGATCTTTCTAAACCGGGCAGTAAACTTATGGGGCGGTAGCTATCTGGCAATGTTCTATTTTTGCCGACTTTTGGCAATAGAACAATGTCGGCTTTCCTCCTACTCAGGGTAGTACTTCAGCCTAAATATACCGTTGACTTTATTAGTCAACTTCGCGCACTGTTTCGGCTGAAGCTTCCTCAACATTGTGTTTGTTATTTTGTTAACCAGGGGCTTTTCTTACTTTTAGACGTTTAACGATCCCTCTTATTTCCCTCGGTGTGGCATACCTGAGTGAGTCGGGAGTGATTGTTGGGGCTGGCTCGTCAGCCAACGCCGCCGCCTGTCTGTCCAGAAAGGTGGGAGGGTCCTGCGGGAAATTGTTCTGGAAGACCTTTTCCAGGCAATCCGCAAAGACCTCCACCTTTCTTTCCGGTTCATGTAGCTTATCGCCATTGACTCTTAAGGTGGGTATGGCCGTCCTCCCTCCTTTAGTCAACGCCTTCACTATTATCCACGCAAAGGTTGAGTTTTGTTCGAGATCGACCATTTTTCTTTCCCAGCACTGGGTATAAAATTCCCTGGCCTTTTCTTTTACTACGGCCTGTTGCATATTCGCTTGCCGGGTTATTGCAGAGTCCAGAGTAGCTGGGGCTCTTCTCCGCAGTCGGTTTTATCCAGAATCAGATTTTTCTACCTCAGGGGAAATGCGGTGGGGTTTACGGCGTTATTTGTAACGTCCGCTGTGAATATTTCAAACGCGGACAAAATGTCTGTTTGAAGCTTCTCCACAGCTCGGTTGAGATCTTCACTATTATCTATTCTTCGAATAGGACCGGTTTGTGACGCGTTCTTAAGCCTGCCAATCTATTTTTCGACTCACTATTTCGTGTCGGTTTATTGCGACATCCCCAAGTTAAAACAATAGGAGGAGGTGATCTGAATCTAGCGCATGAATGACCGTTAGTGCGTGATTCCGATTTACAAGCTTTTGTAGGAAGTGGTCAACCCGGGTTGATCGCACTCCTGGCATGTAATGGGTCGGTTCGGTCGGGGAGATTCATACCAGGTTCTGCTAAGACCTGGCCCATAGCCGTTGCTTGTGGGATCTCCCCACTCTCTGTATTCAGCGTTCAGATCCCCTCCTATCAGGAGCGGTCCTGGAAGATTAATAAGGCTCTCTTATCCTGCAACCGAACAAACCCTATCCGGTCTGCAGTACAAACTTACGAGCCTTGTCGTGGAATCGTCCGACATCTTGATTATTACCCGTGTAGCTTCCAAGATGCCGATATCGGGCGTTTCCACTAGATAGTGATCAATGTTACCTGTGTACCTCCCAGCATCGCATTTTTCCTATCGTTTCTATGCACCTCGTAATTTGGTATTGTAAACCTATGCCTGGGCTTAAGGTGCGTTCCATCATCCATGACAAAATTTTCATTGTTTCAACAAAAGTTATAAAAATGTAAAGTGTTGTATTTTTCTTAGGGTCTTAGGTTACGTTGTTGTCATCATAGGCAACAATACAGAACATTTTTAAGTGAAAACATTTTAAATAAAACTTGTAAATTGGTTTTATCAAAAAGTCTTAGGACACATTATTCTTAATTTAATCTTTAGTTTGTGATTTTAGTAAAATTTGTCATGTTGATTTTTTGTTTTGTCATTCTTATTTTATTTCAATAAATTTCAATTTCAATTTCTTTATTTATATACGAGGTAAAATTTTTATAAAATCATTTACATTTTACAAACTTATTATTAATTTATTCTAAAGAGCAGAAGAACCTAATCATACCAGTTGTCAGTCGTTTTAATATAAATTTAATAAATTTTTAAATTTAATTAGTTATATCAATACTAACCTCTTTTATTAAGCGCGGATCTGGGTCAAAATCAAAAGGGGGGGGGGGGGTAATTTAATGAAAAAATTATTTGTAATATATTTTTTTGTACGGGCTGGGTTCGCAATCTCGTTAGCTCTTTAATTATGAACTAAAAGTGCATATATTTCTCTTCTAGCGGGGGTAATTACGCCCTTAAATCCGCGCTTGGTTTTATGCTCCATATCATAATTTTTGAGATAACTTTTTGGACAGTTATCAGCTGTTTACCATAACAAATAGTATGGGCCAACGAGAAAAAATTGTAAAAAGTTGTCTCAAAAATAATGATATGAACTGTAAGTCAAATACTAGTATAGTATGAAAACTATTCTAAGCAAAAACTTTATTATTAGCACTTAATATGTACTGAACTAAAAGTTGGTAGCAAGAAAATGTTATCAAATTTCGAATAGCCTGTCCGCTCATAGTTGTAATTCAGACAATATTTTGTCAGTCAAATCAGTTTCAAAATATATGTTATTTTATAAATTGACAATTGACTAAGAATTCCGTATTCCGTTTCTTCAAAATAGTCATGGGGGTCAATTACTCCCCTGTTTTTAAGGTATGGGATTTTCAATGTTAGAGGATTGAAAGTGACAAGGGATTTAAGTTAAAACTTAAGGAGATACAGGCTGTCAAAAATAACCATTACAAATTAGAAAATAAAAACAATTTTCAAAATGTATTATTTTTAAATGTAAATTTTAGTACCCGTAAATTAAAAATCAAACAAGTTTTTATAGGTAATCTTAGCGGTTAAAAGAGGTTTTCTTCCTCTCGTATTTATCTGGGGGTAGCTCTAAAGCTTATCTGCATGGGAGCCCAAGATTTAATTGACAACTAATAAGTGTTGACAGTTAACTGTTTCGTCCTTATGGGACTCCTCAGAACACTACTTGGTCAGTATAACACCCTTCTAAATGGACGGTGTTGCCTTTCATTCTACGTTTATAGTGAGAACAGAAAATCGTCCACTTCGCATGAATCGCCATCTACCAACATACCTCAGTAACTGCAACAACAGTAAGCGAGTAAAAACCTGATCTTTCGGCGATTAAGCTGTCGGCGTCGTATGAGGCTTTGCAGTTTTAAGCTAATTACTAACAGGCGTGAATTTTAGTATTGAGATTAACTAGAAAGTGAGGTTAAAAAAGTTAGCATTGCAAATAAGGGAAAGTTACACAAAATTAGTGTTAAAAAGTATCTTATTATATACCGAATAATATTTAATATTATATGATATTTTCTTTTCAATTTTCTTTAGTCTTTGGAAGACTTAGTCGTGCACTATGATGGATCAGTGCGAAATGCAGAAATGGATATTGTTCAGCTCACATACGGCTGTGATGGCCTGGATCCTACCTATATGGAAGGTGAGACTTTCTTTAGTAAAAATCAGGAATACGGATGTGCAATAGAATATTAAATCTACTTTACATACGCTTTTTTTGATGTAGACTTTGTAAATTAATGTAATGTAATGTAAAATTGTTTTTTTTTAGTAACTACTTATTTAATTGAATTAATTTAACTTAAAGTACAGGTAAAATTGATTGATAAACACAGGTGGCAAAAATAAAATGAAATCAAAAAATTAGGTTTGATTTATTTATGGATATTTTCAGTTAGCTTAACTTTAGCAAAAACAAAAAACTAAAATATTTATAAAATTAGTTTAATTTAATTATATTTCTATAAATAAGATACATAAATTTTTAAATATTCTAGTCTACTTAATGACAATTTTACCCATCTATTTTAACTTTAACCGTTTAATAAGTTGTCAGCGGTGAATGACATCAAGCATCATGCAACATATAAACAAACATGTTTTATGGTCATTCCCGGTATATGTTTTGTCAAAAATCGGATATTTTTATTTTCCGAAGCTTATGAATGGCTTATGACAAGGACGGAAGGTGCGTCTCTCTACTCAATGCTAGAGTATAGAGGACCGATATTTCCCTCCTTTGATTTTGACTTAAATAAAGGATATGGCACTGGGCCCATTATTCCTGGCGTCCATCAGATTTTGTTTATATTATAATATGCTATTCTCCTCTTTTAAACAAGCATTTTTTGTAAACAACATATTTTGTGAGTCTTCTGAGGAAACCAGAAATCGGCTTCAAAGTATTAACATTTTTGATATATAGATCAGTGCCATATATGGTGAACTTAACGCTACTGTATATTTCTCTAACCTTTTTCTGACAAATTGTCAAGTTTTTGATAGATCTATATACAGAAAAACATCATACAACTTTTAACACGTGCATTCTGAGTAACAGTGCAAAGTACCGGGAAGATTATTTTGACAGTCAGATGGATCAGACGGATTTTAAAAGTATTTTAACCAATTATGGATTTGCATAAACGTTTCCAAACGAAACATAACTGAAATTCGACAAACATTCCACCTTTGTAAGAATTACGTTAAGTATAACATAACCTAGTCTTAACACTAAATACTAAAACCCTAGTTCAGGTCTCTGTTAGCTGCATCTAAGACTGCTAAAAGCATATTTTCTCTGGGATAGTGAACTACAGGTTCGTGCCGGGCATATCCAAGATATCATATCACACTTGCTACGTGAGCGCAAACTCCAAGAGTCCTTCCAACTTTGCAAATGCAGTAGGTTCCTGATATCGGATCTTCAACATTCTATCCTCGTTCTCATCGTTGATGCCTGTTAATCGCAAGCGAGCATTTTGCTCGTTACAAACAAAACAATTTACTATTACCAACACAATGGCAATTCACGACGTTTTGCTATAATGCACTGTAACTTTTATAATAAATCAAATTGTCAAAAACATATTCTGAAAGTTTACGGGTACTTACTGACGCATGCGATTTCTGGTTTACTCAGAAGGGTCACAAAAAAACGTCGTTTACAAAAAATGCTTCTTTAAAAGAGGAGAATAGCATATTATAATATAAACAAAATCTGATGGGCGCCAGGAATAATGGGTTCAGTGTCATATCCTTTGACTTTGATAAGTTTGTCGCGTCTCTATATTTTTTAAATATATCACACATTGACTACGTGTACCTAAGTATTTTAATTTTTGACATATTGTGATACGTTTAAAGATTTTTTGTATGATCGGTAAGTTTTATTCACCAACGTAGTTATAGGAATGGTTTCCTTAGGCTAGTTTTAACTTAGAGCATCATTTAATTGCTTGTGGATAGTAAGTCACTGAAGATGGGTTAATAGGACGAAAATGGTATAACAATATAAATAAAAATTACAATGTAGGAATACTAAGAGTTTGATTTTTCTTCTACTTGCACCTCCATTTTGAGTTATGAATTACTTCTTCAATCTATAAAATTGTAAAAAAAATAAAAAAAAGTGCATAATATTTTAAATTAGAAATCAGAAAAATACAAAGTTGAACTAATTTGAAACCTCATGTATTTTTTTGTTAAATTAAAGTTAACAAAACAAATAGTAAAGGTTAGCGGGCATACAAATGAACCCAAAGATTTGTGTATTACTTATTTATTTTAAACCCGAACAAAAGGGACTGATAATATCCGCAAATTTATCAATGATCGACACCTAATTTGAAACAGCCTGTATATATTATATTGGTTAAAGGTTTAAATTACCAGTTTTCGAGATCTTGGCTTGATTTATCAATCGCTTTTAATAGGAAAGGACTGTCCAGTAGACTTTGATCGCGTTCTTGAACATGTGAAAGCCAAGTGCCCGTACAGAAACGAAGTCGCGCTGAATGGAGAACAAATCAAAAAGGCCACCAAGGCTTTTATTGCTACAAAGGCTTTAGACGAGTGCAGTGAAGACTTTCGGAATGAATTAGTGTAAGTCTTTTAAATGAATTCTTACGTATTACCCAAGTAACATTTTATTTAATTTAAACATACTTTTTAAAAAAATTACTTCAAATTAAAGGTTTGTAGGGTATTTCATAAACTGGAACAAATATTCCAAGAAATCGTTATTTATAGACAAGAAGGATTTCTTGTAGGAAAAACGTTTTAATTTTTACCCACTTTGTAAGTCTTTAAACTCATTTCATCTATGAAGGCAAAGGGAGGAGACAATTTGCGCTAAGCCCGATCTAGTATTCTACTTTGAGGTTCTCGATTACCGTGGGCATTTTTAAGACTACATAGCTTGTAAAACAGTGTTACTTTTGACCTTGAAAACTTGGTTTGCTAAGTAAATTAGTGTTACTTATTTTTGACCTGAATGAATTCCTTTAAGGCAGGGCCGTTTTGGGTTAAGTTACAGATTAAAAATTATTATTTTTAACAAATAAGTACGACCTAAAACGCATTGTTGAACTATATGAGAAAATCTTCCATTTTATTTAACCATATGGAAACTTCGGCGTTGCCTCAGTTAAAACTTACATTTTATTTTGTCCTAATAAAAAAAACGTATGAGTGGTTGAAAACAAGAAACGTAAAATACAGCCCTGCCAGGGAGTAATGATTGGAGACTATTCTGTGTGGGAGTATTGATATAACCTAACATTTTGCTTAGCTAACGTTGGTTAGTTTCGCTAGTTTTTCGCAGATCACTTTCAGATGACATCTCAACACCGCGGCCATTTTAGCTAAAGAACCACCAAACCTTGAACCAATGTGATATTTTTAAGATTGTTTCCTGTTTTACATTGTTTTTGTGTTTACTTTTTCACCAAAAACTAAAATATTAAATTACCAAAAAGTTTACCACTAATTATTTTTGAATATTCAGTCAATTTTGTAGGTTAACACTGATTGTTACCGAGTTGTCGAAAATATTACTTTTTCTCGATTTAAATTTGCCGCAAAACAGTTGAAGAAAAGAGAGGGTGGCGCATGTGCATCTGACAAAATGGGATTCCGATTTGCGCTTTAAGGCCCTAGCACGAGCATGGACATCTGTGATAACATAACTTACATAATTTTTTCATGTCAAAATTGTCGATTCTAGGTTAAAAATAAGAATAAATGTGTCTTTTGTTAAAATTAGAAGAAATTTTGGCAATCAAAATAATCTTCCGTTAACCCAAACTACACAAATATGTTTTGGCAACGTTCCGGATTTCTCTCTCTAATCTTATATCTGTCAAACAGAAAAAGTAGGACAATTTTGGAAAAAGCATAACTTTTTCATGTGTGTACCGATGTTTTTATTTAACTAATTTTGTCTTTGAATTATACTGCACTTTTCGCAAAATGATCAATTACTTGCATTTTTGATGGTACTGTGCCTGAAAAATAAAATATATTCTAAAAGAACTTCACACTATGCAAAAAAGATGAGTACCAAGGTTGTAATGTTCTCTGGTTATTCTTTAAAAAAAAAAACGGTTTTTACTACCAATCAGGTGCAAGAATAAATATAGCGCGAGAAACATTTAAATTTAAGACGGTTATTTGGTTTTGCTAGAGGTCCAATTTGTATTAACACGAAAAGAGAATGTTTTTTAAGTTTAAGTGACTAAAGTATTATTTTGTTTTTTATTTAGGACATTTATGGATTCGGTTGCAGCCAAAGTCGATGAAACTCTCAAAAGATTTGGTTACACGAAAATCGTCAAAGAAATCGAGAGACTTACCTGTAGTCAACTAGTAACATTCTTGGAAACCTGTGGCCAAAAATACACGAGGTACGTAGAAAAGTAAATATTAAGTTTGTGTCCCAAATTGCTATCCCAAATTCGATATCTTTCAGGTGATTTTAGGGCTAATAGAAAAAACTGACTGACTGAAATATTCTAAAATGATCAAATGAAGAAATTAGTTAAAAATAAAGCAGTGATTAAAAAATAAAAATATAAAACACAATTAAAAAATTAAATATCAGTTTTTCCTGTCTCCTCTAAATTAAGGACACTCATCGTAGAGCAAGCCTACTTTACGATAAGTGTCCTTACTACAAATACTTGAAACCTTAAAAAAAAATTGAGTTTGGCACACCTTGTACATGGCTTGACAGATAGACGCAAATCTATTTACGGCCGTCAAGCAGCAGAGTGAAAGAGAGACTGATGGAAATTAAAATATGTGACAAATTTTTTCTTTTCCCTAGTGTTAACTAAACAAAGCCTAAAATTGTCAAAATGTATTTTTTTAGGTCTATTATAGAACCTGGTACTGCGGTTGGGGCCTTAGCTGCTCAAAGTATCGGAGAACCCGGTACCCAGATGACACTCAAAACATTCCACTTTGCTGGCGTAGCTAGTATGAACATTACCCAGGGTGTACCTAGGTAAGCTTGAGCTAATACATATTTTTTCTTTTACTTTGTCTTATATTTTGTTGCATATTTAAATACTAGTATTTTTTACAGAGTGGTACATAATTAAGTATTGCATTTTAATAACATTCGCCTGGAAACGCTTCATTCCCGATCCAGTGAACGTAGAGTTTAATATTTTTTTATAGCTTTTTCCTTTATTATAAACCATTGGGGTAATAGCTATAGTGACCATGCAAATATTTTGCTGAGAAAGATAAAAACTAATTTAGCAGGTGATTAGTTAAAAATAGAAATATAATGGTATACCCTGATCTCAGCAAAATGCGACGGTTTATGAAGTAAAAGTTAAAGAAGAGTGGGAACACCAAAGGATAAATTATAGGCAGGTAGACAAGAGCTAACTAGGGATATCAGGGGAGATGCCACCTGGTCGCGTTACGGAATCGAGATTTTCTTCTCTGTTAAATCTGCGAAGCGAGAAGGAGGTAAGAATTGCATTTTTATAAACCTTACGAATTTCTGTGTACCTAGGTAAGCTCGAGCTAAGACATATTTTTTCTTTTACTTTGTCTTATATTTTGTTGCATATTTAAATACTAGTATTTTCTACAGAGTGGTACATAATTAAGTATTGCATTTTAATAACATTCGCCTGGAAACGCTTTATTCCCGATCCAGTGAACGTAGAGTTTAATATTTTTATAGCTTTTTCCTTTATTATAAACCATTGGGGTAATAGCTATAGTGACCATGCAAATATTTTGCTGAGAAAGATAAAAACTAATTTAGCAGGTGATTAGTTAAAAATAGAAATATAAGGGTATACCCTGATCTCAGCAAAATGCGACGGTTTATGAAGTAAAAGTTAAAGAAGAGTGGGAACACCAAAGGATAAATTATAGGCAGGTAGACAAGAGCTAACTAGGGATATCAGGGGAGATGCAACCTGGTCGCGTTACGGAATCGAGATTTTCTTCTCTGTTAAATCTGCGAAGCGAGAAGGAGGTAAGAATTGCGTTTTTATAAACCTTACGAATTTCTTAAAATTTACTATCAAAGAAAAGGTTCAAAGTTAAAATGGTATTTTCCTCAGGAAATGTTTCCTGAGGACAATATTTTAAAGATAGAATTTTGTGAAAAAATTATGATATTTTATGTACTTATAATACTTTTTCCCTACATAATGCGCACAATCCTTCAATTACTCGCTATTGGGCAACATAAAACAAAACATTTGACGGTAAATGTGCGAACACAATACCCTCAAAAATTATATGGTTGGTCGGGGGTTCTTGAAAATAATATCATAGGGCCATTTTTTATAATAGTAACTTGAATGGGGCCGCTTATTTAAACTTGTTGCATAATCAAGTTATTCCTGCAATTCAACAATTTTATTGCCCGTTGATTTTCAGTAAGTTTGATTTCAGCAGGATGGGTGTCCAACATGACGTTTTACCCGCCAGGGAATTTTTAGATGGAACTTTTCCCCGACGGGTAATAAGCAGACACCGTATTACCAGATCGCCTGACCGACTGTATGTGATTTTTGTATTTGGCGTTTTGTCAAAAAATAAGATATTTACCTTTGATCTCAATTTAGCCGAACTAAAATTGAATTGAAAAGGCCTGTAATTCGATTACATCTAAGATGCTAAGCAATGTACGGCAAGGATTTTATAACCGTTTAGGTTATTGTTTAGCACGACAGGGTGGCAAGTTTAAGCATTTAGTTTGATTAATTTGGTAGCTCTTAAAAGGACTTTGTAAGGTTTTCAAAATCACATATTCTTACTTTTTGACAATAATAAACGAAAATCTGTATCATGTAGCTAGGCATAGTTTTTAACCAGTTTTTCAAAATGTTGTGCTAATTTAGTTTAGTAATGTCCCCTGAAGATGTAACTTTCTGCTTACGAAACATGTCGGGACTATTTGTTTAAAACAAATTAAAAATTAGTGGAGGAAGACAATAACCTGTTTGATTACTATTAAAATATTTCCTCAAAACGGTAAGGGTTGAAGGCTGTTTTACGAATAACTATTTTTTTGACATTATGGGTACATTTTCAGAAACAACTAACATTTCTACGTGCAAAGGAACTGTTGTTTCAAGTTGACCAGAACAGCGGTTTACGAGAAAATTAAGCGTAACACGTATTTTATTACACTGCTCTCTCTCTAAAATGTTGGAGTGGTGTAGATCGTAACCAAATACCTCTCCATATCATTATTTTTGAGACTTTTTACAATTTTTTTCGTTGGCCTATGCTATTAGTTATGGTAAACAGCTGATAACTGTCAAAAATTTTGATATGGAGTTTACGGGCCATACTCATGCAATCTTACACGCGATGTTTAAAGCTAGGACCCCCTTTATTTCTTAATGTTTCTTTTTCGTATAGACAGGATTTCGGTAACTGCGCATGCGTCAGCTTTGGTGGTTTTGGAACATACTCCTCACTGCATTATTTGGCAATTGTTAAAAATTTAAGGTTGTGTCTGATATTTTTTTTCCTAAAAACTAGTTAATCGGGTGAAAAGTTATCAAATTGCGAATTAAATTTGTAGTTTTTTCTAAAATTGAACCATAATCTGTAATAACGTTGTAAGCGCCAAATACTGTTTTTTTGGAAAATAAAAAAAAAAACGATTTATTTTTCATTGCTAAGACATGTATTTTCTAAGACCTTAAGACTTAGCATTGTAGACCGGGTTTAAGTATCAAGTCTATAGACTTGATACCGACCGGTTTAAGTGTATTAGCTCACACTACTACTATACTATAGTAGTGTGAGCTATAGTGATCCTAATTTTTTCGAGAAAAAAAAAGTTGCTCCGATTTCAAAATTTTTTATATATCTGCGTTTCAGATGATTTTGAAACTTTTATGTTGCGCCGTCTGTCTGTCTGTCTGTCTGTCTGTCTGTCTGTCTGTCTGTCTGTCTGTCTGTCTGTCTGTCTGTCTGTCTGTCTGTCTGTCTGTCTGTCTGTCTGTCTGTCTGTCTGTCTGTCTGTCTGTCTGTATGTCTGTCTGTCTGTCTGTCTGTCTGTCTGTCTGTCTGTCTGTCTGTCTGTCTGTCTGTCTGTCTGTCTGTCTGTCTGTCTGTCTGTCTGTCTGTCTGTCTGTCTGTCTGTCTGTCTGTCTGTCTGTCTGTCTGTCTGTCTGTCTGTCTGTCTGTCTGTAACGACCAACGCGCATAACTCAAAAACCGCTTGTCCGATTTTAATGAAATTTGGTACCTTGGCTGGATCTTGCGTCGAGATGGTCCCATTTAAAAATGAACAAAATCCACCGAGCACAAGCCAAATAAGAGGGTGGGGGGTAGATTTCAAAAATTAGAGTTTATGTGTGCTTCGTCCCGGCGTTTAGTTTTAAGATATAAAATTTAGAGACATTTATCTAAATTAGAATGCTTTTTATTTTCTTTTTTTTGCTAGAGTTATGCTAAAACTTTATACTTAAAGTTACTTTTATTTCTTGGTTTAAACTAATTTAGTTACTAAGATATGCCTTGCCTACAAAAAGGGTAAAGATTTGAATTTGCGCGGTGAATTATATGCTCAAGAATGCATTGACTTTACTTTATTATTTTTGCTTTTTCTACCTTGAGTATATCCATTTTCCATCCTTTTTTAATTTAAGTTTTCCCTAATTTTATACATACCTTACTGCTGTATTGCTACATATAGCAGTGCTCCAAAGTCCGTCTTGCTATACGGATCTCATGCGAATATTTGGGGTACTCTCCATACCAGTGATATATATTGATTGCCAAGTGAAATCACATGCGTGTTTTTTAAGACCGCGGTCGTGTATAAACATTTTATGGATTGCTTTGATGTGCTACTGCTACTACTTTGATTGGAATTATTTGGATTCGACTGTGCAGTTGTCCATGTACCAAGTTCCTTTCATCCAAGGGTAAGTCAAAGTGTTTTTGAGCTGCGTTTCTTTACATTTTTTACTTATTCCCTATGCTACTATTCCTAACTAAGAACACAAAAGTGTAACCTAAGAGTGGGAACTATTGGACTGGAGATCCCTATTGCTACAGTTCGGTTGGTTTGTTGACTTTTTCATGCGAAAGACGTCTCGACCGACCATTTTTTGGTCCTTCGAGCCGGATTTCCCGTTCTGCGTAATAGGTGCTCTCAGAGTTGCATAATTGTGTTTGAAGTTAGGACTTTACTTTGCGTCTTTTTGAGACAAGGCATATCTTAGGTTTTACATTTTATCTACGGTGTGTGTACGTTGCACGTACCAACTTGCATTGCATTTTTTAATTGTGCAATATACAAATTGCATACAAATTTTGAAAAATTTATTTTTTTTCAAAATTAAAAATTATTGCGCTGTCGATGTATGTAAGGCTTGCGTTTCCTTGCGTACCTACACAAATTCAGAAACTCTTATCAGTTGCTAAATTTTTTGTGCATATTTATTAGCATTTATACTTTTTGCTAAAAACTTGCTGTTCTTTACTCGATATTTGCTAAAAGCCGCTGGCCTTTTACTATTGCTTTGAATCTTGGTTTACGAGGGAATTTGAAAAGTAGTACGATATATTTTTTAAATTTGCTTCCCTTATTAACTACTGCTTTACTTTACACTTTAACCTTTTAAAATGGTAAACGATACCGAAAAAAAGGTAAGCTCGGCTAAGGCCTTGCGTCAAACTGCAATCAATCAGTTGAGTGTGCTTGAACACTATGCCAATCAGGCGAAAACAAATCCAGCTGCTCACACAAGGTTTAAAGTTAACTTTAAAAAACTTTCTTCTTGTTGTAAGAGCTTTGAAAAGCATCATAATGCTTTACTGATCTTGATTTCAGACGATTCTGAAGCTCTGGAAGCTCAGAATAAAATACAAAAAGATTTTTTGGATAGATGCGTAGAGGTTGAGGCTTTGCACTATGATTTATTTGAGGTGGAGGCTGAAGAAATAAATCGAAGCCACAATGAGGTAAATAATCAAACAATTATTTTTCCGGAACCAGAATTTTCTCTTCCCAAGTTAAATGTCCCTCCTTTTTCGGGCGATGTTGAGGAGTTTCCAAGCTTTATTGAGATTTACAATGCGGTTGTACATACGCGTAAGAGCTCGGACATTGAGAAGTTTAAATATTTACGTACGATTTTAAGAGGCCCTGCTTTAAATTTAATTAAAAATATACCTCTTGAAGGAAATAATTATTTACTTTGCTACGATACGCTGATTTCCAGATATGACAATAAGCGCTTGCGTGCGGTTTCTTACTGGAAATCTATCGAAAACTCACCTCGGCTATCCAATGATGACGTTTTAGAATTGCGAAAAATGCTAGATACGTTCAAGGAAAACCTTGATTGCTTAAAAAATATGGGATATGCGACCCATAGTTGGTGCTTTATTACTGCGAACATGCTTTTGGATCGATTAGATCTCGGAACGCGTAAGTTATTTGAACTAAATCACGCTTCTAAGTTAATGCCAAAATACGAAGATATTTACAAATTTTTAGAGCAACATTGCACGGCTCTTGAATCTTTATCTTTGTCTATGAAACAAGATATTGTTCAAAACTCACGACCAGGGAACTTCTCGAGATCCCCCCGTAATCCACGAAATAAAACAGTTTTACTTGCAAACAGACAGTCACAAAAAACTCCAAATTCCAAACAAAACACGTGTTTCTACTGCAAAGCAAAAAATACACATCTAATTTTTAGCTGTGAATCTTTTTTAGTGAAACCAATTCAAGAACGCATTGATTTTATTAGAAATAATAAGGGATGCACCAACTGCATGGCTAGTTTTCATCAAGTAAACTCGTGCACTTCACAAAAAAGATGTAGATTTTGTTTTTTAAATCACCACAGTCTTTTATGCCTAAAAAATAACTCCCCGGCTTCGGTGATTGCTTCTTCTTCTGTGACGTCTAGTGGATCACAAACTAACCCCGTAGAAAATCAGATTACTGAAAATAAATCTATTCACGCGGGTGCTGTGCTTGGCGACTATGACACATTGCTTTGCACTGCTTTGCTGCACATCCGTGATGCACACGGAAATTGGCACGAAATACGCGCCATCTTGGATAATGGCTCCATGTGCTCCTTTATAACGAAAAAATGTGCGAATGCACTCGGACTTCCTAAATCCAACATTTCGCTTAATGTAAACGGTTTAGGAGATATGTCTACTACGGCGCGCCATGCGGTGCATTGTAAAATTGCTGCTATCGATAATAAATCGAAAATTTTTAGTCTAGAACCTGTATTAATAGACCAAGTTTGCGATAAAATGCCAAGTGTATCTTTTAACCAAAATTCGTTGCACTACTTAACTGGCCTAAAATTAGCTGATCCCAGTTGGTATAATCAAGCTGGAATTCAGCTTCTTATTGGCGCGGACCTTTATGGATCACTTTTAGAAGAAGGTAGACTTTATTTCGGTCCAGACACCCCCTCTTGTATTAATACAGTCTTCGGATGGACTTTGCTCGGAAAAATGCCTCTGCAAAATGCTGCTTTTGCATCAAAAAATATTTCTACTTTTATGGCAACTATTTCCACTCCTGATTTAAATAATACTTTGCAAAAATTCTGGGAGTTGGAAGAGGTTCCTACGGTGGAGAAAAATTCACCTTCAGATATTTTTTGCGAAAAATATTTTAAAAAAACTACTATACGCGATGTGGACGGTAGATACACCGTTTCGTTGCCTTTTAAAATCAACCCCGTTGATTTCGGCGATACCCGAACCCTTGCTTTGCGTCGGTTGTACTCGCTTGAAAAACGTTTACTAAATGATAAAAAATTATTTACTTCTTACTCACAAGTAATGCAAGAATACTTGGATATGGGTCACATGCGTGCAGTTTCACCCCCTAATAACTCAGAAATTCATGAATATTTTTATATTGCTCACCATGCGGTTATAAAAGAAAGCTCGAGTAGCACGCCTGTTCGTCCTGTCTTTGACGCATCAAGTCATTCTTTAAATAAGCCTAGCCTAAATCAAGCCCTTCACACGGGCCCTAAACTACAAGGAGATTTAGTTAAAATTTTGCTTAATTTTCGGCTACATAAATATTGTTTTGTTAGCGATATTTCTAAAATGTACAGAATGATAAATGTGGAGGAAAATCAACATAAATACCAACGAATTTTATGGCGTTTTAATTCTGAAGAATCGGTGCAAGATTACGAATTGAAAACTTTGACTTTCGGGGTAAACTGTTCTCCATATTTAGCAATTCGAACCTTGCTTAAATTAGCCGATGATTATCAAGACTTACCGTTGGCTTCTGCGATTTTAAAGGACAGCGTCTATATAGACGACTGCGTAGTAAGTTGCAATGATTTTGATCAAATCATGCTTATGAAAAATCAATTAATTGAGTTATTAGGGCGAGGTGGATTTGAACTGAAAAAATGGGCATCAAACGAACCCAAATTGCTTGCAGACTTGCCTGCAACCCACATACAAACCAAAGACTTTTCTTTGGATCGAGAGGATGCAAACTCTCTAAAAATTTTAGGCTTGAGGTGGAACCCTCAAAGTGATAACTTTTTTTATTCTTTTAATTATAATACAAAAATTTGCACTAAGCGTAATTTGCTTAGTACCCTTGCGAAATGCTTTGACCCTTTAGGTTTTCTTACACCGGTTACGTTTTTTGCAAAAAATTTAATCCAGTACTTATGGTTTATAAAGTTAGATTGGGATCAGTTAGCACCCCCGGAAATAATTTCCAAGTGGAAAAAATTCGAAGAAGAACTCAAATTATTTTCTGATTTTTATATCCCAAGAATGATTGATCTCTCTAATTTTCAATTTTGTCAAATTGTTGGATTTAGCGATGCATCCGAGCGCGGTATGTGTGCGGCGGTTTATTTTCGTATTGTTTATCAAAACGGAGATATTAAAACGTATTTTGTGTGCGCAAAATCGAAAGTCGCTACCATAAAAAGAATCAGTATTCCCCGTTTGGAGCTCTGTGCGGCAGTTTTGCTAGCTAAACTCATTCAATTTATTCAAAATACTTTTGCTAATAAAATTGCTTTTCAAAATACTATTGCTTTTACGGATAGTATGGTAGCGCTCTCTTGGATCAAAGGATCACCACATGCGTGGCGCACTTTTGTATCCAACCGAGTAACATACATACAAGAAAAAATTCAGCCTTGCGATTGGAACCATGTTCCTTCTGAATTAAATGCCGCGGACCCCGGGTCACGTGGTCTATTGCCTGCAGATTTAATTAATTGTTCCCTTTGGTGGCAAGGACCCGAGTTCCTTTGTAAGCCACAAGAGACATGGGATTTTACTAAAAATAATATTACTACACCCAAAGAAGCTCTCGAAGAGGAGCGAAAATTGGTGTTTGCTGCAACAATTGAACCAAATTTTTTGGATTGTCTGCTTAACAAATTTTCAAATTTTTTGTGTTTAATTAGACTTGTTGCTTTTATACTACGTTTTATTCACAATCTTCGCGCGCGTAAATTTAATAATGAGAAAATTATTATTAATTCTACGTGGTTAATACAATATGAGTTACAAAATGCAATATTTGTGCTTATAAAACACGTGGAAAATAAATATTTTCAAAACGAGATTTCTTTACTCGTCGATAATAAACCGTTGCCAAAGGTTTTTAGAAAATTAAATCCGTTTTTGGATCAAAATAATATTTTACGCATTGGCGGAAGATTATGCAATTCGGAATTAGATTATGACAAAAAATTTCCTATACTTTTACCCGGTGATTCTCAATTTACAAAGTTATTGATTGCGCATACTCACGAGAAACATATGCATACCGGCATAAACACGACTTTATTTTTACTTTTTCAAAATTATTGGATTTTTGCAGCTAAAAGGCATATAAGAAAAATAATTTCGCGTTGTTCTACATGCTGGCGCACGCGCCCCAGTAATTATCAATTGGTATCAGTTGGTAATTTGCCAAAATTTCGCGTTTCACAAGCAAAAGCTTTTCAACACGTTGGCGTTGATCTTACGGGAAGTTTTGCTATTACAATGAGCCGCATGCGCGGTGCAAAACGACTTAAGGCTTATGTCGTTCTATTTATTTGCGGTTGTACGAAGGCGGTACACTTAGAAATTGTGTCAGACTTATCAGCAGACGCTTTTATGGCAGCGTTCCGACGTTTTATGGCCAGAAGAGGACGCGTGGAAGTAGTCTACTCGGATAACGCGTCGAATTTTACGCTTTCTGCTAAAATGCTTAACGAGATGTTTGCTGAAGTTGCTAATCGCGAATCAATTCGTTGGCACTTCAACCCTCCATCCGCACCCCACATGGGCGGTTTGTGGGAAAGTAACATCAAAAGTGCAAAGTCTCATTTACTACGAGTAATTGGAGAACAGGTGCTTACTTTTGAGGAGCTTTATACTGTGGTTACGCAAGTAGAAGCTATCCTCAACTCTAGGCCTTTGTGTCCAGTCAGCACAGATCCAAATGATTTGACTGCACTGACGCCCGGTCATTTCCTTAGCCTGGAACCACTTACGACTGTTCCAGACCTCGATTTTGACCAAGTGCCTTTAAATAGGCTTTCTCGGTGGCAGTCGCTGCAAAAACTGCATCGCGATTTTTGGCGTAGATGGCACAGAGATTACTTACATACATTGCAACAGCACGCTAAAGTGAATCAAGACAAAATTGATCCCATTGCGATTGATACGATGGTTTTGATCAAAGATGATCAAACCACTCCCTTAAATTGGGTATTGGGACGAGTAGTAGGATTGCACCCTGGTACTGATAATGTAGTAAGAGTTGCTACAGTTAAAACCTCCAAAGGTTTATTCAAGAGGCCTTTGGTGAAATTGTGCCCTCTCCCTAATGCTTAGTTCAGAAAATACCATGCCCTGGGTATTTTCAGGGGGGCCGGAATGCTTCGTCCCGGCGTTTAGTTTTAAGATATAAAATTTAGAGACATTTATCTAAATTAGAATGCTTTTTATTTTCTTTTTTTTGCTAGAGTTATGCTAAAACTTTATACTTAAAGTTACTTTTATTTCTTGGTTTAAACTAATTTAGTTACTAAGATATGCCTTGCCTACAAAAAGGGTAAAGATTTGAATTTGCGCGGTGAATTATATGCTCAAGAATGCATTGACTTTACTTTATTATTTTTGCTTTTTCTACCTTGAGTATATCCATTTTCCATCCTTTTTTAATTTAAGTTTTCCCTAATTTTATACATACCTTACTGCTGTATTGCTACATATAGCAGTGCTCCAAAGTCCGTCTTGCTATACGGATCTCATGCGAATATTTGGGGTACTCTCCATACCAGTGATATATATTGATTGCCAAGTGAAATCACATGCGTGTTTTTTAAGACCACGGTCGTGTATAAACATTTTATGGATTGCTTTGATGTGCTACTGCTACTACTTTGATTGGAATTATTTGGATTCGACTGTGCAGTTGTCCATGTACCAAGTTCCTTTCATCCAAGGGTAAGTCAAAGTGTTTTTGAGCTGCGTTTCTTTACATTTTTTACTTATTCCCTATGCTACTATTCCTAACTAAGAACACAAAAGTGTAACCTAAGAGTGGGAACTATTGGACTGGAGATCCCTATTGCTACAGTTCGGTTGGTTTGTTGACTTTTTCATGCGAAAGACGTCTCGACCGACCAATGTGAAAATATGGCGTGTGTGATATCAAACGAAAGGTAATTGAGTCTGGAGTTAAACAAAATTAATTTTAGTTTTAAAAAAAGGGTGGGGGTAGATTTCAAAAATTCGAGTTTAACTTAAAACAGAGCTTGTGTAGTATCAAACGATAGGTAATTGAGTTTGGAGTTGAATAAAATATATTTAAGTTTTTAGTTATATTAGCTCACCCGTACTCTACATCTATAGAACCTAGTGTGAGCTTAGGTGCCCATATATTGGCAGAGTATTTTTTCAATACTCACAGGACAAATAACTGCAAAGATTTGGTTCACCCTTATGTCCAATATGATAGTAAGCATTTCTCGGTGAGTTTCATCTCATATAAATTCAAATTAACTTTAGAAGCAAAGAAAAACCACATAAACATTTTGTAACGAAATGTCATTTTTTGCAGTGCAGTCGTAGGATTTCCGTTAAAAATAGTCTCAAATTGAGGGGTGGTTTAAAGTTCGAAAAACAATAGAAATAATCCATGATTGACAAAAAAACATATACAAAAATATTCAAAGCTAAATAATACATAAATATCTGAAAACTATGTCTGTACATGCATTACCGTATTAAATACGTATCAATATTTAAATACAGTAAAAAGCACAAGATAATAGAATCCCTTTTCAATTACACATTCCCCAAAACAATCGACATCGGTTTAATCGTCGCTAACTTGTCTTAAAAATTAACATGTAAAATATAGCGGACAGCTGACACTGACTTGTACACCGTTTTTATTTGACATTTCCTAGTGACGTTTGGAGGTTTAAATATGGCTTCCCTTTTTTAAACCAAAATATTTTATTCTTTTTATTTATTTATAACCTTTGTGTGGAAATAATGTCTTGGTTACAACGAAAAAAGATGACCCATATCGCAAGGTATTTATGAACAATTTATATAAATATTAAAAACTATTGCATTCACGGGAAAAATAAGTTAAACCTTCAACCAAAATGAAGACTTTTAAACCTAGGATTGTAGCACTTAGCACTATGGACCCTTTAGTAAATACTGGTGGTAATAAGTCTAATATGGTTGACTTTAGGTTGTATAATAGTAATTTAGGTATTATTGCCTTAGATTTATAAAGGATAGGGTTTTATGAACTTGCTATATTTTAATAAAACAACGTTGTATATCCACGTCGCTTACAACGTAGTTTTGCGGAAATAGGGCGGTTAGAACGTTGTTTGATGTTTAAAAATAAAGCACAATGACAGTAAAAAACGTGTTTATTAACTTAGTTTAAAACCATCTTTGGGTGTAGTAGGTACCTAAAAGCTGTAATTATACACTCTTAAGATTTTCATAAAAAGCTACATATTTTAATATATATGACACATACAACGTTGTTACACAGGAGTATGCAAGTCAACTAATTTTATTACCATAATAAAATAGGAATAGAAGCCCCCCATTTTATAGGTTGATTATTTTGACCACATACAACGTTATTACATGGAAAACTCGAATGTGCCTATATTGGCGGTTACAACGTTGTTCCAGCATAGCATTCAATTAATGAATAGTGTTTAATGGCATCTATAAATCACTCTTAACTTTATTAAAAATTATTACTTACCTATGAAATGGCACTCCCTGTCATATACCTGACATTTTTCCACAAACCGCACATGTTTTACGTGAATTATTTCCCATTTTCCACAGAAAAAAAACATATTTACACGATAAATGCAAAACACTGAAAAATATTAATAAACAACAAATATGGCGTTCACCCATACAGCAGCTGTGGCTCTACGTGCCAAAACACATTTAAACAAACTAATCTCTATGGCAGGGCAGCTACTTCCCGACCGGCTAGAGAGAGAGAGAGAGAGAGAGATACAGAGGGTGGCGCATGCGCAGTTTTACGGTCTGAATTTATAACATTAACCGCTAGTGAGATGTGTTCCATGTCCTATGTAATTTAAGTAAGGTATTTATTAAAGATTTAGAATAAAGATTTTCTTCAATTCTGTCATCCATTTTAGGATAAAAGAAATTATAAACGCCAGCAAAAATATCAGTACACCGATCATTAATGCTCAGTTGATCAGCTCGAGTGACCAAGCCTTTGCCAGAGAGGTCAAAGTCAGGATTGAAAGGACTACTTTGGGAGAGGTGAGTAATGAATCTTGGAACCGCATGTTACTCAAATCTTTTTTTTATTGATTGTTATACTCACGATATTATTACAATTGAAACAAAATACTTTATCCGCTAGTTACAAATTTGTTTAATTAATTGATTTTACGGCTATAAACTTATGTTAGGCCGTTAACGCCCAGTGTGCTCAAATGATCAAGCTTTTCTTCTTTCCCAATTTTCTTCGTAAACAGACATGTGTGCCATATTACCACCAAGCGTGTAGTGGCGACTCGTGACTTTCGCAATAGGTGATGCTGGATCTCCCTCCCCCCATTTTTTTTTATACACATATTCTATAAAGAACTTAACTAAATTCATTAAAATCAGCAAAATTAGGTGGTAGTAGGTTCACGATCGATGGTGCAATTGCAATTTAGTTTAAATTTTACTGCTTTTATGTGTGGCAAATTCGTCTATTCTTTAAATTTGCGAAATTATTTATATTTTCATCATAAAATGGCTGTCAAACCATTAATTCATTTAATAGTTCTTTTTCGATGGAAATGTTTGATAAATTTGTCATTTTCTTCTCTGACATACTACTTCGCAGGTAGGTTTTAATACGTTTGAGACACGAAAAGCTGCGCTCTACCGAACCACTAGTGGATGGAATAGTCACTATTAAGCACAACAGATTATAAGCTTTCTTGAAGATCCTTCTATTCTCAAATAAATAAAACCGAATCAGAACCGAATGTAAACAATACGCCGGTAACCGGACACTTCTTTGTCCTGCCAAAGCAACGTTGTCATGAAAACCAACGGACGCTTGTCTGTACGCTGGGCCCTCATTCTGTGCACTATAGAATCCCATAGCGATATTTAACAAATTTTTAGTTTAACCCCTTTAAAACTTACCAAGAAAAGAACACAACCTGTATTGTATTGAGATAACTTTTTATCCCTTGTATAAAAATACAGAGCTTAAACATATTTAAAATACATTGTTGAGTTAAGTAAAGTCTCTGTAGTTGATGTTGTATTAAAGTGACACCGCGTCATCAAAACCTTGATGGGCGGGAAGGGAGTAGAGGGGTACATATAGTGGCACGCACTTCCTTTAATTTTGTTATTGATATTGATTCCCAAAATAAGGCACTGCACTAATTAATCATTAGCTTACTATTTTACTTGCTTTTTATTGATGTCTTCTTTCAAACGATTTCATTAGAAAGGAACATATATACTCTTATCTGGTTGTTACGAACATATTATTGATTTAGCCGTGAGCCGGGCTTTGACGTTTTCTATTCGTTGTTGTTTTGACTGTTTATGTCAAACAAATTATGACGGAACTTTTTACAAAACAAATTACCGTTTTTGCAACTAAATCAATATTTGCTCACATTTTAGTATAATTTTGGATCTTCTTTTATGTTTCGGATCTTTATTTATTAGGTAAGTACCTATTTGATTTCTCCTTTAAAAAGTCTTAGTGTTTTATCCTTTGGACATTAAACCCCCAGCGGCACACTGCATGTACACAATGAAACACTAATTTTTTAAGGCTTCTTTACTAGATTTTGCCGCAAAATTTGGTTTACCATAGCTATGACGCGGTGCCACTTTAATACAATATCAACTACAGATTACGAATATCTAGTGACCTTAGAGTAGGGGATCAAGTACAACAAAAATACCAACAATAAAAGAAATCCGTGATATACGAGCAACGACTCTATTGTTTTCAAAAGAATAACTCATTATTGTTTTATTTTGTAGATTTCAACCTTTATAGATGACGTCTATACTAAAAACGAAGCGTTCCTTTTAATCCAGCTAAATTCAGACAGAATTAAGTTGCTCAAGTTGGAAGTTAATGCCGAAAGTATTCGCTACAGGTATGTACAGTATTGGCCAAAAGTAGTTTAACTCTCTAAAATTGTATACGAGGGTGTACAGTATACAGTATGTATACAGTGACAACTTTTAAAGAGTGTATTGTTCCTCGAAGTATTCTCCACGAAAATTAATGCAATATTGCAGGCGCTCAAACCAGTTGTCAAAGCTGTAATTCCACTCGTTTGTTGGTACTGTCAGAATTGCATTCTTGAAGGCGTCGACTGCTGCAGTTTTGCTGGGTAAAAGATTCAATTTTTTTTGTGCTTTGTGCGAACTTGCAGTGTCTTGATGGACATCTCTTTAATTTCCCCATAAAACAAGAAATAAAGGTTTTGGGTATGTTGACCAGGGCACATTTTTCTGATATGGTTAATAGGAATTGGGAAAGAATAATAGAAAATATTCAAAGTACTCTGCTATCTAATATCCCTCGTTGCTTAGATTTAATAAGAAACCTTTGGTTGGTCAATACGTATTTATTATCTAAAGTATGGTACCTAGCTCAGGTTTTACCGCTTCCAAAAAAGCATAGCCAAAAAATAGTGTTAATTACAGGCAAATTCATATGGGGGGGCTGTCTATATAGGGTTAAAAGGCAACAGATTGAATCCGATTATAAAGTGGGCGGGCTGAATCTAGTAAACGTGGAAATCAAGGCACTTGCTCTTTTTTTAAAAACGCAGTTTGGCTCTTGGACAGACCAAGAAACAAAAATTTGGTTTAAATCTAGTCTTAATAATATTTTTGAAAATAATTTACAAAGGAACCTTATGATAAGAAAAGTTAAATCTAAAATAAATGAGTTTTCGCTAATATTCGATAAAAATGTTAAAATGTCAACGAAAAGTATATATCAAAACATAATGAGCCAAATTCACCAACAGCCGACAATTGAAGAAAAATATCCCTTATTGAATTGGAAAAATATCTGGTCCATTACTGCAAACCCTGTCTTGCCTACAAAATGGCGTAGTACGGTGTATAAAGTAATTAATGAAGTCATTCCAGTTGCTGAAAAAACTAAAAGACATGGGATATCTCAAAATGATAATTGCAGCATTTGTATGTCACCGAAAATATGCACCGTATTAAATTTTGTAGACATTCGATTAGAACTTGGGAATGGGTACAAAAAAAACTAATAAAAATGTGCGGAAAAAATTTAGATAGTTTTAGTCAGTGCGGTGAAATTTTGGAAGTGAAGCTCCAAAATAAAAAAGAAAATAATGTATGGTTGTTTTATGTAAGTGCTTTGTTTTACTCTAATATAGAAGAAAAGTCTTCTGACATTAATAGTTTCTTGGACAGAATGAGATTTCAAAGATTACAATTGATAAGAAATAATAAATTACATCTAGTATCAAAGAAAATTTTTAGATATTAGGTTGAAATATTAAACTTTTCATCTTAGCTAAGATGTTTTATTGTTATTATGTACATATATAGTTGTTAATAAAGGTTTAAAAAAAAAAAATGGACGATGATTCGTCGTTCGGGGTTCATTTTTTGAAGCGGAGCGATGACTTTCGGAAACAAGTGGTGATGTACCAATCGGCAGTAACAGTCCTTTCGATTTTCCAGAGGAATTGTTGCTACATGACCTGCTTGTGAGGGAAATGTCGCGATCATCTTTTTGGATACATTTCGAGAACAGATGACTTTTGTTGCCTTTTCTTTATCTTTCTTCTTTCACCCAAACAGACGACTGACGTTTGGGTTATCGGGTTTATATGAGTAAATCTACGATTCATCACCACTGACAATACTGTACACTTTTTTCGAGTTTCCTGCCTCAAATCGGTCTAGAGTTTTCCGACACCGATTGACCCTAGCTTCTTTCTGTTCGTCGGTTAACAGATGCGGTATCGTGCAAAATCTCGCTATATGTCACATGTCGATCTTCCGTGACGAACATGCGCACAGCATCAATGTTTTCGTGGGTGACAGCCGTTTTGGTTGCACCTGGCCTTGTTTCGTCGCTAAGCCTATTCCGTCTACGCGTGACTTCTCCATACTAACGAGAAACTGTCGACTGATGTGGTGCTTCATTACTGAAAACAGAAATCAACTCGACAAGGGATTCTGCGAAAGTTGTAAAAAATAGCCCAAAAATGTTTTCGGTTTTAATTCTTTTTTCGACTGATTTGTTAACTTAAAAAATTCAGTGTAGCTACAAAACTATATGTATTGCACTGACGTTTTGAATTTAGGTTAGGTAAAGATCGAAGTTCAGTTTTAGTTACGACATTCGATTAGTGTCGCCCTCTATGTTCCTATATGCAAAATAGAAAAGACAGCCCTCGTTTGTATGGTCCAAATATTTTGTGGTTAGGTGACGTTGTTTTTTATAATAGATTATTATTGAAATACAGCCAGGCTATAATTGTGCCAGGCACTATTTTGACACATTTACATTGAAAACTGACAGTTGATCCTTCAAAATTGACATAACAATGTCGAATTTAAAACTTTCGTCGTTTATTTTCAATTAATAAAAGAAGGCACTATTTATTCCGGTTCATATAGTAAACAAAGGCCGTGTGTTGAAAGATCACAGCTGATATTACAATGTGAAGGTGTCAAAATTATGCCTGGCACTATTATACCCTGGCTTTACTTCAATAATTCTCTATTAGTTCTCCTATGGGAGATCAAAATCAGTGTAACGTTGCGTTTCCGATTAATTGAAGGTTAGGGTAACACCGATTTCAACCTGCCAAAACGAGGACAGGAAGCTAATTGAAAGTTATATAAAAAATAACGTCACCTAACCTTAAATTATTTGGGCTAAAAAAGAAAAAAAAATGTTTTTAAAAACATAAAACGAAGACTAGGCGCAATCAATAGCTATTATGGTTCCATTAAACATACTAAAAGATCCGAGCCCTCTATCTTCAGTTTCATTGTCAAAAAGGCGCCGCCGTCTTAGATTTTTTACTATTTCTTTTTTTATCAGACTTTTACTCAAATCGTACTTGAGAACGTATGTCAAAAAAGATTTTAAAGCTAATGAAAATACCTATCAAATGAGATATCTTTAAGCTACCTCAGTACTACCCTTCCATGTACACTTAGGCATCCCCAATTAGATTGTAGGTAACGCTCCAGTGGCGTGAAACATAAGCAAAAACTAAGTATTTCAAGAAAATCTATGTACAAAACTTTATTTTAGAAAAGAACATTTTAGTGTAACGGTACAAACCTTGGAAAATCTTATTTTTAATGACGCCAAGTTGTATTTGTTATCTTAAAAAATTACGAAAAGGCAGTTCTTTTTACGGACGTCACTGAAATGTTAGTTGCAGTTTTGACCTAAGCTTGTTATACATTGTTTAAAAGAAAACTTTATTGTTTATAAAGTGCCTTAATTCATTTTTCCGCGAACATTTTCAACAAAATTAATTAAAACCTTAGAACTAAACTAGCTTTTCAACGATTTCTTTAAATTACCCTCACCTATGGACGTCACTGTACCGTTAGGAGTAAACGAAAACCCGATAAGTTACACATTGTTAAAAAGAAAATTTTCTTGTCTAAAAAACCTGATTTACACATTTATCATGCAAATCTTGATTTTTCGGTAAATTTGATAAAACAAAAACTAAAAAATATTTTTTTGCTGATATTTAAACGGCACTTTTGTTTACGGACGGTACTGAAATGTTAATCATAATCTTAAACCAAATTTTATGGTTAGAACGTAGCATAAATAGATTTTTTCCAAAAGGTTTTATTTTTAGAAAAATTTAACTTATTATTAAAATAGATTTTCCACGATTTCTGTAAATATCGCCGTCACCGGACGTCACTGTAACGTTGGTAATAAATTTAATCCTACTAAGTGATACATCGTTGGAAAGAAAAATAATTCTTAATAAAGTGTTATTACAAATATGTTCCTAAAGAGCTTAGTTTTTATGAACATTGCAAAACATCCATAATAATAATGTAGTTTTTTGTGATTTTTAAAAACGATCCATTGAAATAGTAGCCGTACTCGTAAGTAAATTATATTATACATCAACGGAAAGTAAATTTTATCATCTAATTAAAACGTATAAACTTTTTCTAGGGAGGTTTGTTTTAAATAAAATTGAATAAAAACGTAAAAAATCAGTATATTTTCGACGATTTCTAGAAATCACCCAGACTTATGGAAGGCACTGGGCCGTTAGTTATAAACTTGTTTCCACCCAGTTTTACATCGTTCAAAAGCAAATTTAATTCTTGTATACATGTTCTCTTAAAGTACTTAGTTTTTAAGAAAATTGCAAAAAACCTGTAACTTTATGGACGCCACTGAATTGTTACTTCCAATCTGGACTGCGTCGAGTGATACATATTTTAAGTGGAAATTTTGTTGTCTACAAAAAAGTATACCATACTTTTTTTAATAAAATGCTTCGTTTCATTGAAAATCGGTTAAACAAATGTTTTATTTGGTGTGTTTATTTTAAATAAAATGTGCAAGAAATCAGCATGTTGGAGATACTTTACGGTACAAGGCTGTGCAAGGGTAGTATCTGGGTAGCTTGTAGATATCTTGTTTGATAGGTCTTGTAAGTCTTTTCTCTACATATTTTTTCAAAAAGAAGTACTTTTTGAGTAAAATGTTAATATAGGAAAAACAGTCAAACATTCAAGATGGCGGCGTCATTTTAACAATGTTCCTGGAGGGAAAGGGGTCGGAGCTTTTACCATATTCATTGGGACCCCAAGAGCTATTGATAGCGCCTAGTCTTGTTTTATTTTTTTTATGATAATTTTGAATAATTGGCTTGGTCGAGTTAATACCCTGACAATTTCTCGTTCTTGTATTGAGACACCACACAACATACATAGGTGGAAGTTTTCCGAAAATTTGTTTATATTCCTGGGTGGCTCAATGAGAGAGCGTTTGCTTACAGAGCAAGAGATTCCGGGTTCGAGTCCCGGCCAAGGACAACTTTTTATGGTTTTTTTCTTTCTTTAATTTCACTTGTTGCTTATGGCTTTAGGTTCCTGCATTATTTGCAATTTGGTATTTTAATATCACATTAGGTTTTGGAAATCAGTGGCGTAGTTGAAAATGGCTATATATGAATGTTAAAAACATACCTCTTTTTAAAGAGAATTACTAATATATAACACATCTATTCATTTTTCTTTAGCATTGTTACATCAAAACTAAAACTTAAACCAGGCGACGTAAGAGTGGAAAGCGATACGATCATTACAGTTCATCCTAACAAAAGCTCAAATTCAAGAAGGTTGAACTTTGCATTAAGCGAACTTAAGGAGCAACTACCCCGAGTCGTAGTTAAGGTAAATACATCTCACATTATAACTCAAAAATATATTTTAGTTTATATACTCAAAAAACTATTTATTTTATGGTGACATTATAGCCAATTATGAGCGATGTACCACTTAGTTATTCCTTTCATCTTTCAAATCGAAAATCTTACAAATGACCTATTAATCACAAAGCATTATCTTTTCGCCACTGCCTCTACCTAATAACCCTGCTAAGAAGTTGGGTTATCTTTGGTTAATAAGAATGCACGTCTCTAGTAATACATCTTGATTGTCCAAAGATACATAATCCTTATTGACAAATTATTTTAGATCCTGGGAATCGGTCAATAAAAATCTCTCTTTTTAGTTTGTGACGTTTCAATTTATTCAACCATCATTAGACATATTCTAAAATGGAAAGTTCTGCACTTTTTTTTGAAAAAACAATAATTTATGATAAAAAAATAACATTATATGTACAGTCAGGGACTTTTTAATTGGCCGCACTTGAAAATAAAAAATAGTCTATATTTTAAATTGGGAAACCCAGTTTGTACCAAACCAAAAAAATTGTGAACTTTACCTCTATCTTTATACATACATATTATAAAAACATATTTTTTCCAATATCTTTACATTATAACTTTTGACAGAAAAAATACAATGGCAATTTAAAAAGTCCCTGACTGTAGATAGTTTTTAAAAAAATTAACTTAAAACTGTAATATAAAATAGCAAAGCGGAATTTTCAGGCAAAAAAAACATATAATTTAAAATTTTGCACTATGATAAAATTAATATAAAATCTCTAAAATCTAAATCTAAATAAAAATCATTCAGATTTAAAATGGGAAACTGACTTTTGACCCATCCTCTATGTTCTCTTCATATAGGGTGGTGATAAGTGAAAAAGTCCAATATTTCTTAAAGTATAGAAGATATCGAAATCATAAGTAATCATGTTATTTATACAGGGTTATGCACATAGCAAAATTGTATTTTTTTAAAAGGGAAAACCCTGTACAGTGAATATCGGTTATAACAACATTGAAGGGACCGTTTAATTTCCGTCGTGATAACCGAGCGTCGTTATAGAGAAAAAAGGTAACACAGTGGGTTATATTATACAAGTCTGTCGGGACCTTAATATGTCATCGCTATAACTGATATGTCGTAATATCCGATGTCGTTATAAGCGATATTCACTGTATATTATTTGACAGTTTAATTCTCCTTTTAATTCTAAGTAAAGTTTGTCAAATCATAGTGTACCTAAATTCAATAGTTTTTGATTTATTATATATATATATATATATATATATATATATATATATATATATATATATTTATCGGTTTCACAACGTTTTACGTCTTCCGATACCCAATCTCCACTCGTTTCTGTTTGCCCATAATTCATCATCTAGGCCTCTTATTCTTATTTCACTATCTATTCCTTCTTTCCAGCTTCTCCTCGGCCTTCCATGTTTTCTTCGGCCAGTTGGTTTCCATTGTAATATTTGTTTAGGTAGTCTTCCATCATCCATTCTTTCTACATGTCCGTACCACACCAGTTGTTTTGTTCTTATATCATCCACTAGAGTACGTTCACCCACTGTCATAATTTCTCTTATTCTTTGATTGGTAACTCTTTCTCTTTTTGATTTCCCTGCTGCTCTTCTCCAATAGTCCATCTCCGTAGCGGAAAGCATTTTTTCTGTTCTATCTTTGATTGGCCATACTTCTGAGCCGTATGTAATAATACTTTTTACAATGGTGTTATATATAAGCTTTTTGTTATGTTTTGATATACTTTGGTCCCAAATTATTCCATTTAATAAAGTTATTGCTTTTCTTCCTTGTACGTTTCTATCTTTTATAGCTTTGTCTAGTGTTCCGTCAGCTGTAATTTTTAGACCCAAGTATTTATACTCATCACAGGACTGAATTCGCTGCCCAGTATTTAAGATTAGATCCTGTTTCGTTCCACCAATACACATATACTCTGTCTTATTGATATTAACCTCTAGTCCCCACTTATTGTAGTTTTCGTGTCATATATTCGAGGTCGTCATAATCCTGAGCCACCACTATCTGATCATCGGCGAAACATAAAGTATACAAGGTGGTTTCATCCAACGGAATTCCCATGTTTTGGCATTTTCTCTTCCAGACTTTAAGGACCTGTTCCAAATATATCTTGAAGAGCGTAGGCGAGATACAGCAACTTTGTTTAAGACCTTTATTTACTTGAAAGCCTTTGGTTAGTTTTGCTTTTATTTTAACTTTTGCCTTACTATTGCGGTATAACTCTTTGATGGCCTTAATTAGTTGTACGCTTATGTTTGTCTTTTCCAACGCTTTCCAAAGTAGATTTAGTGGTATACTATCATATGCCTTCTGCAAATCTACGTAAAGCAGATGGAGCTCTTGTCCGTATGCCATTTTCTTTTCAATAACTTGGGTTATACAAAAGAGATGATCTGAAGTCGATCTACCCGCCCTGAAACCAGCTTGTTCTTCTGCCTCCATATCTTTATATTCGCTCTCCACTTTATTTCTTATTATTTTGCCATATATTCTGCTTAGCGTACTAGTTACAGATATACCTCTATAATTGACACATATATATTTCCTTCCTTTTTTGTGTACTGTGGATATATATGACGTTTTCCACTCAGTTGGTACTATAGCTCCATTTAAATATCTTTGGAAAAGATTCCGTAATCTCCAAAACAATTCTTCAGTGCCATATTTAATAAGTTCGGCTGGGATATTTCCGGGTCCGGCAGATTTACCGCTTTTTAAGGTTTTGCACACGTTTTTGACCTCAGATATTGTGAGGGGTACTGGAGATCCCATCGTTCTAATGATATTGTCTCTTTCGTCTTCCTTGAATTCTGCTCTATCTTCAGTTAAAAGTTTTTTAAAATGCTCATCCCATTCTTTGTCTGGTATTGGTGAAATATTATCTCTGCATGTTTCTTTTTTGATCGATCTTATAGTTTTCCAGCTTTCGGTACTTCTCCTACTTCCTAAGTAAGAATCTATTTTCTGGCACTTTTGCATCCATGATTGATTTTTCTTATCACTGATCATTCTTCTCACCTTGGATTGCGCGATTTTGTATTCTTCTCTGTTTCTATCTGTCTTTTAGGATAAGTATGTGTGATATAATTTCCTTTTTTCCTCTATTTCACTTTCAATCTCAGCATCCCACCAGTATGGTTTTGTTCTTTTAGGAGTTTCTTCCACTAATCCTAGTGCTTCTTTTGCAGCTTGATGGATGCTTAATGTGATACATTGATTGATTTATTAATTTTTGAAATTATTGTAGTTACATGAGAAATTCGTTATTAATAATAATTGTTACAGGGTTGTTAATAAAACGACGAAAATACGAATACATTGTTTTTAAAACTCGATAACTTTAACTTTGGTCAAATCCAATCCGTTAATATTCAATAATCCGTTCTTTAATACAACCCTTTAAAAATAAACTTACTACGGCTTAGTAAACATTTAAAAATCCTGCAACTCTGGTACAGGTTGTCCTAAAAGGTTTTTACTATGTAAAAAAACAACAACTGACTCCACCATTTAAAAAAATTACATTATTAAATGTAATTATAAACTTTCATTTTTAGAACCAACAGTTAATTTGTTCTTAAAAATTATTACAAAAACATATATACTTGGTTATCTAAACTTATATAAATTATATAATTTAAAAATATCAATATTCATTCACTCAATATTAACGAAACAAGAAATATCAAATTTAAATATTTAAGTAAACTCATAATGGTGGCATTATAATAAGTGTTTGTTGTTTGTTTTCCAAAATTTGGTTTTTGTAAACTTCTATAACCCTTGAAAATGGCTAGTAAAGCCGAAACGCGATGGATTTTAGAAATAAATAAAGCATAAATCAGAAATTTGTGGAGTGAGGACTTTTTCCTTAAGATTCATTTCAAATCAGTGACCTTGTATAACAAACAGTAGGAGTGGTACGATACAACACTGTCTTATAGCTGTGTGTAAAAAATAAGAACCGTGTTAAGAATTTGGTAAGTGGCACAAATCAATTAATTTTTTACCCGTTTTTAGGGTCTACCCACAGTAAACCGAGCAGTAATAGCCAGAGAAGATAAAGGTGGCAAAGCAACGTTTAGTTTATGTGTGGAAGGCAATAATTTGAGAGAAGTAATGGCCACGTACGGAGTAGATGGTACCAAGACCTGGTCTAATAACATCCTCGAGGTTTACAAGACGTTAGGAGTCGAAGCAGCCAGGTAAGTAGCTTCACCGCTTCCACATAAGTGTATTTTTGAAATACCAAAGTACATTTATGCACAATCTACTCAAAACCATATTAGTGTTAGTCCCTCCGTGGTTTAAAAGAAACAGAAAAGTTTTAGACATTGTTAAAATCAAAATGAAAAAAATTATTTATAAATTGTTTACGTTTCATTATTTGTCAAAATCAAGTAGCTGTTCATATTGTTCACAATGACGAGAGGGCGGTATGCAAGTTAGAATAATATAAACGTGAGAGGTATTTAATAGTGTAAGTTTGACTGTTTGAGACCTATGATATCAATGCTAAAACGTATTGCCTCCGGCAATTCAAGATTTACGTTAGTTGCCTGAAAAGTCTGTTTAACAGCCAGCATGACTCCACCATTCCCTGATCTGCTCAACGTCATAATTTTTATCAAGTCTAAACACACAATACTCCGGCTGGAACAGCGTGGTATCGCGATTCCATAGTATCAGGTCAATACAGAGTTAAAAAAACTGTTTTGTTTTCGTATGAAGTCCGCGAACATTTTGATAGTAAGTCGAGATATGTTTATCACTGCGTGATTCGGACTTAGCTGACTGAAAATTTTAATTTTAAAAATTAAAACTAGTGTATATCTATCACAATTAAAAATAGCTCTCATTGATCTATTTTGCATTTTCGGCAAAGAACTAAGCTTGTTTTGTTACAATAGATACCATTGTATTATAAACCACCCTTTTTGAACAAGATAAGAGGCTCTGGAACATCTAGCTAGGTGATTGACTCCCTAACTAACTTGAAATATTTAAGTTGAAATGTTCTTTAAATGTCATTTTTTAATGGATAAGTACTCCCACATATCTCATCTTTTTTGCCCGCTCTACAATATCGCATCCAATATGAACGACGGGATCACTATTATAAAAATTTCTCTTGACGTATTTAGTTTTAGTTTTGTTTATACTAAGGAGATTCTTTGAAAAAACTGTCAACTTTTCTTAGAACTTCATTTAAATTTTGCAACAAATACTCAATGTTGTCTGACGAACCATAAACCAAAGTTTTCTTTATTGATTTACGTAGTAAATATTGACATGAAAGCATGAAAATCGCACTGAGTGCACTAAAACTAGTTATAAAATAAAAATATTAATATTATTTGTTGATAATATAAATTTATTCTAAAACCGAATGGAATTAACTAAAAACTATAGGTACAGTAATCTACATCAACATACCTGGAGCTAACCACCTCTTAAATTAAAAAAATATTTTACAGAATAGTGGTTTTTTGACACTGAATATTTTCTTAGTTCTGTCTTAAATTTCTTAAAACCATCAGTATCTTTAACTGCCTGGCAGAGAATTACAAACAGTGGAACAAAAACAGTAGATACTTTTAGTGAAGACTGCTAGATTATAGGAGGGAATTCTTATATTTGAACTGGATCTTGTGTAGTGGTTATGAGAGCTACTGACTGAAAGAAATATGCACATATTTCTTCTTACAAATTTTCGAAAAACGGTCCGCAAAAGTATCTTTTGTAAAATTAATATTCTTTCAAGTGTCATGAGCCAACGGGTGTATTTTGATTTCCTGTTATTGTCATCACTATGTACAATATATATTATACAGTGAGAATGACCGGTTAGCTCCAAATACACGTCAGCTGAGATTTTTAACGGGCAATATTTTTTTTTGGACGGACTCCCAGAAATGGCTCTACTGACATTCAACTTTTTTTCAAACGAGATTACGACACTTGTGGCACCTTGTTGGAAAGCCTATTGAAAAATAAAAATGATGGTCCACTTTCTTTTGACATCTATCAAATATTTAAAAAAATATATTTTTTATTAGTTTTTGAACAAAGTGCCACAAGCGGGGTCTACCAGTTGCAAAAAAATGGATATTACTGGACCTCTTGTCGGGGGTCCACCACCTATTTTTTTAATAAAGTTATAGGTTTTACTAAAATTACACTATTAATATCTAAAAATCTTAATAAAATTGAATTTATTTTTTAAAAATTTAGGTATTGAAAAAAAGTAGACCATTTTTTTTTCGATAAGCTATCCAACAATTTGAAAAAAAATGGTCGAAAAAAGTTTCCATAAAAAATATTGTTTGCTAAAAGTTTCAGTTGGTGTGTTTTTGGACACTGTATAGAATAAACAACAGGGGGCCGAGAACACTTCTCTGAGGTACACCATATTCATTCTTAAAGCATTTAGACATTTTTTCATTTACCTGTACTCTCTGCCTTCTGTGGTACAAATAACTTTGAAAACATTTCAAAACCTTCACAGTTACACCTATACTTTTTAGTTTTCTCAACAGTTTTCCTCGATCAATCGTATCGACAGCTCTTTGTAGGTCAAGAAATACTGCAATTGTGCCTTTGTCGTTATCGTAGGCATTTTTTCAGTTGTCTAAGACAAACTGTATTGCAGTTTCACAACTGAGAACTTTTTGAACCCCATATTGACATTCTGTCATCTTTAAATAGATCACAATTTTCAGTATACTCCAAGAATTGACCATAAACGATTTTTTCAATAATTTTTTTAAGTGCCGGAAAGGTTCGGTTCGGTTCGGTTCATTGGTCAAAATTTTTCGTTTCAATGTTATTAGTCTTTTTTTCTACAGCAACTCTTGTTGAAAAGATACCTTGTTCCAAAGAGGTATTTATTAAATTTTTTAGTAAAGACATTCCTAAATAAACAGTTTTGAAGAACTTCACATCAGAATCATCCAGGCTGCCTTTATTTTTTAGGGATAATACAACGGTTTGCAAGGTAGACTGATCTATTAATCTAAAATCGGAAAATTGGTTCCCTATCAAGGTATCATTCACTTCCACTTTCAGATCTAAATCGACATGACCATCAATAGTATCTACTATTTCGACAATACTATTTATATAAAATTAAGTGACGATCCAGTAATCTCGCTCTAGCCCACCATCTTCCCACAAAATCCATAAAATCTTTATCACTACTTCCTTGGGAATGATGCAACAACTAAAATTTTTCCACTTACATTTAATTCCGCACACATAATCCAATAATTCAGTTCATACACTATTCTTCTATTCTTAACTTCATTATCCGGAATTGCCTCAGTCACGTGTGTTTTAGAAAAAACTGATTCCTGGAAAAATTTCCCCTCTCATGGCACCTAGCAAAAAAAGTAGTGAAAGCAGTCGCAGCTTTTGCAATAGAAGTTTTATAATTGGACCACAAAAAAGTTTGATAACCCAAAAAAATTCTCTGCCACTATTTTTTATAATAATAAATGTCCTCAACCAATTTTTTTTAATTTCCTCTAGAAAAAGTTGACCAGGAAAATAATTTACTTCTCATTTCTTAAAAAGTCCGACTATTCAGTTTAACTTTTTTTTTCTAGAGAAACGATCATGTCAGAAATCAAAATGGTGATGGAAAATCACGGAATGAGTGTGGATTATCGACACATCATGTTGCTGGCCGCTCAAATGACGCACACCGGCGAAGTTCTTGGAATCACAAGGCAGGGCTTGGCCAAGATGAAGCAGTCGGTTTTAAATTTAGCTTCGGTAAGACTTACTAGCTTAGGTGGATTGCCTTGCGTATACCTACCAATTTATCAAAACAACAAATACCACTGCCTATTATAATTTTTTTCTGATGAAAGCTAAAAATACCGATAATTTATTTTCCGAAGCTTATGAATAAACAAAATCGAAGTATTGAAGACCAATCCTTTGATTTTGACTTAAATAAATCTCATGTCAATTTGATGTGTTTGTCGCGCCTCTCCTTTTTACGTTATACATGATGTTCCGAAAAGGTCTTTACACACTTCTAAAACAGATTCATTAGACCAAAATACAGTAGAACCCCGATTATCCGTGCTCCACGGGACCGGACGACGCACGGATAAGTGAAAAGCACGGATAATCCCAACATTCATTTATTACATACATATTTTCTATATATACTCAAAATATGACAGAAAAAAAAAGATCCCATAAGTTCAAACTAAGTTTATATGTATGTATTGCATAAAAAGATAACAGAACAAAAAATATAATTCTACATAAGGTGTTGGTCGAGTGATTTCCGGTAACGCTATTTCGATAGAACTTCAAAAACACAATTTCGATGATGGGAAATCATAGCACGGATAATCCACAGCCCGGATAATCCGCGCACGGATAATCGGGGTTCTACTGTAAGTTAATTTAAGCTAACTTACCTTAGTGCAAAGTTGTTTAGTTTGGGCGCTAGAAGGCTTTAAAATCGTTTTATTGTAATAAATCTAAAACAGTGTATGCGATTTTGCTGAAATTTAGTACGCTGGCATGGTTTTATAGGACAAACAAAGTCTTTACAAATTATGGTTGAGAACAATTCATAGGCGTATGTATGAAGTTTTTAAGAATTTGCTTATTTCGGTTTCGGAGTTTGAGTATGAAATTTGTATTGGACAGCTTCTTTAGTACCAAAAATGTGCTTTTAGTAAAACTCGATAACTCTCATGGTTTTCGAGAATTTGCATTTTAATAATTTTAAGAATAATTTAACAAAAAAACCAAATTGACAGATAACTTTAAAACGGCGAGTGCGATTTTGTTAATATTTGGTATGGTTTTATTAAACAAATAAAATCACGTCAAAGTTATGGCTGACATCAATCCATAGGCGTAGAACTTGAGTTTTTTTATAACTTGAAATTACAAAAATGCAAATTTATCGATAACCGTAACAGTACCGAGTGTTGCCAAGTTTAGGTACCATTATTGTGCCGTCCTTAGTAAGAAAAAATACCAACATTTTTGTTCGGAAGTATTTTATTTTGAAAAACAAAAAAAATATATTACTATGTACTCTTAGCAAGCATTTAAACTTTAAACTCGCATTTCTCGAAATAAGTGAAAACGTAGATAGGTGGGTCTTACTAAGGACGGCAGTATTGTTGTAAACAAATTTTATAATCTAGATTTTATACCCAGACTCAACTTATTTTATTGGCGTAGAAATCCGAAATATCAAATTATAAAAAACTCAAATTTTATGCCTATGGATGATGTCAACCATAATTTGGACATTGCTTTATTTGTCTTATTAGACTATGCCAACGTACCAAATTTTAGCAAAAACACGCTCACCATTTTGAAATTATAAAAATGCTAAATTCTTGAAAACCATGAGAGTTATCAAGTTTTCCTAAGAGTACCTTTTCTGTAGTAACAAGCTGCCCAATATAAATTTCATACTCAAACTGATTTTGCTCCATTGGTGTAGATCAATATTTACGCCTATGGATTGGCGTCAACCATAATTTTGAGTTGGCTATGCCAACGGTCTAAATTTCAGTAAAATCGCATACACCGTTTTAGATTTATAACAAAAATACGATTTTAAAACTACAACTTTAAAGCCCTCTAGCGCCCAAACTAAACAACTTTGCACAAGGGCAAGGTCTGTAGAGGATAGATTACCTGCTAACTTTCTGACCAATCAGCGCCAGTTGTTGAAACGCGGGAAATGTCGTCACCTGGAGTGTCCATTTAAATAAAAAGCATTTAATATAGTAGGAAAACTTCAAGTTTTGGTATTTTTCTGAAAGTGACTCTAATAACAATATTCATAAAATACATCAACTAACTCAAATAAGATACTTACCTTATACCAAATATCCCAAAGGCACAATGTCTTGGGAAGCGTTTACTTTGTTAAAAGCACTACAAGTAGAAAGTACAAGTAAACTAGAACAAGTATTTATAGTTTTAAAATAAAATATAGTCCGAAAAAACACCACAAATGTAAAAAATAAATAATCGAAGATTAAAAATACTTAAAAACACATGTAAACAAAGCCCTCTAATCAAATCGTGGCACTCCAAATGACGCCCTGTCACCTCTCACGCCGCTTCGACCAGAATTACCAGACAACCTATCCTCGACAGGCACAAGTAGGGATAAGTTGACTTAAATCAACTTATGTTCGTCTAAGGAATCTGTGGTAGAAGTATGTAAAGAGTTTTTCGGGATACCCTGTATATTTTATAAATAAATACTTTGATGTGTTTATCGCATTTATACAACTCAATGGTTTATCGCGTATTTCTTTTTTTAATATGTCATACATCACTCTATCTCTAGGTTATCTAATTTATTTTAGTTTGAAAAAACGGCCGACCACCTCTTCGACGCAGCCTATTACGGACAAACAGACAAGATCAGTGGCGTGTCAGAAAATATTATTATGGGAATGGCGGCCCCCATAGGAACGGGGATTTTCAAACTTTTGCACAAACCCCAAAGTGTGGAACGAGATCCCCCGATTCAAGAATTGTTGTTTGAATCCGCTTGTGCTTAATAATTCTTTGTGATTTTTTTTTCTACGGATGTGTGAGAAAATCGAAAACCGGTTTTATACACTTGTTAAGAATATAGCTATAAAGCGGGTGATTTTTTTTATAAACGCACCGTCCATCTAACGTTTTAAATATTTATCATAGATACACCAAACAAAAATTTATTTTTATTATCGTTTGTACAAAAAAGCACTATCCAGTTTTAAATGGAATACCCTGAATTTTATTTTTCAAGATATTTTTGAATATTAAGGCCAATGCTACTTTAAGATAAAACGTATATATTAAATAAAATATATTTCCATTAAAAATGAAGAACGATACAATTTCCTTATACACAAACATTTACTTTCTAAAAAAGTTAAAGGGGGTGGTGTGTTTGTAAAAAATCACCTTATACAAATCCAGTACGGGTCAAATATCTTTTTCTATTATTTGCATAAAATTAAAAGCCAATTGCGCCCTCAATGTCTGTTATTTGTTAAAATAAATGTTTTGTTATTTTAATAAGGATTTATTAACCAAAAAAATAAATTTTCTAAAAATAATTAAATTTTTTATTTTAGTGAAAAATACGGTTTTACAATAAATAACATATCAAAATCGTTTGGCAAAAAATGACAGAACAAAATAAAAATTATACAAAATGCAATCCTTAAATTGTAAAAGAAAATTATATGTTAAATTTATTAAATATCAAAATAGCTGTAGGTGTAATACAGAAAATAATATAAGAAATAAAATATACCCTTATAGCTTTTGTATTAATTTAATTCTTAGGGTATTGAAAAGATCAGAATTTTTTTAATACCCTTGTTAATCTGAAACTGTGACGAAACGATTACGTTTGACTGCCTACAAAAAACAGATACGTATTTGCTTTCCTTTTAAAATCTTGCATATGGAACTCAGCTAAAGCAAAGTCTGAGTAAATTGAGCAAATTTTGTGTTTTGATTAGTTTGAAAGGTTTGTTTTTGAAAATTATTTCTTGTTCTATTTTCCTCGTAAAAAGCCTATGTTTATTATTATCTTATCTCTTATCTTACAGTCTGTATAAAACACGTTTTATATTGCAGTAAGACTAAAAAGGTAATTTAAGCATTAAGGCATTTGTGTGTCTTTTTTCTGTCGAATCAATTCTCGTAAAGAGTTTGACGCTTGCTGCAAAGAATTTTCCAAATAAGTTACTTGACTATCTAGAGATTTGATTTTTTCATCTGCAGTAACTTGTTTCTTCTTTATATTTTCTTCAACTTTACTTTTTGGTGCTAGAATGAACATTCTACCTACTGATTCATAGGTTCTGGTGTCTGGCGCTAATGAGGTGATTTCTCTAAAAAAAAACGACATATTTTTGTAAAAAAAAAAAATATGCATATTTTTTATGGGTATGCATATACAGGATGTTCCAGATAAAAGTCACTACATGGGGATTTCGGTAACGGTAAGAGATACAATTTTGGTTAAACGAGAAGAAAAGTTGTGTTTTTTTATTAAAATATATCCGCTATCTTGTAAACGAATTTTATAAAATTTGGTCCTTTTGTATTAGCAGCTATGGCTAACCGAATAACTTTAATGAATTCTAGTTTCTTGTAACCATTGGATTTGGATTTAATTTGACTTATGAGCCTTTCGTTTTTTTTGTTCCATAAAAATCGTAGATTAATTTTTTTTTATTATAGAGTATCCAAATGAAATGATACATAATAAATTGGTAAATAAAATTTTTAAGTCACAAGCTTTTATAAAATGCACTAAAAATTAAAAAATAATTTTCTAACATTCTAATATTATCATAATAATAAAAGCGATGGCCGACTGATGGAAATTTTAACGATGTTAGCACGATAAGATATCCGTATCAATTAAATATCACTATTTGCAAGAATCAATCTAGCAGAAAAATGCAGAGGTACCAAATCCACCCCACCCGACCCAAGATACCCCAGCATTTCTCTGACATAGGTATGGCAATGGCATAGCATTGCGGCACATCAAACATATCTTTGATGACCTGCTATGTTGAATATTCTTTAAGTGTTTAGATCACAAATTCAGATTAACTCATGCTTTGATTTGCGGCCATCGCTTTTATTATTATGATAATATTTGAATGTTAGAAAATTATTTTTTAATTTTTAGTGCATTTTATAAAAGCTTGTGACTTAAGAAAAAATTTTTTACCAATTTATTTTCTATTTTTTAGTCTTAGCTATCTACTCTATTAAATGAAAATATTAGTTCAATAACAGAACAGAAGAGTTTATTCTAGATTATAATGAAATCGCTGATCGTGAGTTGTTTGGAAACTCATTTTTCTATTGGGGGAAAGAGAGGGTGGGGGTAGAGGTAGAAATATATTTTTTGTTTGGGCTGTATTGCCATCGGACCTGTATGCATATACCAAATTTTATAAAAGTCATTTGAAGTGAAGTGTGTCAAAAACGCATTTTTTATGGAAGGGGGTGGGGGGTAGGGTGGGAGGACAATTTTTCATTATTCTTGTATTGTCATCGGACCACTATATGTATACTAAATTTCATCCAAATCGGATAATGGGAAATGTGTCAAAAACGCATTTTTCTATAGCTGGGGGTGGGGGTAGGAGTGGTAGGATATTTTTTTTTCAATGTTGTATTGTCATCGGACCACTATATGTATACCAAATTTCATCCAAATTGGATAATGGGAAGGGTGTCAAAAACGCATTTTCTATGGAAGGGGGTAGGGGTGGGAGAATATTTTTTTTAAATGTTGTATTGTCATCGGACCACTATGTGAATACCACATTTCATCCAAATCGGATAATGGGAAGTGTGTCAAAAACTCATTTTTCTATATTTTTTTCTTAATGTTGTATTGTCATGGGACTACTATGTGTGTACCAAATTTCATCCAAATCGGATAAAGGGAAGTGTGTCAAAAACAAATTTTTCTATGGAAGGGGGTGGGGGTAGGGGTGGGAGGATATTTTTTTCTTATTGTTGTATTATCATCGGACCACTATGTGTATGCCAAATTTTATCCAAATCAGATAACAGGAAGTGTGTCAAAAATACATTTTTCTATAGAAGGGGTGGGGGTAGGGGTGGGAGAATATTTTTTTCTTAATGTTGTATTGTCATGGGAACACTATGTGTGTACCAAATTTCATCCAAATCGGATAGTGAGAAGTGTGTCAAAAACGCTTCACAAGATTTGATAGATAGTTACATAGATAGTTAGGTAGTTAGATAGTTAGACAGAACATCTGAAGCTAAATAAAAGCTTGTAAAAACATACTACTACTATGTCGTTTTAGAACGTTTTTCTACGTTGTCCGACGCCTATTCTCCACCTCCTTCGATCCTGACAATCATCCTCTTTCCAGATTTTTTTGACTCATTACTCATTGATCTTTGGATTGACTGTTGCCATTCTAGTTTAGGACGTCCTCTTTTTCTGCGCCCTATTGGTTGCCATTCTAGGACCTGCTTTGGTAATCTTTCGTCGTTCATCCGTTGTACATGGCCGTACCATATCAGTTGCCTTTTAGTAATGTCATCCGTTATGCTTCCCTCGATTCCCATTCTTTCTTTTTAATCTCATCTCATTTCTTATGTGTTCTATTTCGACACTTTCCATTTTTGTTTTGTATTTTTCTGTTACGCGACAAGTCTCTATTCCATACAACAGCATGCCATTGTTTCATATATGTTAAATTTTACATTCTTTTTTATATCTCTGCTCCATAAAATACTGTTAAGACATCCAACCACTTTTTTTGCTTTTACTATTCTTTTTTTCAATTCTCTAGTCTGTTCCTGTCTTATCAAATGTGACACCCAAGTATACATACCCATTGCATGGAGATATTGTTTGTCCATTTTCTAGTACTAACTATGTTTCCAATACATAAGTACTGTGTCTTGTCCACGTTCACTGTTAATCCCCACTTTTGGTATTCTTCTGTTAACTTTCTCATCATATACTCCATGTCTTCTTTATCATTAGCCACAATTACTTGGTCGTCAGCAAACTGTAGTGTGTATATGGTAAATCGGTCGTTAAGTTGTATTCCCATGCTGTGCACTTTACGTTTCCAGTTTTTTAGAGCTACTACGATATATATTTTAAAAAGAGTTGGAGAGATACATAACATCCCTGTCTTAAGCCTTTTGTTAGCAGGAATTCTTTTAAAAGTCGATTTCCAATTTTAACTTTGATCCTTTGTATAGTTCTTTTATCGCTTTTATGTATGTATGATTGATATTAGTTTGCTCTAACACTGTCCTTAATTTTTCTACTGGAACGGTATCATATGCTTTTTGTAGGTCCACAAAGCTAACATGAGTCTCTATATTTCTGGCGCTTCTTTTCTCAATTACTTGTTTAAGACAAAAAACATTATCACTACAAGATCTGCCTGTGCGAAACCCACTTTGCTCTTCTTCTTCTTGTTCATTAAAATCATTCTCTATTAGATCTCTAAGAATCCTACTGTACAATCTACTTATAGTACTGGTTACTAAAATTCCTCTGTAAGTGTTGCAATCCAGCTTGTTTCCTTTTTTATATATTGAGGATATGAATGCAATTTTCTAATCATTAGGTACTGGATGTCTGTTTATGCATTGATGAATAATATATGTGAGATTTTCGAGTAGTTTCTCTGATCCGTATTTGAGCATTTCAGCATATATTCCCCCAGGTAAAAACATATAAATTGTAAAAGAATGAAGAACAGGCATACAAACCTTCCGGAATTCCAATTCAGTATTATTCAATCTATAAGAAACACAATTGACCTAATTGAAGCGCTAATAAACAAACATGAATATTTTATATGCTTGTGCTTCAGTGAACACTTAAGAATTACAAATATACCACAAGTTTCTGTAGAGATTCAGCAGATGAACATGGAGGAGTAGTAATCCACATAAGATCTGATATGGCTTTGACAAGATGTGACGAAATCAACAATATAAGTATTAAGGGTACAATAAAATGTGCCGCCGTAAAGTGTTGTATTAATAAGGTAAAAATTCTAGTTATTAGCATATACAGAACATGTCTAGGTAGCGTAAAAACATTCATTAATAGCTTAGAAATACTTCTTGTCAAATGTAAAGGTTTTCATCAAATTTTTATAGCAGGGGATATTAACATCGAAATCAACAATTTTCGAACCTACAAGAATTACGCCTATCTGACACCCGGTCTCCACCTATGCGTGCTCACTCTGATTCAAAAAACGCATCAGGTGACGCTGCATTGAAAACCGGTGTTAATCCATGTGCCGTCACGTAATGCAATTTTTGAATCAGGGTGAGCACACATAGCTGGAAACTAGGCTTTATTCGCAATTTAACTCTTAAAACAGGCTACGACCTGAATTACGCAGGTACCTTTTGTCTAAAGCCTAGTTTCCACCCTGATTCAAAAAAGGCATAGGTAGAAACCAGGTATTATTATAATATTTGAAAGTTTTAAGCCATAGATTTCCTAAAACATAAAGAGAAATCTGAACACATTTCAGACACATTTGCTGACTTTTCGTGAACATTTTCAGAGTTTTTCAAACCATTCTTGGACTGAATATTTTTAGAGCTTATCAAACAATTTCCTTAACATTTTCATTCTTCTCGAGAACATTTCCAGACTTTTCCTGAATATCAAACCGAACCTAACATTTTCCGAACATTTCCCTAGTTATTCCTAACGTCTTCCGAACAATTACCGAGTTTTTACAAACATTTCTCGAGCTTTTTCGAACATTTCCTCAGTTTTCCCAAACATTTTCCCAGTTTTCCGAATATTGCCCGAGTTTTTCCGAACATTTTTCGATCTTTCCAAGTTTTTCCAAAGATTTTCCGAGTTTACGAAAATTTCGCTAGTTTTTTTGAATATTTACCGAGTTTTCCTCATATTTCTCAAGTTTTTCGAAAAAATCCCGAGTTTATACCAATCATTTCCCGAGTTTTTCCGAAGATTTTATGAACATTTCCCTAGTTTATGCGAACATTTTCCTAGTGTTTCCGAACATTTTCCGAGTTTTTCAGGACATTTCCCTACTTCTTCCGAACACTTCCAGAGTTTTCAGAACATTTCCAGAGTTTTTTCGAGCATTTCCCGAGTTTTTTCGAACATTTCCTGAGTTTTTCCGAACGTTTCCTGAGTTTTTCCCAACATTTTCCGAGTTCTACGAACATTTTCCTAGGTTTTCTGAACATTTACAGAGTTTTCTGAACATTTTCCAAGTTTTTTCCAACATTTCCAGAGTTTTCTGAACATTTCCCAAATTTTTCCGAGTCTTTATGAACATTTTCAGAGTATTCCGAAAATTTCCCAAGTTAGACTTAGATTTACTTGACTTATCCTTGGACTTTAACTAGAGTAGACTTTTCTACTAGGAGTTTTTCCACAGTTTCCCAGACCATTTCCAGACTCTTTCTGAACATTTTTAGTTTTTCATAACTTTTCATAAATTCAAAAAGACCGATTTTGTATATCAAATAATATAAATTAACTAAGATTATTATTTGTTATGACCGCCATATTAGATTTGTACTTCAATAAATAAAGCATAAAAGGAGCATTTCACAATTTTTAGTTTTTGCTTGTTATTTTAGTAACCCTTGTAGATATCTTTAATATTGATACAGCACCTGATTGGGCTTGGAATGTCGCAACTTTCTTTTCATTGAAACAAACTTGTATCTCTTACTGTTTCTGAAATCCTCATATAGTTTCTTTTATCTGGGACACCCTGTATATGTGTTAATAAAGATTTTGATTTTGATGAAAAAATTCATTGGCATTGGTCATAGTTGCTAATACAAAACAAACAAATTTCATAAAATTTGATCACAATATGACCAAGATATTTAAATTTTTCGAAAAACAGAACCTTTAGACTTGGGTTAATATTTTGAAAACCCCTGTAATGAATATGTTTATAGACAATTGGAATCAGATTCCAGCACCTTCCCTTGTAATAAAACATAAAAGTAGAAGTCTTTAATAATTTACCCCTTCAGCTGAAAGCAGTATAATTAATTAAGAACAGGTACTTTAACAGAGGGGTGATCAGCTGAACCAAATTTGTACACCGTCCTACAGGACTTTAATAAATTTTTGGTCCTGTAGTGTCCTGTATAGGCCTGTGGCGGAAAAGGCGCCCATAAAAAAATTCACAACAAAAAAACAAACATCTTAACTCTCATTTTTCTTAGAGAGCCGATTTGCCTTTGCCAGCCTTAGTACTTAATCATGCTGCTTAGGGCACCTGTTAGGCGCCAGTACCTTTGGGGTGCTGTATAGTCCTGTGGAGTCGTGTGGGGTCCTGTAGAAAAATTTGTACACCTACTGTGGGCAGCTGATCACCCCTCGACTTTAACTTAAATTATAAATTCCAATTTATAAAAAATTTTAACAACATCGCCAAGTTACAAACTAATATCATAACAAAAACAGTTCATGTAAAAAAAAACAAGTACATGAAAATGGTATTCTGCAACAAGAATTGAGATAAAAGTAAAGTCAAATTCTCCAATACAAATTTCAAAATGACTAGTTTGGTAATTTTTTTTTTAAACTTTGCTATTTCTAATTTGTTTTTGGACTTTTTAAATAAGCTTTTAATTTCCTTTTTATTATTATTCTCTATATTTCTTTTTATTGAAAACCTTTTTGTTATTAATTTCTAAATTTAATGTCTTCCAAATATTTTTAACTGGGATTTTACAAACCAAACATTAAATTAAAATATAAATAATAATTTATATACATAATAAATATATAAAGAAAGACAATAAATATTTAAAGAAATTAAAAAATATATATAAAGGTGATCATTTTAAAGGAGATTTGGTGCTTTATTGTTTAAAAAATTGATCAAAAACAAATTTTACCAACTTTATGTAATGTTATACAAAAACCTAAAAGTTTGACAGTTGGATTATTTATAAAAAATAACTAAAGTGCAGTGTAAATTTTATACAGTTTTTCGCATAGTTCATGATTCAAACTGAAGGAGATGATGAGGAGGTCATTTCTGATAAAAATATTTATTCACCTTTTTATTCACTAGTCACTTTAAAACAAATATTATAATTTAAAATAAATACCTTTCAGTAAGGGCAGCATGCTGTTTTGATCTTTTAAGAGATTCTATTTCAAGTGTTGCCAGGCGAATCTTTTGTTCTGTTAATATTTTCTTTTCTTGAAGCTCAGAAAATGCCTAAAATAGTAAGTTCATGAATAGATAATATCCTATCCCCAGGGGGAGTAATCATAAGACCATCTGGAGGTGTAAGTTTATTTTGCTGTGACTTTCTGCACAAGCAAATTGCTTAGCCCCCCTTATAGCAGGCAGGGGCAGATAGCCTTTTAATTAGTAAGACATTGAATAGGTTTAAATTAATGGAAAATAAAATAGACTATTAATGGGCCCCTTTTATAAAATTGCTTTTACCTTTTTAGTTTGATCATTGTTTGCATCAAACAACAGTTTGATGTTGGTACATCTGTCACTTACTCTTTAGTTGGGGAAGAAAGAGACAGATATGTGTCAACGTCGAACTGAAACAGTAACGTTGGGTTTATAAATGAGCAGTTAAGTTGGAAGAGTTTCAAGAAGCCCTAACCTAACCCAGTTTTATATGGAGATGATCTAGGTCAATTAAAAAAAAATACAAAAATGCCAATTTTTAAACTTCCGTACATACCTTGGTCAGTTCTGGATCGACTTTTGACATTTTTTACCAATTTTTTTCTATTTTTATAAAAATGTGGCCTCCCTAATTTGGATTTTCCGGTTTTCTTAAATTTTAAAAAAATCTTACTGTCAACAAAATCAGCTGATTGAGCTTAAGTCACAAATTGGTCTGGTCATAAGGACACTGAATTTGGTCTAAATGAAAAATTTAGCTGTTTGTCGATGGATGGCGGTCAGTGAAAGTTTGACAAAACAACAAACCAAATGTTATTTCTTTTTATTCTCTGACTTTCTTCTTCTGACAGCCGGCGCAGTGGCCGTGCTGGAGTTTTTTATTTTTTGAGTTTTTTGTGATTTTCGAGGTAAATAATTGCCAAAATTTTAAAGTATTTAGTTTTTAGGTCACAAAAAGTGTTTTTTGTTTTATTTTAATTTTGCACATATTTAAAAAGTGTAGTAATTTGGCTATCAAATATTTTTTATTTTTGTTTGAGGTTAGAATGTTTTGTTGGTTGTGAAAGTGTTTTGAAAAAACATATTTTTTTAAAAATCAATGCCTTAAATGGTACATAATAATACATATAATACATTTTATGCTTGATTTACTCTGTAACATAATGTACACTCATGCTCATAAAAATTTTGCACATGAAAAATTATTATTTTGTTGTAAACTAGCTTTATGCAAGGACACATTCAACAAGTAAAATGGCATTACAAGTTATTAACACAGTAACTTTGGTCTGTTGGTTATCAGAGTCTACGGTTGTCAGCAGTGTTACAGGCAAGCTGGATTTACAAGAACACACTAAAACTACTCAATTTAATTTCTCTTATACAGAATTTTTTTGACCACAAGTGTATTTACCTAGTACTTAATTGTATATGACTCACTTTATCATACTAAGTAGTGTATGAATTCTTGAATTGGCAAGAAGGATTACTCCCTCAAAATCAGGTGAAACTCAAAATACACATGCAGTTTCACTAGATTTATGGATCTCTATTGGTTGTGACTGAGAGAGATGTAAATTCTCATTCCAAGAATTCATGAAAAAATATACAACAAATAAAGGTTTATAATATAGAGATATGTAAATTAGACCCACCTAGATAATAGGCTTAAATTTAGGGAACATGCAGACTACATATTGAGGGTTGATATTATTAACTTTAATTTTTTCATTTCCATTTTCTTTAATAACTGAGGGGTAATCAGCTGTCCACAGTATGTGTACAAAAATTGTATACAAGACTCCACAGGACACTATAGAGGAGGCTACAATACACTACATGACCACAAAATTATTTGAAAGTCCTGTAGGATGGTGTACAAATTTGGTTCAATTAAATTCAATTCTTTATTTATGGCTTTGCCATTTTTACAAAGGTGACATTAAAAGTACTAGATACAATACACAAAAAAAATTAAAAATCTGACATAAATGAGTAGGTATAAAACATAACATTAACCAAAAATTATTTGTAGTATCACAGAATACTAACATAGGTCATAACAATAAAATTCAAAACAAGACAAAAAATTATTTAAGAGTTGATTTCACAATTTTCTTAAAACTATTGAAACTAATATTATATATATCTAAATCTGTCTTTAAAATAATATCATTTAGAGAACGACAGCCTCTTAATACGGGAGAATGGTACCCATAATTGGTTCTACCTTAGGTTCTACAGAAATCAAGATGAAACAATGTGTTTCCTCTCAAAGTGCTTGATGGTACATGCAAGCCTACTCTAGAAAGTAGTTCAGGAGAATCTATCAAGTTATTAACGATCTTAAAGATGGTACACATAAAAATAAA